>CM053582.1:141232560-141247979 GCA_028627135.1 Pseudochirops cupreus
TCTATTTTGTCCTCTGGTTCTAAAATATCAGGGCAGTTTTCCTTGAGAATTTCTTGAAGGATGCTTTCTAGGTTCTTTTTTTGATCATGGCTTTCAGGTAGTCCAGTAATTTTCAAATTGTCTCTCTTGGATCTGTTTTCCAAGTCAGTGGTTTTTTCAATGAGACATTTCACATTGCCTTCTATATTTTCATTTGTTTGGATCTGTTTAATAGTATCTTGATTTCTCATAAAGTTGTTGGCTTCCATTTGCTCCTCTCTAATTCTGAAGGAATTATTCTCTTCAGAAAGCTTTTGAGATTCTTTTTCCATCTGGCAAATTCAACATTTTAAGGCATTCGTCTCCTCATTGGCTTTTAGGGCCCCTTTTGCTATTTGAATTCTTCTATTTTTTAAGGTGTTATTTTCTTCAGTCCGGTTGTTGACTCTTTTCATGATTTTCTTGCATCATTGTTCTCATTTCCCTTCCTGATTTTTCCTCCACTTCTCTTATTTGGTTTTCAAAATCCTTCTGAAGCTCCTCTGTGGCTTGTAATAAGTTTATATTTTTCTTAGAAGCTTTTGGTGTAGGAGTTCTGACTGTGTTGTCTTCCTCCTGTTCCATGCTTTGATCCTTTTGTCCCCGAAAAAGGAATCTAAAGTTTGATTGCTGTGCTTACTTTGCTTCCTTTGCCTGCTCATGTTGCCAGTCAATTACTTGACTTTTAGGCTCAGTAGAACTCTGCTTTCAGAGGGGAGCGCTTTGTCCCAAATTGCTGGGGTGTTTGCAGCTGCCAGAGCTATTAGGAGGCTGCTGTCTCTCCAGCCCCCACTAGCTTTGGCTGAATGGTCACACACCTCACAACCACCACCCAAGACCACAATCCTGATCCAGGCAGGTTAAGGCAAGACTACTTAGCCTCTGAATGATCGCTTCCCCTTCCCTTCCCCACCCCCGCAATCTGCAGGCCAGGAGCTCTAAAGCAGCCCCGTGAAGGCGGCTGCAGGGCTGCCACTGCAGCTTCTCACCCTGGAGACAGATGGCCGGACTCTCTCCCCCAACTTTAGCCAAGTTCCACTGACCTTTCACTTTGTCCTTGTTTCTTATGGGTTGATAATTCTGGAAACTGCCACAGCTGCCAGTGTTCCACTCTCCTGAGAGCTCCAGCCACGGCTTGTTCTGGTCGCCCTAGGGTTACAGCCACGGATTCATGCGGTGCTGGTCTGGGCTCCCAGTGCACTGCGATGAACCCCTTCCCATCCATCTGCCAGGCTGACTTCAGCAGGAGCTTTGTTACTCTGTCATTTTATGAGATCTGGAGCTCTAAAATTTGTTTGTAGTCATATTTTATAGGTATTTGAGGTGGTTATTGAGGGAGCCACGGAGTTCTCCTGCTTCTAAGCCGCCATCTTGATTCTGCTCCTCTGCTATCCAACTTTATATCCTGTTGTTGAACCATAGTTTATAACTTGAATATTATCTCTAAGTCTCTATATTCAGAGTATCTTGTATATTCTCATGTCAGTAAACTATAGTCTACCTCAATCTGTCATTTCATATGTCCCTAAAGTTAATTTCCCATCTTGTCATTGCTGTTGATTTGTCATGCTTAGCTCTGCCTCTTTTAATAAAATGACTTCTAGTTCCATATTCTGTTTCAAAATATATTTGCCAATAGCTTCCACTTGGGGGTAACATGGGACGGTAACACGGGAAAAGAAGAGAAGATTTAGTGGAGAACTGTCAGCTGTCTTCAAATATTGGAAGGACAATAATTTAGAAGTGTGATTAGATTTCTTTTGTTTGGCCCTCAAAAACAAAATTGGAATCAATAAAAGCTACAGGCTCAAATGAAGGAAAAAATCCCCCCAAAATGAGAGGTTTACAGAAGATGAATTGGAAGGTACACTGAGATCTCTATTACTAGAGGTTTTTGAGAAGAATCTGGATGTTACAGAAGGACATGTATTCTGTAGGTATATTGGAACAGATAAAACTCTGAGCCCTTATAAGTTATGAGTCTAATGTTTTGGTATTACAAAGAAATAGTTTTACCTAGACTCTTTTGACTTAGAATTTTGTGTAAAATAGGGCTATTTATCAATCCTTAGCTTTTCCTAGGAATACGTCTTAACAGATTTGAAGTATTAGAAGTATTAGTGTAATGATTTGTTGAGGCAGAAATAGCAAAAAATAATAACTGATGAGGTAGGAAATTGAACTAGAAAAGGAAATCAAAACCATAGAAGTGCAGTTTGCATCTAATAACTCTTAATATTTGACCTAAATGACTGTATTTGATTCCTATAACACAATATGACACAGAATCATAGAATATATTATTGTCAGAATTGGAAGATATCATGGATATCTAATTTAACCTCCTTGTTTTATAGGTTTAGTAAACTGAGGTCCAGAAAATTTAAGTGACTTGTTAAAAGTCATAGTATGGGTTAGTGACCTAATTGGACCTAGAACTCTTAATTTCCTACTTTACAGGGTACTTTCCTATGTCTTTGAAGGGATTTCATAATCCTTTTAGTAAGATTCCCTCTCCTTCCCCTTACTTTCAAAAGTACTAATTATTTTCATAGTTTAAGATTTAATTTTTCATATAACTACCTTCATCTTAATTTTCATCTTCTGAATCGTATGAATCAAGCTGAAAATTAAATTAATCACTTTTTAAAATTGCTTTTTCCTATTGGCATTTTATTTCTCTAAACATTTTAAGTTTTTTTCCCAGTCTTTTACTGATCCGAATAAAAGTATTTTCTTCAAGATCACTAGCACAATCACAAATTGTTTAAGAATCTTCCATTTTTTTTCAGAGATTTAACTTTTTTTTAGGTTTGTTAATAGTCTGTAATCACCAAGCAAATCTTGTGTTTAGCTTGAATGCACTCGTTTGTAAAGATTAGCATTATTATTTTTTTTTGTCAGAAGCTGATATCTAACTTTTCAGTTTTGAAACTGAACAGCTCTGGCTGTAATGTTCAGGGGCAAAGCACATTCCCTTTCTGGGAGCTTATCTCTGAAGCTAGCTTCCTTAGGGCAATGGACAAAATTTAGAGGCTGTAGTGTTATGGTAACACCAGGTTACTTCACCTTTCTGAAAATGAATTTCTTGGTAACTGCTCTTCTGTGTGTTTATTTTACTACTGTTCTGTGTATATTGTAAATTCATTGTATTTTTATCAGCTTTTAGTTGAAGGCTAGTGCCGAATATACTACAGTCAATTTAATTAAATAAATAAATATTAAATGCATGCCTGTTTACTTAGTAGATGGCATCTTGAAAATGGTAGCTCTAAATGATCCCAAATTACTAATGTTTGGTAAGCCTTAACCTTGGCCTGTCATTTATATTTCTAACTTAAGGGCTACCTTCTGACTTAATATTATTGAGCAAAGACTAAACAACCAAATCAAGCATATTTTCCAGGTACTATGCTAGATACCAGAAATATGAAGACCAAACAAATACCTAACCCTTAAGGAGTTTACATTCTTAGAGTGTGGAAGGGAAAAATTTATCAGGGGATGCACATACAAATAAATACAAAATAATTTTAAGAGGCACTCTTATATGAGAAAATAAAAATCCTTCACTCAAAGATATTTATTCTAAGAAAGATGAGTTAGACATGGACATAAAAAGGTAGACATTTATTAGTATCACACAATCAAAAGAAATTCAGACTCCTAGACTATATCCTAATTTTCTCCGTATGTATGTTGGAGCATTCTGATGTTGTAGTAATAAGGAGAAAAAACAAATTTAAGAAGGAGGGAACTTTAAATGTGAAGTGTATTGTTATGTAGGATGCCTGCCCTCTACTTCTTTTGGAAGTAGCACAAAGGTTAATTAGTTACTAGTCTTTAAGTCAGAACGTTTGAATTCAAGTTCTGGTTGATGCAGGGCAAGGCTTTTCATTCCTTTAGGTCTCTGTTTCCTCATCTTTATATTGAGGGGATGGAACTAAATGATCTCTAGGGCCCCATCCAGCTACAATATTTTGTAATTTTGTGTTTAAGTTCTATCTGGGAAGGTTAGGAAAGATGACATGGAAGAGGTGACACCTCGGCTGGGGCTTGAAGGAGGATATCAGTAGGCAAAGATGATATGTGGGGTATGGGCTAGTAATAGTCTGTTTCAGGTATGGAAGATGACATTTACAGAGGCAGGAGAATGCAGAATAAGCTCTAAGAACATCATATACTAAAATTTATTTGAAATACATAGAGTTCACAAAGGGTGTACTATGAAATAAGACTGGAAAGGTAAATATAGTAGCTAGATTGTGAAAGGCCTCAAGTAGCAGCCTAAGGACCTTTTGTTTCATCTCCTAGGTAGGAGGAAGCCATTAAAAACTTTTTAAGCCAGGAGAGTGACTATGCATTGGAACACTGACTTTGGCAGTATTTCAGAGAATGGATTGGAGAAGGGGAGCAATGGGGAGATCAGTTGGGAAGCTTTTGTAACAGTTCCGGTGAAAGGTGATAAGGGCCACAACAAGGGTGGGAGCAGTTGGATAAATCAAAAAGTTTATAGTGGAAGCAAAATAGACAGGAATTGGCAAATGATTGACTAAGGGAGGAGAGAAGGAAGATCGAGTTACTGGAATAAAGTGCTGAAACAGGGAAGTTGAGAGGAAATCAGTTTTTGAAGGAGTCTGATGAGTTCAGTTTTAGACAAGGTGAGTTTGAAATGCTGGTGGGATACAACGTCCATCAGGCAATTGAAATTACAGGACTAGATCTCGGGGCAGAAGTTGGGGATGGACGTAGATGTGGGAATCATCTACAGAGGATTGATGATGGTGAAGCTGGGGAGATTGTGGAGGGTGAGATCACAAATATGAATATATCCAGTTGATATCCACATAACCTGATTTTGCAAATATAAATAGGGGAGGGATCCCACCAGGTTGTCCACTTTATTTGTTGTATCAAGTTGCAGAAAGTGTCAGGGTAGCTAGATGACTCATATTTTGGAGATGGCATGGTACAATAGAAAGAGTAGGCAAGAACTGTAGTTAGAGGATGAAAGATTGAACCTTGGCTCTACTAGTTAACTCACTATTTGACCATGGGCAAGTCACTTAACATCCCTATGCTTCATTTTCTTCATCTGTAAAACGGAGTTGGAATAGATGACCTAAGACCCCTTTCAACTCTTTAAGTCTTTAATCTGTAACCTGTATATAGACAACCACCACAGAAGCAAACTTTAGTTTTTCACAAAGGTGTATTCTATTTTGACTAATGTAGTGAAACAATGTATTTTTTAAATTAATCTGGTAAAAAGAAGTTATGTTTTATGCAGGTAAACCTTGCTTTGTGCAACAGATGTGTCCTCAGTGTGTTTCACTGTCTATGCTATTCTGCTTTTACAAATTCTACTCAAAAGCCTGGCACGAGTTTGAGCTTCTTTGGAAAACCTTTCCCATCTTTATAGTCCATAGTGATCAATTCCACATCTAAATTCCTTTAACACTTATCCATCTTAGCTGATTTGGCAACTTAATCATATACTGTCTTGTTTTGTCTTTTAACTAGTTCACATATTTTAATTCCCACATGATTATAAATACCTTTCAAGGCAGAGACAGAAATTTTACCCTTTTTTTTTTTGAGGGAATGAGGTTTAACATGATGTTTTACCTATAGCTACACGATAAACTGAATTTCCAAAAAGTTAGATATAAATTTGTCTTTGGACTTTATAGTTTAGTAGATAAGAAAAGACATATGAACAGATGTAATACACAGTGTAGTAAGTGCTTAAGAGAGATATAAAATATCATATGTAGACAAGCAGTTTTTTCTTTGATAACGCAGCTTTTCTTATACTAGAGAGCTTCAAGGGCTATACTTCTGGGTTGCCATTTTTTTGGTTTACAAAATAGAGTTCAAATGATCCATCTTTATTATTTGGTTGTGGCTATCTTTTTGTTTCTTACATTTTGCAAGTATAACAACATACACTTAGAAAATACAAACTTGAGGGGCAGCTAGGTGGTGTAGTGAATAGAGCACTGAGCCTCAAGTCAGGAGGACTAGAGTTCAAATCCTGTCTCAGACACTTAACACTTACTAGCCGTGTGACCTTGGGCAAGTCACTTAACCCCAATTGCCCTGCCCTACACCCTCCAAAAAAAAGAAAAGGAAAAAAATGAAATATACACTTGATAATTGGGTTTGAAACCTTAGAGGTAAAGTTCGACATCTTGTCTAGGTAACTAAAAAAAAAACTTTAAATACAAAAGAACTATTTTAGAAAGAGGGCCAAACCAGTGGTGTAGCTAATCCTAGTTCTACACTAACTCTGTGTGATTTTGGACAAATTTATTTAGCCCAGTCCAAATGAGCTCATCTGTAAAATTACAGAGGTGCACTGTATAGGCTTTACAACCCATACCAATTGTAGAAGAGATTATTATTATTAGTAGTAGTAGTAGTAGTAGTAGTAGTAGTATTTTTTCAGGGGAAAGGCAGGGCAATTGGGGTTAAGTGACTTGTCTAACGTCACATGGCTAGTAAGTGTTAAGTGTCTGAGGTCGAATTTGAACTCAGGTCCTCCTGACTGCAGGGCGGGTACTATATTCATTGCACCACCTAGCTGCCCCCGAAGAGATTACTTTTTAACATTACAGTCAAATATTGAAGTGTAATGAGGAATACAATTTTTTTTTACTTGAAACTCCATATTTTTTGCAAGTGCAGAGTAGCTGGCCCTGGTGCTATAGGATGTTAGAGGTCCCTTCACCTCAGCCTGTGGTCCCCACGTTGCTGCTGAGCAGTGGAACCTCTACCCCATCAGCAGGAGCCACTTCACACAAGAGCATTCTCATTAGAACCTCAGGGCCATTTTAATCAACAAGCTTCTCCCTACATTATTTCTTCCCCAATGCTGGGACTGACAGCTTCCCACTTCTTGTTCCTTAATCCCTGTAATTCAGAGGCACAGTATGTTCTCTCATTCATGTCCTTCCATGAGTCACTATTTTCTTCTACATCTCACTTTCAATATACCCTCTGGAATCCCTCAGCCATTGCAATCTTTTCCTCTCATATTTCTTTCTGGTTTCTGGCACTCATAGAAACTCTGGTCTCGGCGTAGCTAGGTGGCACAGTGAATAGAGCACCGGCCCTGGAGCAGGAAGACCTGAGTTCAAATTTGGCCTTGGACACTTAACACTTACTAGTTGTGTGACCTTGGGCAAGTCACTTAACCCCAATTGTCCAACCTTCCCCCCTCCAAAAAAAATGAAAAAGAAAAGAAACTCAGGTCTCCTCAAAATACCTTTCTAATGGTAGTCAGTCTTTTCTGTTCCATGGCCTACTGGACCAAGAAGGGAGGAAAGAAGGAAACAAACATTGATTAAGCACCTACTGTGTGCCAGGCATTTTACTGTGCTAAGCATTTTACAAATACTATCTCATTTGATCTTCACAATAGCCCTGGGAGAGAGGTGCTATTATCCCCTTTTTTTAGTAGAGGAAACCGAGACAGCCAGATGTTAAACAACTTTCCCAGGATCATACAACTAATAAGAGTCTGTGGCTGGATTTGAAATTAGGTTTTCCTGACTTCAGGTGCAGCTCTCTAGATGCTTCAGGAGAAAGTTAGAATAGTCTTTGCTTCATGGCCATTTATAGACCCTCCTTCTATCATCATCATTTAGTAGTCTGTTCTTCATAGTTTACTCCATCTGCTTATATCTCTCTGCCTGGATGTTTGTTGATGTTGTTTGCTGACCTCTTTTCTCTTTTTTCCTCAGTCATTTCAGTACTTGATTTACAGTGTTCTTCTTTACTTTAGCCCCTGCTCTCATCCTAAGTCTTTTCATTATCATGTTGAGGTCCCTTCAGATACCCTGATATCTCAGTTTTTCAAATATTTCAACTCAAGTGACATCTGTCTCCATCTTGTCCCCTTCTTGGCTAAGGATGGTCATACCTTAGAACCCACCACACCAAAACTAATTTTTTGTCCATGATTTTGAATTCTAAAACTTTTTTTTTCCATTAGAGTGTCCTGGCCTCTAACATTTCCCACTACCTCATTCCTTTTAATTTACTCCTGGTCCTCACTTCAACTTGTAGTTCTTCTATCCCTTCCTGTTTTTAAAAACAATCACCTTTGGTTCTGACCCACACTTTTCAAATTTTACTCCAAGATTGAAGCATCCCAAGGTTCTTTTTTAAATAAGCCATATGTTGTTTAATATTAGACATTAAGTTAATAAATTTAGAGGATTTAGCCTCAAGGGTTCTGTCAAAGTTTTGCTTAATTGGAAGTATTCTACCATTGCAAAAATTTTGAGAATTACTGTGCTGGCCATATCTTGGCCAGCATGAACATTTATTGCCTACTATGTGCCAGGCATTATGCAAGCACTAGAGATATAAAGAAAGGCAAAAGACAGCTCTTAAGAGCTCATAATCCAGTGAGGTAAACAAAATGTATAAATAAACTATACACATGATAAATTGGAGATAGTTCACAGAGGGAAGTTACTAGCATTAAGGGGGAATGAGTAAAGGCTTCTCATAGAAGAAAGAATTTTTCAAACTAGTACTTGAAGGAAACTTGAAAGTTGAATGTACTTGAAGGTTGACAGGCAGAGATGAGCAAGTAGAGTATCTAAGGAATGGGGAACAGACAGTGAAAATGTCTGAAATCTGGAGGAGGGATGTGTGTACAAGAAATAGTAAGGAGGTGAGTGTCACTAGATCACAGAAAACATAGCTGGAAATAAGGTGTAAAAAGACTGGAAAGGTAGGAGGAAACTAGGTTGTGAGGGGCTTTGACTACCAAACAGGAAATTTTATATTTGATCCTGGAGGTTGTAGGGAGCCACTGGAGTTTATTATGAGGATTGGGATCTGTGCTTTAGGAATCTTTAGGAAGATAAATTTGTCAGCCAAGTGGGGCATGAACTGTAGTGGGGAGAAACTTGAGGACATCAACCAGAAATCTATTGCAATAGTCCAGCAGGAGGTAGTAAGACATTGCATGACAGGGTGATAATATCAGAGGAGAGAAGAGTACATATAGGAGAAATGTTAAGGTAAAATTGACAGGACTTGTCAACAGATTAGATAGGAGGGGTGAAAGAGGGTGATGAGTCAGGGATATCACTTAGGTTGTGAGCCAGCATTGCTAGGAAGTTGGAGGTGCCCATGAGAATAATAAGAAAGTTCAGAAGAGGAAAGAGATTAAGGGAGAAGAGATTGCACTTGGTTTGGGCATATTAAGTTTGAGATTTTTCTGATGGTTAGTTCTAGATATCCAAGGAGAAGCATCAGAAAGGAAAAAAAAACAGCTAAGAATCAGAAAATCTAGTTTTGGTCCTGCCACTAATTAACTTTGTGACCTTGGGCAAATGCTTTCACGTTTCTGGCCTTCATTTTCCTTATCTTTAAGATGAGAAGATTGGACCAGATTATCTCTAAGATCCTTTTGAGCTCTGAAAATTTGTGATTCTAATGAAGAAGGGAATCTTGATCATAAACTGTTTTTTTCACCGTTGCTTTGTCATCTGAGTCTGGAGATAACTAGTCATCTTGCTCCAGGTGCTGACAAGTGACACAGTATATTATCCTGTAATTATATAGGTGGGTGTGGGGAGTATACATTTTGTCTATTACAGTTTAAATTCTTTGAACATAGTTATGATAATGTCTTAAATAGAGGATGATGACTAAGTTAATTAATGACCATATTCTCTGTTTACCCAAATTCTAAAACTGCTAACACCCTTCCTTGTATTGAAAGGAACACTTTTTTGTATCTTTAAGTAAAGTTCTTCAAAAACCTCATTGTCTTAAATGCTATATAAAATACCAACTTATGTTATAAACGTGAAATAAATTGTGTAGATTTGCATCAGTGATTGATCATAGATTTAGAACTGAGAGGTAACTTAGAGGTTATCTAGTCAAAACCTCTCATTTTACATATAGTGAAACATTGACCCAGAGAAGCTAAATGACTGCTTACTTACTGCACAAGTATTAACAAAGATTCCACATTGGGTCCTTTGACTCCATATCTAGCACTCTTTCCATTGTACCTTATAGCCACCAACCCCATGAAAATGATTTGTGCTAACTGAAATATCAATTATTTTTTGTTGTTTTTGCAGAGGGGAGAACCAATTCTAACATCTTCTATTCCCTCTTCCCACCAAGAGACCAGAATGAGTTTTGCCCTTTGGCTTCAAGAGTGAAAGTTAGTTAGCTAAGAAACAAGAAAATAAGCTGTAACTATGTTGAACTACTAGATCAACCTTTTTGAATAAAGATATAGTCACTTTAGTCACACAATTGATTAGTAGAGTCACATGTTTGATTTTTTTTTCCACTAAATTTAATTGTTTCTTACAGTGCTGTGTAGGAACAACCAGTTTTTTTGTTGGTTTTGTTTAAGAGACATAGACAGCATAATCCACTGGAAAAGTAGACTAGATTTGGAGTTGGAAGACCTGGGTTAAAATATGTACTAATGTTGGGGGAGGATATAGGAGAGAGCAGATTGGGGGAGGGCGTATACAGTGGGATTGCTATTTTGAGGGGGGGGTAGGGGATAGATGGAGAGAAAATTTGTAACTCAAAATCTTGTGGAAATCAATGATGTAAACTAAGAATGAACAAAAGTTAAATAAAAAAAGAATACTACTAATGTGACCATGGGCAAGTCACTTGACTTTTCTTCCTCATCTCTTTCAGCTCTAAATCTGGTCCTTTGATCAGAAGGATTATATTTTCTCATTCAAATTAAAGATTCACATATTAATCCCAACTCTAACTGGTACATTTGATTTTACTTTGTTTTAAATTAATGTTTTATTGATTTTCCCCTTTTTCCATCATTATAATTTGTGGGAATAGCATCCCTGTGAGCAACCTTTCTCCCTCATCCCTAGGAGCCTTCCTTTGAAACAAAGAAAAACAGTGTTCTACACCTCTAGTCCTTCACCTTT
Source organism: Pseudochirops cupreus (assembly GCA_028627135.1). Taxonomy (NCBI): domain Eukaryota; kingdom Metazoa; phylum Chordata; class Mammalia; order Diprotodontia; family Pseudocheiridae; genus Pseudochirops; species Pseudochirops cupreus. The sequence continues at coordinate 141,243,534 of CM053582.1, forward strand.
CCAAGAGATGAAGGGAAGTTCATTTTTGCATGTTTTCTCCAGGTACAAGATGGGTCCTTTCGGTTGCTTAGTATTTGGCTTCATCTTTGTGTGTACTGTTTTCCATTTTGTTTTGTTGTTGTTGTTTTGGTTTTTTTACTTTGCATTAGTTCACGTAAGTCCTCCCTTGTTTTTCTCAATTATTTTTCATGATTGTTTGTGAAGCAGCAATAATTCCACTACATTCATATACCATAATTTGTTCAACCATTCCCCAAGTGATGGATACCTACTTTTTTTTTGTCTTTTTGGAGGGGGGAAGGCAGGGCAATTGGAGTTAAGTGACTTGCCCAAGGTCACACAGCTAGTTAAGTGTTAAGTGTCTGAGGCCAGATTTGGACTCGGGTCCTCCTGACTCCAGGGCTAATGCTCTTTTCACTGTGCTACCCAAATGCCTGCTTTTAAAGATGTGACTTTGGCCTATTTTTTGCATCACTTGTATGTTCACAATAATGGTCCCCCACCTCCACGCAATATTAACACTTGCAAATAATTTGTTTCTTTATGACTATGCTGTGTTTTGCTTAGGGTCTGACAGATGATGAATGGTGATCTTGAAGTATCCTCTTGGCAATAATCAGGGAGATCACATCTTTCCTGAGTGTGCTTTAGGAGTTCTTCTGATCCTGTACTCTATTGCTTTGAGGGCAGTGGGGGATTTCTCTCCCAGAGAACTGGTTCTTGGTCCATGTGTATGTGAAGTTACAGAAGAAGGGTAGTCATATTCCGTATAACCATGGTACTGTGAGAGGCCTGCATTTGATTCTAAGGTTGGAGGATTCTCATTGATACCCATCCAAATGAGACTTAAGAAGCTAACTTTATGGAGAAAATGACTTGAGAAGTCTGGAATTTCTGAACTAGATAAGTAGGGGACTCTTCTGTGGTTGAGAACGGGGACAGGCATGTCATATTGCCTATGAAACATTGCTATTTAGATGTACCGCCAGCACCTCAAACTTTACAGATCCCAAACCAAACATTTCCTCCTCTCTTCTACCCTCCCCTACCTCTAGTAAATCTTTTCTTCCTTCTGACTTTACTGTTTTTCTCTATGGCACCACAGTTCAGTTCACCTGTCCTCACACAACCTAGGTATCATCTTTGATTAGTATTTTTTCTTATGTCTCATATTTAGTCAGTTACAAGAATTTTTTTATTCTAATTCTGCCACATTTCTGTAATCTGTAAATTTTTATCAATATGCACAGCCACCACCCCAGTACAGGCTCTCATCACCACCTGCTTGATCAAAACAGTTAGCCTTTTTATAGATATTTTAACCTCCACTCATCATATTATTACCAGACTAGTCTTTATTAAGACATCTAGTGATATTACTCTTAAAAGTCTTCAGGGATTCCTTGCTACCTTCCAAGTAGAATTCTCTACACTTGGCATTCAAAAGTTTTCACAGTTGAGTGCCTGCCAACCTTTATAGCCTTTATTTCATATAGCTCTCTTGCTTAAAATCTATCTCCAGTCAAACTGGACTATTCTTTGTCTTCTGAACTTGCATTGTGTGCTCATGCCTGTGTACCTTTGCTAATAGTGTTCTCTGTGCCTATAATTCCTTTCACCTCCGTCTTTGTTTATTGAATTTCTATCCATCTCTTAAAGGATAGTTCATATGCCAGCTGCTCTAGAAAGTCATCCTTGATCCCAACTTTTCTCCAGATGGTAATGACCTTTTCTTTAATATTTCACATTTCCACTTTATTTTATGACTCCCTAACATACTTATCATGTAACTGTATAGGTAAACTATTTGTATTGATGTCTTAATCCCCTGTGAGATTGCCAAGCAGTCAGTCAAATAGAATTTTTTAAAAGCTTACTATGTACCAAGCACTAGGAATTCAGATACAAGTAGAAAGATAGCCCTCCCTTCAAGGATCTTACATTCTAGTGGGAAACTGAAAAATTAAGTTTTATGAATTAAGATTACAAAATGAGTACTTTGGGAATGGGGAACTTATTTTGTCTAAATTTTGCATGTCATAACAGGCATTTTTTATTTGTTTTATTGTATATGATATTGTTCTAAGTTCTTCCAATGGGAACTATCCCCTGTTGCCTGAAGAACTTCCTCAAAGTGTATTTTCAGTTCTTGGTGTAATAAATATCCAGTGTCAAAGTTGCCTTTTTTTTTTTCCCCAAACATTATATTTTTCTCTATAATTACATGAGTAAACTTCCATTTGCAAATATAATTGTAGCCCTTTTGAAAGACAAAAGTTGACTAATGACATCGATAAGTAAATACTTTAAAAGGTTAATTTATAATACACTAGATATTAACTGGTAGGAAAAATGAGCAGTAGGAAGGAAAACATGTTGGGACCAGAGGACAATAAGTATTGACTAGACTAAGTGACTAGAAGAAGGTGGGGGCAGAAAAAATAAAGAGAAAGCACTTATCTAATCATAAGAAGAGGCAAAAATGATTAACTCATATTTAACTTAGATTTAAGGACCTAGGGAAAGAGTTGTCTCTTTAAGAGACTCTGGGTGACAGAACATGGAATAAGACCTCTAGCTCCAGTGATAGTTTCTGTGAAAGGACCTCCTTTCAGGGTAGTAGCCAGTGGCTGGGAATAAAACAAGTTGAACCTGAGATACTAGAGTTGTGTTAAACTAGATTTTGTAATGATGGTATGGGCCTCTAAAATGATTGTGTATATCATTTGTACCCCCAAGACTCCTCACACTGTAATGAAATGATCTTGTATTCTTAATGGCTGAGTATGCAAACTACTGTAGAGAGAGATGTGAAAGGAAATACTACAATTTCAAGATTGAAGTATACAAGAAAAATGTATCCTTTGGAAGTAAACCAATGATAAACATAAGGAACCTTCCCAATAAGGATACCTCTACTGGTTTTATTACATCATCCTGTAGGGATTTAGAAAATGTGCCCTACAACCAGCTTTGGAAAGTGTGGTTCTGTATTTTGTTTTATTATTAAATATTTGAAAATTCAAATATGTCTTACTCAAGGAGCAAGTGAAAAAAAAATAGGCATCAAATTTGTAAATATAGTACCATTAAGCTACTTAATATTTGTCTTTCCTTTTTTTTTATAGCCATGAGATTTGTCGACGCAAAAATTATCCCCTCCTTTTCTACCCCAAATATGTTTTACTCCTTTAATTTGGTCTTCCTTTTTTTAGGTTGCTTAGTCCATCATATAAAGGTCATTATGACAGCTTCTCTTTGTTCATGATAAGACAATTGCTATCCCACCCCCTACACGTACTTCATGCCTACCTCAGCTTTGTTTTTTTTTTAATTAATTTTTGTTTATTTTCAGTTTACATCATTCATTTCCACGAGATTTTGAGTTACAAATTTTCTCCCCATCTTTCCCCTACCCCCCACCTCAAAACAGCGATCCCACTGACCCCCTCCCCCTATCATCCTTCTGACTTTTTGGTAGGGCAAGATGGATCTCCTCACCCCAATGCCTGCACATCTCAATTCCCAGCTGCATGTAATCAATAATAATAATAATATATATATATATATATGTATATATATACATATATATGCTTTTTAACATTTGAGTATAGAACTTCAAATTCCAGATTCCTTCCCTTCCTCCCTCATCACCCACCCCCGCTGGAAAGACAAGCAATTCAATACAGGCTGTACATGTGTAGCCACGCAGAACATCTCCACAATGGACACACTGTGAAAGACTGACTATACTTCCCTCCCTCCCATCCCGCCCCCCGCCTTGCTCCATTCTCTACCCCATCCCCATGCTTCCACGGAAGTGTGTGTTTCTAACAACCCTCCCCCCCAGCCTGCCCTCCCTTCCATCATCCCCCTTCTCATCCACGTCCCACCCATTCTCCTGTAGGGCAAGATACCCAACTTAGAGTGCATGTCATTCCTTCCCCAAGCCAAAGCCAATGAGAGTAAGGTTGACTCATTCCTTGCTACCTTCCTGTTCTTCCCCTCCGCTGCAATAGCCATCCCTTGCCTCTTCTATATAAGATGATTAACTCCATTCTGTCTCTCCCTATCTCCTCCCATTCCACTTCTCTCCCACCTCTCAATTCCACACTTTAAAATATCATCCTTTCCTATTAAGTTGATCCTGTGCCCTCTGTCTGTGTACACAGATATACACATACTCAGATATATATTCATATGCATATACATATATGTATATATATATCCTCTTATATAGGCATGTTACATATACATACATATACATTAATATTCCCACCTATCCTCATACTGAGAAAAGTTTCATAAGTTACAATTATTATTTTGCCATGTTGGCATATAAATAGTTTAACTTTGATAAATTCCTTATGATTTCTTTTCCATGTTTACCTTCTCATGCTTCTTGTATTTGAATGTCAAATTTTCTATTCAGTTCTTATTTTTTCA
>CM053582.1:141248079-141270301 GCA_028627135.1 Pseudochirops cupreus
AATTTTCTTTGAGAATTTCTTGAAGGATGCTTTCTAGGTTCTTTTTCTGATCATGGCTTTCAGGTAGTCCAGTAATTTTTAAATTGTCTCTCTTGGATCTGTTTTCTAAGTCAGTGGTTTTTTCAATGAGACATTTCACATTGCCTTCTATTTTTTCATTTGTTTGGATCTGTTTAATAGTATCTTGATTTATCATAAAGTCATTGGCTTCCATTTGCTCCACTTTAATTCTGAAGGAATTACTCTCTTCAGAAAGCTTTTGAGATTCTTTTTTCCATCTGGCAAATTCGACTTTTTAAGGCATTCTTCTCCTCATTGGTTTTTTGGGCCTCTTTTGCCATTTTAGTTCATCTATTTTTTAAAGTGTTATTTTCTTCAGTCATGTTGTTGACTCTCTTTTCATGATTTTCTTGCATCATTTTCATTTCTCTTCCCAATTTTTCCTCCACTTCTCATATTTGGTTTTCAAAATCCTTCTTAAGGTCCTTTATGGCTTGTAACAAGTTTACATTTTTCTTGGAAGCTTTCAGTGTAGGAATTCTGACTGTGTTGTCTTCCTCCTGTTCCATGCTTTGATCCTTTTTGTCCCCAAAAAGGGAATCTAAAGTTGGATTGCCGAGCTTGGTTTCTTCCTTTGCCTGCTCATGTTGCCAGTCACTTAAATTGATTTTTGAGCCACAGTCGATCTCTGCTTTCAGAGGGGAGCGCTTTGTCCCAAATGCCTGGGCTTTTCATAGCTGCCAGAGCTATTAGGAGGCTGCTGTCTCTGCAACCCTTCACATCCGTGTGCCGGGCTGCCTTCAGAAGGAGATGTGTTTTTATGTAATTTTGTGGGTTCTGGACCACTAAAATTTGTTTGGAGTCATATTTTATAGGGATTTGAGATGGCTATGGGGGAGCTGTGGAGTTCTCTGGCTTCTATGCCACCATCTTGACTTTGCCCCTGCCTACCCCATCTTTGGATCATTCTTTGGTTCAGAGAATATTTTGAGCAAATCTAACTTCTCAACATAATGATGGAAAGTTGAAAAAGAAAAGTGGTTCTGTTTCTTTTATGTTGAAAAAGGGGGGTAAAGCTTTCTTGTGCATTTAGTAGACTATGACATTAACATGTATGGTAATAGAAACACATGGGTGTATTTTGAGTGTTGGTGATAGAGGCTATGCAATGGGGGGAAAAGATGTTTACATCTCCTAGAGCTTCTTTTTGCACAGCAAATATGTACTTACAATAATATTGCTGCTCTGGTACATATTTAATATTTTAGGCTTACTGTGATCGAAGTGTAAGAAAACAATGGCAATTCCTGCCTTTGTCCTAACCCTTTAGTTAATTTACCTTCCTTCCTATTATTAACTTTCAAATGGAACTATAGATCTGTTTTGTGTTGAAATAATGAAACAGATATTCACCATCTACTAGGTTCAATGTCCTTTGTTAAGTGCAGGGAGATATATATACCTCTACATACATACATACATACATACATACATACATACACACATACACACACACATACACACAATCTCCATATGTGTTATATCTATGATAGGAATCTACCTCAAGGCCACCTTTTTAGCTTTCTTTACAAAAATTTTCATTCATTTATTTAATAGAATTCATACTGATCTTACTGAAGGTAAAGGGTCTGGTTTCCTTCATAAGACGAAGTAGTAAAGGAGTGAATTGTTTTGCTGAGAGAGATTATACTGGCAGTTAATTGGGATAGATAAGTACTGACATGAAACAGCTTGCATACATAGAAGACATAGAAGTATTACCAAGAAAGCCATGTTAAAAAAAAGCTATAAAAAATGACCCAAGCTTGCTTTCAAAAGTAAGATGTTCGGTCACATTATTTCTTTATAATTTCTTCCATTATATATTACTTAATGAATAAATTCTTTCATATCTAATGTTTTGTGCAAGGAACCACTTTGCATGTGAAAATCCAGTTCAACAGTGTTCCTCTTCTCACTTAAATTGTAAAAAGCAAACAAAAAATGTCTCAATTTATGATATAATGAGGCCTTCCCAATTGTATTGTAATCTCAGAACTTCAGCCTTAGATTTACTTTTGGAATGGATATCCTAGAAACTCTTACTCCACCTACCCTCCACCTATCATAACTTTCATAACCATATCAGATGCTTCATGAATTCCCAAACTTTGATAATCACCATCAACCAATTTCTCTGTTCTTTCTCCCTAGCTGCCAAGTATCACAAGAGATATCATGAAAAAAATCTTAGTTTTGTTGTTGTTCATTCATTTCAGTTGTGTCTAACTCTTTATGACCCAATTTGTGTTCTCTTGGCAAAGATATTGTCGTTTCCTTCTCCAGCTTATTTTACAGATTAGGCAACCGAGGCACATAGGATTAAGTGATTTACCTGAAGTCACAGAGCTAGTAAGTGTCAGAGGTCAGATTTGAACTCAGGAAAATGAGTCTTCCTGACTTCCAGACCTGGCACTCTATCTACTGCACTACCTAGCTGCCCATTTTTCAACCTTTTTTTGTCTTGGTGTTCAGTCATTCATTCAGTTGTTCTGATTCTTCATGACCACATATGGATTTTTCTTGGTAAAGATAATGGAATGGTTTGCTATTTTCTTCTCTAGTAGATTAAGGCAAACAGAGGTTAAGTCACTTGCCCAGGGTCACATAGCTAGTAAGTATCTGAGGCTGGATTTGAGCTTAGATCTTCCTGATTCCAGACCCGGTGCTCTATCTACTGAGCCACCTCACTTAATTTAGCTCACTACAAATTCCTATTCTGTAACCCTTTCTTGATCCTGTGCAATGTCTTATTAACTCATGCATCTATTGCTTAAGTCCTCAATTCTACTTGCTTCCTCATTCCTCTTTCAGAAGATGATTTAGCCTTCCATTTAACTGAGAAGATGGCATATTTCTAATTTGAATTACCTCAGCTGTCCTCCTTCATACTTCCAAATATTTGTCTCTCTTCACCTATTCTCTTTCTCTTTTGTCTCAAAGGAACAGAAAGCCCTTTTTGTTGCAAAACCTTTCATTTGCTTCTATACTTTCCTTCCTTTTTCTGGTCCTTGTTCTCTCATTTATGACTTTTCCCCTTCATCTTTAATCTCTCCCTCATCACTGTCTTCTTCATCTCCTCTTGCAAACATGCTCATCTGTTTTAAACACGCAGACACACACACACACACACACACGCAACTAACAGAAGAAAAAAAAATCAAACCTTTCTTTGCCCTATTATCTCATTTCTGTCATTCTTACAGCCAGAATTCAAGAAAAGAATTCTCTTCAGTCCTTGCTTCTTCTGAGTTCTCTTTTGGATACGTTGAGTCTGATATGCTTAAGAAATATCCAATTAGAAGTACCCAGGAGGCAGTTGGTGATGTGGAACTAGAGCTCAGAAAAAAGACTAGGGCGAGGTGACATTATAAATCTAGAAGTTATCTAAATAGGAATAATAATTAAGTAAACCAATGAGAGCTGGTGAAGGCACCAAGATAGTATATATAGACAGAAGAGGACTGAGGACAAAGTCATGGGATTTGCCCACAGTCAGCTTCTGGGATATAAATGTGATCTAGCAGAGGAGATAGGGAAGGAGCTATCAGAAAGATAGGAGAACCAACAGATCAGTGCCATCTAGAGAAGAATATCAAGGAGGAGAGACGGTGATCTTCAGTGTCAGATATTGTCAGGAAGTCAAGAAGAATGAGAATTGAGAAAGGGCCTTTCCATTTGCCACTTGAAAGCTCATTAATAACGGAGAGAACAGTTTCAGTTGAGTGCTGAGATGAAAAGACAGTCTAAAAGTTTGAGAAGTGAGTAAGAGAAGTAGTCAGTGAGTTTAGATGTTTTTTCCTATGATTTTGTCTTTGAAAAGATGGAGAAAATTATATGAGGAAAGTCCTAGTGAGTGGCTGGATCAAGGGAATGGCCTTTAAAAAAAAAAGAATTTCAGAGACCTGAACATATTTGAAGGCAATAATGAAGGAATTAGGGGAAAAGGATAGGTTGAAGATATTAGAGAGAGGGGATGGTTGTGAGGGCAAACTTTTAGAGGGCATGTGGCCAGAATTATATATAGAGGGGGTTGGTGTAGTGAAAAAGACAACTTTTCCCCCAGAAATTAGAATAATGGTGGAGAAAATAGTGAATAATATAGAAAAGAAGGGGAAAAGAGGGAATTCCTGGTGACTAGACTATTTTCTCATTAAAGTATAAATTGATGTCCTAAGTTAATCAGTCAGTAATCATTTTAAAATTATTATTGTACATGTACTATGTACAATATGATTATATACAAGATGATTATTGAACATCTACTATGTACTTGACACTGTGCCAGGTGTTGGGGATATAAATACAAAGAATAAAAGTCTCTGCTCACAAGTGTCAGTCTTTCGTTCTAATGGAGAATAAAACAAGTATCTACAGTAATATATACCAAGTAAATATAAAGAGAACAAGTACGAATAAATACAGCATAGTTAAAGACAGTGTAGTTTGAGACGGGGTGAGAACACTATCCACTGGGAGGAATCAAGGAAAACTTGTACAAGGCGATGCTTGAGCTTTGCCATGAAGGAAAGAGAGGCACTCTCGGAAGTGAGAGGAGTGTATTTTATGTACAAGCGTGGGAGAGACTCAGTACAAAAACCAGAGATGGAGTGCTGTGTGAGGAACAACCAGAAAATTCTAGTTTGGAGAATTGGAGCATGTTAGAAGGGGCCTAATGTATAAAGAGTAGTGGACTGAATCCAGATTGTAAAGGCCTTTAAAAGCTTAACAAAACAGTCTATATTTTATCTTAGAGACAATGAGAAGTCACTAGAGTTTATTGAGTAGGAGAGTTAGGTGGAAAAATCACTTTGTCAAGTTATATGAAGGATTGCTGTGGTGGCGAGACTAGGCAGGGAGGGAGACCAGTTAGGAGGCTGTTATTAATGTAGCTGATGAGGACCTGAATTAAGATGCTATCTGTAGGAATAGAGAAAATGCTTCTAAGACAAGAGATGTAGAGATAGAAATGGCAAGATTTGGCAACTGACTGGATATGTAGATAAAAGGAAAGTGAAGAGTTGAAGATAATGCTGAGGTTACAAATATGGGAGAAGGAAGGATAACCATGCTTTCAACAGAAATAAGGAACATTTAGAAGAAGGGAGCATTTTAAGGAACAGATAATGAATTTGGTTTGGTACCTATTGAGTTTGAGATGTTTTTGAAACATCTAGTTTGAAATATTCTGTAGGCAATTGGTAATGTGGGATTGAAGTTAAAGGGAGAAGTGGTGGAATAGAGCTATTTGCATAAAGCTATGAGAGTAACGAAGTTTCCAGTAGTAAGAGTACAGAGAAGAAAAGAGGGCCTAAAATAGAACTTTTGCAGGGGGAAGGGAAGGGGAGAAATACTCACAGTTAAGGAGAGAGATATGGATAATAAGCCAGCAAGGCTTATCACACAGGTATGGAAGAGTATCAGTTTATCGGTGATCAAATAGGAGGAGAACCAGGAGAGAGTAATGTCACAAAATCCAGGTAGGTGAGAAGTAGGAGAAGGTAATCAATTGTGTTAAATTTAGCAGATTGTTTGAGAAAGATAAGGTCTGAAAAAAGACTAACATGTTTAGTTATTACTATATAAATAATTACATAATTTTAAAATGCATAAAAATAGATATTAAAAAAGGATGAGATGAAGATTAAATAATATTTGATCTTAGAGGAAATAGGGAGCCACAAGAGGTTATTGAGGATTAACATGGTCAGGGGGATTAGGGGTCACATATAGGAGATTTAAGGAGAGAAGATGAGATTTGCAACAACTTGCTGTAAAGGTGTGGTAGTCAATTAGAGAAGAGCAAAAGAATTACTTTCTTGTAGTAATGGCCCAATTTGTCCTCCTGAACCAAAAGTGTGGGTTGTGTGACTTCCCCTATTGTTTTTTAGTAGCGTGTGAGTAGGAGCAGAGAATGTGCATTATGGGTGTAAGTCAGGTTAGAATTTGGCAACATATAATAATCCAAGCATACAGTAGATCAAAGAGGCAGTGGATTTGAGACTAGAGGATAGTGTTTATGTAAACTACTTAATTATGATTGGATTGGAAAGAAAGGAAAGTTAAGCCAGAGTAAGAATGGTCCAGAAGGTAAACTTATCTTTCTTAAGGTCACAAAATTACAAAGTATTCCTTTCACTCCCTCTCCCAGAGATGACCCTTCCTGTCCTCAATGAGCTTACATTTCATCCAGGGAGAAAACATGTTCATAAAAAGGTATATACAAAAGAAATACAAGGTTTTTGGTAGGAAGGAACTAGCAAGTGGGAGGAATTAGGAGAGACCTCCTGGTGGGAGTGGCCCTTGAGCGTCTGATCTAGGAGTTCTCAGAGGCAGAGGTGAAGAGGCAGAGCAAGCACAGAGGACAAGTTTTACAAAGGCATGAAAATAAAGAATGAAGTGGCAGAGATATCTGCATCAGGAGAGAGAATCTGTCTAGATGTGATTCATAAACATATGAGACCTGGCGAGGTCATTATAGAACTCAAGAATCCCTGTTTGGTTAGGCCATAAAGTAAAGGAAAGGATGTAAGTGTTAATATAACTGAATAGGTAGGTTGGAGACAGGTAATAAAGAATTTTAATGCCAAACAGTGAGTTTGCTTTTGATCTGAAAAGGAGTCACTGGAGTTAATTTATCAGGGCAGTGACGTAATCAGAGCTGTGTTTTAAGAACATTACTTTGGCAGCTATGTGAAAGATTGAGTGAAAAAAGTAGAAACTTGAGGCAGGAAAGTCAAATGAAAGGCAGTAAACCAAGATAGAGGTAATGAGGGCCTGAACTAGGGTTTTAAATATGCAGATGAAGAGAAGATGACAAATTCAAAAGATGTTGTAGAGGTAAAATAAATAAGAAATGACTCCAAAGTTATGAATCTGGATAACTGGAAGGATGGTGGTGCCCTTGACAGAAACAGGAAATTTCATGAAAGGGATATAGGTGGAAAGATGGTTTTTAGCTGTGTTGAGTTTGGTGTGTCTATGGGATATCTAAATGGAAGAGACTACTAGGGCAGCTAGAGACACCTGCATCAGGAGAGAGAATACATGTAGATGTGATTTATAAATACATGGGTGCTGGTGAGGTCATTGAAATAGTGTGTAGAAAGAGAAGAGAAAAGGGCTGAGGACAGTCATTGGGCTCAGCTACAGTTAAAGTGTGAGATATGGGTGATGATCTAACAAAAGAGATAGAGAGGGAACTATCAGATAGGAAAACTAAGAGAGAACAGTGTCCTTAAAACCTAGGGGGAAGGACCTCTTCATGGAAGTCTAGAAGGATAAGAATTGAGAAAGAATCTTCACGGTGGCCAACTAAAAGGTCATTCGTAACTGTGGAGAGAACAGTCATTTGAGACATTAGATTGGAAGCTAGAATTTAGCCACAGATCTAAAAATTTAAGTTTTAGATTTCATCTGGGCTAGATTATTGGATGTACACAATAATGTGTCGTATTCAGTCAGGTGATTAATCGCAGCACAATATGTATAAAGTAAGCTGTGTCCATTTGCATTTTAGTTTCTTTTTTTTTTTTAAAGCTATATATTTCTGTACCAGTGACCATTGGGGAAAAACAAAAGAGAAGAGAAAATAAAGCACAAAATAGAATACTCTCAATGAGTAAAAATGCACAAGATTTAGTTTACAGTTTTTTCCTAAAAATTTCCACTGGTTGAGGTCATAATGAGCCCAGTTTGTGTTGTTCGTCAAACAGTGCCTGGGGCAGCTAGGCGGCTTAGAGGGCAGGACTCTGGGCTCTGAGTCAGAAAGATCTGAGTTCAAATACAGCATTAGACACTCACCGTCTTGGTGACCTTGGGCAAATCATTTGACCTCTATTTACCTCAGTTTCCTCATCTGTAAAATGGGGATAATAATAGCACCTGCCCCCCAGGATTGTTGAGAGGATCAAACGAGATAATAATCGTAAAAGCATCTACTCAGTGTCGGGGACATAAATGGTAGCTATTATTATTGTTATTAAGTCATAGTTGTTTTTTTTAATGTTTTCAAAACCTACACTGATTAATCAATTAGTCAATCACTCTGGCAGGAAATAACCATTGAAAACAGGGGGTACTCATTTCCTACTACTTGCATATTGTTCTGGGCTCTAAGGATCTATAGGAAGACAAAAACCAAAGCAATCCTGGCCTCAAGAACCTTATATTTAACCATTAGTATTACTTTTCAAAGCAATTGCTTTGGGAAGCTAAATACTATTTCTAATAATACTGCCACAACTGAAAATATTTTTTGAATGGCCATCTTGGACAGATTGAGCCAGAGAAGGATACCAGTTTCTTAAACCACACCTCATTTAATAAGCAACATTGATCCCCCATCTTATCCATGAGGTTTGGGCTTTATATGACTTTTAGTCAGTCAGATTCACTTTCCAGAAACAAAGATTTGCCACGATTAGATAGGTGGAGGCACTAACCCTGGAGTCAGAGGACTTGGGTTAAGATCCCACTTTTGACACTATTATCACTTAATTTTTGTGGGCCATTTTCCTCCTCTGTAAAATGTGGGGGTTGGATTTGGCAGCCTCTGAGATCTTGTCTGGCTCTAGATATAGGAACTATGTCCTGAAAGCATTTCCAGAAGAGCATTTCCCAAATGTTTTGAGCAATGGCAGCAGCATTAGAATACATGAATAGCTTCCTAATGTTCACTTTGAAGGAAACAAGTCTTATCTGGATACATAAATTCTGGCATTAAAAAATTTTTTTAAAGCCTCTTTTTATGATCAAATGTGCACTTGCTTATTGAAATTAAGTAATTAATCTGGAGTGATGTTTAGAAGTCATGCCACAGTGTATTACTTGAACTCAAATACAAGAAAGTCACTTTGGTATCTGTATATGTTCAAATCTTTATCTCCATTTCTGCCCAAACCTATTTTTAGGTTTAGGTTAAGAATAGTCAATTAGAATAGCAGGTTAGCTCAGGTTAGCAATAAGCATGTGTTCTACATTAATATTTCAATTCACTTAAATATTTGGAACATCATCTGGCCATTTGGACTTTGTATCAAATCTGACCTCTAAAACCACTGGAACTAAAACTAATTGAAAGGGCCGTTTTCTGCCACCGTTGCACGCTCAAACATAGGTCAACCCAAGCTAGATGGCAATAGACCAACCCAAAACCAACCTAGTTCAAAAAAACCATGGTTGTCTTACAATAATTCTGAATGAGATTTCCCCTTTATTTCATTTATTTTGGACAGTTTAGTAATAGGGAAAACTGTGTGATTCATGGCCAAGAATGTTGGTACTAAGAATAGCTAATAGTGGCAACATTACTTAAAATAATGAAATAAGTTTTCTTTTATAAAGGTCACTAGAGTCAGCTCTTAAAAGGCAAACATCAGGAGCTGAAATCTAGTTCTTGGGTACAAAATTTCCTTATTATAACAAGCTAAAAGTTAGGATATTTGGGGGGAAATTAGTTTTATTTTGCTCACTTAAGAACGGGATATAGTTTTTCTCAGGTCTCTGGGCAAATATATGATCATGCATATTATCAACAGACATATATCCTCAGGATTTATTTCCTGTCTTATCCAATAAATGTTCTTTCTGATCCTTATATAAACCTTCTTATCTATGACCTCCAAATCCTAATCTCACTGTCCCACTTCTCTCTATCTGGTTAAGTCACAGAATGACAGAATTTTAGAAATGGAAGGGACCTTCACACTCATACCAAAAGAGGAGTCCCCATTATAACAAACCTGTTAAGCAATTGTATATTTTCTGCTTGAAGCCAGACCTCTAAGGAAGGGCAACCTTCTCCTTCCCAAGGAATATCTCTAATTGTTAGGAAGTTTTTCCTGACATCAAACCTAAATTTTCCTCTTTACAATTTCCATCTGTTGCTCTGGATTCTGCCCCCTGGGACCAAAAAAAAAAAAATCCAATCCCCTTTTCATGTAACTCTTTTAATTTTTGAAGACTGTTATAGTGTTCTTCTTAAATTTTCTTTTCTCCAGGCTAAACGCCCCCACTATCTTCATCTGATCTTAATATGGTACAGATTCAAAACTCTTCACCATTTTGATTGCCCATTTCTGGATACTCTTCTTAAAATGTTTGATGAGAGCAGAAGATGGTAGAACTATCACTTCCTTATTCTTGGAAGCCTCTTAATGCAGTCCAGAATCATATTACCTTTAGGGGCTGACATTTCACTTTGTTGATTCATATCGATCTTACAGATCACTAAACCAGCTTAATCTTTTTCAGAAAAACAGTATCTATCTGTGCTTTCTCCATTTCTTTTCCTTCAACACATACATGTGTATACACACACACACACACACACACACACACACACACACAAAACCAGCATAATAACACTTAATAAATGTTTGTTGAATTTAATTTAATTTAACCCAGCAAAAATCTACCACCACCCCTGCCGTCTCTAGTCTCTCTGACTTCCCTTTAGATACTTTCATCCAGGCATTTCCTCATATGTTTGTTTCTCATGGTGTTAGTTCCTCTTGTATTATTTAGTTCCTCCTTGCAGTATTAGTCTGCACTGATTTTATCCATGCATTTTCATCTCTCTCTCTCTTTCTGTGTTGCTTCATCTACCTAGTTAGTTTAAAATTATATTCTATTTCATTTGTATTTCCCTATAGTATTTCACATGATGCTCTTTAAATATTTCATGATCATGACTAACGTGGAGATATGTTTAACATGTGTGTGTGTGTGTGTGTAAAACCTATATCAGATTGCTGTCTTGGGGAAGGAGGGGAAGAAGGAAGAAAAATTTGGAACTCAAAATCTTATAAAAATGAATGTTGAAAACCATCTTTACATGTAATTGGAAAAAATACTATTAAGTGAAAAAAATAGTTCATAAACAGCATAGTTTGTAGATCAACACAGATACATGAATATAGAAGTTAAAGAAAAAATAAATTTCCACATAATGAAAGGAAATTAGATTGTGAGGAATGGAGGAAAGCCCTCCCTGCCTTACCCCAACCAGAATGAAGGTGTTAACTGAATGAACAGAATTAAGTTGAGAAAAGTTTGACACGCTGTTAGCCAGCATGCTCTGATTCTCACAGTATACAGATTTCCATGGTCTTATTTTCCATAGGATGGAATAAAGGCAGACTTGTCCTTTGTAGTTTCCATCATGCTGATTTACAGTTTACTCTTTTCCTGTTTGGGTTCTAAAGGTTACCAGTGGCATGGAGAAAGGTCCTTTGTAATACATAAAAGGAAGTATTCTTTTTATGTAGTATCTCAGATTGTAAGCTTCAAGAAGGCCGGAAGTAGTTCTGCTTATTTCTTGTTGTCCAGTGCCTTTAACAGTGTCCTGTTCAATGAGATGGTATTTTAGCCCAACCGTTTTAAATCTCTCAAATAAGTATGATTTATATATTTTCTAGTAGGAGACAAAAGAATAATTCCAAAACATATTAGGTTTTCCCAATATAGTGTGCTACGTTTGTAAAAAGTTTGATTAGTCGTGATAAAAGTATTTTATGTACTTTAGCAGTTGATGGTACTTTATACTATGTAGTTGATAAGTGTATAGTATTGATATTAATTTGTTAAATCAGGTTCATGTATTTTTCTTCTCTCAAATAGTTTCTTCTAGATTAAATAAAAAATGAAACTTCATTTAATTTTTTATGTTAAAAGTTAAAATCAAACCTATGAATTTTCTAAAAACTTAAGAAAAGAAACAGTTAATTGGGAAAAGAAAATCTTTGCAGCAAGTTTCTCTGATAATAGTCTTATTCCTAAAATAGATCAGGAACTAATTCAAAGCTATAATAAGAACCATTCTTTAATGATAACTGGTCAGAGGATTTTAACAGATAGTGTCAAGGGAAGAAATCCGAGCTCTCAATTGCTGTGTGAAAAGATGCTCCAAAACACTAACAAGTAGGGAAATGCAAATTAAAACAGCTCTGAGACTCTACCTCACAAGCATCAGATTCATACAATTTACAAAAAAAGGAAAATGAAACAAATGTTGGAAGGACTCCAGGAACACAGACACTTTGATAAGCTATTGGTAGAGTTGTGAGTTGGTACAGCCATTCTGGAAGGCAATTTGACCACAAAGTTACTAAACTTACATAGCTTTTAACCCAGCATAGCACTGCTAGGACTATGTTCCAAAGAGGTCAAAGAAAGAGGAAAAGGTCCTACATGTATAAAAATATTCATAGCAGCTCTTTTTGCAGTGGCAGAGAACTGGAAACTAACAAAGTGTTCATCAGTGGCTAAATAAATTATGGTGTAGAAATATATTGGAATACTGTTATTTTATAAGAAATATAATAGTGAAACCTTGGAAGACTTGTATGAACTAATGCATGATGAAGTGAATAGAACCAGTAAAACAATTTATACTATAGCAACAACATTGTAAAAAGAATCACCTTTGAAAGACTTAAGAACTTTGATCAATACAGTGACCAACCATAATTCCAAAGGACTAAAAATGAAGAATGCTATCAATCCCCTGACATAGAGATGATAGACTGTACATGCAGAATGAGGCATTCATTTTTAAAGGTGTTCAGTGTTGGAATTTGTTTTACTTAATTATGCATATTTGTTACAAGGAATTTGGTTTTTGTTGTTGTTGTTTTTATCATGGGGGAGAACAGGAAGGATAGAAAATTTAAGTTTTTGATTGAAAAAAAGTGATTAAGGGTGGTATTCCTAGATGGGGGGAGGCCCTCGGTAGTATACAAAAAAGAGAAAAAAGTTCAGAAGCAGTCTGTAGCACTTTGACTCAGACTCAAGGAGCAAAGCAGGATCAAAGTTCCAGAATCTACCCTATCTGCAGAGGATTAACCAGGGCAGGAATCCCAGACCAAAGGGGAGCCCTGCAGTTATATCATTCTGAATCAGCAGAACTTCCTAGCTTGCTGATAGAAGCTGAGTCCAGCAGTAGTATACTGTTGTATAGACTCAAACCCAGATAAGGAACTTGTAGAGCTCAAACCAGGTAGAAAATAATCAGACTTTGTCCTAAATAGGCACTGAAAACTTACGGGTCCCCACACTGTCCCTAATATCCTAGAACAACACAACACTCAGTACCCTCAGGAACGCAGCAATAGGACCACCCCAGCCCTTCTCTCTAGAATTGTGGCATAGACTAGCTCTAACATCAAATCCAGAGTCAGGAAGTAGATTAGGTTATTCTGGATAGAGGACATATCTCTTGAAATACTTATTCCTCTGCCCAAATTTCCTTGTATTCTAACTGCCTAACTAGAGGCAGGGACCCACAAGATTAAGTAGAGAAGCATACCAGGCAGCAAGTAAAAGTAGAAAGCAAATCCGTACCATCACTTATAGTCATTTGATTGTATTCAGCATATCAGTCGTATTCTATATTTATTTCTCTTACTGTTTTGTATATGCCTTTTCTTTTCAGAAAACTGCAGATTTCCTAAGGGCAGGTACTTTGTTGTATTCATCTATTTTTGTTACCCATAGCATTTAACAAATTCCTAAATACAGAATAGTTACTCATTGAATACTTGTATAAGTAGGACTGACGGTGGAAACCCAATTTGGCAAGTGATGTACATGTCAGTGATTGTCACCACTATAATAAAGGTCATTTTAGTCCATATTCCTTTCTCTGGGGCAGGTCAAAAATGCTATTCCTTTTGGCCAGAGGCCATTACCAAAAATTTCTTTAAATGAACCTTATATGTATATGATCTCAGGTACCCAGGTTTCTAGCCCACTGAATTTATCTATGGAAAATGGTTTTACGTATGAGGACTTCAGAGGAATTTGGGGAGACTTTTATGAAAGAATATAGTATGAAGAAAGCAAAAACAGGACAGTATAAACAGGATCATGGTCATTTAAAGTAAAACCATAATAAAATACCTCAGAAATGAGCTTATCCCAGAGGACTGATTATGAAATACACCCTCCGTCCTCAAAGGAGAAAGCCAGTGAACTGGATTGGTATCACATGACTGTTATCTCTGTTTCTGAGGGAAGCATGCCTAAAGATGACTGAGTGTTCTCACTACTGTTGTAAGCCCCATGGGGTGGAGGGCCACCAGGCTGCCTAAGGAGGGTCACTTCTGTACTTGTCAATATTGGGACCATTGTACTTGTAGTCTAGGTGAGATGCAAAGATCCAGTATGGAGGAAAAAAGGAGGGAGGGAGGGAAAGGAGAGAGAAGGAGAAAAACTGTAGGCATGGAATGAGGACTGTGCTATCAGAAACAATCTGTTCTGATTTCTTTTACTTACATGTATTTTGTGGAGAATTAGCCAGAAAGAAGTTAGTCTACAGGGAATAGACATGAGGAAGTTAGGTACTAAGCAGTAATAAAAGGCATTCACATTCAGTGGCACAGAGGTTGCATTGAACTCAAAGTATCCATGACTACATTTTGTCCTTTCCTGTGGTTTCCTTTCCTTCGTGGTTTGTACTGTCCCTTTGTTGCTCTGAACTTTCCTTTTTTTAGTGCAAACACAGGAAACTGACTCCTAAGTATAGTGTCTAATGAATAGCGTGTATGGTATTCATGCAAGTAGGCACAGTGTTAGGTAAATATTGTACAGAAACTAGCTGTTTTTAGAGAATGAGATTATGAAGTTTAGAATTAACACTAATTTTACTGCTGCTACTTTTAGTAATTGTTACTACAGGTGGTGCTTTATGTACTATTTGGAGTTAACTGCTGGACATTTGAAAGAGACTTGGTGCTCAGTCCATTTGGTAGTCCAAGTTGATGCAGGCACGTGTAACTAGAGTTACTAGTCCTCAGCCTGTAAATAAAGTGTAGTTTTGGTGCTCAAGAAGGGAATCACTTCTATTAATACATGTTGATGTAATGTCATTTTCTTTCATGTAGGATTCACCTTTATTTGATCTCATTAAACAATCAAAGGAACGAGAAGGACCAGTAGATCACCTCCTTGAACCCACTTCTACTCTTAATATGCCTCTCCAACATAATCACACTGCTGCAGATCTGTAAGTATATCTTACTGTGTATATATATATATATATATATATATATATATATACACACATATATATATATGTATATGTATATATGTATATGTATATATATAAACACACACTATATGACAGACCCATCTTCTTTTCCAATCATATTTTTCCTGGGTCATGTCTTTTATGCATTTGCTTACATGTAGTCATCATTGGGACCATACTGAAGCCTACTCATACCCACCATATAGAATTAGGGATTGGACTAAAATGGCACCTGTGGTTCCTTTTAATTCTAGATCTATGATCCTATTTGCTTCTTTACTGACTTATGAGTCGCTTACACTTTTGATTCTTTGGATAGTGTAGTATACCATGCTATATATCAGCACCAAAGCTATTTATCTTAATTAGAAGAATATTAGTGTTGAAAAGTGATAAGCTTTGGGATCATGTCGGAGCTTAGGATTTTTGAAAGTACAGTTTCTTAAATGTAGTCTAGCCTATTCTCTTCTTGCTATAAAATGTTTGGTTTGGCTTGTTACATATATATGAAATTCATAATAGATTAATGTAAGGATTTGCCATTCCAACTGTATGCTGTGGTATAAACAATGGGCATTTATCATTCATTTGGTTTTGATATGTATTATTAGGCTGATATCTTTTGAGTAGTCTTGGCTTTATTGAAGAGGTTCTTTAGTACTCTAGGCCTTGATGCTGTGTTAGCATCAAGTACTCTCAACATCATCTGCAAATAGAAGCATCCAAAAGAACTCACTTTCTATGACATGGACAGAGTAAGGTAGGTGACTCCATGGATAGAGCATTGGTCCTAGAGTCAAGACCTGCATTCACTTCTGGCCATATATGGTCCTAGGTTTGTGAGCCTGGACAAATTACTTAACCTCCATCTAGCTGAGTTTACTCAACTGTAAAATGAAGATAGAGCCTATCACCAGTAGTGCCTATACCTTAATATCCCTTACCCCCTAGGGTTATTGTAAGGTCAAATGAGATAACATTTCTAAAATGCTCAGCATAGTGCCTGACATACAATAGGTGCTTAATAAATAATAATTATGTTTTTACTTCCTTCTTAACTTGGGACCTTCCCCAAGGGATTTATGATCAGCCACAGTTGGATACACTGTACCTTGACCATAGTGATATCGTTTTGATCTTCTTCAAGCACAGGGGACAACAACCATGAGTAGATTTCAGGAGGTCCGTGAATTTGGATGGGTTAAAAAAATTACATATTGGGTGTCCAACTCGTGGCTGCACGAGGAAAAGTGAAGTGAGTTCTTTTTATTCCATGTGCACTTCATGATCGAGATACCTAGGCCAAAACTGCAAGAGAAAAATCTGAAAGCATAGGATGTGGGTTAGACAGTATTCATGAATCTTAAGACCCTGTGGAAGCTGTAAGAAAATCTGAAGCCATATTTGTCGGTGGTGGTAATACTTTCAGACTTCTCAAGATATTATATGACTTAAATCTGATTCCTAAGATCAGGAAAAGAGTCCTACATGCAGAGATTCCATACATGGGTTCTTGTGCTGAAACGAACATAGCCACTATCAGCATTAGTACGACCAATGATATACCAAATGTATTCCCACCTTCATTAGAGGCTTTGGAATTTGTTCCTTTTAATCTCAATCCCCACTCCCTGGATAAAGATGTTAATAGTGCACATATGGGTGAGACACGTGAAGAACGGATTTGTCAGTATCGTGAGGAGCCAGATACCCCTCCAGTACTAGGGTTACGTGAAGGATCGATGCTACTGGTAGAAGGAAACAAAGCTACACTTTTAGGAAGAAAAAAAGCTCGGCTTTTTCTGAGAGGTCAAACACCAACAGAACATGAGCCCGGAGCTGACTTCAGTTTTCTCCTTACTGGTTCTTAGAAGGTACCAGCTTTGCCAGAAAAGATAAGTCAGTGGGGTCAGTGGTGGAACAATCAAAAGAAGATTGCTGGTATAAATAAAGGAAACATAAAACATTAAACTGAATACAAATCACATGAACCTGGTTTAACCTTAATTTAACCAAGATTGATATTCCTCCCCCCCCCCAACTATTTGGCAATAGCATTTTTGCAGCTATGACCACTTTACTTTAGAGAATGTAGCTTTTTAGAAATAAATTTTATAATAAAAAAATTTACATACTTATTTTTCTTAATCTCAATCTGAAATTTAACATTTCTTTCGGTTATAAATTTTTTTTTTAAACTTTATTCTGAAAAAGGGGTCCATAGGTTTCACAAGATCACCAAAGGATCCTTAACACAAAAAAAGTTAAACACTTTTGATATATAAAGAATCCTACTTGCATTTGGACTCTGCAAGACATAGTATATGACAGAAATTAGTACCTTTGCAAATGAGATTTTAAATCTCATTTGATATTGATAGAGGGTCATACAAATATATATATGTACTCTCACATATATATGAATCTTGGATAATAGTAACATAAGCACAAGAGACTCCTTGTTGGAGGAGAGTTTTTAAGGTTGAATTTTGCTCTACCCATCCCTTGCCACCCATTTGTGGTGGTGGGAGGTCCACAGGTATTACATGTTGCATGTT
Organism: Pseudochirops cupreus; assembly: GCA_028627135.1. Taxonomy (NCBI): domain Eukaryota; kingdom Metazoa; phylum Chordata; class Mammalia; order Diprotodontia; family Pseudocheiridae; genus Pseudochirops; species Pseudochirops cupreus. The sequence goes on from CM053582.1 coordinate 141,265,729, forward strand.
TTTTGACATTCTTGATATATCGCTCAGTTGTGCTGACTTAATTTTTTTCTCTAAAAGTACTATTTTGTTATATAGGATGGCTCTGGGGGAAAGGGAGGGAGATGCTTGGTATAACCATAAGGATGTAAGAAAGAGAAGACATCACTAAAAATTTAGGTGTCAAAAAAGAATTTTAGTACACCAATTCAGATGCTTTTTTTAATAATCAACCAACAGCAGATTTCATATTTATGCTTTTTAGTCAGTTGTGTGACTAAAGATGTGTTTTATTATAGGAAATAATTTGTGAAAGCTGACCTTTCTCTTTAATATTTTTGTCACATACACCAAATGTATGTTCAGATATTTTGAGAACAAGTTCTTCTAAAATTCCTTTGCCTGTAGAATAGATATCTATCTCTTATGTGACATTGGCTTATTCTGCCTGCCCTCATTTTCTTTTTTTTTTTAAATATAAATTAATTTATTTTTAGTTTTCAACATTCACTTTGATAAGATTTTGAGTTCCAAATTTTTTCCCCCACTTCCGTTACCTCAAGATAGTGTGCAATCTGATATAGGCTCTAAATATGCATTCACATTAAACATATTTTCACATTAGTTATGTTGCAAAGAAGAATTAAAACCAATGGGAGGAACCATGAGAAAGAAGAAACCACCGCCCCCCCCAAAAGATGGAGAGAGAGAGATCAAATAGTATACTTCAATCTGCATTCAGACTCCATAGTTCTTTTTCTGGATGTGGATAACATTTTCCATCATGAGTCTTTTGGAGTTGTCTTAGATCCTTGCATTACTGAGAAGAGCTAAGTTTATCAAAGTTAGTCATTGTACAGTGTTGCTGTTACTGTGCACAGTGTTCTCCTGGTTCTTCTCCCTTCACTCAGCATCAGCTCATGTAAGTCTAGGTTTTTCTGAAGTCTGCCTGCTCATCGTTTCTTATGGAACAATTGTATTCCATTACATTCACATACCACAACTTGTTCAGCCATTTTGCAATTGATGGGCATCCCCTCAATGTCCAATTCTTAGCCACCACAAAAGAGCTGCTATAAATATTTTTGTACATGTGGGTCCTTTTCCCATTTTTGTGATTTCTTTGGAATAGAGACCTAGACATGGTATTGCTGGGTCAAAAGGTATGCACAGTTTTAGAGCCCTTTGGGCATAGTTCTGAATTACTCTCCAGAATGATTGGATCAGTTCACAGACTCCACCAACAACACATTAGTGTTCCAGTTTTCCCACATCTTCTCCCAGCATTTATTGTTTTCCTGTTTTGTCATGTTAGCCAATCTAATAGGTGTGATGTAGCACCTCAAAGTTGTTTTGATTTGCATTTCTCTAGTCACTAGTGATTTAGAGCATTTTTTCACATGACTATAGCTAGCTTTAATTTCTTCGTCTGAAAACTGCCTGTTCGTATCCTTTGATCATTTATCAATTGGGGAATGATGTATATTCTTGTAAATTTGACTCAATTCTCTATATATTTTAGAAATGAGTCCTTTATCAGAAACAGCAATTGTAAAATTTCTTTCCCAGTTTTCTGCTTTCCTTCTAATCATGATTGCATTGGCTTTGTTTGTGCAAAAACCTTTCAATTTAATGTAATCTGAATTGTCCACTTCGTATTTCATAATGTTCTCTATGTCTTGTTTGGTCATAAATTCCTCCTCCATAAATCTGACAGATAAACTACTCCATGCTCCTCTAATTTGTTTATACTATAAGGCTTTATATCTAAATAGTGTATCCATTTGGACTTTATCTTGGTATAGGATGTAAGATGTTGGTCTATGCCTTGTTTCTGTTGTACTGTTTTCCAGTTTTCCCTGCAATTTTTGTTAAATAGTGAATTCTTATCCCAGGAGCTGGAGTCTTTGGGTTTTTCAAACAGTAGATTACTAGAGTCATTGAATACTGTCTGATCTCGTTTTCTTAAGTGCTATTTCTACATATATCTAGCATTTATATAGCACTTTAAAGTTTGCAATTTCCTTTGCATATGTAATCTCATTTGATCATTATCTCTCTTAGAATGCTTTTAGAATTGTTCAGCTTTTTCATCTGTTTGCTATTCTCTCAATTTCATCTATAAATGCTTTTGGGATGATCTGGCTTAATTGGATCTCAAACTAAATTTTCTTGAGAATTTCTTTTCTACTACTTTCTCTTCCCTGCTTGATGTAGAAATTCTACTCATTTTTTCATCATTCTCTTCTTTAATATTTTTCAGATGGGTTTATTTTCTTTTTAAAAATTTATTTATTTACTTTTAGTTTACAACATTCATTTCCACAATCCCTTGAGTTTCAAATTTTCTCCCTCTCCCCCCCAAAGAATTTAAGTGGTTTTTTTTACCCCCAGGGGGGAAGACAGGGCAGTTGGGGCTAAGTGACTTGCCCAAGGTCACATGGCTAGTAAGTATTAAGTGTCTGAGGCTGGATTTGAACTCAGGTCCTCTTGACTCCATGGCAGTTGCTCTGTTCTCTGCACTACCTAGCCACCAGAGTTTATTTTCTAAATGATTTTTGTCCTTGGATGCCACAAGGACATCTTTTAGCAAAGAGATCCTATTTCCTGGTAAGACAGTTTTTAGCCTATTTTGATCCTTTAATTGTGATGATTGCTTTACATCAGTTAAACTCTGTGGGGAAGGAGATAATTAGAGATGATATCTTTTTCTTTATTCATCTTTAGCATTAATAGTTTGTTTGAATAGGTCAGACTGGAACTATTGCAATTATATACCAGACTGTTTTTCATTCTTTTTTCTCTCTTCTAATTTAGTGTCAGTTTTGTCAAACATCTCATGAAATTATGTTTCTTATCTTTAAATGATGAAGCCATCCTTCCATTTAATTTCTCCTTTCTTATCTTACTAGTTATAGCAAGCATGCCATATTCATATGGTTAAATTCTTTCAGTAACATCTTGACATTTTGACTTCTTAATTTCTTCTCAAATTAGTTGTATTGGTTTCATTAATGCAAAAATTTTTAACATAATCAAAAGTTTTCCATTTTACTTTTTTTGAACCTATCTCTTCTCTTGTTTGGTCTGTGACTACTAATATATGCTTAAGATATCACCCTTTATGTCTAAATTATGTACCCATTTTATGCTTATCTTGGTATGAGATGTTGGTCTAGGCCAGTGGTTCTCAACCTTCCTAATGCCATGACCCTTTAATACAGCTCCTCATGTTGTGGTGACCCCCAACTGTAAAATTATTTTCGTTGCTACTTCGTAACTGTAATTTTGCTACTGTTATGAATCCATCTGATATGCAGGATGTGTTTTCATTGTTACAAATTGAACATAACCCACAGGTTGAGAACCGCTGGTCTAGGCCTAGTTTCTGCCAACCTGCTTTCCCGTTTTCCCATTAGGTATCTTGGCAGGTAGACTCCCAGATATTTTATGTGCTCTGTAGTTATTTTAAATGAAATTTCTCCTATTTTTTCCTGCTGTGTTTTGTTGGTAATGTGCAGAAATGGTGATGATTTGTGTGGGTTTATTTTATATCCAGAAATTTTGCTAAAGTTGTTAATTGTATCAGTTAGTTTTTTAGTTGACTTCACATTCTTTATCATCATATCATCTGAAAAAAGTGATGGTTTTATTTCCTCATTGCCTATTTTTATTCCTTCAATTTCTTTTTCTGGTTTTATTTCTATAGCTGGTATTTCTAGTACAGTATTGAATAATAATGATTTTAATTAACATCTTTGCTTCCCCCCTAACCTTATTGGGAAGGCTTCTACTTTGTCTTCATTATAGATAATGCTTACTCTTGTTGTTAGATAGATGCTACTTATCATTTTAAGAAAAGCTCTATTTATTCCTGTGTTTTCTAAGTGTTTTTTTTTAAAGTAGGAATGGGTGTTATGTTCTGTCAAAAGCTTTTCCTGCAGCTATTAAAATCATCATGTGATTTTTGTTGTTTTCTTATTAATATATTTGATTATGCTTATAGTTTTCCTAATATTGAAACAGTCCTATATTCTTGGTATAAATCCAACCTACTGTAGTGTATGATCTTTGTGATATATTGCTATAATCCCATTGCTAGTATTTTATTTACATTTCTTGAATCAATACTCATTAGGGAAATTGCTCTATAATTTTGTTTCTTTTGACACTCTCTGCTTTTGGTATTAGGACCGTATTTGTGTCATAGAAGGAATTTGGTAGGACGCCTTCTTTGCTTATTTTTTTTCAGACAGTTTTACATAGCATTGGAATTCGTTAAATGTTTGGTAGAATTCACTTATCTATCTGGTCCTGAATTTTGTTTGGTTTTGTTTTGTTTTTCTTAGGGAGTCCTTTTATAGATATTCAAATTATTTTTCTAAGATAGGGTTATTTGAGTATTCTGTTTCCTGTTCTGTTAATCTGGGCAATTTATGTTTTTGTAAATAGTCATCAATTTCATTTAAAATGTCAAATTTTTTTTAAATTTTATTTTATTAAATTTTTTTTGAGTTACATATTTTCTCCCCATCTTTCCCCCGCCCACCACCCCAAAACAGCCATCCCAGTGTTTCCCCCCTCCCCCAGTCTATTC
>CM053582.1:141270801-141300945 GCA_028627135.1 Pseudochirops cupreus
AAAATCCTTCTTCAGCTGATCTCTAGCTTTAAGGCAATCTTCATGTTTATTGGAAGCTTTTGGTGTGGAAGCTCCGGCTGTTCTGTCCTCCTCCCGCTCCCTGCCTAGATCCTTCTTTTCCCCAAAGAAACAATCTAGGATTTGGTTGCTGTTCTTACTTTGCTTCTTATGCTTATTCTTATTCATGGTTGGTCAGTCCGTGATTTTTTTTTTTTAATTTCTGTGGAGCTCTGCTTCCAGAGGGGAAAGCTCTGTCCCAAATCGCTGGGGTCCTCCCAGCTGCCGTAGCTCTCAGGAAGTTGCTGGGTCCCTCCCCCACTTCCGACTCACTGAAGGAAAAAGGACCACAGGACCAAAGCCCAAGACTGTGATCTGGATCCAGGCCGCTCAACGCAAGAGCGCTTGGCCTCTGTATGATGGCTTGGTCTCCCTGCAGTCTGCAGGCCGAGAGCTCTGAAGCTGCAAAGTGGAGGTGGGTGCAGGACCTCCGCTTTCCGCTTCTTAGCCCTGAAGGCAGTTTGGCCAGACCGCTTTTCTCCCAAGACCTCGCAAGTCCCACTGACCTAGTTCTGGACACTGCTGCAGCTGCCGCCAATCCACTCACCCAAAGATCCAGCTGGGACTCGGCTCCTCTTGTCCAGCCGCCCCCGGGGCACAGCCGGGGCTTCAGGCCAGGCTGGTTTCAGTTCACAGTGCTGATGTGGTTCCTTGTAGCCGAGCTGACTTTAGTGGAAAGTATATTTGTGTGCATTTTGGAGTTCTAGGATTAGTTTAGAGTCATATTTTATGGGTATTTTGGGGTGACTATGTGAGAGCTGCGATATGTTGCTGCTCCTGCGCAGCCATCTTGGCTCCACCCCCCATGGATCTGCATAATACAAATACAGACCCCAAAATATCCTTGAGAATTCAACGGATAAAATGCACTGGAACTAAAATATTATCAAAGACAAAATAGTTGCCCACAATTGCTCAGATATAATACTTATCAAAATAGATTTTAACTTCTTAAATGTCCATGATCTCCAAACCCCATGGAATGGAATACTTTTGAAATATGCAGATGTAGCAGAAGAAATGAAAATAGGGTGAGGTACATAGATATTGTGCTCACCATCCTTTCTGCTATGGAGTTGTCACAAGGATACTTTTCAGTGATCCTACAAAAGATGTTTTTGCATCCCAGTACTTTTATACAGTTATAAAATGTAGGTATTTTATTCACATGTGCAGTAGTTCACAGAACATTAAATTTTTCTTTAAGTTTTTAAATTTTTGTAAATGTAAATACAAAATAAGAAAAGGGAAAAAAAAGCATTGCCGTCTGCAAAGCAGAACACGAGAGGATTCAATATAAAACAATAAATTTCCATTTCAAGAAAAACTATATAACAGATACTACATATTATTTTCAAAACTATTCATCTTTGCTTCCTTGTAGTTTTCTTTTATCTGCTTCTGGGCACGTTTTAACTTTATATTTTTCTCCTCTCCCCCACACCTAGAAGGCTACAATTAAGTATGGTATACATATACATATGCATATGCATACATACATATGTATATATATCATGCATGCACATGGATAACCATAAACAGACATGTATACATATTTATACTCAAATATGTATGTAAGAGTGTATTACGCTTATTTCCAGTTGTCATCTGTTTCTCTGAAGCTGGATAGCATCTTCCTTCATAAGTCCAAGTCTTACCATGTTTTTCTAAATCCACCAGCTCATCCTTTCCTACACCACAACAATATTTTGACCCAATTGAATTCTATCTAAAAGACTGTCTATTAAAGTTTTTTTTTTCCCTGATTTTCTGCATTCTCACTATTCTTGGCTACATAGGTTTTTTTATTTATACAGGAAAGTTTTAATTTCAAATAATAATTATCCATTTTACACTTCAGCACTGCTCTTACCTTATAATCTACTTCTTTCACATCTTTTTCCCTTGGTTTCATTGAAGTTCCTGACCCTCTTCTCTTCCAATTGAACCCTGTTATTTTTTTTTCTGACTCAGTAAGATTTTTTTCTAGTAATTTAATTGGGATGGCCCTACATAAATAGATTAATTAGGTAAAAATGTCATTTTTTTATTATATTAACTTTTCCTACTCATGCACAATAAATATTACTTCAGTTATTAAATCTAACTTTGTATAAAAGATGTTTTGTATTTATATTCATATAGTTTCTGTGTCTGTTTTGGCAGGTATACTCTCTTTTTTTATACTATCTAGTTATTTTATATGATCTAAAACTATTAATATGACACATAGTATAGTTTCCCTATTTTTTTCTTTTGATTAAATCTATTTTAGCTTTAACTTTGTCTGAGATCATGCTTACTATCCCTGCTTTTTTACAAAATAAATTCAGCTCCTGAACTTTATGTTTGTGTATATCTATAATTTTTATAGCATTTCCTGAAAGTAACTTACTGTTGAATCTAGATTTTTAATCTGCTATCAGTTTCCATTTTATGGGTTAATTTGTACCATTAACGTTCTGAACATAATTACTTGTATGTTTTCTTCCTTCCTGTTTTCCTCACTATCCATCTCACCCTATTCTTAATCCCTTCTTACCCTACTACTTTACTTCTATGCACCACCTTGCCCTTCTGTTCCTTAAGCAACCCTTCCTCCAAAAATTAAAGAATAGTTGGATGTTGACTTGCCTTAATACTACTGTATTTCTATTTGAAATCTGTTTAAAAAGACAAGAACAAGAGGAGTAATAATAATTATAATTGACATTTAATATTGTGCTTTAATGTTCTCAGAGCATTTTACATATCTTACAGCAACACTGTGAGGTAAATGCTATTATTATCTTCATTTTACACATGAGGAAATTGAGACTAATAGTGGCAATGACTTGTACAGGGTCACACAGCTAGCAAGTATATGAGACAGGATTTGAACTCAGCTTTTTCTCACCCCAAATCTTTTTTGCTACCCACCATACTGCTTAACTTCCTCTTACAATAACAGTAACCACAACAATGCCGTCAAAACCAAACCCATTATCCATGTGACAGGGAGGAGAGGTTTTGAGTTAGGAGGGTAATGCTATCCAGAATCATGCAGAGTGAGGACTATAGGTGTCCTGAGACTACTATAGTATCTGTGAAAGTCTAGAAAGAATACTGAAAAGCTGGACAATTGGGCTTTGGAGATGCCACTGACTTGGTTTCTGTCTTGGCTAATGTAATGAAATTAGTCCTGTGAACCTAAGAAATAGATGTATAGGTGATGGCATAGAGTTGCCAGCTGGCCCTACTGGAAATCATGGAGATCTGCCTGATAAAGAAGGTGGTAGAATGAGTGATGCTTCTTTGTCTTCTGGTCCCATAAAAAGGCAAAATAAATAGGAAGAAATCAGAAATGTGTTTATCACTAGAGCAGGCAAGCCACAATTGTTAACTGAATAGACTAAAGCAATAGACTTTCATGAAATGCCAATATTAATACATACCAAAATTGGTAACAGTTTTCACTAGTTCTGGTTGAGGGTTTTGTTAGTGGTACCCTCAGCTCCAAGTCACAACAATGTGATGAATCTTTGTGTTCTAGTCCCATAAAAAGACAAAGGCAAGATACATAGGACATCAAATGGAAAGGTACCGGGGTAGTTAGGGTATAGCAGGAAAGATGGTAGAGTTTCTTCTTAAATGTTATTTCTCTCGATAAAGCAATATTATTTTCTGATGTTCAACCATTTCCCAGTGCCATGGACTTTGGTAACAAGAAATTTTTTTCCTGGGTCTTCAGTTACTATGACTGCTGAGTTGTCAGGGACTAATGCAGCTGCAGAAACAGTTGCCAGGTCACATCTCCACCAGAGTTGATTTCCTGGAAAATGGCTGCAGGGGCTGAACTATAAACAGGGCCAGTTGGGTGGGGTTGGTGTGTGGAGGGGATAGGACTCTTATTACCAGGGCTCTTGGCTGAGGGTCCTGATTGCCATGCTTCTTTAGCAACTTTTGGCAGTTGATGGGGATTTTTGGCCTGTTCTCCACAGGGGTTGTATTCTGTATGATGTCTGGGGGGCTGGGCTGAAAAGAGAGCTGGAGTCTGGAGGTGTGTTGCTGTTACCAGGATTCTTGGGCTAATAATTGCTTGTCAGTGGCAGTTAGTAAATAGTGGTAATATTGGCAGTAGTGTTAAGTCTATTTTCCACATGGTGACTCTGCTTGATGGTGACCGTAGAGCATAGGCTAGAAGCAGGCTTCCATTTTTGGGAACACGGCTATTTCCAGGGCTCTTGAGCCCACAGACCTGAGCCACTTCCCTTAAATTCTGAGGGGAAGTAATTATCAAAGTGGTGGTGATGATTTAACTCACCTGCATATGTCACCACTTTTATCTTTCTCAAGGTTCCTGGTCCAGCATTCTGGCCACAAAGGCACACTGCCTCATCTGCTTAATCCTCTCCCATGATTCCTTTTTAACATCTTTGTAGAAAGTGCTCAAATTTATATATCTAACCTTTTTCCCAAGTCCTGGTCCCATATCTGACTTCTGGACATTTCCAACTGGATGTTCTGTTGGCATCTCAGATTTGGCATGTCCAAAACTGAAATCATTTCAACCCTCTCTCCCTTTTAACTTTTGTATTTTTTTTTATGGTGCCATCCTTCTCCTAGTTACCCAGGTTTGAAACTATAGAGTCATCTTGTCTCTTCTCTAATTTTCACTTCCTATGTAAGAGGAATGGATAGGTCAAAACCTGCTTCCATTTATTACCTGTGTAAGCAAATCACTTAACTTACTGGGCTTCAGTTTTCTCATCTGTAAAATAAATGGGTTGGACTAGATGGCCTCTGAAGTCTCCTCAGACCTTCTATATGCAGTCCTGTGATCTGCTGAGTTTACTTCCATAATACCTTTTATATTATTGGTCTTCTGTCCTCTGCTTTTATTCCCCATACCCATTTTATGGCCTTAGTACTTCTGACCAAACTATTTTACAAAATCTCTTTACTAGTCTCCATGTCTGTAACCTCACCTCTCTTTGATCTATCTGTAACATATCTGTTAATGTAGTGTTGTTAGGTACAGATATAATCATGTCACTCTCCTGATCAAAAAACCTTTACCTGTAAGGATAAAATCCAAGTTCCTTTAAAGCTTCCCATATCTCCAGTCCACCTTTCCATCACTGCCATTCAGGTACTCTGTATTTTAGACAAGCTAGATTGCTGTTTCTTTGTCTTAGCCTGCTTCCCCCCACTCCCTCTCTCTCACTCTCTCACCTTCTCTTCCTTCAAGGTTCAACTAACTCACAGAGACTTCATGAAACTTTTCCCAATGCACACAGTTGATCATGATCTCACCTCAGAATTTTATGGACTTCGTCTGCACTTTGCCTTTACCACATTCTGCCTTGTATCATATTTATTTGTGTATGTTTTATTATTTCCATCTTCGTTCCCAAACCCTTGAGATTAAAACTCTTGATAATGTCATTTTTATCTTTGCATCTCCACAAGGAATTGTTTGAACATAGTAAGGCCTACTTAAATTTTTTTGGATTGAATTTTTTAATCTGTTGAAGAGCACATGACAGCGTAACTATTTTAATTAAAGTATGAATTCAGAAAAAAGAAAATGTTGAAGTGAATGTATGTATTCATTTAGCATAATTTTTTCTCCACAGACTTTCAAACGTGTTTTGATCAGAGAAGGGCAGTATGATTCCATCATAGTCTTCTACAATTTGGTCTTCATGCAGAAACTAAAAACAAATATTCTACAATATGCTTCCACCAGGGTATGTTGGGAATTTAGTGTGTGTTTGTGTCAAAATTTCTAATTAAAAAATGTTAAAAACACTTATTTACTTTTGCTGTTATAGCCCCCAACCTTATCACCGATACCTCACATTCCTCGGAGTCCTTATAAGTTTTCTAGTTCTCCTTTACGTGTTCCTGGAGGGAATATTTATATATCACCCTTGAAGAGTCCATACAAATTTTCAGAAGGCCTGCCAACTCCCACAAAAATGACTCCAAGATCAAGGTTAGTGCCAGTTTTTTCTCTTTGAAGTAGTGGCAAAGAACAATAAATTGGAATAATTTTGATCCAAGATTAAAAAGTCCTTGTGAAAAAGCCAGAACCTCTCATCTAAACTTCACCATCCCCTTTAGTCTTTAGGCTTATGAATAAAAAAAGATCATATGTTAAAGGATAAACCTGCCAGTACTTCTATCTCTGTTCATTCCTGCTTTCTTTTAGACACAGAGCTGAGGCTCTCAGTTTGGTTGTAAACCTCTGAAACACTTATTCTTACTGGCACTCATCTGCTCAATGAAGTAGATTTTTTCTTTCATTCATTAACCGTTCTGCATTTCATCAGATGTCTTATGTATACTCTTTGTGGACTTTGACCACTCTCCCATAGTAGAAAAGCAATATCCCATGAAGGATGAGAGTGCAAACTTGTTAGAACAGATGATTTCAAATTGAGACTTGAAATTGTTATTTCTGGTTTTCCCATGGTCTCCTTATATCCCCTTGGGCAGGTCTCTACTTCAGAAGGTTGTTGTGCATGAGTGAGCTGGTGTTTTTGAAACTCTTTTAGATGCTCAGATGAAAGGTGCAGTGCAACATTGAATTATTATATTATCATCCACATCAACCACAAATGCTTCCTGGCTTTGATGTGCTCCATTTGCCTTATTACATGGTATCATGGGCTGTTTGAAACTTGTTTTGCTTGTGTGCAAAATGGGAAGATTCAGGGAGAGTTATCACACACTACGGTGCTAAAAATGGACTGGCCAAACAGATTGTACTTAATGAATAAGAAAACAACCAAGGAGGAAGAAATCTGTTAATACCTTGTTTTGTTTTTTATTTTCTAGTACCAAGCACAAAGTATTGTTTATGCTTTAAGGACTGAGCCTTCATTAGCCAGTAACCTTATTACACATAGAAAAAGTAATTTTTACTATGCAAATGTGTTATCTTTGATTAGGTAGAAATATAGGCAGATCGTTAAGTATTTACCTACAGGTGTAGGGGAAGGCTTCCCAAATGAGGATTCAGAAGGCCTGGGTTTGGTTTGTGGTTCTGCTTCCTTGCTGGCTTTGTAACATTGAGCAAGGGTTGGACTAAATGACTAGGTTCCTCCTATATACAAGTTCTCTAAATAATCTATGCATTGTTTAACCATAAACAAGTCATTCAACCTTTAATTATTTCATCTGTGAAATTATGTGAATATTTAACACACAAGTGTATTTCTAGGGGGCAGGGAGAGAATACAGTGATAAATATTCATCAAGAGGGGATTTATTCATTATGTTTAACCCTTAGGGCAATATTAATGTGATAGCATTACTTGTTCCTTCTGTCTATACTAGTATTTTTATGTACAATGTATCCTTTATTTAATTTTCATTTGGCTAGCTGCCCTACTAGTAGCATTGATTCCCTTATGTTATAAATTCATAAAATCTGAGGATATTAGAGCTAGAAAGTACCTTCAAGATCCCTTGGTTCCACTGAGTCCAGAGAAATGTCATGTCCAAGGTCACCAAACCAATTAACATAAAACCTAGAACTAAAACCCAGATCCTCCTGATATCTAGTCCAGTGGCCTTTTTACTTCATCATACTGCCTTCCTAAAGGGCAGGAACTATGTCATATTAATTAGTTTAGTAGAACCTGATGCAAATTAGTTCTAATTAACTGATTTTAAATGATTATAGTGAGTCATTCTACACTGTTAATGGTATCTGTTTTGTTTTCCTTGGTAAAATCAGGTGTCTATATAAAGGGTTTCTTTGGTGGGAGGGAGGGTTATTCCCTCCTTCTCTCCCAACACTCCCTCAGTGAGCTTTCCCTGGTAAAAAAGATTTTGTAAAAAAAATTTTCATTAAAACCAAACACACTGACCCTACCCAACACTATATGCAATATTCTACTAGATTACCAATTTTCCAAGAATTAAGATGCAATGAAATTCATTGAATTCTAAAGCTATATGGAACATAATATAGCCCTTCTTTAACAATTTACCTCATGAGAACATAGTACCTTAAGCTTGTCATTGTTATCATAAACCATTTTTCAAGTGAAACTGGAATGTACTGTTTGAGAAAGATATGATAAAAGTACCAGATACCTTTTACCATATATCAGTTTTTATTATAGTCACAATACCTGCTAGAAAGGTCCAAGTTTATCTCCTAGGGCAAAAAGTTACATTAGGTTTGACTTGATTTTTTATATGATAGAGATGTAGATAATTTATTAGAAGAAATTCTATTTGTTCATTTGACTCTTTGCTTGTATAAAATCTAGTAGTCTTTTCTTCTATCATGAGATATTTCTTTTCTGTGATAGTTTAGGATTTCATAACAAGTCAGCTAGTTAGTGTAGTGGATAGAGTGTTAGCCTTGGATTCAGGAAAACACCTGAATGCAAATTTTGCCTCAGAATCTTACTACAATGCCACCATGGGCAAATCTTTTAGTTTCTGAGTCTGTTTCCTCATCTATAAATTTAAATAAATAGGCTATGAGAATCAAATGAAATTATATATGAATATGTATACATATACAAAGTGATTTACAAATTTTAAAGCATTATATGTTAGCTATTATGATTAATGTTCTTATAAATGGGTAGCTCAGAGTAAATGCCATTAAAAAAATCTAAAGCATCAACATAATATGGGAGAAATTCTATTAGGTACCTCTATTGCTTTTATTCATAATGAGAAGAGCTTTTCATTGATGTAGGAGGTAAAGCAATCTTCCATTTAATAAACTTAATCTTTAGAATAATATGTTCATCTTAAACTGTCATTTTGCATGTGTTCTCAAGCTAATTAATGTTTTATTTTTATCTTAACAGAATCTTGGTTTCAATTGGTGAATCATTTGGTGTAAGTATTTTATTTGCATGTAATTGTAATTTTCTTTCAAAATGATAAATTTAAATTCCTCAATTATACCTATTACATAGAATTTGAAAGTTTCCTGTAGCCTAAGCTAAAAAAAGTTCTGAAAAGTTTGCTGTACTGTTTTGAATCTAGAAGTAATTTATAGTAATCTTACATTTGTGGTTCAAGTTACCAGAGACTTTGATGTCCCAAATTTCACTAATATAACAAAATATCCAGTTCCCGTAATACTACCTTTATTTTATTTCCAGTTAGCAAAATTTTTCTTCTTTTCTCCCCAACAAAAACAGAACTTACTTTAAAAAAAAACATATAGTTGAGCAAAACACATTTTTGCCTTGGCCATATCCATGAAACATATATCTTGATCTGCAGTATGAGTCCATCATATATATCTCTGCCAGGAGACGGATAATTTAATCATGGGTCCTTTGGAATAACGTTAATCAGATTCTTGACTATTTTGGAGTTTTTTTTGTCTCTTAACGATGTTTTTGTTAATATATAAATTACTCTGCTGTTTCTACTTACTACACTATGTATCAGTTTATAAAAGTCTTCCTAGGTTTCTTGGAAACTGTCCCTTTCATCATTTCTTATAGCACAATGGCATTCTGTTATATTCGTAGACCATTATTTGTTCAGCCATTTTCCAATTGATACCATGTTTTTAAACTACCTTTACATTTCTTCCCCATGCTATTTAAGCTTCTGGGGAGTCTTTCACAGTCATCTAATATATTCTAGTTCTTACCAAGTTCCTAAGTCTTAATTTCTGAACTTGTTACTCTTCAGCTTTCCCTATCCCTTCTAGAACATTTAGTTGATAAAAGAAAAAGAAAACTGAAAAATTAGAAGGGGTCTTGAAGCTAAACTAGTCTCAGCTTTTATCCAGAGTATGAATCTAGTCTAGACCATCCCAGACTAATGGTCATCTGGACCTCCAGTGAAAGAAACCCTACAATCCTGATGGTAGCATATTCCATTTTTGTGTAATTTCTAATTGGTAATAAACTTTTCCTTCTGTTTCCCTCTGCCACCCACTGGTCCTTGTCCTACTTTCTGGAGCCTAGTACAGTAAATTCGGTTAGCCTTCTATATGACATCCCTCCAACAGCTGAAAATAGTTATTGTGTCTGCCCTAGTTTTTTTTCTCTAGGTAAACTATCAATAGTTCCTCAAACCAGTTCTTCTTAGTCTCAAACTTGTCAGTGTCCTTTTTGAAATATGATGTACAGAACTGGACACAGTACTCCGGATGTGATCTCACTAGGCCAAAGTACAGTGATATTATCACCTCCTTTGTTCTGGATACCATACTTCTGCTAATGTGACCTAAGTTCATATTATCTTTTTTGTCCACTATATCATACTGTGAACATATTTAATTTGCAGTTATTAGGACTATAGACATTTTTCAAATGAAATGACTAATAACCAGTTCCTCTATTCTTTAATCTAATCCAGCAATCAGTCAGTAAGCATTTATTAAATGTATATTATTAACCAGGGATATAAAGACAAAAATTAAACCGTTTTTGCCTTCACAGAGTTTACAATCTATCAGAGAGAAAAAAGTGTGTTTTGTATAATTATGTACAAAAGACATACAAAATTAGTAAAAAAATAATTTTGACTAGCAGCTGGGGGAACCAGGAGAGATCTTCTGTAGGAGATGGTATTTGGGCTGAGCTTTGAAGGAAACTAAAGATTTTAAGAAGCAGAGGTAAATGGAGAATGTGGACCAGGATGAGGAAATAGCCTTTGCAAAGGCAAGGTAGCAGGAGATACAGGTCCTGAGAGAAATGACAAGGAGGGGCAGTTTGATTGGAAGAGAAGTCATATATAATAAGCTTGAAAAAGCAGGTTGGAACCATTGTGAAGGGCTCTAGATGCCAGGGCAGCTAGGTGGCCCAGTGGATGGAACCCCAGGCCTAGAGTCAGGGAGACTCACCTCCTTGAGTTCAAATGTGGCCTCAGATACTTAGTAGCTGGGTGATGCTGGGCAATCACTTCACCCTGTCCATTTAATCTGTAAAATGAGCTGGAGAAGGAAAGGGCAAACCATTCCAATATCTTTGCCCCCCCACCCAAAAAAAAACCCCACCAACAACAGAAAAAAACCTAAATGGGGTTACAAAAATTTAGACACAACTGATTGAAAACAGCTAGCTTCCAGACATGACTTTGCATTTAATTTTAGAGGTTAATAGAGGGCTAATAATTTATTGAGTTGGAGGAGTCATATGGTGAGGTTTGTGCTTCAGAAATATCACTTTGGAAGCTATATGGAGGACATATTAGAGGAAGGAGATATGAGGCAGAAAAACCAATTAGGAGACTCTTGCAAATAGTCCAGGTGAAAGATAATTAAATCCTGACCTAGAGTAGTGGTTTTATGAACTGAGAGAAGAGGACAGATGTGAGAGATGTTATAAAGGTATAGGGCTTGGCAACTGTGATGGGATCTTTGGTATGAAATTTAGTAAGGAGTAAGGGATGACTCTGAGGTTGAAAAACTGGTTGTCTGGAAGGATGATGGTGCCATTTCCATATAGAGATATATGTTTGGAGGAATGGTAGGTTAAGGAAGAAAGATAATGATTCTATTTTAGACATGTTGAGTTCGAGGTATATACACAAAATCTGCTTTGAAATGCTTAATAGGCTATTGGTGATGTGAAACTTGAGGTCAAGAGAGAGTCTAGGGGTAGATATACAAGAAAACTAGGAATTCTATGAGATGAAAATGAGGGGGGAATCCATTCCCAAGAGAAAGCCTGTACAAAGGTACGGAGGAGGAAGAGCAAATACTGAGTCCAGGGAAAAGCAGACACATCAATTCAGCTGGAAAGTATAATGTATAAAGGAGAATGATGTGAAAGAGGTCTGGAAAGGTAGGCTGGAGCAAGTATGTGAACAGCTTTAAATGCCAGACCTTTTTAAAATCTAATATTTTAATCCTAGAGGCAAGAGGAAACCACTAAATATTCTTAAGCAAAGGAGTAAGATGGTTAGACTTGTGCTATCCTATACATGTACATTTGGATGGGTTTTTTTTTCAAACCAAGTATAAGACTATGCATTTTATGTTATTATTGCATGTGTTAAATTTTGTCTTTTTAGCTTCAGCTTATTATTTTAGCCTATTTATATCTTTGGGCTCCCATTTCTATGATCCATTATATTAGTTATCCTTCCCTGATACATCATTCCCATTTTGTATTTATTTGCCATGCCTGACCCATTCTCCATCCACATGTCTCACATCCATCCCTTTCTTTTCAATGACAAAGCCGCCGCACTGCTTCAGACTCTCTTCACTTCTTGCCTGGATTTTGCAACGGCCTCCTAATTGATTTTCACTTGGTTAGGGGCAGCTAGCTGGTACAGTGAATGGAGTGCTAACCCTGGAGTCAGTGAGACCTGAGTTCAATCCGGTCTCAGACATTTAACCTCTCTCTGCTTCAGTTATCTTCTTTACCTCCAAGAGTTGTTGTGAGAATCAAATGAGATAACAAAACACTTTGCAAACCTTAAAATCTTATATAAATTCTAGCTATTGTTGTTGTTTTGTTACTGTTCTGAGCTTCTAATCTTTCCCTGCTTATGTATCCTTAGTGGTTCTTTGTGTTCTCTAGGATAAAATAAAAAAAAAATCCTTAGAATGGCATTGAAAGCCTTCTACAATTGACTGCAGTCTAACTTTATAATCTTATTTCATATTACCCCCGTGCTTGTACTTTTTATTATAATCAAACTGGCCTGCTAAATACACTCTATAACATTCCATCTAATGTACCCTTGCATAGGCTATCTATCCTACCCACCTTAGGTGTTGACTCCTTTACAGGACCTTTCCTGATTGTTATTAGTTCTCTTTAAAGCATTTTGTATTGCTTTGTATATATTTTGTATTTACTCATCACTCTACATATTATGTCTCCTTGGTAGGTGAGTTTCTGAAGGGCAGGAACTATTCTGTTATTATCTTTACTTCCTTCCTATTTAATACAGAGCATTGCGTTTATTAGGTACTTAATAGATGTTTATTGAATTGAATTGTCGAATCCATAAATTTATTAAGGATTCTGTGTATGGTTCTACCCAAGTCATTATTTAAAATGTTGAAAAGAAGTGGACCAAGGATAGATTCCTGCTACACTACTACAGAATTCCCTCCAGGGTGACATGGATTCATTAGTCAGCATTCTTCAGTTCCAATTTGTCAATCAGTTCCAAAACTACTGAAGTGTGTGTGTGTGTGTGTGTGTGTGTGTGTGTATACACATATATATCTGTCCATCTTGTCCTCAGTGATATTGGAGAGACTTTATTAAGGCGTTTATTAAATGCCTTCCTAAAGTGCAGTGTCTATCACATTGCCATAATATAATAGTCAAATAATCCTGTCAAAAAAGGAAAGTAGGCTACTTAAACATGATTATTCTTAATAAACTTCTTCTGGCTCCTAGTGATCATTTCTCTCTAAGTACTCACAAATTATCCCTTTAATATGATCCATTCTAAAATGTATTTTTACCAGGATTGAAAACAGACTCATCAGTCTGTATTCTAAAGTATTGACTTTCTTTGCCTTTTAAAAAGTTATGATAGCGTTCACCTACTTCCAGTATTGTGACACCACATTTCTTTCTTTCACCACGTTTTTTCAAAAATGTCAAGGTAGTTCAACAATCACATCTACTTATAATATCCTAAAATGTAGTTCATATGAGTCTGTTGAATATCTTGAAAGTTTCTGGGTGCATTTTACCATCTCCCTATTGATAATGATTTTTCAGTTCTCTGTTGATCATTTTTTTTCTATTTTTCCCATCATGAAGCAAAAAAAGAGTTGAGTAGCTCTGCCTTCTCTTAGTTATCTGTTCCCATCTTTCCATTTATGCCAAGCAGGAATTCTTTCCTTTCCTTTCCTTAAAGAAACATACTTTAAAAGACCCCAGCATAGGTTAAAGGGCCGTTTTTGTTATCCTCAGCATTTATCACAAACCGTAGTTCACACTGGACTTCAAGTCTTCCTGACACTATTTAGAGGATGTTGTCACTCTTATATTAATTTAAATATTCATTATAGCCTATGTTATTAATTAGATTTTATTATGTGTTTTTAAAATGTTGAATAGAACAGAACCAAGGCAGGATCTTTGCCACACTCCAGTACAGAAAATCTTCCAGGGTGACACAGATTCATTAATCAACTTTCTTTGGTTCCTCAGTTTTCCCTTTCATTTTCACATCTTTTATCAATCCTTTTAAAATTTAAATTCATCATTGAACAACTAGTTTAATCATATTAGTCTCTTTAGTCCTATCTTCTCTTTTTATCATTCAACAAATGTTTATTAAGACCCTACTATGTAAAATGCGATGGGTCAGGTTCTGGTGATAGACAATATAAATAGTCCCTGACCTCAAAAAGTTTGTAATTTAATGCAGAAAAGTAGCCATGTTTATATGTGTGATATAAGGCAGAATATGAGTATAAAGGAAAAATGGAGACAGAGGAATATGAAAATTTGAGGAGGGGAAGACTTTGTGAAAGAGCCAACATCTGAATGGTCCTTAAAGAAAGAGAAAGTTGAGGCGTCTAGGTGGCACAATGAATAGAGCACTGGCCCAGGAGTCAGGAGGACCTGAGTTCAAATCCGGCCTCAGACACTTAACACTTACTAGCCATGTGACCTTGGGCAAGTCCCTTGACCCCAATTGCCCTGTCCTCCCCTCTCCAAAAAAGCAAAAAAAAAAAAGTTTTTAAGCAGGTAGAGACTTGTCGTGAATGCCTTTCAGGAGGAGGAAATGGGATGAGGTCAATGGCTAGAATATGGTGTGTAGAAAGGAAAAAGTTTTTGACTTAGGGATCAATGGCTATTATCTCCAGAATTTTGTTCTTGAAAGACCTCTGTGCCTCTTAGGTTGATTTCCTTTTTAGAATCTCAATCTATAGCATACTATCTCTTCTCTCTCTGAACTTTTTGAAGTCTGCGCTCTTAAGGCACAGGATACTAGTCAGACTGTTCCTGGTACATATGTTATTATGTGCTATAAGCTTGCAGAATTCTGGTCATTTCCTAACAGGGCCCCTTGAGTTTTCACTTCACCAAGCAGTTCTCCATTGTCGATCAGAATCAGGTTCAGAATAAAATTTCCATTGTTGCTTTCTTTACTTTTTGAAGAATCAAATTACTATTGAGGCAAGTTAAGAGTTTATCAGATAGTCTGCATTTAATAGATATCTGAATAGTTGAAATAGGGCAAATCAGGGAAAAGAGATAAAAGGAACAATTGCCTGTGACTGATATCACTATAGGGATAGAGATAACTGGACTATCTTTGTTGTTGTTCAGTTGTTTCAGACAACATAAAATACTTAGTAATCTTCCTGCCATGACAAACCTAGAAACTATTTGAATAGTTACAGAACATGTTTCACACAAATAAAGACAGATCTAAACGATTAGAGAAATATTCATTGCTAATGAGTTGACTGAACCAACATAATAAAAATGACAATTCTACCTAAATTAATTTACTTATTCAGTACCATACCAGTTAGACTACCAAAGAATTACTTTATAGAGCTATAAAAAATAAGAAAAGTTAGAAGGTCAAAAGGTTAAAAGTCAGAAGGTCAAAAATATCAAAAGAATCAGTGGGGGAGTGGGGGGGAAGGTGAAGGAAGGTGGCTTAGCAGTACCAGATTTCAAACTATAAGTGGTAATCATCAAAACAATCTAGTACTGGCCCCCTTCCCCAGCCTGCCTCCCCCACCCCCGCCCGGCTTATCCAGACCCAGTGAGCCTAGGAGTGAGTGGACGTCTGCCCACCCACCACCAACCGCAGACCCCGGCTCCTTGCACCATGTCCAGCAGCTCCAATGTCTCACCATGAGGAAGGAGGTAGCAGCTTCGGCTTGAGGCCAGGCTCCACCGCATGAAGGTTTCTCAGGCAGCTGCTGATCTGAAACAATTTTACCTGCAAAATGCCCAAAATGATCCTCTGCTGACTGGGGTGTCTTCCAGTACTAATCCTTTCTGGCCCCAGAAAGTCTGTTCCTTCCTATAGTGAGATGATCTTAAGCTACTTGGGAAGGATCTCCGAATCCATCTTCATATGTGGATCTGTGATGTGATGTTCTGTGATGTGATTTGTGACAGTTCAAAGGAGAGAGAATTCTAAAGCCTGCACAAAAGTTTAATCTATATGTGTGTAACAATGTGCCAAGTTAATCATCCAAATTTCAATTTGTGTCAGACTTTCTCATCTACCTCTCCGAATTTTCATTGATTTCTGTTTTGTACACTGGCAAAAATACAATAAAGTATTCAGATGAAAAATCACGAAAGAAAAAAAACCAAAAACAACATGGTACTGACCAGAAAATAGAATGCTAGATCCATGGAATAGATTAGTTATATAATGCATAGTAGTAGATGACTATGGTAATGTAGTGTTTGATAAATGCAAACATCTGAGCTTTGGGGGCAAGAACTCCTCGTGTGACAAAAATTGCTAGGAAAACTGGAAAGTAGTGTGACAGAAACTAGGTACAGACCAACACCTCATACTTTGTACCAAGGTCAAAATGGGTACATGATTCAGACATAAAAGGTTATCCTAAGCAAATTAGAGGAGCATGGAAAATTTTCCTTGTCAGATCTATGGATAAGGGAGGAGTGTATTATGACCAAACAAGATAGAGACTGATGGGAAGTAAAATGAATAATTTTGATTACATGAAATTAGATAATTTTTTTCAGAAACAAAATCAATGCAGCCAAAATGAAAAAGAACACAGGAAACTGGAGGAAATTTATAGCAATTTTATAGGATAAAGGTCTCATTTTTTCCATTATGTAGGGAATGGAGTGAAATTTATAAAAAATAAGATATACTACCCCAATAGATGAATGGTCAAAAGACCATTTTTCAGAAGAAAAAAATCAAGGCTATCAATAGTCACCAAAAATTATCTATATTACTACTAACTAGAGAAGGGCAAATTAAAACAGCTTTGAGGGACCTCACACCTATTAGATTGACTAATGACAAAAACTGAAAATGACAAATCCTGGAGGGGATGTGGAAAAGCAGAGACATTAATGTACTGCTGGTGACATTGTGAACCGGTCCAACCCTGGAGAGCAATTTGGAACTTCATCCAAAGGGCTACAAAGCTATGTATACACAATAATACCACTAACTAGGTCTGTATCCCAAAGAGATCAGAGGAAAAGGCAAAAGACTTATTTGCACTTTAAAATATATTTATATCAGCTCTTTTCTGTGGTGGCAAAGAATTGGGAATTGAGGGAATACTCATGGAATACTCATTAATTGGGCAATGGCTGAACAAGTTGTAGTATATGATCTTGATGGAATAGTGTTGTGTTCTAAGAAATGACAAGCAGGATGATTTCAGAAAAACTTGGAAAGACTTCAATGAATTGATGCAAAGTGTAGTGAACAGAACTAGAAGAATATTGTATGTAGTAACAGCAATACTGAAACAGTGACCAACTATGAAAGACTTGGCTACTCTGATCAAAATAGTGATCCAAGACAATTCTGAAAAACTTGTGAGAAAAAATACTGTCTACCTCCAGAGAGAGAACTGATGAACTCTGAGTGCAGATTGAAGCATATTTTTTTCACTTTCTTTATGTTTCTTGTTTTTTATTATTTTTGTTTTTTTGGTAACACAACTAATATGGAAAAATGTTTTGCCTGACTTCACATGTATAATTGTTATTATATTTTTTTCCTTCTCAACGGGTGAGGGAAGAGAAGGAGGGAGAGAATTTAGAAGTGAATAAAAATTTTTAATGAATGTTAAAAATAAATAAAATAAAAAAGGCTTTATATATTTCAGGAGCATAACACAGTGGTCCACCTGTCTAGTAAGTCTGCAATACTTTAACAGCCAAATTCAAGAAAAAAACCTCTGCCTTAGGCAGATTGTTCAATTATTAATGATCTGATGGGGTCTTAGCTATTAGTGTTATCACAGTGGCAGCCATCCCTGTGTTCAACATAAAAGGCATTTACCATGGGGAATTACCGAAATCTATGATGTTTGTTTGGGGTTTTTTTGGTCAAGTAATATAGACTCTTATTGGGAAGTAAAAAATGTTCTTTGAAGGCAGTGACCATTTACTTATCTTTATATTTACCTCAGTCCACCCAGTGTTATATATAATAGGTATTTAAGAGGTATTGATACAGATGGTAAATGCTGTTTGTGAGTAGAAAAATTCCATGTCTTTGCCCAAATGTTTTTTTTTCCTTTCCTCTTGTACCTGTCCAAAACAGAACAGGATATTTCTCCCACCCTCTGAAATCCCTAACTCTCCCTTCTCCAAACTTCTGTATTTTTGTTGAGAGCATCACTATTCTTCCAGTCACCCACGTTCCTAGGGTGAATCAAGCTTTGACTATTCGTACTCCCTCAGCTCTCACAACTAGTCAATTAATTCTACCTCTGTAAGATTACTTACTTAGTTACTAGTGTCAGATGCCTCAGAGAGGTCAATAAGGATAAGGATTTCTAAGAGGCTATCCTCTTAGTAAACATGTTTGATCAGATTAATCAGATAGCTATGATATTAAAGACAATAAAGTCTATGACCTATACTTAAGACTAGACAGATAGTTACAACTCTTTAAGCTTAAGTCCATACTACACACCATCAGGTTAAGAGTATACTTGGTTTTTCAGGACAACCATGAGAAAAGATTCCAAGAAAATAATGGAGCCAGAGAATCTCTGTTTAATACTCATGGAACTAAAGCAAAGCAAGAGCTTCATGGGAAATGATGGTATAGAGATGAGAAATAAAAGGGTGATGAGCTGCAGTTGCATGTAATAAATGCCCTAACTTTGACAATCTCTTCACATTGATCAATTGGCAAAATAATAGTAAATTAAATATTTAGATATTTTCTGATTATTTTTTCAAGCTGAACAGTTGAATTTGTTCCATGTTTTACTACAGGTATAACTTTGCTGCCTTGAGAAGTGCTAAAAAAGATTCAGGATTCCTTTGGTTTTAAATGTATAAACCATTTAGTAATTTTGTAATTTCTAGACTTCTGAGAAGTTTCAGAAAATAAACCAGATGGTGTGTAGCAGTGACCGTTTGCTCAAGAGAAGTGCTGAAGGAAGCAACCCTCCTAAACCACTTAAAAAACTACGCTTTGATATTGAAGGATCAGATGAAGCAGACGGAAGGTATGTGCTTTTCTATTATATTTATACTGCTGCATTCTCAATATCTGCTACAGAGGCTCAGGATCAAGGGAGCCTGCATTCTAGGCACTGCTGTTAACTAGTTTTAAAGGCCCTTACCTTGTCTGTGCCTCAGCTTCCTCATCTGTCCACTGGGAAAATAGCCCTACTCTTATTTCATAGGATTGTTGTTGGATTAAATGGGATTACAGATGAAGGACCTTTGAAAAGTTGAAATATTACAAACAGCATCATCACCTTTTACCACACTTTATTGGAGAAATAGGATATTTAATGATAACTATTCCAATGCTACTACAATTTTGCAACAATTAAATAATAAAGTCCTTTTAATCTTGAGAAAGCTAAATTAGTATTTTAATTAAAATGGCAAAAAAATTATGGAGTACCATAATTTTGGAAACATTTATATTTGATTCACTTTCATAAGCTTATAAAATTAATCAGTACACTAAAATAATAGCATCAGATAAATGGTTAAAATTATACATAATGGAATATGATAGTACTGGGATAAGAATTAGAAGTCTAGAGATTTGAATCTGTGTCTGCCCTTGGCTTTCTCTGTCGTCTTGGGCACATTATCCTCTCTCTGAATCCTCAGTTTCCTCACCTGAAAAACAGCAATGCAAATATTCCCGACACCGTAGAGTTATTGTAAGGATCAAATGAGCTGATGTTTTTAAAATACTTTTTGTAATTAGAAAGCACTATATAAATGTGAACTATTACAAATGTGCATACATATGCATGTAATAATATTACTCAAGCAAAATATTTTGCTTTTTTTTTTCCTGAAGTAAACATCTCCCTGGGGAATCCAAATTTCAACAGAAACTTGCAGAAATGAGTAAGTATATGTAATTTCTTTGTAGATGCCGAAGAGGTACAACTATATGGTAATATTAGAAATTGAGATGCAAATAGAGATTAGAAAAAGTAAAGGGTGCTTTAACAGGTATCTGTTAAGCACCTGCTGTACTAGGTTCAGGGAATACAGAGATTTGAAAAAAATGACACTTCACTTGTCCTCAAGGAGGTTACAATCTACTGTAATCGAGGAATATTTGACATGTACATCTGATAGTGGCAAAGGAGAGTTCCAAGCCACCCAAGTTGTGAAAGGACCCTTCTCTTTATGAAAATGTTCTCTATGAAATTTCTCATACAAGGAAATTTACCCTACTATACTTAAAATCATATCCAATTTATAAAAATTTTATTTTATTTTTATACAAGCTTGCAGAATTATATCTATTGTGAACAACAGTGAGGTATACTACTTGTAGGAGGAAAGTGATCATTATTCTATATGCTTTCTTTTTTTTAAATTAAATTTTTTTCCAATCAATGAAAATTTTTCCCTTTCTCTCCCACCTCCTCCCGTTTGAATGGAGAAGAGCAAAACTCTTAGCTACAGACATGTACAGTCAAGCAAAACAAATTACTTCGTTGGTTATGTGCCAAAAAATATGTCTCAAGTTGCACTCTGAATCCATCACCTTTCTGTCAGGATGGGGGTAGCATGCTTTATCACAAATCCTCTGAAATTTTCTTGATCATAGCATTGACCGGAGTTCCTACATCTTTCAGAGTAGTTTGTCTTTATAACGTTGTTACTGTATAAATTGTTCTCCTGGTTTTGCTCACTTTATACTCCTTCATTTCCTAGAAGTCAACCTTCATTTTTCTGAACTGTCCCCTTTTGTGCTTTTTATAAAAGTTTTTTGTGCAGGAATTTTAACAAAGTACAGTATTGGTTAGCTACATCTTAATTCTATGTGGCTCTGGTTAGAAAATAGACTAAGATAACTATCTTGAGAAACCTTTCTAAGAGTGTTGCAAGATGTTTGGCGTTTATATATGTGTATTATAGTTGCATAAAACTAACATGTGGTCATCATTATGTATAAGATATTTGCTTTTTTTTTGCTACATGCAAGCATTTTTAGGTTAGTAATAATAGGTATATGGATGGAAAAGTATTTAGAATTTAAAGATTTATTCCTCAATTCCAACATTCATTCAGCAGTCATCTGTTGTCATACGAAAAGCAGTGTGTGAAGCCCTTGGAAGAACAGACATTAAAATAATCCTTTAAGTTTTAAAATTCATTTATCATATAAATTAGTTTTAAACTTCTTTACTATCTAAAATTTAACTACAAAACTATAGACTTTTTTATTTTTGCTTTTTGGAGGGCAATTGGGGTTAAAAGTGACTTGTCCAAAGTCAACACAACTAGTAAGCCAATCAGGTATCTGAGGTCGCATTTGAACTCAGGTCCTTCTGACTCCAGGGCCAGTGCTCTATTCACTGCTCCGCCTAGCCACTCCGAAACCATAGACTTTTAAAGATTTTGTATTGGAATGTATCCGTTTCAAAACTATTTTTTCCATCACTTTATGGAATAAAATTTTGCAAATGGTCAACTTTTTATCTCTTTTGGTATTTTGCATTGACTCTCACTAAGAATTTTAACTCTCAGATGTTATTGTTCAGTTGTTTTTCAGTCATATCTGGCTCTTCATGACCCCACTTGAGATTTTCTTGGCAAAGATACAAGAATAGTTTGCCATTTTCTATTCCAGCTTATTTTACTCATGAAGAAACTGAGGTAAACCAGGTTAAGTGACTTGCCTAGGGTCACAGAGCTAGTGTCTGAAGCCAAATTTGAACTCAGAAAGATGAATCTTCCTGACTTCAGGCCTGGTACTCTATCTGCTGTACATACTAGCTGCTCTCAAATAGTTCCTGGTGTTTTTTTTTTTAATAATAAAGATAGATATGAGATCATTTAATAAATATACAGTTTATCCGTATGTGATGAATTTCAGAGGTTACACACTTATAGTTAAAAACAAAAAGTTCTCTGTGAAAGTCTGTATGTGTTCTGCAAGTAGAACTAAGTTGCCATAGTGCATTCATTTCCTGGTGACCCATTTAGAAATGAGTAACAAGCTTCTCTCTTTAGGACAGTGTCCAAAGCCTTTGTGCTCTGGGCCTAACTAAGCAGCTGAATAATCCTACCCAAAAGGCAGGCTTAACCCCTGAGGCTCAGAAACTCCTGTGATTCTTCAGACTTTTCAAACCCTTTGAATCTAGAAAAAGGCTATCACAAGATACTGAGGCCCCGAGGAGAAAAAGACCTCCACTAAACTCTGACTAATCCACTTTACTTACTTTTCCAGAAGAGCCACAACAAACTATTTACTAAGCAGTTAATAAGAATTCTTAACTAACTCCTGATATTTTCAGCTTTTTTCTTCTGCTGTTTCAGTTATTGGATTTAAATAACCCCTTGTGAAGTAACAGAGGTCTTTGCTATCCTGGGAAAGTAGTTTCATCCCCAAAGAACAGCTAGCCATAACTTTGCAAAATCAGCTCAGATGTTAGGAGGGTACACATAGTCAGGACTAGCTTGAGGAGTCACGCTGCTCAGGGGCGATTTCAGGTCAAGCCTGGTGGCCAGGAGCTGTGGTTTATGACATGAGGTTTAGGTGGCCAGTTTGTGTCTGCTTCTCTAGGAGAGGAGAGTATCACACACACAGAGTAATTTGGTCTGATTTTCAGCATTCTCTCTTACTTTATTACACAGCATACTTTAAATAGAGTGTAACAGTTTGAGACAATAGTGTATTCTCAGTTCTAGCAACACCTCACTGTGTGATAAATACATGGTGGTTATTTTTCACGTCTATTTACTCCTGTATTTATTTCCTTAGAAACAGCCGTGGCACAGTGGTTAGGGCTCACTCACAAGTAAGGCTCAGAGTCAGGAAGAACTGGGGCTCAAAACCCACTTCTGACTCTGATGAGCTACATGGCCGTGGACAGGTCATTTAACTTGTATGGATCTCAAGCAACTTTCTAGGATTTATCTAAGAGTCTAGGGAGTTCTGAAATTTGTATAATAGGTATTTGTATAATAAAATCTTTAGGCTTTTGTATGTTGTTGGGTTGGGTCCAATAGGAATCCATAATATATTGATCTGTATTCCCTATCAAACAGACTGACATTCTTAATGTTTTTTGTTTGTTTTTGTTCAGCATCTACTCGTACAAGAATGCAAAAGCAGAAAATGAATGATAGCATGGATACCTCAAGCAAGGAGGAAAAATGAAAATCTTCTCAGGACCTTGCTCAGCACTGCGTACACCTTGTCTTTGTTCATTGCCTTTCCTTTACTGAGTAGCACACTTTGTCTGGTTTCTATTTACTACCATATGTAGTATAAATATAGCTTTCAGCTTGGTGGGGGGTGGGGGTATGGCATCTTTTAGGGGCATGCATTTTGTGTGAGACCCCTGAGTTACTTGCAGTGTTGTCATAGTATGTACAGAGCTTTTGTACAAGATGTAGTGTCTTATGCAAATATTGCCACTTTAAAGTTGTGGCAGATTTTCAATTTCTAAAGTATAAAGAAAATGTGCTTTGCAGATTGGGCATTAAGACAGTGCAGACACGCCTATCATTATCCTTCTGAATAGTATGCCTTATGATGTAGCATGTGTATGATGTACGCCACTTTTATTAATTTATGTATTTTTTTTTAATTTAATGTGAGCACACTTGGGAAGATTTTCCGACCTTCCAAATGCAAGCTGGTTGATTGCCCATACATTTTTGTTGTCCTGAACTCTTCAGCCGAAATAGATATTGGAAATTAGAGAAATTACTTGAAAAAAATACTGATTTTTCTATACATTAGATTATATTTTACTCTTGGATTCTGATACACTCACCGTTTGTTTATTTTACAAATCTTGTAACAAGTACAAGCAGAAAGCAAAGTATAAACTCCTGATGCTGCTGTACTACTGATACAGGCTCCATACTTCAGTGCTAGGAAACATTTCTTCTTGCTTTTCTCCTCCATTGTACTTATGTTTGAAATCTGGTCATATGACAACACTATTGGTTTTTATGTCAGCCACATTACTGAATATTTATAAAGTACCAGTCTGAGTACTTGAAAAGGC
This sequence comes from Pseudochirops cupreus, assembly GCA_028627135.1. Taxonomy (NCBI): domain Eukaryota; kingdom Metazoa; phylum Chordata; class Mammalia; order Diprotodontia; family Pseudocheiridae; genus Pseudochirops; species Pseudochirops cupreus. Next base: position 141,294,986 of record CM053582.1, read on the forward strand.
ACATGTGTAGTACTGTGCTCCTAATAGAATATAATTCATGTGCACTTTTAATCTTACTCTGGATCCTAAAGTGTACTACAGATGCTGACTTCACTGTTAGCCACAGGAAACTCTACCTTTATGCTTCTGAGAGATCTGCCTAAACAAAGGAACATATGATAATTGTTCTTCCATCAAGTTTCAAATAAGGAAGGTTTAAGTATTCTCTAAAATGACTGTTAAACTTCAGTTATGCTTTTGATTTTCATCTTTTAAGACAGCTATTCTTTTTGTTAAGCAGCATAACCTAACACTCCCTTGCATTTTACAAAATACGCTTTCATCCTAAAATTAAGCTAAACAAATCTTGGGTAATAGCCTTCTTGAAGGTTAGACATTCATGTATGGAGGTGAACTTTATGCAGCTGCTCCAATTCAAAGCATCTACCGTGTGTGGGAAAAGTGCTTTTTGGAGCACCCAAAGGTATATTTAAAATATGTTGTGTGGGTAACTTATTTAGAAAGAGGATAATTAAAAATAGGTGATATTTAAAGTTAGCTTCATCTAGCTTTTGACAGAAATCACTTTTAGTCAGCATATACATACATATATATATATGTGTGTGTGTATGTATGTATGTATATGTATCCTGAGCCTTTTTTTTTTTTAATTCACTTACCCTGATTTGGAGCTGTTTGTTAGGAAATGAAATTTTGTTTCATGGTCAGTTAAATTTCAAACTTTTGTGTTATATTTGATGATTTTCCAGATATATTTACAAAAACATTAGTATATACACAATTCCCTCATTTTTACATGGATTTTGTGAAGGCCACTTTACTTTGTAGGTTAAAGAATTACATATACTTTTGCTATACTTACATTAGGATTAATGCTAAGGATTTATGAACTTAAAAGATGTACATTGTAAAATTCCTAAATGGGCCAGCAAGTATCTCATTGGTGGCTTGATACTTTTTTTGTTCATATGGGTTAAAGAGTGTACATTTAAAAGTGTATGTTGCTATTTTCTATAATTACTAGCTCCTTTAAAAATAAAATAGCTATTAAGACTTCATAGTGTTCCCTTGAGTGTTCCATAAATGTGTGCATGTGTATATATGTAATATTCAGATAAAATAATAGAAGTATTTTTTATTATATGAGATGAATGAGAATTTCTAATTCTTAGAATTAGAATTTTTAATTTCTAAAATGCTATCATTTGAGAACATGAAGGTACTTCATTTTTATAGACCCTAATCATAAAACTTAATTTGAAGATTTTTTATCTTGGGCTGTTTCTAAGTTTGTTGTTATCTTGAACTTATGCAAGGAGAGATGTCTGATTGCATAATGTAAGTGGTATTTTCTTTCCTTTAAAAAAATTTTGCCTCTGAAATTGACATAAGAGCAGATAAAAGGGTAAAGAAGAGAAACTTTTGTAGGCTTGAAGTCTGATACATGGGTGGCAGAGGCAACAAGGTTATGTACTTGATAGATCCCTGGATCTGGAGTCAGGAAAACCTGAGTTCAAATCCTGCCTCAGACACTTAGCAATTATATGATCCTTGACAAGTCACTCAACCTGTTTTAGTTCCCTCAACTGTGAAATGGAGATGATGATAATAGCACCTACTCCCAGAGTTGACGTGAAGATAAAATGAGATAATATTTGTAAAGCACTTGGTAAACTTTAAAGCATAAATGCTAGCTACTTTTATCATTACCATTATTTTCATTGTCGTTGTTTTTGATGGAACAACTTTTAATTGTGATCAAAATCAACCATAATATTATAATGCTATTTTTCAGTTTTAACCCTAAGTCCCCCTGGTCTGGCTTTTTATGATACAAGAAAGCAAAATGGTCTCCCTGCCCTTTTAAAAATCTAGCCTAGCCTGCATAAAATAAGAGTTGATTTTATTTAACTCCTTGGTGTTAAAGTCCCTAAAAAATTTTAGGAGTACTTTCACCACTAAAATAACCCTAAATCAACCCTAACATAAGCAGGAGGAGTTTAACACAAATTTCAGAACATAGAGCAATACACAAAAGTCTTTTTAAGACAGTTGAGGAGTAAAGTCAAGGGCAGTTCATAAATGTCTTCTGTGCTTAAAATAAGACATGATGGCCAGGAGCAAAATAGATCCACTGAACAAAATGACAAACATATTGTCACTGGTCTGGAATATCTGAATTAAAATGGATAAGAGGTCACAAACCTCTTGAATGCCGCACATCACAGGACCTAAACTGATAACGAGATTCACTTTGTACTGCCACCCACCATTCAGTGTTCTCCGGCACATCAAAGTGTCCCTCTCCAATCAAAAGAATACCGAATGTTGGCCTTTTTGGAGGTGTCTTCTGAGAGACTACCTCACTTTGCGGATGGCAAGGGGGTGGTGTTGAAAATTTCCTTTCTCTTTTATCCAGGTGCTCAAAATTATGGCCAGGTAATAGGGACTGTCTCATTACTTAGTACAATGCTCCTTTTCATTCACTCAGGTAAACTTAAGGGACCTCTTTATCAAAATAAACTCCCTCATTATTGTTTTAAAAAGACAATTTCATCTCCCCAACATAATTGAAAAGTAAAGCCCCTCATAGTAAATAAATTAATAATATATAAATTAATATATACTATACTATAATAATAATAAATAAATTAAATAAAGCCCCTTTGGTCCCCCAAACCATTTCTGGGAAGAAGCTGTCTGAACCATTCTTGGAGGAAAGAAAGTTGGGACCTTGAACTGTTTCCCCTGGCTATGAAGAACCCTCTGAGAGAGTGGGAACCTTGAGGCCCAGGTAACACTGCACAGAGGATAGGTAAGGAACAGCTGTGACTATATTCATCAGTAATCAGTAATCTATATGGATCAAGAGAGTCCTCCTAATAGTTGGATCCAAAACAGTGCTGGGAGTAGAGTGCTGATTTATCACAAAGAAGATCCTAGGAAATAGGACGCCAGCCCAGATACTCAGGGATATGATTGCAAAGCTGCTGTTTTCAAAGTCTGTTCCAATGGTCTATGATACCAACTGCATGGGGATGATAGGAAATACAGAAAACCCAACAAAAAGCAACTACCCAATTCCAACCATTCTTCACAGTAAAACATGGGTCCCTTGATTAGAGATGATTATACAAGGGGGAACCCTAGGAAAGAAGGGTGTGTTTTGTAAGGGCCTTAATAGTAGTTTGTTTTTCAGCAGCAGACCTAATTAGCATCCCACACTTTGAATAGGAATCATCCGCAGTGAGGGCAAATCTATGATAGAGAACAAGGGTCGGTATAATCAATTTGTCAGTCAACAGAGATAGATCAAGAACTACATGGAATCACATCATACTGACCAACAGATTTGGATTCAGGGGCCCCGGGTTTAAATTCTGGCACTGTCACTTAGTACCAGTATGACTTTGAGCAAATGACTTCATATACCTAGGGCTCAGTTTCCTTATATGTAAAATTATGGGGTTAGGTCTGATGACCTCTAAGGTCTTCTAAATCTATGATTCTATGATCCATCTAAGGAGGATTTTTGAGATTAGTGTATAGAGAAAGTTTCTTAATTTGGAGTCCAGATGCCACCCACCCCTTTTCAAGGGATCCTCAGATATCAAGGGCTCTGTGAAATTAGTTATAAAAAGATTTACGCCTTAATTTTCATTAACCTCTCACTGAAATTTAGCTTTTACCTAAGTTATAAGGGTAGACAACAGACATTATCCTGAGACAAAGGGAGGTCTTTACCAGACTGCCAAAAGGGTCTATGACTCACCCCCTCCCCCGAAAAATATGCTTCTTACAGACCTTAATATGAGGGAAGGAGAAAAGGAAAAACAACAGGTATGTGCACAGAGGCAGAAAAGTCAGACAGTCCTTGCCCCCAAGGAGTTCTGGTGGGGGAGACAATGTGCATGGAAGTCCCGCGGACCTTACAGTGCTACAGCAAAGCAGACGGTAATGCCTCTTCCATTCCATTGGTGGTGTGAAGCATTCTGATGGTGCCAAGGATTTTAGTGCTAAGACCTTTCTTCTCTGCGCCGTTAGTAGGCATGGCTGCCAAGGAAGCTGGGCTCTTACACCTGCAGAACCCATTGGTGGCAGCTGGGAAGGAAGGTGGGCCTCTTCTCCACTGTGTCCCCTGAATAATGGCTGTGCACACTAGAAACAGAGCCAGCAGTCTAAGGAGGAGGAAGGGGGAATTGCTATTCCCAAAGCTTTTAAGATTAGGCTCTGGGGCTGTGTCCATTGGTATCTGAGGGGTGGTGGTTGAGCTAAATGTGATTTGGATAGCCTGGCTCATGCATCTCCCGTCTCTCCCTCAGGGTGTCCTGCTGCTTCAGCTAGACTGCCTCGCCTGTCCCAAGGGTGTCAGCAGGTGGGAGGTGGGCCTCTTCTGCACAAGAGTTGCTTCCTTAGGTAATAACTGCAGGTACTGGTCTGGAAGGACCAGGGCCTGAGAAACACTGCTATGCCCTGGACCCATTGAGAGCAGAAGCAAGGTAGATCGCTTCCCCAATATTATAGCTGTGGGGCCACAGCTGGAAGACCCACAAACAATCATGTATGGGGGGAGGCAGCAGAAAAATTCTATTGGTCCTGACCTTTAATCATTGAATTCTGTTCCCTCCAGGTCCTAGACCACTCAGCCAAACCTATAACCATTGCCTAGGAATCAGTATAAATAAAAATCCTGTCTGCTCTTCTCTTAAGTCATGCAACTTGACCCACTGGGAGACCTTGCCAAGACTCCACCCATTAAGGTGCCCTTGGTTACCAGATTACTAGCTGCTGGGGTCCAATTATGGATTTGCAGTGAAACAAGTAGAGCACTCCTCAACAGCTAGATCTTCATAGGCAGTGGCACATTGGGCTAGAAGAGCTAAAACATTTGGTCTGGGACTGGAGGTCTCACCCTCCAGTAATGTCACAACCTGCTCATAAAGGGCACTCACACCCCAGAGGCCCAGGTGGCATTATCTCAGAGGTACCATTTCCATTTAACAGTGAAAGCTTGTCCCCTACCTGTCTTGTTAGAGGACTCATTTTGTATTATTCAACTCATCTCGCAACTGAGTAAAGGGTAATAGTGTGACCCTATATCATCCAGCAGCAACAAGGACTCAGTAACATGCAAATCTTTGTTTCTCAAATACAGTATAACAAGAGACCACTTCAGAGAGCTTATAGCACCCAAAGCCATTAATGGTCATTCGGTCCCACCACCTCTTGTTGCATGCCAAAGGTGTTAGTCTGGTCTTTTTGAACAGAGACCTCCAGGAACATGGGCTCTATACGATTATAAAGGGAAGACACTACTTGACAGCCCACCTCAATTCTTCCAAGGTTATAAACTTGTTCTATTCCCCACTGAAAAAGCAATGAACTTATTTAACAAGTAACTCAGTAAATGGGGGCCATCAAAACATCCAGATCAGGAATAATGCCAAAAGTCCAATAAATGTCTGGGTTTCATTTTTAGTTTGTGGGAGAGCAAGTATCAATACCTTTTTATGGAATACATCTGTTATCTTCTGGATTCTCCCCATCTAATGGATTCATAAAAAATGTAACTGAGCCAGTTGGACCCTGAATTTTCTGAGAGTCGAATTCTCATCCTTCCCCTTTTATATGAACTACTGTTATGGGAATCTGAAGATCTTCCCTGCCTCTAGGCCCTTTGCTTAAGTGGCTTAAAGTGGCTCTGAGAACCTTCTCAGATTTGAAAGTATACTCTGTCCCCTAATAGGCGGAAAGTGGTCACATGGAGCCTGTGGCGGGAGGCTTGTTTTTCAGGAATGCCCTCGCCTTGTTGCTTTGTGATTGGGCAGTGGGTCAAGAGTGTATATATATATATATATATATATATATACACACATATATACATATACATATATATATGTATATATGTACATACATATATATACATATACATATACATATACATATACATATACATATAT
>CM053582.1:141301445-141405970 GCA_028627135.1 Pseudochirops cupreus
ATATATATATATATATATATATATATATATATATATATACTGCTGATGTAAGGCTTTGCTTTGGGGCTCACTTTGAGAAGAGTTGTGTGATTTGGCCAGATGAGACTCTGGGAAGCCGTTGAGCCCCGCCCCGGGCTTTGAAAAACCCAGATGTTGGTGCTTCCCTCTCTGGTAACTGAATAGGTATGGATGTAATGGTCAGACGATTGGAAGTCCATCTGCTGATCTGTTTCTTTGTCTGCTTGTAACTTGTGTTTGTAACTTGTGTTTGTACTCTGAAGTTCAGGGTGCTGACTTTTTCCCCTGAACTAGGTAAATGATATGTGTTTGATTGATTAAAGTGAGACTTAACCCATTTTGAGTTGCTTTCCTTTAGAAAAGCAAATCTAAGAACCCGTACTGGCAGCCATCCTGGGTATGCTAGGATGCTTGCTGATACAACTACCACCCAGTCTAGATCCTCTGGCATAATGGCCCCATCTAGTCCAGTCGATGTCACTTTATTAATAAAATGGTAGACATAAATGTCCTCAGTAAATGGGGCCTCTTTTAGGTCTACCAAACTGTAGCAACATGGAAAATCCTGATGAAAAATAGTGAAAGTATATTGAACTCCTTCTCAAGTAAAAGTAAACTTGCTGAATGGTGTCAGCTACATGAATGGTATTAGGGAACCCAACAAGCCCATACCACAGACATAGCACTTTGGCTACCTGGTCTACCAAGCTAACAAGGTCAGGAATATAACAAAATACTCCAGCTGCCTTCATCTCCCCTTCTAAGTAGGAAATATCTTTCGTCCCACTCTGGGACCTCACTTTAACATTAACTACATAGGATGGTTCTAGCATCTCCAAGAACTTCCATTTAGCTCTCCCTACCCAGGCAAAGAAGCTATTGCAAGTGTCCATGCAGGTACTGACTCCCCAGGACTTATGTCTATTGACCATAATAGATTCCTCCTAGCTGGTCACAAGTGAGACTCAGACATGTCTTCCACTCACCTCTATGTGAATCAGCAGTATTCCTTCCCTTAATGGTTTGCCCCTTAAACACCCCAAAAGAAATTGGAGTATCCCTATGAAGCCATTGAGGGTCCCTTGGTATAATAGTAACTGACGATATCTAATAATCTTGTGTTTGCCCCACCTTGCTGCCCTGCCCCTTTCCAAGGCACAGTGACTCAGGCAAATGGCTTCTTGTTCCCCTGTCTCCCTGACTCACTAAACTCTTGACTCCATGAAAAAATAGCCTGAGCCTGAGAGGAATAGCTTTTATCCTAGAGTTACACATTCCAAAAGTCCCTCAATCTGGACACAAAGACTTAGAGGCTTGTTCACAACCGGTGGGTAGTAATGAGCACTTACAGTGTTTGACAGAAAGTAGGCACTTAATGTTTATTTACAAAGTGACACGTGAGGAAGAGGTTTTCAGGGATACCCTTAGTTCTGTTAGAGAAAGACCCTCACTACCCTGGCCCCAGATGTCCCAATACAATTTTACATAACACTAACAGGTTGATCATCAACCATAATTATCCATAATTATGCAGTTTTAAAAGCATACCCAAAACTGTTTACATGAGAGAGTAACATTACACTCTCACCACCATGGGAGAGAAGAAAGGAGAGTGACAGAGACAGGGAAAGAGAGAGACACAGAGAGAAAGATAGAGACAGAGAGACTGAGAGAAAGACAGGGAAGAGAGTGGAGGAGAGAGGAGGAGGGAGGGAGAGACAGAGAGAGACAGACAGCGCTCAAATTAGTTCAACTGATTTTGCGACAGAATCATCTGGAATGTCTCCCAGTAGATGGAATTCTGCAACTGATATTGTCACCCCTATCAGAGCATGCTCTCATGAGGCATTATTGGAGGGATTCATGGGCTTGCTGTTTGCATTTCTCTGGCTATTCCATAAGCTCCTTAAGGTTAAAGCCCTACTGACTTTCCATTACTTGAAGTCACTCCCCTACCCAGAAAGTAGTATGGAGGATGGGGAGAGTAATCATGTAAAGCCTGAAGAATTTTTTAACCACCTGCTCTAATTCCCATTTATGATTTTATAGCCTTAATTTCTACAGAGCTCAAGGGCATTGTCCAGAATGAGGTGTGGGTCAGAAAGCGGGCTTTCTACTTGTAGAATTTTAGTGCCTGTATTCATTAGCATTTAACCCCATTCAAAAATAAGCACATTGTTTAAAGATTAAATCTCACTTATCTCTCCCCCTAGTAGCCAAATACAAAAGGGTAATTAACTTTTATTTTCCTTATCTTGGCAACCCAACTTTTCCAGTAAAGTTAAGAGGAGTTAGAATAATTTTTGGTATCAAGTTGTTCAAAAAAAGTATTATACCGATCCACAGCGGCAATGGGCACTTTCTCTTTATTCCAAAAAAAAAAGGTTTTGTTTCCCTATATATCTTAAATAACACTTTTGCCACTGGGAAATAAAATTTTATTTTTAACTTTACTATCAGAGAAACCTGAGTTCAAATGTGACTTCAGATACTACCTGTGTGACCCTGGGTAAGTCACTCAACTGCTGTCTGTCTCTTTCCTTACCTGTAAAATAACAATGATAACACCTCCTCCCAAGTTTTTGTGAGGCCTGAATGTGATATTTGTAAAGCAGTAATAAATGCTTGGCACAGAGCAGTTGCATAATGTTTGTTTCCCTTCCTTTCTTCCAAGATATCTTGCCCCACTGAAAAAATGAATCTAACCATGAAGCAGTTGTGAGTAAACAAAAGAAACAAGGTGGAGGTTCTAACCCCAACTCTCCTCAGAGTAGTAAGGAAGCAAAATGGCTTCCCTATCCACCCTTCTTTTATGATCTGCCTTTTCTTTTTAATGTTTTAAATGTCAATTTAATCAACTCCTTCCCCAAAAAGAAAGAATATTTTCATACACAAAGCAGAGCAGATAAAAAGGATTATATGCAAAACCAGGAAATTATGGCCTACAACCTGCTTCCATCCCAACCCCCTTCCTTGGCGTCTTAAAGGACCAGCCCAGTTGAAAAACTGACCTTTCTGTGGGAAAAAGACACTTAGACGTAGAAAAAAATCCAAGGAAAAAGAGGGCAGAAAGAGCTGTTGATCTTTTCCAGGAGCCTCATTCACTAATCTGAATCTTTCCTTTTCCATAGCTGTTAAAATCTACATGGTTCCTTAAAGATGGGTGGTGTTAGACTGAAAGAGCCTTTTAAGGTCATCTACTTCTCATGATCAACAGGATATATGTCTATTAACAAACCAAAATATGCTTTGCAGTCCTTGCTACCTGCCAGTCAAGAAGTATTTATTAAGCCCCTATTCTCTTTCACGCAAAGTAGTAGTGTTGCAAGCTAGCAGCACAAACCATACGATAAGCAGTATTTGAAATACTCAGCAAAGGAAGGTGGCGTCAGATGCATACATATGGCGTTGTCTACAGCAGGCCTGCATAACATGCAGTCCGTGGGTCGCTTGCAGCCTGCCAAAGGATTTCTGACAGCCCACGAAAAATGTAGGGTTGCCACTGCGCACTCTCTCCTGCCTGTCAAGTGACCCATAGCAACCAACCATTATCAATCTGTCTCTTGTCTAACCTATCTGCACCCCAAAGTTTAGCCTACTTTAATTTTGGCCCCTACCTACTCCCAAGTTATGCAGCTCTGGTCTACGCAGTGGGTAAAGATGTGCTTAACCTTCTCCCTCCCCCCCCCCCCCAAAATATGCTTTTAAAAGGAATACTGACAAAGAGCAAATCAAAGATGGCTTCTTTTTGTCCTCCCTTGAATGTCCTTATTTTGACTTGAAATAGTCAATAAAAGGTTACATGAAAGCATTGACTATCTTCTAACAGATCAGCCAGGTGACTCAGTGGATAGAGTGCTGAGCCTAGAGCCAGGAAAAGTCATCTTTCTGAATTCAAAACTGGCCTCAGACACTAGATGAGTGACCCCAGGCAAGTCACTTCCCCCTATGTGCCTCAGTTTCCTTATTTGTAAAATGAGCTGGAGAAGGAAACAGTCAACCAATCCAGTATTTTTGCCAAGAAAACCTCAAATGAAGATTGAGACATGACTGAAATGACTGAACAACAGATCTAGCAAGGCGATATTGAAAACTCGGATGAAACAAAGGTTAGAAGAGGTTTGGGGGCCTTCTAATTGGCCTCACCTTCTTTGGACCCAAGAGAGGAAGCTATAGTAGATGGCTATGAGACCTATCAACCTGCTACTTTGGATAAAAGGTGGAAATAAAAGGCAATTTCCACAGATCTGAATGTTTCTTTGGCAATGATCTATAAACCACTTATAAAAGCCAGGGAAATTGATACATCAATAATTTGACAAACAAAATGAGAGAATGAGATCTATCCACATACGCATATGTGTAGGAATACAGGTCATCCCAAAAGACTGACTAATCTAAGATTTTAATACCTTAAAAACTGTACTAATACAAACATGTATGTGTAGAATATTATATGTATAAAATACACACACATACGTGCATACATGGTTGGTTACTGTCCTTCATTCTCAAAGAGGACCAAAATGACACCACTATGGTCAGACCAATATGAGCTTGGAAGGCTCTACCACAGGTCAGGCACAAATACTCTATATAAACATTTGGAGTGGAGAGATTCTAAATTTGTACATCTTATGTATCACACACATATACTTGGTATGTATATACACATATATTGTGCTTGCAAGCAGAGATCAAGAGGTCAGAATTGACCATAGCAGGTGAGAGATCATCAGCACTAAAATGAATGGTACTTATAGTCTTTTTGTTAAATCACACACATGATAATGTTCAACTTCTCTGAAACTCCCTGCTATTGAAATAATTGTTTTAAAGAAGAAAACACAAATAGCATATACCAGATGGATTTATTTGCAATGTAAGAGGCAAGAAACTGCTAGTATTTTTCATTTTTCTCTTCTTGGGCAAAAAACACTTATTCTACTATTATCTGTAGAGAAGCACTTTCTTATCCAATATTAGATCAGTAGAGGATGCAATTTCTAACTCTAAAATGTTCCCCTTTACATAATACAGTGTTGGGACCTGTACTTTTCATATTTCCTTGTTAGTTTCCATTCGGGTTTCAATTCTGCAATTAGATAACTTGATTTGAATTGGAATCTGAAAATCTATCTTGTCAGTCATCTCTATGAAAAATAAGTATACTGGGTCCTTTTTTGCCATTAAAATTAAAGTCTGATTTTTGGTTCCAGTATGACTGACCTGTTTCAGAGAAACACAAAAGCCTGAAGGAATATACATGATAATAATCACCACTGTGCAGGGAAGAGCATCTCTGTTAACCCAAAGAGAAACAAAAGATACTTTTGTCATACGTAAGGCAGATGAGCTCAGAATAACATTCATTCAGAATCAAGGCTTCATATTTAGTGTCTCCTTTTGAGGAATTCACGACCCAGTTTATAAAACAAACAAAGCAGATAACAACATAGTAAAGTTAGCCCTTGGGCCTTTGATTCTTGCAGTGATGAGGCCTTTATGAAGGCTAATGAATGTTAGAGAATTAGTCATTATCTCTAGAAAACTGTACCAGAGGAACTTGACTCTTGACCACAACTGTTCAAACATAGACCATGATTTCTAATTGTTATGTATTGTTTCTTCCTTCACTGCAGTGACCCAGAAATAGCTGTCTTCAGGACCCAAACTCTGGGCTTAAAGCAAATGGACCTCTGTCCCTGTTAAGCCATCAGAATGACGTTGACCTGTAGTGTAATGAAACATCTTGCATAAAATCCTATGACCTGAGGCTGTTGTTGCCAAAACCCAACATAAAGGTGTTCTGTCATAAGGAATCTGAAAAGGAAGAGTGAAAAAGCTCATAAAGGGTTTGTAATGTATGGGGTGCTTGAACCTGGGGTGGAAATGATGGCATCTGCTCATTTTCAACTTTCTATGTGAATGCTGGACTCAGGCATTCTCTCAGATGACTGAGAGAGAAGAGTCGACTCCCACTGCACATCTGTCTGTCCTCAGAAGGTGTGTACTCTGCTAGGGATAAGTGATCAAGCCATTAATTAAGTGACAGCTGTTCTTCTCAAGCTTCTGTACGGGGTCTGGAAAGGACTGGCTGCAGCTGCTGATCAATTTTTAAAGGCTCCGACTCGGCTTGCCTTACTGATGAAGCTTTTCAGGAGGTCATGGTCCATTTCTGCGAAGCCGGAAGTTTGTGTAACTACAGTCAAATGATTGATGCAAAATCGAAAGCAGAATTCCTCTAAGTCCTAAGGGAGAAAAACAGGATTTCCTATCAGTCATTTGCAATATAACATTATTATTCCTAAAAAGAAGGGCAAATAGAATCAGTAAGATTTGGCAACAGAAGTATAATATAGTCATGATATGGCATTTAAATATTCAATTCAATTCAACCATAATTTATTAACTGCTATATGTACAATGGCAGCTAGGTGGTACAATCGATAGTGCTAGCCTTGGAGTGAAAAAGGCCTGAGTTCAATTCCAGTCTCAGAAACTCCCTAGCTTGTGGCCTTGGCCAAGTCACTTAACCTCTGTCTGCCAGCGGAGAAGGAAATGGCAAAGCACTCCAGTATCTTTGCCAAGAAAACCTCATGGACAGAGGTCCACAGGACCTTGAAGAGTTTGACACAACTGAACAACAAAGATGTACATGGTACTGTACTGCCTTTCATCTCATTGAGGGGTTGCTCTTGGAGCTGCCATGTTGGAGAAAGGGCTAGGCTAGTCAACTTTCATTTCCCTCCTGAATGTGCTTTAGTCTTTCCAGCCTTCAATACCTGTCTCTGCTACAGTTTTACTCTGGAACTTCCCTCAACACCTGGGGCCTCCTCATCCTGGAATATTCATCTGCTATGCCAGCTTCCTTCTCCCATTAGGGAGTTCCACCTGGTGCCTCCATTTTGGAGAGGGACCCATGCTGGCCAATCTTCATTTTCTTTCCTTCTGTAAGGCTGATTTTCTAACTTCAACAGCACTGGCTATGCCGGCATATTCATCCTCTCCTCCATTCTCTCCCCTCTCCCACTTTCCCCCATCCCTTTTATTTGTGGTCTGCCCCCACAAGAACAAAAGCTCCTCGAGGGCAAAGACTGTCTCTTTTCATTTGTATATCTATCCCCAGAACTCAGCACAGTGCCTAGTAGTAGTAAATGCTTAATGAATATCAGTATCCCTGTCTGGAGACGCAAAGACCTATCTTAACTTTTGCTGGAGTGGGCCCTCAACTACGAGCAAAGCAACTGATAAATTCCTAACTTAACTTTAATAATAATTTTATTCTTCAAAAGATGGAGGACGTAATGAGGGTAACGACTAACCTAGACAGAACTAACAAGGAAGACCCAATTGGTGACATTTAAACTGTCCATTCCATCTTAAAAAACCAAAATGGAGGAGAAGTAAGAACCTAGGACAGAATTCTAGGGCTTATACCCCAAGGAGGCCATTGATAAGAAAGTTCCCATATATACAGAAATATTTACAGGGAGGCAAGAAGTGGCTAGAAGTTGGATTTCTGCCTAAGAACTTCTCACAGATAACAGCAATTGCTATTTATATCAGAGAACTGAATGAATAAATAAGTGTTTACTATGTGCCAAGTGCTAGTGATACAAATAAAAGCTAAGATGGTCCTCGCTCCTGAGCATCACACACAGAGGTGAGGTGGGGGAGATCACACGTGGGAGGTTTCAGATGCAAGTCAGGAATTTGCTCGCTGAAGATTACACAACAATGGAGTAGTAGCCACAGCATACCATGTGAAAATGATCTGGGGATTTTAATAGACCAAAAAGGTCCAAATAAGTAAGTAGTGTGACATGGCAGGTCAAACAGTGAATGCAATCTTTGGCTATGTTAGAAAAGAAAGTGTCCAAAAGGAGGGCAGTTATAGCTCTGTTACACAGTCCTTGGTTTTATTCACATCCCAAATGGAATCCTCTGTTCCAGGGGTGGGGAACCTGCAGTCTGTTCAGTTGTAGATGATCCATTTTAGGAAGGATATTTGGAATCTGCTCAAAGGAAGGCAATCAGGACAGTGTATGGACTGGAAACTCTTTGATTCAAGGAGCAGCTGAAAGAACCGCAGATTATTAGACTGGAAAAGAGAACACTTAGGAGGGACTTTCAAGAATGTAAAGGGCTGCCCTGTGGAAGACAGACTGGACTTGTTCTTTATGGACACAGAGAGCAGAGTCAGGAAACCACAGACGCAGATTTTGGCGGAACTAAGAAAAAATTCCCTGACAACAGTAGCTGTCCAAAAGAGGAAGTGGAGACAAGGATATTATAGAGGGAATCGTGCTAGCAGACCTTTGCTCTCCCCAGTTCTAAGCACCTGTGAAAGCAGGAAGCATGTTTTGCTACAAGTGGGACATTCCCCTGTTCCATTTCCTTCAGTGTTTTAAAATATTTCTGGCTGTAAACAGCTTCTGAGAGTAGCAGAGAAAAAAAAAAAGAAGAGACTGAAAGACATGACTGGCATCTAGGTTCCTTCTTACCACCTTACAGCAACTGGTTTTGCTCTCTTCAAAGGAGAAAGAGAGCAAATGTAACCTTTGGAAAGGATTAGATCACAGGACATTCTGCCTCATGCACTCAGACACCAAATGAGACTGGATCAAATGACATAAGGTAGGTAAATGCTTTGTAAACCTGGAAATGCAATATAAATGCCAATTATTACTGCTGTTGTTAGAAAAAGCTCTTAGAAATGGCTGCATTTCTAGTTCTCTTTCATTGTAAGTGCCACCCACATTTTAATGTTTTTACAAAAAGCAAAAAGGACATAAATTCTTTTGTTAAACTGACACTTGTAAGGAAGTGGTTACACATCAGTATTTCTGAAGCTATGTTCTAAGAAACCCTTGGGTACCAAGAAATAGTTCAACGGGTTCCAGAAAGAAAAATGTTATACTGGGTGAATAAACATACACACAAACCTGTCCACTTTTCTGTCAGATAGTATATGGGATGTATATTCAACAAATACGGAAAATCACAAAATCAGAAAACTGCAGCAGAGCGGCAAAAATAGTCATGTGACTAAAAGGTTGGCTTCTTATTGGTCTAGAATCAATGGATAAACCTCTCTGGTCACGTATGGAACACAATCAGTCTGTGGCAGAGAAGTATGCATAAAATAACTGGAAGCAGAGGCTGAACTTTTAATAGCAAAAATGGGGGGTGTGAATGAGGGGAAAAAAGATGGCATAGTTCAACTCAATGGACAAACATTCAGAAAGTCCACCAGTTCCAGGAATCCAAACGTTAGATCTGAGTTAAATGATCTAGCTTTGGGGATAGACTATATCAGTGGAGTCAAACTCCAAGAGAAACAGATCCGAGAAAATGTGTGCATACTGACTCAGAATTTGACACCTCTGGACTATATGCCCTGTAAGGTCCCTTCTTCCAACTCTAGCAATCTCTCAAGCTTTGAGCAGCAGATTGGTCTCGTGGAGCCTCCAAGGAAGCTACACTGATCACTGAAGATTTGACAGTTTATTTTTTTCAACTTCTCTTATCACGAATTTATCATGTAATATTAAATATGTGTTGGTATCTTCAAAAATAAATAAAATAACTGGCACCCATACATATTCTTAGAATTTTTGGTTTGTTTTTGCAATTTTTTTGTTTTGCTATTCTCCGTTTATGGATAATTAGGCAAAATCTGGAAGTTTAAAGAGATAGAAAGTCAAGTGTGTTAAGGACCAGAATTAATGAATAAACAAAATCTACATATCTAGACTAAATGACCAATCCCAAACAGAATAAACACAGCCAGCTCCATTTAATGTTTACTTCTAGTGTTCCAGACACACACTATGCTGTCCGTACTCTGGAAATCTGAACACATCTATGCCTGTCCATCTAAGTGACTCTCATCCCTATCCTCCCATAATCTGCTACAAGTAGTCAACCCAGTATGCTAAGTGCCTTTCTCTTAATATTCACTGCATGGATGCCATTGGTTATCTCTGTCTTACTTTTGCTTTTTGACTGGCCCATCCTATTTTCCAGCCATATGTTTCTCTGAGGGATTCCTCAAAGATTGTGCTACTCCATGAATTGTGGGGATGGAACATCACCAAAAGAATACTGATATTAAGAAAATAGGCATGTTTCAGCAAGAAGCTTGCTCATTAAACGAACTGTGAAATTTCCCAAAGTAATCTACCTTGATCTCCCGCTGCTCAATTCTTGAGCCAGCTCATTGTCCATTTGCAGCTGTCCCAGATATATGTACTGATGGACTAATTCTATGTGTTATCTATCCAAATGTGTGTCATAGGCTAACCAACAGGCTTTTTATCCATTTGGTTTTTCCTATGTGGATACTTAGGCTGAATTCTTTTAAGTGATTGTTCATCTCATAAGGGCAGCTAGATGGCACAGAGGATAGTGCTTGAGTCTAGAGTCAGGAAAACCTAACTATGAATCTGGTCACAGATACTAGTGACTAGCTGTGTGACCCTGGGCAAGTCATTTAACCTGTTTGCCTCAGTTTCCTCATCTGTAAAATGGGGATATTAATAGCATCTACTTCAAAGGTTGTTGTGAGGAGCAAGTGAGATTTGTAAAAGCACTTAACACAGCGCCTGACACATCTTAGGCCCCTAATGAATGTTTATTCCCTTCCCCCCACTTCTTTTCATTGAGGAAGCCCTACAATGTTCTGGGGTTTCATGCAGTTAGTACAATGTCATCTACAAACAGGAGCACCTGAAGGATCTCTACAGCAATAGAGACCTCCTTTTCCATTTGGCCCCTGCACTAGTCATCTTCCGTTGTAGAAGGAAACACCTTTGGCAAGCCTACATCTCCATTTCATGCCTTGCTTGATATGAACAATCAGAGGGTTGTCTAAAATTATCTCTGTTCTTATGTAAGAAATCTTATATGATTTTGACACATGCACCCAATTGGAGGATAGCCTCTACGGCAGCATTTTGTTTTACTAAGTCAAATGCTTTTTATAATTAGCAAACAAGTGCCAATAAAACCTGCATTCTCTATGTCTTTCAGTCAACTGCCTAACTGCAAAAATACGGTCTGCACAGAATGTCAATTATGGAAGATTTCAATATGTTCCCTTTGCAAACCTGCATCAAAGGTGACCTCAATGTGTGTGTACGGATTATTCTCATAAAAAATATTTCAGACATGGGAAAGTCAGCATACAAGTTGGTAATTATAGATATTCTCATGTTTATTCGGCTTTTTTTAAAAATTATAATGAGATCCAAGATTTCTTTCCTATACCTTTGGTATCCTCCTCTTTCAGAAAACCTTGAGACTCTATCCCTCGAAATTATGCCACCTCCAGGATGGACCTTCTCTATGTCTACTGGGTCTAGAGAAGCTGTTCTTCTCATTTTTCTTCTCTATGGAGCCACTGCCATCTTCATGTTGTCCATCTGGGCCTGGAGTTTGAAATCCAAATGTGGTGTCTTCACTGTCCTTGATGGTGAAAAGATTTTATTATATAAATCTTTTTTTTTTTGAGGGGCAATTGGGGTTAAGTGACTTGCCCAAGGTCACACGGCTATATATAACTCTTTATAGAGCTTTTCTGTGTTACCTATTTTTGTCCTCTCCTCCTAGTTTCTTTGACCTACTCGATATTCATGGATGTCATTAACAAGTCTCCAATGAAATACACATATTTTGTTTGCACAGTCTGCATTAATTACTATTTTTATTGAATTACGGTTTGTCAGCCTCCTTCCACTTTCATCTTTAAATACCCTCCAGATGCCTTTGCTTAAATGGTTCTTTTGTCAAACTTCCTTTAAACTTATTTTCCCTCCACTGCTTCTCAATATTTTATTAAGTAATCAGGTCCATCATCTTTAATCATCCTCCTCCTTATGGACTTTAAAATGAATCTAAACTGGTTGTTGTCTTTGGCTGCTGTATTTTTTTATTTGACAAGAAGATAAAAGTCTTACTGGCTTAGGGGGTTTCTAGGCTCTTTTGTTCTCATCATGGAAACTGATTTGCACTGGGTAAGTTTATTTAGGAAATGGCTATAATCTGTGTCCACAAACATTTCACTATCTATTCCTTATTTGTGAGAGTCAGCAACTTATTTAAATTGGTTCAATTAAAACTGTTTTAACCAGATGCTAGATTTACTTTCTCATTTTTAATCTAGTTTTGCATTTGATCTTTTCCCTAACAAATGGGTGGTTTGAATGTACACAGCTGATTCCAGAATTAATCCAATATCAAGAATGAATAATTTCTGGTTAAATAATAATCAGTTTTAATTTTTGTTATGCAATTTGGTTCTTGCCACGTCCAGAACCTCTAGACTCTTTTCTCCAAGAAAGTGTTCATGCTATACATAATTGAGTCATGTGTGTGGTATACAAAATTTTGGACTTTTTTGTTTCTTACTTCTTAGCCATATTTTCCTACACCTCCCATGCTCACCTCTGCACTGCAATTACTAAGTGTTTGGATTTAATAAAGAAGATTTTCAAGAGTTCTTTACAGAATTTCTCTTTCCCTCTCATTTTCTATTCCAGATATTAGTACATAGAGGTGAAAGTCTTTTCCTTGTCATATTTTCACAAGTACTTAAGATGAGCACTGCAATATGAGATGACCAAATGTCCCATGAAACAATGTTTTTTGTTGTTTCTGGACTCATGATAAAACCAACCCCATCAAACTCTTCCTATCAGAGGAGGGCCTATGAGCCATCCTTCCATTAAGCTACAACAATGGTTCTCAATCTTCCTAATGCCACGACCCTTTAATACTGGTATGTGGCCATATCTGCATGTGAGTGGACCTGCCTGGAGACGGATAGAGGAGTGGTGTCTCGGTTCCTAAGACCATGGGAAATACGTGTTTTCTGATGGTCTTAGGCGACCGCTGTGAAAGGGTCATTCAACCCCCAAAGAGGTCACGACCCACACGTTGAGAACCGCTGAGCTACAAAGACCTTTCATTTTCTAGTTTAGTAAGAATTTAAAGATAAACACTAAACACAGCAAACGTATAAACAAAATTCTCAAAATTTTTAGTAAAAAAAGAAAAAAGTGAGGAACTGTCCTTGCTATGCTTCTGTTACAGCTTTGCCCCAGATGCCATCTACTCTCGCCTCCTTTGGTACCTTGCCCTGATTGCTCCATCTCGTTCATCTTCAATTTCTTCCCAAGGAGAATGGGATGTGCATTTTTATACATGGCCAATATAGGAATTTGCTTAACTTGACTGCATATATGTGTTAGAAAGGTTTTGTGGGCTTTTTTCCCCAGCGAGGGGAAAGGTGAGAGAGGAAAAAAATAAATGCTTGTTATTTGGGCAAAAAAAGAGAGACCAACAAAACACCTCTTCCTCTCTTACTAGTTCCTTCCTCTCCATACAAAAACAGACTTAGCTCTCACCAACCTGAAAAAAAAATTACCTCTTTTTATTCTTACCCCTAAAGCTATTGCCTCTTATCTTTCCTTGTCACTCTTAAAGTTCTAGAAAAAGCAGTAGAGATTTATTTCTACTTGCTTACCTCCCACACAATCTCCAACTCCTGGTAATCTTCCTCCAACCATTTCGAACTGTCCTGTTCAAGGTCAACAGTGACCTTTGTCAAGTCCAAGAATGTTTTCTCAGTCTTCAACTTCCCTGAATATTCCACAGCCTCTGACAAGCTTTGCCCACTACCTTCCTTCTTTACATCCCTCTTCCCTTGATCCCAGGATACTGCCCACCCCCAGTTCCTCTACTTTATTACTCTTTTGCAATTAAATTCCTTGATCCATTTAATTCTTCTTGTTCCTTACTAGTGTGTGCCTCCAAAGAGTGTATTCTCAGTCCTCTTCTCTTTTCTCTCTAAACTCTTCTCTCAGTGGAATTATTCACTCCTATGGCTAAAATTCACTACTGTGAAGACGATTCTCAAATCTATATATCCCACTATGATCACCCCCCTGGAAGTCCTGCCAGCACCTCAAACTCACCATTTCCCAATCTGAGCTCCCCATCCAACCAGTTCTAATAAATAATATGTTCTATCTTGAAAGTGATTACCTAGATGCAAAGTTTATGAAAACCTGAACTGTAGAAAGGTAGATGAGATTTATTACGGACTGCTCTAAGGAGAACAGAATTTTCTGAAGAAAATGGTATTGCAGGATATGTTGTATCTGGTCACGTAATTAAAGAGGTGGTCAGTACGGAAACCATTCTGTCCTGCCAATTCTACCTCTAGGACAGCAGTCACTTGTTTCCTCTTCTCTCTATCACTTAGGTTACCTCCCTCTGATTCAAGCTCCTCCCTAGGTATGTTTTGCTTGGACTATTCTATAAGAGCTTTCTGATATTCTCCTTGTCTCCAGTTTCTCCCCTAATAAAGCCATTCTTCATACAATTCCCAAAATAGTCTAACTAATAATACCATTTTTCTGCTCAAAACTTTCATTACCTGTAAAATAAAATACAAAGTCTTTAGCTTAGCACTTAAGTTCTTCCATAATCTATTTCCAAGCTACCTTTCCAGGCTCATTTTACATTGGCAACCCTCCCCCACAACTTTCCTAACGCTAGTTCTGAAAAGTCATCATATCATCACCACCATTGCTAGAAAGGGCACATTCGGTTCCTTTCCCTATGGTCCCAATCATCATTCTCTCTGACTTCTCTGTCTGACACTCTTCTCCCTGGCTGCTATCCCTACAGACGTTGTCTTCCCCTATTAGGATGGAAGCTCCCCGAGGGCAAGCCATGTCTTTCTTTTTACTTACATTGGTTATCCTTAGTCCTTAGCATGATACCTGGCATATGGTAAGCACTTAGCAAAAGCTTGTTCATTCATTAATACTCTTTGTATTCTAGTCAAAATGAACTAGTTTCCCCCTCAACTCAAAAGGCCACTATTGACCTCTGTGTACTTAGAAAGGCCAGTTTCCTCTACATTTCTATGGGCTGAAATCCTTTTTTCTTTCTTCGATGAATAGCTAAATCCACCTTCTCCATGAAACATGTATGTATCATCCCCTAATTTTTGATGATCTCTCTCTCCTCAAATTTTCTTATAAAACTTTGCCTCTCTCTCTTTTGCCCTTATCACACTCTATTTTGTATCAGACTGTTGTATATCCTCATAGACTTCTCAGTTCTGTCACTTGCTACCACTGTGACACTGGCAAAGTGACAGTCTCTCTGGGTCTCATTTTCACTAGCTATAAAATGAGGGGGTTAGACCTTATGACCTTTAAGGTCCTTTTCAGCTTTAAATGTATGATCCTATGACTGTAAGCTCTTTGAGGGCTGAGGCTTTGTCTTTTTACTCCAGCACCTAGCAGACTACACTTGGCATATGCTTTCTAAATGTTTGCCAAATTCAAATGAACCAAACTAAACACAGGTTTATGTAAGGTAAGAGGAAAATGAACATTATAGAGCATCTTCTAAGTTAAGATATTGCTTCCAATGGTGCTCCCAAATTAAAAAAAACAAATCAAACACTGATAACAAGCAATCGCACACATACATACCTCACTAAAAAAGTTTTTTTTTAAATTTTGTTAGATTTGGAATACTGACCTAAAAAATAAGTTTTTCTTCTCTTTGAAAATCAGTATCATGTTACTTGGCATCAATAGCAAGAGGCTTTTAAAAATAATTGTATAAGATTTTAATATAAGGGTTTTGTCAAAATTTTGTTAAAAAAGAAAGGTTCTGACACTTTTGAATAGCTCTTGAGAACCACCATATGGGATTATCTGATAGAGAATTTGTTAGAATGAGACCAACAAACAAATCTAGACATAGAATCAAATCAGTTGCAATGAGATTTTGTAAAACAGCAGAGCCCAAGACTCACACTATGACAAAGTAATATAGGTGATGGCCAATGGCCAGCCAAAAACCAAACAGGATACAAATGTTTATAGTGGAGACCCCCCCCCCATCAAGTGAATAAATCAGCTAAAATTCATATTATTTAGAACTACTCCTATGAAGGGAAATAGGTTACTAAATTGGCAAAGCCCAGTGGCTTTATTACACTGACTTTTAAATTTAAGCAATTTGTGGAAATTCAAATATATCAGCTTACACTTCTGGGCAGTTCTGATAATCATAGAGTCAAAAGACTTTATTTTAAATGAAAAAATGCTAACAGAAGACAACAGAAATTGTAAAGAGAACCACGAGTAAATATTGTAGCTCTTTGTTCTTTGCTTTTAAGCCTAGGGCATCATGTGTGGTTAGGTCACAATGATGAAATGTGGGCAAATTCTGTCTTGGCAGCTGACACTGAGCATAAGTTTGAAGCAACTATCTAAATTCCTCATGTAGCTGGGGTTTTTGGAAAAATCTCCCCGGGAAAGTTTCTTGCATTTACTTTATATGATGTGTATATATACATACATACATACATGTACAATATACATGTATATACATGAAACATATATTTGTATAGACATACATACACATATATTTTCTATATACATTTTTGTGTATCTATTGTTTTCCTCCATATAACATAAAATTGTTAAGGGCAGAGACTCTTTCATTTTTGTCTTTGTATCTGCAGTGCCCAGCATTAAATAGGCATTTAGGAAGCACTTATCAATCGATTAATTGGTCAGTGTTTCAAATACAGCACTAAAAATAGCTCACATTCATATAAACCTCTATGGTTACAAAGCACTTCACATACACTGTCTCAGGTGACCAGCTCACAGCAGCCCCATGAAGTTCAAAACCAGGCAGCAATTTCATAAAGCTGTGGCTGCCCCCTCAGATACCCTTCTCCCAAATCTCGCTTCTTACCTGGGCTTCATATTTCACAGCAGCTGAAAGCAGAGCGATGGCATTGTCCTCACAGATCCCTTGCTTAATAGTTTGCTGACAAAGCTTTTTCAACCGGTTATCTCTGTAAAATGTAGCCAGATCGAGCAATTCTAGTGAAAGTGAGAGTATTTATTAGGAAGAATTAATTTCAAACATCAACCTACTTCAACTACCCTTACTAGGGTGGT
The DNA here is from genome assembly GCA_028627135.1 of Pseudochirops cupreus. Classification (NCBI taxonomy): domain Eukaryota; kingdom Metazoa; phylum Chordata; class Mammalia; order Diprotodontia; family Pseudocheiridae; genus Pseudochirops; species Pseudochirops cupreus. The sequence continues at coordinate 141,318,473 of CM053582.1, forward strand.
GGTAGTTTTTTTTTGAAGGGGTGTGTGTGTGTGTGTGTGTGTGTGTGTGTGTGTGTGCACGTGCATGCAGAGGATTTCCCATTAGGTGTGTCATGATTCTTTCAGAATGCAAATATCTTATGGGCGGTCCCTCTGGCAGCTATGGGTTATGGGTGGTACATGTCTGAAATGGTCACAACAAAAGCCACACCAGTAATGATTGGGACTTTAACTGATTTTCACTGCCTTGTTCCCAAAAAGCAGAAGAAAGGGATAAGAGGTGAGAAGAATAAGGCCCAAGTCACCAGACCACCCCTCCACCCAACCCTGGGCTTCTCTTTCTGTGCTCTTATCATAAAGGATGAACATCTTACTATGTTATTAGTACAACATAACTCTCATGATAATTACCTATTGCATCCTCTGGAGAGAGATTGATACAGTCTGTGTACAAATATTCCAGAAAGGCGCGGTAAACAGGATATGAAAATTCATCCATTTCTACTATGTCATCCTCATTGCCATTCAATACAGAACGAAAATGTTCACACCTGAAAAAGAAGGCCCAGAGAAACAGTTTTTGTGGTAGAAATCAACCAATCAACAAGTAAATGTTTATTAAGCAACTGCTAAGTTGTAGCGACTCTGCTAGGTGCTAGGGAAATAAAAACAAAAAAGAGAGAGTACCTGCCCTCAAAGAGCTTACATTCTAGTAGGTGAGAAATGGAAACTAATGGGAAAGCATCAGTTTGGGAATGACTGAAAAAATTTTGGTATATGATGATAATAATAGTATTAATAACAACCAGCATTTACATAGCATTTTAAGGTTTATAAGTTACTAAATCCCTAAAATTTTAAAAGTATCTAAATATTATTACAGATATCGCATTTGATACAATAACCATGGGAGGTATGTGCACATGGAGGTTAAGTGAACTGCCCAGAGAGTAAGTGTCTGAGGCTGGATTTGAACTCGGGTTAGTATAATATGCAGTAAGTACTGATGGATGTAAAGAATTCCAAGAAACGAGACTGGCATGAATCAATGAGGAATTAAATAAGCAAGATGAAGAGAACAATATGTACAGTAATAATACACACACACATAGTTTTGAAGTTTACAGGAGCACTTCAGAGATGTTTCATTTAATTATTGCACCAATATAAAGAGGATCCCACAGTATAGCCTTCAGTTCAAAAAACATTTACCACCTTCACCTACTCTCTTTTCTCAATGATTAATCAATCAACCCCTACTACGTGCCAGGCATTCAAGTGGCAACGGGGAAGCAAACACAAGAAATGAAACGATCCCTATTAGAAATGAGCTTACATTTGGCCCCTTAAGCCTATGCTGCCTTGCACTGTTCTTGCCATGTTTTCTATTTAGATTTTGACTTCCGTCCTACATTGTAGGTTCCCTGCTGACTGGGACTGCATCTTATACGGAGTATCCCCCAAACTTACAACTACACTAAGGCTTCTGGGATACTTCCTGGAAGTCCCCACAGCACCTAGTACAGTGTTTTGCTCATAGTTAGTGTCCCCAAACTAATGAATGAACCAACTCCATCCAGGCAGAAGAATAAATTTACTCCTTACCTAATTTTGAGAAGGACCTTATGCACGTAAATATATTTTCCATCCACCAGAAATTTCAAGTCTGCAGTTTCAGGGTTATCAAACTCCTTCTTTAGTGACTGAGCTACTGTGAGGTGGTCATCCGGCTCTAGGGCAACAAGAGAAGCTTTAGATCTTAGTAACAGACGTGTTCAGAATGTCACAGTGCCACCCCCAATTAATGAGAAATAGATTCCCCTTAGGATTTCTCTGCACGTGCTGAAGACAAGCTCCCCCTCACCTATTCCTCAAGTCCACCACACACTCCTGCTCAAGTACTCCTAAACGGGAAACAATTCCAATGAACTTTTTATGTTAAGCTTCAAGTGCACAAGATGAAATGTCTTAAACGAAGAGATGGTGGCACAGTAAAGGAAAGAGTCAGAAAGAGCCAGAAGGCCAGAGTTTCACTGCTGGCTCCAATACCTGAAAGCTGCAAATCACTTTCTGGGCTTCAGTTTCCTCATAGGGATATTTTTTATATTGCCTATTTCAGAGGATTGTTTCAAAAAAAAACACCTTATAAATCTTAATTATAATAGCTAGCAGTTATATAACACTTTAAGGTTTACAAAGTACTTTACATATATTATCTCAGTTGATCAACCCTGGGAAGCAGGTATTATCCCTACTTTACAGCTGAGGAAACTGATGCAGAGGTTAAGTGACTTGCCCAGGATCACACCTATATTGCCTGAGGCCACATCTGAATTCAGGTCTTCCAGACCCCAGGCCTAGGGCTCCATCCACTGAGCCACCTAGTTGCCTAGTAATATATAAACAACAGTTTTAATAAAATAATATATTATAAATAATATAATATGATATGACAAATAACATAATATGTCATAGTATATATTATAATAGATATATAATGATATAATAAATATATAAATAATAAGATAATAAAATAATCCCCTAAGTGATTTGCAAACCTTAAAACACTATTATTATAAAATGTTTCATATTGGTAAAAAGATGACGTGAGAGTCTAGAAGGCTGCATAAGAGGAGTATAAACTCTGGTTTGAGCCCAGAGACAAACTAACTGAATATCTGTCATTAGAGAATATCAGCACCAGGTTAGTTGCCAAGAGACTGACTTTTTGGTCATAGCAAGTGTCAAAGACCATCGCTTCAAGTGAAGAGGGGCTCATATCTGCACTGACAGTGGTTAATACCCATGCATTAATAATAAAATTATTAAACAGTAATATGTTAATAAACATGTCATTTGATTCAGATATAATTTATATGAGGTGTAATATAAACATATTAATATTTTGATGTATTACTAATTTATCAATAATATTATAAAAGATGTTGTTTTAGCTTGAATTGGGACTGTTTATTTCAAAATACTTTAACAGAATTTGTGAGAGAAACACGGTCCCTTTCACAGATGCTAAACCCTCCCAAAACATATTTCATATAGCATTATCCCAACCAATACTATTTTGCAATATCTTTGATATGTAACAAACCAATTACTTCTTCACTTTTGGCTAACATCAAGTCATTTGGACAATTATCCAAGGGGCAAAATGGATAAGTAATGACAATCCAAGCTAGTACTATGGCCTGAGTACTATTAACTCCCCTTAACATCAATTTGTTGACTATTCCACTGTTCCTATGGAACTGCCCTGGTAACACTGTTTCACCTAACATCAGGGTTTTGTAGAACCAATTAACGCTGTTAGGTGGGAAATGCCTAAACCATTTTGGGGACCCATTAGACAACAGCTCCTCTAGCTTCAGGGAAGTTGTTAGGTAGGGCTCGTGAACCTTTTTTGTGTCATATTTGACAATCTGGTGAAATCTTTAAACCCCCCTTTTCAGAATGTTTTTAAATACATAAAATAAAATATACAGGCCTACAAAGAAAACCTATTATACTGAAATATAGTTACCAAAATATCTCTTAAAAGAACAAGTTCATCCTGGATCCCTTAAGAATTTCTAGTCTAAGAGAAACAGGCTTTTTAGTTCACAGACTCATAGCCCAGCCAGCCCACCCAGTCACATTCTTTCCCTCAGGCATAAAATATTTCTCCTGCTCTGAATTATCACAGGAAAATAACTCATCCACTATTTCATGGCTGCCCTTCACTCACCTCAGAAGGGAAGTCACCATCTCTAGCCCCCATACACCCTCAGTCATCACCCCAAATCAGATGCTTTGGAACTCACCAACAGAGAGGAGGCGCCATGATACAGCTGGTGTGGCAAAGCAAGCAAACACATCATCCGTGCAGGAGAAGTGGGTGAGGTGTGGAAGAGTCACAGACTGGCCTCGACACTGGCCCCACATGTAAATGTGGCCACTTTGGGTCTTGGCTGCAGAAGTATGGGCAGAGTGACAGGCTGCGATCTCAATTACTCTAAAGTTCACGAGCAAACACAGGGATGCCACGGTCAGCCAAGGGGTGGAGGAAGAGGCCAAAGTTGTGTCTCTTGTACCATATGTTTCATTCAATGACCTGTCCATACTGTATCTTGATTTAAGGCATACCCGAAGCTGAAGGCATCCTGGGATGGGGCACCCCCCATACCCTACTGGCTTCTGCACAATGAGAAACCTACTTTGTCTTCTAGCAGGTTCAATATGACTTCTACAATACCCTATTGATGGCTATTAGCCCTCCCAACTGGTATGTGCATATACAACATCTTACTGTGAATTCTACTTGCCAATTAAACTGAAATAACTCAAGAAACCAAAGAAATAAAACAAAATATTTTAAAATTTTTCTGAAAACTTCTCTTGTCCAATCCAATTCAATTCACTGTATATTAAATGTCGACAACATCCAGGGCGCAGCGCTAGGCACAAAAGTGAAAACATTCCAGCCCTCAAGAAGCTTACAAGCTATTTTCATTAGGAAGGGTACATCACATATACAGGAGGAAAACAGAATGTATGTACAAAGCAAAACAATGTAATTTCAAAGAATAGGAGGCACTAACAACTGGCAGTCAGGGGAGGTCTTGTGTGGGAAGAGGCCCATAAGCAGTGCTCTGAAGGAAGCCAGAGAGACTAAGAGGCAGAGGAGAGGAGGAAGAGTATTCCAGACACAGGTTGGGGGGGGGGTAGGAGGAACGCGTGCAAACACGGAAATCTGCTTTGCTTGACTGCGCATATTTGTTATAAGAGTTTTCTTTGTCTTTTTCTCTCCCTCCTCCAACAGAGGGGAGAGATTCTGGTGGTGAAAGAAAATTTTTTTTAATCAAAAATTAAATAATTGAAAGAGATGCTCCACAAAAATCCCTGACTCTCCTTTCTTGGGTTCTGTTTTCTTATGCAGAGAAGTGAGGCCTTCTGACATCATTATGCAAAAGACCCAGGTGAAGTAACTCTGGGATTGGCCATTAGATGACTCCCAGAACAATCTATGGATAACGTGATGCTTTGATAATTTAAGTTACAGCGACCTGTCTTTAATAATCTATCATCAAAAGCAGAAGAGTAAACTCCTCATCTTCCCACTCAAGCCTCCATTTTTTGGTCTTTCTTTGTATCCCTAGCACATATGATGCCTTCCTAAAACGAGCTCAGCAACCCTCCTGGCTTCTCACTTCAGTCACTGGCCACCCTTCTTTTAGCCACCTTGGTTCTAAAACCAAGGCTTATTATTTCTGGTTATTTTCCCTCATTTCATAATCCAGTTACCAAGTTCTACCAAGAACTTTCTTTGCAGTCTTCAGGACTACACCCCTAGTTTAGTTCTTTATCACTTTACACCTGGCATATGAGAGGCTGTCTTCTAATTGTTCCCATGATCTCTAATCTGTCACCCTTCCGATCCAGCCTGCCCAATGCTGCCATGTTAATTTTCTTAAATCTTTACTTTCATAATTTGATTCAACAATGATTTATTAATTGCCTACTATATATATTCAAAACACTGTGCTACGTACTAGGGATCCAAAGAAAATGTAATGGTCTCTGCGTTAAGGAGGTAACACTTGTGGGGTTACCAGATCTGGGGTTTAGAAAGCTACAACGTATGCACCAATACTCAGGTTGGATGACTCCTAGCCAAGTATGCTATGAGATTCTTTTTCAGATACAGGCTGGAACAGATGGCCACAGAGGGCCTTGTCCAATCTAAAATTCTGTGTTCTATGAACAAGGCCTTTTAAATTTTCTTATGAGCACTTATCAAGTGATCAAGGTGGGCTAAAATGTTCTGCAAACAGCATAATCATAGGATCATAAATTTAGAGGTGGCCATTTATGGCTATCTGGTCCAACCCCCTCACTTTACAGATAAGGAAACTGAGACCCAGAGAGATAAAGTGGCAGTGCCAGTATCTGAACTGAGGTCCTGGCACCAAGTATCTCTAAACTCTCTGGGTGCAAACTGAGATAGATGCTTTTTGACTGTTGAATCAAAGTACGAAAGCAAAGATTTAAGAAAATTAACATGGCAGCATTGGGCAGGATGGATTGGAAGGTGACAGACTGGAGATCATGAAAACAATTAGAAGACAGCCTCTCATATTCCAAGTGTAAAGTGATAAAGAACTAAACTAGGCGTGTAGCCCTAAAGATTACAAAGAAAGGTCTTGGTAACTACATTATGAACATGACTAATGCAGGAATTAGTTTCCTTTGCCTGCGTATTTGTTATATAATTTTTGTTTTTTGTTTTTCCAATGGAGTGGAAAGAGTTGGGAGGGAAGAGAAAAATAGTTTTTTATTAATTGAAAAAATAAAAATTTTTTAGAAGACGGTGGTTCTAATCCCAGCTCTGCCTCTTAGATGGATGACCTTATTAAGATATAGGACCTCTATTAAGAATGCAAGCTGCATGAAATCATAGACTTTGTTTAAACTAAACTTTGAATCTTCCCTAGTGCCTGTGATAGCTGAATTAAATTGCTTTCCTAAAAGGTGTTGGTTAATGGTCACAACTCCTCAAAACAAACTGTCTGTTTTCGTTGTCAATCTTAATTGCCATCCATAGGAAATTGTCACAATAGGAAATTGCTAAATGCTTACGTATACAACACATCCAAAAATGAATTATCTTTTCTCTAAAACCTATCCTTTTTGTTGGAAATAAATAGAAATGCTGAGGATTTACATGGGCATATTTTATATCCTGCAACTTTGCTAAATTTATTTATTGTCTCAAGAAGTTTTTTACTTGATTCTCTAGGGTTCTCCAAGTATATCATCTGCAAAGAGTGATAGCTTAGTCTCTTCTTTGCCTAATTTGATTCCTTTGATTTCTTTTTCTTCTCTAATTGCTACTGCTAACATTTCTAGTACCAGACTGAATAAGAGGGGTGATAGTGGACATCCTTGTTTCACCCCTGATCTTATTGGAAATGCTTCTAGATTATCCCCATTACATATAATACTTGCTGATGGCTTTAAATAGATGCTACTTATTATTCTAAGGAAAGCTCCATTTATTCCTATACTTTCTAATGTTTTTAATAGGAATGGATGTTGTCAAAAGCTTTTTCTGCATCTACTGAGATAATCATATGGTTTTTGCTAGTTCTGTTGTTGACATGATCGATTATACTGATAGTTTTCCTGATATTGAATCACCTTTGCATTCCTGGGATAAATCCTACCCGATAAAGTGTATTATTCTCATGATGATTTGCTGTAGTCTTTTTGCTAATATTTTATTTAGAATTTTCGCTTCTATATTCATAAGAGAAATTGGTCTATAGTTTTCTTTCTCTGTTTTGTCTCTTCCTGATTTAGGCATCAGTACCACATTTGTCTCATAAAAAGAATTTGGTAGGACTCCGTCTTCTCCAATTTTCCTGAATAGTTTATAAAGTATTGGAGTCAACTGTTCTTTAAATGTTTAGTAAAATTCACTAGTAAAGCCATCTGGCCCTGGAGATTTTTTCCTAGGGAGTTCATTGATGGTTTGTTCAATTTCTTTTCTGAGATGGTATCATCTACATAAAAAATCCTATGTTTATCTCCAAAAAAAAAAATAAATAAATAAAACCTATCCTTTTCCTGAGCTTTTCAATTTCCTTTGAAGGTACTACCATCACTCCAGTAACCCAAGTTCCTGGGTTTTAATCTTAACTCTTCATGCTTACTCACCCCACATATCCAGTCAGTTGCCAAATCTTGTTTCCCCCTTCACAATATATCTTATGTATAAACCTCTGTTCTCCACTCATACAGACATCACACTAATTCAGGCTTTTATTACCTCTTAACTAGATAATGATCTTCTAACAGGGTTGCTTCCCCTAGCTCTCTCCCGACTTCATATTACACTCTACACAGTTGCCAGATTTTCCTGAAGTGCAGGTCTAAGCATGTCAACACCCCACCCCACTTTCCCTGCCCCTACACACTACACCACTTCTCTGACTCAACAAATTCCAGTGATTCTCTATTATCTCAAACTCCTTTGTTCGGTACAAATCATTCTCATCCTATCTTTGCATAACTTCATGTACTCTACCATCCAGTCATACTGGGCTTGATGTTCCTCACCCATGACACTTCATCTCCTGTCTCCACACTTTTGTATTGGCTGCCCCCACGTCCAAAGGCAATTAATTTCTCAGTGCTCTTACAAGTTACAGATAAACTACAGATTGACATTAGTAAAGGGAGTTTTCACACTGGGAGCTCACTACACTGACAGTGACAAATCCAGAGTTCGTTACCCACTCAACCCTCCCCAAAAGTCATGAAGGTAATAATAAAAGAGGTAAATTCCTTGTACTTCTCTGCCACATCTACTCCTTGGTCATTGAAGCTGCATGATTATTTCTTGAAAATGCAAGTATTACCTGTCCTTTTCCACAGAGACAGGAGTAGGGTAAGACTGGTTACTTTTATTGCCAGTACCCAACTGGCCATAAGAGTTGGCTCCCCAAGCATAGAGGTGACCTTCATCTGTTAACACTAATGTATGTGCATAGCCACAGACAATCTGCAAAGAGAGAAACAAATCCATTCATGCCTGCAAATTGACAGAAATAAAATATACTACCTTTGGGTGGATCGAAAAATCAAAAATGAAAAAAAAAAGTGGTGACACATCCAGATAATTAAGCACAATTCTCTAGGGTCCAACCCTCTAATGTTAATTCCAAATCCAAAGGAAAAAGCAATAAAGTCATTTAAATTCTTTAGTTATTTAGTTTGCATCTGTTAAGACTGAAATTTTGAGTAATATCAATTTATTGGCAAAGCATATGTTTGCCAATAAACAGGGTCTCAGCCCCCACAGAAAAGCTAAGAACCTCAAATGAGGGGACATCTCTCTTTCACAGACAAAAGGAAAAGCCTCCAGAATAAAAAGCAACATCATAGATGGGGAAAACAGTATGATTGTTACACAGTCTTAAGCATCCCAGGTATGAAAAACGATATGACTGAATAGAAATTAGGAAAGAGGAGCTAGCAACTTCTTCTTCTTCTATCTGGTTGCTAAAAAATGTTCATTGTCTGAGTCCAGTTACAAGGTCCTTTTAGCAACAGTGGACCCTGGACAACAGACCAGAATCCCTGGCATCCACCTACATCCCTGAAGGATAACAGATTTCCTTGAGGCAAGAACAGAACAGTGATCAGCAAGAGAACTGAACTTCTAAACTTAACTCAGAGACAATAAGTAATTTACAGGAAAGCTGAGTTTCCAAACTTAACTATGAGACAAATGAAACATGATTTAGGCAGTAATGTCAGCAGTAATACAGAATGAAATCAATAATAAAATAGAATCAATTTGAATTTCCCAATTTCTATATCTTACTCATTTATAAAAAGATAATTTTTGTGTTCATATACACAAAGAGAGATTCCCAATATGCAATTCAGTTCAAGCAACACTTACTTATTAAGTGCCTACTGTGTACAAGATTAAGAGGTAATGTTGAATACTGAAAAAAGATGATTTGACTAGTCAAAATCTTTTAGAATCATTGGAAGAAACTACGTGGGGAGGACACCAGCTCTATGGGAAATACTCAGATAGCCTTTTATGGAAATCAGCTTGTAAGGTATTTGAAAATCAACTCATTCCTTCTCATGCACAAGGGAAAAAGGGAATTGTCTTGTCCAACCCTACCGCTCACAAAGGCAATGGCAGAAATTTTTTTGAAAATAATGCTGCCTAATCAGAGGACTAGACTAGGTATATAATACATAATAGTAAAAATAACCATAGTAATACAGCATTTGGCAACCCCTAAATCCAATATTTGGGGATAAGAAATCACTATTTGACAAAAATTGTTAGGACAACTGGAAAGCAGTTTGGAAGAAACTAGGGACAGACCAGTATCTCATACTGTATTGTAAGATAAGGTCAAAGTAGATATGTGATTTAGTCATAAAAGGTGACATCATAAGCTAATCAGGAGAGCATGGACTATTTTGCCTGTCAGATTTGTGGATAAGAAAATAAGTTGTGACCAAACAAGAGATAGAGAGCATTACAGGATATAAAATGGATAATTTTGATTCCATTACATTAAAAAGCTTTTGTACAAATAAAACCAATGAAACCAAAATTATAAAGAAAGCAGAATGGGGCTTAAGTGATGCAGTGAATAGAGCACCGGCCCTGGAGTCAGGAGGACCTGAGTTCAAATCCAGACTCAGACACTTGACACACTTACTAGCTGTGTGACCTTGGGCAAGTCATTTAACCCCAACTGCCTTACCTTCCCCCTCAAAAAAAAGAAAAGCAAAAAAAATTTTTTTAAGAACACAAGTCATCCCCCAATTTATAAATTGTCAAAAGATATGAAGAGGCAGTTTTTGGAAGAAGAAATCAAAGCTATCTATAGTCATACAAAAATACTCTAAATAACTAGTGATTAGAGAAAGGCAAATTAAAACAATTGTGAGGTACCACCTCAAATATATCATATTGGCTCACATGACAGAAAAGGAAAATAACAAATATTTGAGGGGATATGAAAAATTGGGACACTAATGCTCTGTCTGTTGGAGTTGTAAACTGATCCAACCACTCTGAAGAGCAATTTGGAACTATGCCCAAAGGGTTATAAAATTGTGCATATCCTTTGACCCAGCAATACCATTACTAGGTCTGCATCCCAAGATTAAAGAAAAAGGAAAACGGCCTACAGGTACAAAAACACAGCAGGAGCGGCTAGGTGGCGCAGTGAATAGAGCACCAGCCCTGGAGTCAAGAGGACCTGAGTTCAAATATGGCCTCAGACACTTGACACACTTACTAGCCGTGTGACTTTGAGCAAGTCAATTAACCCCAACTGCCCTCCAAAAAGCAAAAAAAAAAAGAAATACAGCAGCTCTTTTTGTGGTGACAAGGAAATAGAAATTGAGGGGATGCTCATCAATTGGGGAATGGCTGAACAAGTTGTACTATATGATTGTGATGGAATACTATTATGCCATGAGAAATGATGAGCAGGATAGTTTCAGAAAAATGTGGGAAGACTAACACAAACTGATGCAAAATGAAGTAAGCAGAACTAGAACACTGTACACAGTAACTGCAATGTTGCACAATGATCAACTGTGAATGACTTAGCTAATTCTCAGCAACACAATGATCCAAGACAAGTCTAGAGGACTTATTATGAAAAATGCTACTGACCTTCAGAGAAAGATATGATGGAGACTGAATGCAGACTGATGCACACTTTTCTTTAACTTTCTTTATTACTGTTTTTTAGTCTGCATATTCTTTTGCAGCATGGCTAATATGGAATTGTTTTGCATGACTACACATGTATAATCTATATCAAATTGCTTGCCTTCTCGAAGAGGGAAGAAGGGAGAAAGGGGAGGGGAAGAACATGAAATTCAAAATTTTTTAAAACGCTAAAAACATTTTGTTTCCATGTAATTGAGAAAAAATAAAATTAAAATTAAATGTTAAGAAATTTTTAAAGAAAGAAAGAAAAGAATGCTGCTCCAATTTTACACCTAGCTAACATGGATACAGCTCTAGTCAAGAGAGATTATGAAGCAAGAAACTGCTAAAATTAATAGAAAACACACTAAATAGGTTAGTAATCAGTAAGACTTGAGTACAAGTCCTGCTTCTGATAAATAGCTAGCTGTGTGATGATGACAAACCACTTAAACTCTCAATATTCCCAATGATTCTCTAAGGCTATAAGTTAGAAATGAGTTGTCCCATCTGCACCAGTGGAAGGAGTTTTCACACCAGTTAGTTCACCACATTGACGAAATCACAAATCTGAATTGAAAAAAAAAATACGCAAGGTACTATGCTAGCTGTGTTGGCTATAAAGAAAAAACCAAGATGGTACCTAACCTCCAAGAGCTTACATTCTACTGGAATTCACATACATAGATAAAAAATAATTTGGTAGAGTAAAAAATATTACTAAATTGGTGGGGAAAGGATACAAGGTAGGGATTAAGGAAGGACTTCATGGAAGAGGTGGTACCTGAGCTGACCCTTAAAGGAAGTCAGGAATTCTCAAAGGCAGTGGTACAGAGGAAATACATTCCAGATACAGGGAACTGCTTGTGTAAAAGCACACAGATAGGAAATCAAGAGCTGAGTTATTCCTGGGATAGCTAATATTCCAATTTGGCTGGAACATTGTGTAAATTACTGTGCAAAGAAAAAATGTAAAATAAGTCTAGAAAAGTAGAAGGAAGGCAACTTAAAGAGGGTTTTTAAATGCTAGGCTGATGAGTTTGTATTTGGGGCTAATAGGAATAGGAAGCCACTGGAATTTTTGATCAGAGGGCTGACCTGGTCTAAGCTGTGCATTAAAAATATTCACTAGACAGCTATATGAGGGAGACAAGAAACAGGAAACAGGGAGGCCAATTAGAAGGCTATTGTGCTAAAACTGTTAAGAGATGATAAGACCTGAACTAGAGTAGCAGTCATATGAATGGTGGTTTTTAACCACAGAGGATGTGGTAAATGCTGAGGCAGAATTGTCCAGATTAGGCGGCTGATTAGATATGTGGTGAAAGAAGGAGAATGAGGGATGGGGGAAAGGAAAGAAAATAAACATTTATTAACTGCTTATTATGTTCCAGGCACTGTGCTAAGAATTTCTTTATTTAGACTTATAGAGGGAAGAAGGGAGAGAAAAAGGCAAAGAATATGGAACTTTACATAGACTCTCTCAAGAATACAAATATTGTATTAAGGATTGCTCTGAAGTTTACACTTTGGTGACTAGAAGGATGGTAACGTCCTCAATAGCTGAGAGACCAAAGAATCTGGCAAACAGCTTTGTTAGAGCTCCAAAAAGAAATTGCCAGCAAAAGCAGTCACTTAGCAAGAAGGCTCCAGCCAGTGGTCCTGACTGAATAAATTAAAGCTCATTGGAGGAAAGCTTCTGTTCCCGTTCCTGCTGTTCAATGCTGCTGAGGGGAAGGGGGGAGGGGAAAGGGGAAAAAGAAAAAGGGAAAAAGGGAAAGACGGTAATAGTTGCTGTAGGGAGTATGACAGTCAATCAAGAAAAATAAAAGGATTGTTGTGCAAGCAATAAAGACCCAATCAAGAATAGAAAACAAATTTGTCCTAGACCCTGTCATAGTTGTCAGTTACATGACTTTCTCAGCAAAGTAGAAGAGGTAGATGAAAATCTGAAGTTGGAGTGTGGCAAAATAGGATAAGAGAGAAAAAGGATTCAACAGGAGAGGACAGTGGTGAGCTGAACTGCCCACTACAAAACTGTGAAGACAGGAAATATCAGCAATGATGAACTAGGAGAAGAGGGTGCAGAGGAAGAATAGAAGGAAGAGAGAAAGTTCAGAGCTCAAGATCATGGAAACAGCCCAGTTAACAGGTGACGCTGAGGGGAAGGTTACTGCGATAATTCCTGTGCATGGTTGAAGAGGGGTGAAGAAAGAGGTCTCTGGAGCCGAGGTGTTGCTGAATTGGCAAGTCAGACTCCATACTGAAGTCCTGAAACTTGAGGGCACGGGCTGAGACAAAGAGGCATACAGAGACCAAGGTACTGAACTCCTTGGATACAAAAGTATACATGTGCTGAAGGATAGTTGGACTTAATGGACAGTGTTTGGGGTGGAAGGATAGAGGTGGAATGGTGAAGGGACATATTTTTCATTGAGATGGTCTTTGATGCTCAAGTCACAATCATAACTATTAAAACCATATTGGCTCCATATTGTTTCTTTGTTATATCAAGGGCTGAAAAATACAACCCAATGAACATACCTTGTGTACTCGAATGCCTTGTAAAGCTGCTATTCTACAGGGTGTTGGCTGATTGCCACTGCTGCCCAGGCCAAGCTGCCCATTTCCATTGTATCCCCAGACATAAACCTTGAAAGAGACCAAAAAAAGTCAATAAGCATTTATTAAGTGCCTTCTGCAAGATATTGTACCAAGAGCTGGGGATACAAACACAAGCAAAAAACGGTCCCTGCCCTTAAGAAACTAACAACCTATAGGAGGAGACAACAGGCAAATGACTGGGTACAAACACGATGTATACACGACAAACTGGAGATGCTCTCAGAGGGGAGGCACTGACGCTAAAAGGGCCGAGAGAAGGCTCCTTGCAGATGGGAGGCTTTTAGCTGAGACCTGAAGGAAGCTGAGGAAGCCAGGAGGCAGAGATGGGGAGGGAGAGAATTCCCAGCATGGGGGGAGAGCCAGAGACAATGCCCAGAGGCAAGAGATGGGAGTGATTTACATGAAGAACAGCACAGAAGTCAATAGGACTGGAGCACAGAGTATACCAGGCATGGGAGAGTACAGGGTATAAAAAGATCTGGAAGACAGGAAGGGGCCAGGGGATGAAGGGTTGGAGGATTTGGATGCAAATTTCTATAGGAAGCAACAACCACAGCCCCAGATGCTAAGAACCATACGGTTTGCTGAAGGCACTGAGGCAGGACATGGGAATTTGCTTTTTAAAAACAAGTCTCAAACTACCAAAATGTCCAACATTCCGAGTGGAAGCCTTCTATTTACCTCGCCACTCTCCACCACAGCCATCGAGCAAAACTGGCCACAAGCTATGTTTGTAGCGATTTTGTTCTGTAAGCAGCCAGTCACTTTTCGAGGAATGGGTTGGTTGGCTGTGGAGCCAGACCCAACCTGTCCAGAGTTATTGTAACCCCAGGCAAATACCTGTTAGAGGAGAAAGCAGGAATTAAAATTAAATTCTTAATTTTGTATTAATTTAATAAAAAATTAAAATCTTAACCCACATTAGCTCAAGAATCATCTCAATTGAACAATTAAACCCTTGCTAATTATAGTAATGACACCCAAGGAATATTAATAAATGAGGATGAGATCAAGTCACATGTGGGGAAGGGGAGTTGAGGAAACCTAAGTGTCAATTTTTAGATCTTCAAATCATTACTCCAACCATTTGACCAGTTTTTAAGGGGATGGTCACAAGATCTCTCTAATCTTCTTCCTACAGAGAGAGAACAGGATATATATTTATGTTGAGCACTCTTACCTCACCATCAGATGTCAGTGCCAAGGAGTGGTGAGATCCACAGGCCACTTCAATGACTTTCCTGTTTCCCAAATTGGTAGAGATGTGGGTAGGTACTAAACCATGATTAGTTGTCCCATTGCCCAACTGGTTATAAGCATTATGGCCCCAGGTATATACTTCTCCTTCTGAAAATGGAAAAAGAGCAAGATAAAGAATTTCTATGGAAATTTTCCTCATTATAACTATGTACCATAATGATTTAATAAATGAACTTGAATTAGAATATCAATCAAATTCTCCAGCTTCACCTACCAAACCCAGACTGCAGAGAAAGTTTTTGAAAAGTCAAAACTTTGGTTTCCATGCCTGGGCAACAAGATGACTCTTCCAAATAGAAAGCTGACAGGAAGCCCTAAAAATTAGAGGACTGAGTTCTAATAAATAGAGATTTTATTCTGTTGTTTGTTACAAGGAGGGAAGAGGTCCAGACCTATGATTTCATTAAAGGGAGGACCTCTTAATGCAATACTTCTATGTTATATAGTCTTAAAAAGTTGCCTAGGACATTGAGAAGTTAAATGCCACCCCGCCCCTCCCCATGGTCTCACGGCTTGTATATGTCAGAGACAACACCTGAATCCTGATCTTCCTGACTAAAATCCCAGCTTTCTACCCACTGTGCCGTACTGCCTCTAGGTAAGTAGCAATATTTTATGCTAAACTCCAAATAATAATAATGTCAATATTGGGCAAGTCTTATCAGAAACAGTAACAATAACATCACAATTAACTATCATTTTATAGTTTATAAATCATTTTCCTTATAATACCACATGAGGAAACTGAGGATCAATTTCTTTGCATATTTATTCAGTCTTTTTTTTCCTTTTTTTTTTAAAGGGGGGAAGGCAGGGCAGTTGGGGTTAAGTGACTTGCCCAAGGTCACACGGCTAGTATGTGTTAAGTGTCTGAAGCCGAATTTGAACTCAGGTCCTCCTGATTCCAAGGCCAGTGCTCTATTTACTGCACCACCTAGCCACCCCCAATTCAGTCTTGAAGTAATCCCTACCATCTGACAGAAAGCATGGGATAATATCGAACCAGCTTTCCTGAGATTATTCTGTTCATAGACTTTTAGAACTGGGATGAGCTGCAGAGAGCAACTGGTGTGGCTCACATCTTTTACCATCAGGAAACCAAAACCCAGACAGATTAAGTGAACCATTTAGTGTCAAACAGGAACTGAGACTAGAACCTAGGTCTTCTGACTCTGGTGATATTTTCAGTATACTACACTCCCTTTATAGAACTCTATCTTGTAAAGAATGTAAAGAAGGGGGGCTTGATGGGCAGATGTGCTAATAATTCCTGGTTAGTACTTAGAATGCAGGTCATAAGACACAGGTCTTACATGGATAATACAAAGATTATCTGGCTAATTCCAACACTGTTCAGAGTTTGGACTTTAGTGTGAAAATTAAATGGTTTAAGGACACATTAAAAAGTTATTTTTCTTTTTTAAAAACCAAACTATTTACTAGACCACATGATGTACTTAAAAAGATTCCTCATGGGAAGAGGCAGGAGATTATTTCCTACTTTAAACCATATTCTTAGAGTTAAATAGAAGCCCGGTTAACCCCAAAGACCAATTTTTACACTGACACTATTTTGTCTCCCCTTCTCACTTCTTGAGGAGGCTTCACAAAGGAGAGGCAGCATGGAGGTACGTACTGTTCCATGTACCCCTGACTCTGGTAGTTCTAGACCTGGCTCAGAAATCCCTACTCTCTGGGCCTCAATTACCTCAGTTGTAAAATGATGCAGTCCTTTTCAGTTCTATGAGATGACTATCAAGTTTATTCTTAAAAACACTCAGAGAATGAAACTTTAGAACCTAATTTGATAATACTTTGAACAACCCTTACACTCATGACACTCTGCCTAAGAGTAATTTCAATTGCCCTTCCCTCCCCACCCCCCACTACAAATTAAGCCTGGTCTTTCCTGATTTATACTTAGTGGAAACAGAAAACACAGCTAATCATTTAGAATCATACCCCAAATTTGCTATTTATTGCTCTCCCACTGGCCCCAATTCCTCTAGCTTAAATAACTCTTACACTAAATTCAATTCAATTCAATTCAACAAATATTTATTAGGCATTTAAGACATACAAGGCAACATGCTAAGTGCTGGGGACCATCTCTGCCCTCCAGGAGCTTATAGTCTATATTCCTTCATCTCTCTCCCATCTGATTTTTCTCACTTTCAGTCATATTCATTGCTTTTTTTTGTATCTCTTCTAAGTTCCTATAATGACCTATCCTGCTCCCAGAGAAGATATAAAGAAAGACTTTCCCCCTCTCAGGAGAGAGGTGAAGGATTATGGGTACAGACTACGCATAAACTCTTGGACATACTCTGCTAGTTGACTTTGCTTAACTATTTTTCTTTGTTACAAGAAGGGCCTCATTGCAGGTGGGTTGGGAGACATAAACATGTAGAAATGACTATGATGTTAAAAACAAAGGCATCAATAAAATGTATTTTTAAAAACAATATGCCATATTATCTGTAATAATATTTGTTGTCATGACTGAATTTTTAATGACAACTGCATTTTGAAAAAAAGAACTGGTTAAAACTCTAAGACATCTGATATGGGTCAATTTTGTCATTTCTGCCACATATAATGCAATCCTCTTAAAGGGCTGACTTATGCAATTTGACCGCTCTTTGGCTGCAAATTTAGGGAAATAAAACAGAGATTTCGTCACATGCTATTTCTAGTTCTTCTAAGACTCTGAGTCCATTTCAAACCAAACTGCCTCAGTGCACTCTCAAAGCTCAATTACATTCACATATGCCCCTCTGTCATCACCAGAGCTCCACAGCTCAATGGAGGCAGAGCCAACATCTGCCTGCAACAGCAAAGGTTCTGTTCAATGTCTACTGCACAGCTCCCAGTCAAGCAACATATTCAGAATTTCAGTGGGCATGTCATAGGGTCTCAACAATGGCACGGCACTCACTCACCACCAAGGTAGAACTTAGGCTTGTGTTATAAACCAGGAATGGAGCAAAGATTCAAGGGTGGTATTTGTATTCCTACATTACCATCCGTTGCAATGACAACATGAGGACCACTTCCATAGCTCAGGCAGGCTATTTTTTTGCCACATAAGTGATCGACTCGACGGGGTTCAATGGAATGCTGGATGTCACCTGTTCCCAAGCAGCCACTGCAGTTGGTGCCAAGCACAAAGACCTGTGGGAAAGTAAACTCTCAGCTTCGTGGAGTCACTTGATGAAAGATGCAGAAATTAAGTAACACAGAGAAGCAGAATATAGCTAGAATCAGAGCATCAGGGGTCCAAATCTATGCTCTATCAACTGCTAGCTTGAACCTTGTTCAAGTCTCTGGACCTTGGTTTCTCATCTGTAAAATGGGGTTGGACTAGATGACTGTAAATTCCAATCCACTTCTAAATCTAAGACGTTATACTGATTCTATACTGAAGCACGAGCAAGACTCACAAAGGAAGATAAAGACTATACTATAGTTCGGTCATTTTTTCAGTTGTGCCCAACTCTTCACAACTCTATATGGAGTTTTCTTGGCAAGGATACTGGAGTGGTTGCCATTTCCTTCTCCAACTCATTTTACAGAGGAGAAAACTAAGGCAAACAGGGTTAAATGACCTGCCCGGGTCACATGGCTAATTAGGCATCTGAGGCCAGATTTGAACTCAGGAAGATGAGTCTTCCTGACTCCAGGCTGCAATTTACTTATAATCTTTCCCTCCCCTCCCACTTGCCCATTTTATCTTCTTATCTTTCAAGGGACTCGAGATCACCAAATGATTACAATATGAGACTAATGACTGAAAACATGGATAATGGTGGGTTTGTTCTGCAAATTACCTCATCATTTTCTGTAGAATACAAAACTTCATTGCCAGCACTGCCAAAGACGCAGGCCTGACGAATTAACTTCAGTTCATCTGGTGAGCAAAGGGCAAAAATTGGCCACTTTCCCACATCTAGCATCTTCAGCGCAGACAAAAACCCATCCTCTGTTACCTGAGAGGAAAAAGCAAGAAAGTATTAAGACGATTTGTGGGAAGTTGGTTTTCTTTGTCCTTCCAACTTCATAACACTGTTTAGGTGACTTTACAATGGCTCTTGTAGCACTGAAGTTAACATTGTTTTTAAGGAAGAATGAATTTTTTAACGATTCTAATAAACCCACAGAAGGAATAATCCCTGCAAACAAAACTGCCCCATTTTGCCTGCTGAAGCAACAAAGCTTCAAGGCCTTCAGACAGAATTAGAGCAGTAAGCCTCCTTAACTCTTGCAGGGACATGTGTAGATCATTCAAGGCTAGGTATTAAGGAGCAAAATATTTAGCCATGAGTTTAAATGTTGAAAAGGCTTTAACACACAGAGCTCACCAGGGTGGCTCTGAGTACAGACACAGCAGAAGAATGCTGCTGTCCTGGCTACAACCTGCATGTGAGCTGATGTGTTAAGAGTTAAACCAAAGAAAGGGGGAAAAGTCATAGCCAAAATAAGAGCTGGGAAAAAAAGCAGGCTTCAAGACAATTCCAGGAAAGTCATTCAAAGTTCCACCCTCAGCAACAAGTTTTGTGTGACCTTCTATCTGAAAGCTCAGAGCTTTTGTTTTCTTCTGGTTAAAGGATGAAGAGAAAGGGACACTCAGATTTTGTGTAATCAGGTTACAAACATCAGCATCCAAGGGAAGCCTTCTGAGTCAGGTCGAGTCAAGTCACTGAACATTTATTTTTTTTATTAATTAATTTATTTTAGTCTTCAACATTCATTTCCACAAGATTTTAAGTTCCAAATTTTCTCCCCATCTCTCCCCTCCCCCCACCCCAAGATGGTGTGCATGCTGATTACCCCTTCCTCCAGTCTGCCTTCCCTTCTATCACCCCCTCTCCCCATTACCTCCCCCTTACTTTCTTATAGGGCAAGATAGATTTCTGTACCCCACTGCCTGTATATCTTATTTCCCAGCTGCATGTAAAAACAATTTTTAACATTTGTTTTTAAAACTTTGAGTTCCAAATTCTCTCCCTTCTTCCCTCCCCCACCCACTCTTATTGAGAAAGAAAGCCATTCAATATAGGTTATACATGTGTAGTTATGCAAATCATTTCCACAGTAGTCATATTGTGAAAGACTAACTATATTTCCCTCCATCCTATCCCGCCCCCCATTTATTCTATTTTCTCCTTTGACCCTGTCCCTTTTCAAAAGCATTTGCTTCTGATCACCCCCTCCCCTGATCTACCCTCCTTTCTATCAACCTTCCCCTTCTCCTTTTCCCCCTACTTTCCTGTAGGTTAAGACAGATTTCCATACTCAGTCGAGTGTGTATGTTATTCCCTCCTTGAGAGCAAGGTTCACTCATTCCCTCTCGCCTTGCCCCCTCCCCCACAGTAGAAGCTTTCTCTTGCCTCTTTTATGTGAGATAATCGGCCCCATTCCACCTCTCCCTTTCTCCTTCTCCTAACAGATCAGTGAGCATTTATGAAGCACCTACTGTGTGCCACACATGGTACTAGGCACTAAGGATACAAGGAATGGCAAAAACAGTCCCTGCCCTCAAGAAGTTCACAATCTAATGGAGCAAACAATAAACAAGAAAACTTTACACAGACAAGATGCCAGGGATTAGACGCTAAATGCTTTTACAACTATCATCTCATTTGATTCTCAGAGCAACTCTGGGAGGCAGATATTACTGTTATCCTCACTTTACAGCCGAGGAAACTGAAGCAAGCAGAAGTTAAATGACTTGCCCAGGGTCACACAGCTAGTAAACGCATGAGGTCAGATTTGAACTCAGAAATTCCTAACTCCAGGCCCTGCCCCCTCATTTCATTGGGGGACATAACATGTACACATGTTAAGTAGCTATAAAATATGTATGAAATAAATGCAAGATAATTTGAGAGGAAAGGGGGAAAGCAGCAGTTCTTCTGGGGTGTTCGGAGAGCAAGCAAGGTCTATGTGTGCTGCACATCTCTTAAGCAACAGAACCAGAGATCAAAGAAAAGGGAAAAGCTACCTCGATGGAAGATACCAGCATTAAGGGGGATGTAAAAAGGCTTCTTATAGAAGGCAGAATTTCAGCTGAGACTTCAAGGAAGCCAAGAAAGCCAGGAGGTGGGAAACTGGAATGGAGAAAACTCCAGGCACTGGCTACAGTGAGCAAACAGACACCGAGCTGG
This sequence comes from Pseudochirops cupreus, assembly GCA_028627135.1. Taxonomy (NCBI): domain Eukaryota; kingdom Metazoa; phylum Chordata; class Mammalia; order Diprotodontia; family Pseudocheiridae; genus Pseudochirops; species Pseudochirops cupreus. The sequence continues at coordinate 141,339,761 of CM053582.1, forward strand.
AATATTATTATCCATTTGTTTCTGGAGTGTGCATGTCAGGGAAAGGATCCAATCTGAATAATATTTATTTATTAAATGCCTACTCTATGCAGGGCACTGCATGCTCACACAAAGTGACCATCACTGGGACTACAGCTATAGTGACATGCCCGCTCACCTACCGCACCAGAATTCTCACCAACTCTACCCTGAAGTGCGCAACCTTGAACTCAGGAGAAAATGAAACCAACCAAAAAAACCTTTGAGAGTCAAATAGCCATCAGAAAGACCATGAACTACATGGGACAGCCAAAGTATCTGCTGGCCAACTGCCAAACAACAGTTTATAAAAATAGGGAGTAGATTAGAAGCAACAATTGGCAGCAAAGGGAGGAGATAAAGGAGCTATAAAAAGCAAGAAGGAAAATCCCAGCACTCTTAAGACATTTGGGGTGGGAGTTAACATACCTAAACATATCAATGGCTCTTAAACGTATCGTTCTATTACAGCACAGTACAATAATACACGTTCATAACAAACCATCAAGAAAAGGCTATATTATATTTTGTATGTTTTGTTTAAGAAGGCAGGGACATCAATAATATATTATTGTTGTTAACTAAAATTTACAAGGTTTTATAGTTACACACATATAAGCTTTTTTTAAGCTTTAGTAGCTTAAAACTACACTAAGACTTTTGGGACTGTGTGTGTGTGTGTGTGTGTGCACGCGCACACACACGTATCGGAACGGCAGGTATTATAATTCCATTTTAGAGATGAGATACAAAGTTCTGAGAAGTCCAATGACTTCCCCAAAGTTACAAAGAATAGCTGGCACACTGGGGCCTTCTATTTTCTAGCTGATTATTCTTTCTATTCTCCCACCCCCAAAAAAGGAGTGTTTAAAGGGTTATTCAGGTGTCTAGAAAATAAATTCACAGCCTCCCCCGCTCCCAATAACGTTTCTCCCCAAAGTTCCCTGACCAAAAGCATATTTGCAAGCCCCATCATTAGTTATCTCCCCGACACCTCTATAAACCATTCTGCTCTCAACTTAACAGGTTGCTTAAATGATGGATAGTGGGCGTCTCTGCTAAGGAGCGGCTGTGCATCAAATCTGATGAATCTGGCACATGCTGATGTTTGTTGGACATTAGCTGGTTGCTCAGGTTTTGCCATTAGAGGCCCAGAGGAGGAAATCAAGTCCTCTAGCTGACTGCATCATCAGGGGCAACATGGGGGCACTGACCCTCCAAAGATCCCAAGCCTGTGGAATACTATTGCTTCCTGGGAATGCCACTAAATTCAGGAACTATTTGAGTTTGGAATTCTTTGGAATGAGCTTCTGCTAAGCAAGGAACATGTGATCTTCTAGCCACAATCAGTCAGTCTCAAGGAATTTCATCTGCATGGTTCACAAAGGAAAACACATTCTTACTACTGTCAGTAGTCAGGAACCAACATGTAATGGCATATTTATTTGTCCACTAAGCACTGCAGAGCTTTTTGAATGGAATGCAGCCATTTCTGAAGGAGAGGAATTATAGCCCAAACATACCAATCTGTCCAGGCCTCAGCTAGGGCTGGGCTGTGTGACTGAAAAAGAAGAAAGCACAGGCACAGGAGAGAGCTCTTCTAAAAAGCTCCAAGGAATACGGTCTACCTCAGATAGCTTCCAGTTTAATACCTTTTAAGCACAGTAATAAATATTGTCATGCCTACATAACAACAGTTCTTTATAGCAGAAGGTGGAGGTAGCTCTCAATTTAGAGTGCGTAGATGACCATGTCCAAGCACCCTATGGCCCCACTGCTAAGGTTGGCTCCAGCTTAGCACTCCTAGCACATCAGGGATACCTCCAGTATCTTCAGCTGGCACATGCCCAGTAAATGTGAATGAAAATAGTTTTAATAACAGCCTAAGCAAATCATAAGCCATTAGATTGTGAACTCTCTGAGGGCAGGGACTGTCTTTTGCCTTTCTTTGTATCCCCAACACTTAGCACAGTGTTTGGCACATAGTAGGTGGTTTACTAATTGCTTAATCAAAATAATTCACTTATTAAGTTCTATTAAATTTAAACTAATTCAATTATTAAATTAAATCTTACTAGATTGTTTTATTAAAAAATCACATAGAAAATTTATTTTTGTTTCTTATCCTCAGTTTTATGTTATCCAAATCTCTGTAAATCCAGTAAAGGGGCTTCTGGGGAAGAGACTAACTCTACCAATTCAGATAGGCAAGTGTTACCCAACTTTGCCTATAGCACTAAAATTGAAGTGACTTGCTCAGTCATAAAAATAAAATTGGACTTGAACTCTTGCCTTACTGATATCGTGGCTAGCCCTAATTGATTTCTTTATCTCATTTCTCTCATCTTTTCCACATAATTGCAAATGTAATATTAATAAAGCACAGATCTGACCATATATCCCTGCCCTCGCTCAAGAAACTGACATGGCTCCCAAACACCTGTAGAATGAAATACAAATTCCTTTGTTTAGCATTTAAATCTCCTCACAACACAACTCCAGCCTTCTTTTCCAAGTTTGTTAAATGATACTCACCTACATGAACTCAACAGTCTATCCAGCCAAACTGGCCTCCTTCCTGTTCTCTGTCCACGACATTCCATCTCCTATGCCTTTGCACAGGCTGCCTCATTTCACCCTCTTGCTGAAGTGCCACATCCTAGGTGAGGTCTATCCCAAACTCCCCCTTTGTTAGAATCCTCTTCTCCAAACCACCAGAAATTACTGCATATCCAATCGGTATCTATATTTTGTATTTGTATTTTCAGAGTGCTGTATAGACTGTTCAGAGAACCAGTCAGCCTTGTACCCAAGAAGACCTGAGCTCAAGTCCTATCTGCCACCCCTCCATGTCAGTGACCCTGGGCAGGTCCATCAGTCTTTCAATACCTCAAGCAACTCTGTAAGACTTGTAAGGTACAGATCAGGAGCAGATGCCAGGAGCAGATGAAATCAGGAGCAGATGAAATCACAAGTCCGGACAAAAAACTCTCAACATTCTGTATTTACTCCTCTCTGCTCATATTGTTCCCTACACTCCTGATAGAAGCTAAGCTTCTTAAGGACAAGGACTGTTTCAATTCTGTCAGAGTCCCCAGAACCTAGTGCAATGCCTGGCACAAAGTAAGCCCTTATTAAATGCTTGCTGACTTGATTCGACATAGCAGTTGTTTAATAAATATGTGTCAAATGGGAATTCAGGAATGCACGAATGAATGAATGATGTATTGGACTAAGCATCATTAGAGGGAATACACACATCACTAGCATCACAGAACTATATGAATATTTGAATAATGTGGAAATGATGTGATGTAAGTTTTATGGATTTTTGTTACACAAGTAAGTTAAAGAATGACAGAAAAAGTGAAAGGAAAATAATGATAATCAATGGAAGACTGTAGAATTTAGTTTCAAGTTAGTTTCTAATGACATCAAAATGGCAAGATTAAATGAAATTATGCAATAGTATGCCTTTTCAAACAGCTAATGGTGGACAAGATTAATAAAAATCCAAGCAGGATGGCTATTCATGTTCTATCAGACTTTTTCCATTTTTACTCATTATATTTTAGGAGATATAATTTGACCTGTAACATAGTCAGATGGTAATAATGAAGCCATGTTACAACAGAGTCATAGTGTATTAAAGGAAGAATGTATGGATCCATTTGTTAATTTATAACTATCACATGAAAACAGTAAGAACATTGAGCTCTACTGAAAGAAATCATAGCAAACATCTCTCAAGGGAGCAGAATGTTCTGATCTAACCTGGGCACGTGCTCCAGATGAAAGAGAACGCTTGGCTTCCATGTGGCCTTGGTTCTGTGCAATCCCTGAAGGAAAAATGCATAGTAAAAATCAGCACTCTTCATGCTTCATGTAACCAGTCAGACCAAAACCATGCCATTTTAAACTAAAATAGCAGAGTGATCAAACTCAGCTCAAAAGTGGAGGAGAAAAAAAAGGAGCTAGCAGAAAAATCTCAGATTTGGGGATGGGAATTCATAGTACTTCAAGGTTGAAATTTAGGGACTATAACTATTCTGAAATCACTCTGTCCCTCCAATAAATCCTCGTTATATACTCTAAGAAAGTTAGCACCTAGAATCTTAACTTTAGGGAGAGGAGTCATGGTGGTCTATGGGGGCAAACAGACCTATTTTCAAACCCAGGGAGCGTGTTGATTTGTTTTGCTTGATTGCATTTATTTGTTACAAAAGAGGCTTATGGTGGGGTGGGTAAGTTGGAGTCATTTATGGAGTGGTAGTGATTTTTTTTTAAAGAAAAAGTTTATCAATAAAATATTTAAAAAGAAATTTTTTTTAAAAAACAGCATTTGGATAAAGGAAGTTTTTCAGTCTTACCAAAAAACTGGAACAAAGACTTTTCATTTCAGAATTTTCTTTCTATGGACAAGGAAAATAAATTTCACACTCTGATGAACTACCATTGTTATTACTGTTATGTTCCTCACAATTAGAAAGTCTAAAAAGTTCTCAGTTTTATTGAAACACAGATTTTTAAAGTTAGAAAATAAGTATGTCATGAATGAAAAGGATGAATGAGTTGCAATGGGCTGTAATGGATAGTATGATCTGAAATGATCCCTGTCCTATCTCCAAAATTCTTTCTCCCCATCTTGTGGGCAACAACAGAATGGGCTCTACTGGAAAATACTCACAAGTTACATAATAAGGAACAAATAGAGCAGCAGACCACAAGAAATTTTAAGATTCTGAGATTATGCAGTGAAGTGTCTGGTCCCACATTTATTGGTTAATTAAATGAAATACTATTATTGATTTTTCTCTAAAAGGCAGGATCTTGTGGCAAGACAACTTGCCAATGTTGGTTTCCTGATATACTAAGTTGGGTCCAATTAACTGGATTATAGTACAAAATTTGAATACCAAAGTCAGAAAATTCAGTACGATAAATCTTACCACAATTAGTTTTCCATTTGCAATATAATACACGGGAACTCCCCTCCCCCCACCCCCGCCATTCCCCACTAATTTAAAGAAATATATATTATGGCAGTATCTCTGTTAATGATGTGTGACCTTTGGGACATTGCTTCAGAGTACTTGGTTTCTTCAGCTGAAAAAAGGGAAACTTAGAATTTAAGATACAATTGCATGTAAAGTTTCGTGATTGCTATTACTGAGCTAAATGGAAAATACTGGTGTGGTATGGTCCATGGGTCACGAAGAGTCACACATGACTCAACAGCAACAATTACAAAACCAAAAACTTGACATTCAGGCAAGTTTCTCCAGCAAGTAGGTGAAGGGTGAAATTACAAGGGTAAGGAGTTTAGACTCACACAGAGTGAGAAAGCATTAAACATATACAAGCTTAAGTTTTAAAAACAGAATTTAAATCAATTTACATTTTGCAGTCTTCATGAGCTAGTGTACCCCCAAAACAATAAAAATTTTTTTTAAAATCCCTTGACCACCAGATGAATTCTGTCTCTAGTGGGATTGATTTTCATGTAACAGATAAAAATGATCCATCACTAGGCCCATACAAGAAGGCTTTTCAAACCGGTGGGTCTGAACTGTTCCCCATCACAGACTTTGAGAATCCAGGGTCATCTCTACATCACAAGATACACTGGAAGGTGGCTTCAATGTAAACATAAAACTCATGCTATTTATACTGAAAATATGCCCCTGCTAACAGGGAAATCTTTGTCCAGATTTAATTCACATTCTATATCCATTTTTGTGGAATGTATTGGTACTCAAGTTTAGCCTGGGTTCTAACTATTCCTATTACCTTGACTGGCCTAGATCTCCTCTACAGGTATTTGGTCTTGTCCAGTTGCTCTTCCTGTCTTTGCACTTTTAAGATTCACTCAGGGTAGCTAGGAAGCATAGTAAATAGAGCACCAGCCCTGGAGTCAGGAGGACCTGAGTTCAAATCCAGCCGCAGACACTTGGCTGTGTGACCATGGGCAACTCACTTATGCCCTGCCTTCCCCCCTCCAAAAAAATAAAAATAAGAAAATAAGATCCACTCATATTTCTTCATGTGGCACAATAAATATGGCAGCTCCAACGTCACTGATGGAGAAAATACTTTGTTACAGAAATTGTGACAGATCTTTTTCCATTTTTCATCTGTTGGTTGTTTTCCTTGCAGTTTCATTCCTGATAATTTTGGGAACTAATTAGTTTACTGGTTTTCTCTCCAGGATTTTTGAAAACTTGCTTTTTTCCTCCCCTGCTTCTTGCTCTTTTGTGAGATGATAGCACTCATCACCTTTCCACATCCTCCTTGGTAAGATTTTACAAACATGTTTAAATTCTAAACTGGTGTTTACATTGGTTGCCATATGTCTTCCCTTGGCAAAGAGATCAAACATATGCTGGCAAAGATAGTTTCTTGGCACTTTTGGTCTCCTAGTTGTGACACTGATTTAGATGAATAATAATAGCTAGCATTTATGTAGCACCTACTACATGCATGAAGTGGCTTTACAATTACCGTTTCATTTGATCCTCACAGCAACTCTAGGAGGTAGGTGCTATTATTATCCCCACTTTACAGATGAGGAAACTGAGGCAAAGATAGCATAAGTGACTTGTCCAAATTCACACGGCTACCAAGTGTTAAAGCTGAATCTGAACTCGGGTCTTCCTGATTCCAGATCCAATACTCTACCCCCTGTGCCACCTAGCTGCCTCAAGAGTCATCAAACTTCCTTAGAAAATTGTGGTAGCATGTTATTTTATCATTTTCTCATTTTTCAGTATCAACAACTGTCTTAAAAGTTAAACTGGAGATGTCCCAGTATCATGCCATTTCTTTTTCTCATTTTTCTTCTAATTTACTATTGATTTTGATCTTTGCTCAGACAAGTCAATGGTCTGACTGCAGACAGACAACAGATTTAGAAATGTTAGGATACACTCAATTTCATTTTGTAATGTTACTTGATGTTTACCATGTCCAGAGCCTCCCACCTCTAGTCTTAAAAAACTTTTTCAAGATACATAGGCATGAGACTTCTATATGGTAATATAAGACTTTATCATCTACTGTTTCATAATCCTGATCCATGTTTTCCAAAATATGCATATGCATATCCAAAATATGTTCTCCTATGCATAGAAGTTATCATGTCTTAAAATATATGTTGACTTTAATTCACAGGTTCTAATCAAGTTCTTCATAGAATTTCTTTAACCTTCTCACCTTCTACAAGAGATGTTGGAATATAAAATCCAAATTAATCTTCTTACCTCATAATTTCTGATCTGTCCACTCCCTGTCTCAAGGCTTCCCACTGCTCACCAAAGGAAGTCTAAATTCCTTAACCTGACATTCTAAAACCTGCAAGAACTGGTCCAACCAGCCATTCTAGCTTTAGCTCCCACTTGTCCCCAACAAGCACATGATTCTCAATTAATTGCTGGTCCTTGAATATGCTTTGAGCTTTTCAACCCTAAGGGCAGCTAGGTGGTCAAGCAAATACAGCACCAGACCTGGAGTCAGGAAGACTCATCTTCCTCAGTTTAAATCTGGCCCCAGACACTTATTAGCTGTGAGACCTTGGGCAAATAGCATAAACCTTTTTGCCTCAGTTCCTCTCCTGGTAAATGAGCTAGAGTAAGAAATAGCAAATCACTCCAATATCTTTGCCAAGAAAATCCCAAGTGAGGTCACAAAGAGTTGAACACAACTGAAAACAACTGAACAACAACAACATTTCAACTCTGACAACTTTGTTCATACCATTCTCTCTACCTAGAATGCACAGCTCTGTCAGTCTGTGAATGATAGGATTACAGGAGGCTAACACTAAAAGCACCATAGAGATAATCAAGTACAATCTACTAATTTTAAACAGGAGGAAACTAAGATCCGGTCAAGTGAAATGGCTTTGAAGTGACACAACCAGCAGCTAGCAGAGCCAGGCCCTCAGGTCCAGGACCCATGACCGATAGCCTGTGTTTTGTTATGCCTTCAATGTCAGTGCACTGAAAAACATGACTCTGAGAAGAGATCCACAGATTTCACTGGATGGTCAAAGATGTCCGTGACAGAAAAGAGGTTAAGAAAGCCTTCTCTTAACAGGTCTCAAACCATCATAAACACAGGCTTTTAAAAAACTGGTGTGATAAACATCTGTGCTGTTTTTTTAAAAAATAAAAGTAGGAACATTCATCAAAGTAGGAACATTCTAGGGCAGCGGTTCTCAACCTGTGGGTTATGTTCAATTTGTAACAATGAAAATGCATCCTGCATGTCAGATATTTACATTACGATTCATAACAGTAGCAAAATTACAGTTATGAAGTAGCAATGAAAATAATTTTATGGTTGGGGGTCACCACAACATGAGGAACTATTAAAGGGTCGCAGCATTAGGAAGGTTGAGAACCACTGTTCTAGTGTGTTTTAAAGATACATTCCAAATAAACTATTTAATAATGAATGGACATTTTATTCTGACAACCAAGTACATACCTGAATATTTTTTAAAAGTCTTAGGGCCTACTATTCATCCATTCGTGATCTTGTTCTTTCTCTGCCCTTGTGAAGTTGTCGTCCTGATCAAGGTTAACGTGGCTCAAAATACTGTTAGAGTAGAAAAGAACAATGTTACCTCACGATTTCAACAAAGCCTTATGAATCTGGGAAAGCTATAGTTACAAGGTCAAACTGCAAATCCACTTACTGAAATGACAGCATTAGCTAGGATTCCCAACTAATACAGAATAAAAAATGAAAAAAATTAAAAATCAAAATTTAAAAATCCCATAAAAGAGAAAAACCTTATAACAAATATATCACTTTAACATAAATTGCACAGAAGACCGTAGGATATTTGAGTGTCAAAAATATGTATAAATTCACTACACCTTGAAGAAAGTTTGGTATTTTAATATCTAAAATCTAAGTTTTGCTTACAAGTTTATTCAGTGTATCTTGAGTTTTCTGTGTTAGCTTCCACTAAAGTCCTACTCTGAGACCTCCATGGGATGTCAGTTCTCAAAGGTTATGCCAAGGTCTGGAAGGTCCTATCAGGCAAGTATCAACCTCTTTCTGTTGTCTGGGGTTCATTGTGGTTAACTTTGGAGTTATTATACCTGAATTCTGGCCTTAGGATGAAGAAATTTTCTCAGCTACAATTCCTGAATAACATGGAGAGGTTACCATTGACCTTGATGGTAGGCATATCCCCAATGATGAAATCATAGATCCTGAAAGTACTTAAGTACGGCTGTTAAACCATCCTGAGGTTTCCAAAGGGTTTATTATAATCAAGGAACCTTGATTATTTATTTGTTCATCCGATACAGCTTTTAAGGTTACTATATTTGCAAATAAAGAAACTATGTTCCAAGTCATTTTAAATTTTCTACAGAGGAAATAGCATCTATTATGAGTAGGGAACTATAAGAATAGAACACTGCATATCAAGACTTTCAAAGGGTTGCTCAGTTTTTTCAGAACTAGTTTATTTTTTCTTCTTTGTGGTAAAAGACTGCTACCTGGGAGAAGGAGGATGCAGGGATACACCGGGAAACATAGGTGATGTACAACCAAAATGTATCAATAAAGAGGGATGTGGGGTGTCGTTGTTTTATAAATTAAGCAGGAAGAAGCAACATGCCACAGCAGAGTCAGGCAGACTTGTTAAACCTGCCTCTGCACATCCCAGCTGTATGAACCCAGGAAGGTCCTTTAACCTGTCAGTGAACCTGCCAACTTTCTGAGACTTATGTGGTACAGAGAAGCTGCTGATCTGTTGTAGTTTCTCACTAAGCACTCTCCACACTAGTGAAACAATAATTATAAAAATTATGCTACCTACCTCAGAGCTTTTATGATAAAATGCTTCATATTCCACTTATATTATTAAATAACTTATTTAAACATGATATAAATGGGAGATGTTTATGCAAGGCCTCAATTTCCTCTTATGCAAAATAGCTCACATTATCTATTATGGTCCCTTGAGAGAAGCAGCCATATTGTTTTCCATCTTTAAATAAAATGCAAGCTTTCATTGTTGTAGCATTGTACCTTGCAATTAATACACATCAGTTAAATAGGGGTGGGTTGGGATTTTGGTTTTCGATTTACAAAATGCTCCTCACAAGAGCCCTGTAAGGTGAATCGTAACAGTAACAACAATCAATCACAAAACATATTTACAAAGTATATTCTTTGCAAACACCTTCTGAAGTAGATACTATAAAGTGTTGTTATCCCTGTTTTGCAAATAAGGCAACTGAGAACCAGTCCAGTGTCACACTATTGGAAATACCAGAGCCAAGGTTGTAAAGCAGAGCTTTGGAGGCTAAGCTCGGGGCTCTTCAACACACTCTACTTTAGACAAGATGTTTGCTGTCCTCATCAGTAATCTGAGGCTGTTAGGCTAGATCAATGGGTCTCAAATTCTTTGCTCACAGCACAGTTCCTTGCCAAGGATTCTGGTACAATACCAGCCACATAGTTCAAATGCAAGTTCCATACAAATCCCCATACTCTTGAGAAGCACTGAACTAAATGGTCTCAGAGGTCCCTTCCAACTTGCAATCTATGGATCTCCAGGTTCTCTGATCCCTTCCCTTTCGGAAATTCGATGACACTATGATTCTATACACAGATCATTTCCACCAGAGAAAACAAAAACATGTTTTTTTTTGGTTACTCCAAACATTTCCTATACCAAACATTTGGAATTGGATGCTAGTTTTATATACCAAAAATTGTTTTAAATGGAAATTTATGTTAAGTTGGTGGTAGAAGTTAAGCAAAGAAAGTGTGTGTGTGTATGTGTGTGTGTGTGTTATGTGTGAGAAAGAGAGAGAAAAAGAGAGAGAAAGAGAGAGAGAGAGAGAGAGAGGCGCCAGTTTTCAACTCAGGTCTTTCTGACTCTAGGCTCAAGTACCACCTTGCTGCTAGATGACCTCTAAGGTCCAATCCAGCTCTGAATGTATGATTCTATGATTCTAATTTGATAGATGATATGAAATTTAAAAAGCATCAGTTAATTCAATGTATTAGAAGGGCACAAAATTTCCCCTTTTCCAGATTCGTTTGAAGAAAAAATGCTTCAGAAATACTACAGTTTTATAGACAGCTTGCATAACCATTGCTTTGAAATAATGCAATGGAAACTTTTCTACACAGGAGGGAAGGAAGAATGGCATTTTAATTGACAAGATATGAAGTAACCCCCCCCCCCACACACACACCCTCACTAAATCCAGTACATATGCCTCTAACCTCTAGCAATACTTACCAAACTCCTTTATAATGCTCATGTCATAGGACTAGCTCTCCAAGATAGCCTACACATGATCTATAATTGTTAAAGAAAATCATTCACTTACTAAACAGCATGCCATGTCATTCAAAATACCCAGCCTAACATCTAAATATCACATCAGGAGTTTACTCCAAAGAGTGATTTTGCTCTGAAAGACATGATTTGACCCACAGCCCATACTGGCAGACAATGTTTTGCTTTGCAAAACATTTTCACACTTGCTTTCTCATTTGATCCAAATCTATATAATAACAAGTTAGTTATGATAGAACTCTGTAGGCCTGACACATGCATTGCAACATACAACCTAACCAAGAGAAATGATGGCCTAAGCATATCTGTTCTTTGAGCAGAGCCTCCAGTTACCGTACATGGGAAGAAAGAGGCATCTGATCTCTGGTTCTAGAGGTCCCACTTGAAAGATTCAATGATTATTTGGATTTCCACCAAGAAGGATTTAGGATTCTACAAACATCCAATTAGAGCAATCCTTTAAATAATAATTACTACTTTGGTTGGGTTCCTGAACCTTGCACTGCTGCACTTCAATAATGTAACACCCAATTTATCCTTGCTTGGAGGGACCAGACCCCTCCCCAATCTCAAGTACTGCCTTTTCTTTACACTCTTCTAACAGGTACACTCCCCGTCCCATTGGCATGCGAGTGGGATAGGCATGTCGAATCACAGTCCTAAATAAAACAGGCTACTCTTTAAGTCAGGCAGTCCACAGAGCCAGACCACTGGGGCCCACAATAGGGCAGTTGACAAATAATCTCTCCTTTTTCTTCTTGGCCAAAACTGGGGTTTCATCGGTTTCAAAAAACTGGCTCCTGCTCTGCAATTCTAGTCTGAAGGGAGTTGCCTAGGACACAGAGACATGCCCAGAGTCACAGAAGCCTGTATAGGCAGGGCAAGGAGGAGGGTCTTAAAGCCAGGTCGTTCCAGAATCTGAGGCCTTCTATTTAATCTTTCTTTTTTAAAGTAAATAATGTACTGAACAAACAGCATGTCAGATTCTTTGATAATCCTTCTTGCCTGGGTTGAACTGGCTGTGGATAGCTTAGGCTATGTCTCAATGTGGGAAAAAGGAGATCATCCACATCCATTGAAATTATGGCACAAGAACTTCCAGATCATCCAACCGACAAAACAGAAAACTAACCATTTTCTCTGATCCTTACAACTTCTCAAAACGCTCTAAAATATTAATTATGTGCAAGAAGTAAAGCAATTGCAGCTGACTCCACAACCTAAGACATCAAGAACTCTTAACAAGATAACAATCTAATGAATTAGCAGTGGTGAAAGCTAATAATCCCTACCCCCAAACATACTCCCTCAGCACCTTCTCTCTCACCAGCCCATATGTTACAGCAGGGCTGCACAAGATGATCCATGGGCTTATGGTCTTGGATCCCTTCAACAATTGTTGTTGTTCAGTCATTTGGGTTGTGACTCGCCTTGGGGTTTTCTTGGCAAAGACACTGGAGTGGTTTGCCATTTCCTTCTCTATTTCATTTTACAGAGAAGGAACTGAGGCCAACAGGGTTAAGTGACTTGCCCAGGGTCACACAGCTAGTAAGAGTCTGAAGCCAGATTTGGGTGGGCACTCTATCCACTATATTACCTAGCTTCCCATTCCACAGTTCCTTCGTCTCTGCCAGCAGAACCCCTGTCCTCACTCCACCATTCTGTGGTAACAAGCAACAGAGTTCAACTTTGATGTTCAAATTCCCTCTTAGCTCCTTCCCCCTCCCAGCACCAGAGGGTGGAGGTAGAGGAAAGTGAAAGCCTCTTCTTGCCTACGGCAGCAGCACTCAGCTAGAGAACTAAAGAAGAAAGAAACCCAGAGCGTATCAGTTCTATCCTCCCAGAAGTCACCTGGAGTAGGGACTGAGGTTGGTAAAAAACTGAATTTCCCAGCAAGAGAAGAAGTTGGGACAGCTTTAAAGTCTAGCCCTCAGGTGATCTGCCATCAAAAGGGAATGAGTCAGAATGTAAATATTAAAGGAAAGAGAAGGAAAAAAAAGACAAATTACCAAAGTTTTCAAGGAAGAAGAAAACTCAGTTAAAAACCTTGAGCACACGCAGATAAGTCAACAGGGAAGATATTAATAACATAAAAGAAGATGACACCCAGGACACCTAAGTAAGTCCAAACATCTCTGAATAAATATTGCAAGAAAAAGAAAAATGAATCAACTCTAGATGAGGGAGAAACTTTGTGGATATCCAAGAGAACATGGAACAAAAGCAAGATGTTCCTGAATGGTCCAAGAGAGAAATAACAATCACGAAAGCACAATTTGTGGCCTGCATAGCACAAATAATTGTCAGAACAGAAAAAATTTAATTCAAGGTGATGAGTCTTTCTAAAGAAACAAAAAGAGAATGATACAAATACACTGAAGTAAAGATTTGGCATGAGATCACCATTTACTTGGGAGAGACAAGTTTCGATGGAATGAAGAGGCTGGAAGACATTGCAAAGGATTTAGAGGCAGACAAAAGATCAGGGTTTGAATCTCAGCTTCAGCACATTAGCTTTGTGACCAGACACACATCCCTTAACTTCTCTGAGACTTAGTTTCTTTCTGTAAAACAAGACTAATAATACCTTTATTCTTTCCAGTCAGGGTTGTCGTAAGACAGGGTTGTTTGGGGGGAAGGAATTGATTAGATCAGTGGTTCTCAACCTGTGGGTCACAACCCCTTTGGGGGCTGAATGACCCTTTCACAGGAGTCACGGGGCTGTTGCTTAAGACCATTGGAAAACACATATTTCCAATGGTCTTAGGAACTGAGACACTGCTCCTCTATCCGTCTCCAGGTGGGTCCACCCACATGCAGATATGCCCACATAAGAGTATCACAGGGTCGCAGCATTAGGAAGGTTGAGAACCACTGGATTAGATGATCTCTAAGTTTCCTTCTGGTTCTTGACAGTGTGACGCTATGTTCCTGTGTGTTCTATACAAGAGTCATTACGGTACTGAAGTTCTTAGCTGACTATAAAGCGTCTGATTCAGCGGAAAGCAGAGAAATATCTTGATCCTTTTATCTGATGCACACAGTGCCTTTAGTTCTAAATCCCCGCGAGGAGCCCTGGCTGCTGACATACGGGGTGTGTGTGTGTGTGTGTGTATGTGTGCTTCCCCGTAAGTCCCGTAACTGTGCCTCACTGAGGCTTGTGTCCGCGGGGCGCGTCTCCAGAGCCACCCACTCTTTCTGTAGTCGCTGAAGGGCGCAGAATAGTCCTGTACTGTTTCCATTTCCTTTATATTTGAAGACCCTTCCACTGGTTGCTTGTAGAATTTATTATTTGTTATTACGATTGTTAAGTTTGACCACTACGTGTGTTAACAGTTTGCAGCACACACTTTTGTTTTGTTTATGAAAGGTAATCTTTAGATGCCTCTAAATCCTTTGCAATGTCTTCCAACCTCTTCATTTCACCGAAACTTCTCTCTCCCAAGTAAATGGCGATCTCATAACTGCCAAATCTAACGGCCTTTTCTTGGTCTTCATCATTCTTGGCTTCTCTGCAGCCTTTCTCACTGTCAATCACCTTCTCCTCCCTGATACTCTCTTCTTTAGGTTTTCACGATCTCGCTCTTTCCTGGTTCTCCTCTTACCAGCCTGACAATTCCTTCTCAATCTCTTTTGCAGGTCACTCTTCTAAGTTATAACCATTAACAGCAGGTATTCCCCAAGCCTCTGCCCTGGGACTTCTCTTTCACTTCTAGATTACTTCTCTTGGCGATCTCTTTGGCTCTCCTGGGTTCAAATATCACTGCTATGCAAATGATTCCCAGATCTACATATCCAACCTTGAGCTCTCACCTGGGCTCCACTCCCACATCATTAATGTCCTCTTAAAGATTTCAAACTGGATGTCCCCTAAGCATTTCAAACTCAACATATCCAAAGTAGAATTCATGATCCTTCCCCTAAAATTCTTTTCCTTCCAAACTTTCCTATTACTACTGATGGCACCACCATCCTTCCAGCCACCCAGGGCCACAACCTCAGTATCATTCTCAACTGCCCACTTGCGCTCACCCCACACACTCAAAATATTGTCATTTCCTGTCAGTTTTACCTCTCTCTCACACAGCCATCACCTGGCATAGGCCCTCATCACCTCTTACCTGGTCTACTGCAATAACCTTCTGATTTTCTCACTGCCTCAAGTCTCTCCACACACTAATCCACCACTGATTCAAGTATCAAAGTGATTTCATAAAACACAGGTCTAACCATGTCACCTTCCCCTGCCTCCCACATACAATACATTTCAGAAGCACGCTATTACCTCCAGGATCAAATATTTTAAAAATCCTTTTTTTTGGTACTTAAAGCCCTTCACAACCTGGTTCCTTCCTGCCTTTGTAGTCTTACATTTTACTCTCTTTCAGATATTCTATAATTGATAGGTTGGTAGGGAGATGGTAGACAGACGGATAGATCATTTATTAAATGCTTACTACATGCTAGGCACTGTAAATAAGACAATCCTTTGCCCTCAAGAAGTTTACATTTTAATAGGGGTAAGGAAGTGAAGGGCAGACTACATGTAAAGCAAAAAAAGAGGGAGGGGGCTATGAAGTAGCATAACTAGGGAGTGGGTATAGAGAAATGTAAAGGAGGCCTAGGTCCCAGACGGATAAGGCAAAAGTTGACCTATCAGAGCAGAGGAACCCAAAGGGGTGGAGTCCAGGTTACCATTTGGGAGGAGGTAGAGGACATGATCCAAGTAGAAGCTGCATGACTGGAGCTAAGACAATGGTCTCCTTCTTGCTCATTAGCACCCAGGGCATTACATCTCCTGACTCAATATATTTGCCCTTATGCCTGCAATACGGTTCCTCCTTATCTATGACTTCTAGCTTCCCTGGCTGCCTTCAAGATTCCTTCAAGCTCAACTCCCACCATATGCAGGATACCCCTCCTTTTCCACTGCTAGTCACTTCACTGTAAGATTATCTTCCATCTATACCACATATATCTTATATGCACATGGTGGCATATTGTCTCTCTGTTGTGAGGTCCTATGTGAGGCCCCTGACACCAAGCTTTTGCTTCCCTTTGTATCCCTGGTACTTAGCATAGTGCCTAGCACTAAAAGGTTAAGTAACTGACCTAGGTTTTCAAACCCAGTACAGGTCACTGGTAGGACTTGCCCCAAGGTCTCCCTGGCTTTAAGACCAGACTCATTAGGACAAGCTGTATCTCAAGTGTGGGAAGAGATGTTGCTATTATGCCCATTCTGCAGAGAAGGGAGCTAAGGCTCCAAGAGAGAAGTAAGTGACTTACTCGGGGGCCCACAGTTAGCCATGAGTACATTGAGCCAGGTTTGGAATCCAGGTTTTCCTCACTAGGAATCCAGAACTCTATGATACCAAAGGTGTCAAACACAGTGGGCCGCCCACGAGGCTCCTGAGTTAGGGCCAAAGCAAATGAAAATGTAATTGGGAAATATTTAATAAAATAAATAAAAATACAATAAACATAATGTTGCATTTTAAAACTAAGTCAACATGCAGCCTGCAGAGATCCTTACATATGGTTTAATGGCCCTTGTTTCTACTTGGGTTTGACACGAATGTATTACACAACACTGCCTTTCAAGTTATGCAGTATGAACACGACTACTAATTAATTATACAGTCTTTTCTGACACAGACATAAAACCATAAGCAATACCATCCTCATATTCTAAAAGTAAAATAAAAGAGATGTTATGGAGGATAGAGCGACACTTAAAGTCACAAAGACCTGGGTTCAGGTCCTGCCTCTGACTGTAACCCAGGGTAAATTACTCAGTGCTCATGGCAATTCTACAAGACTATAAAGTTGCACAGAAAGTGCCCACTCATTGACTGAGGTAATTTCTTCACCTTCAAGTTCCCTATGGCAACAAAATCACAGATCCAGTCCCTATCCCTCAAAGATAATGAGATGATATGCAATCAAACTTTACAACTTTCAACCAACCTAAAAGAACCTAGAATGTGAATTATATTTTGAAATCTGCCAAGTCCTTTCAGAAGGTACAGAACTTGGAGAGAAGTTCTAAGTATAAGGAAAACAGAGATATTGTGGGACTCAGGGAAAAGGTGCAACAATGACCTACTAACAGGTAAGACCCCCTCCAAAAGAAAGGCATTTTATGACAGGGCACTCTGTTCAAAAGAGAAAAACTGAATGCAGTGAGAAGCAGACTTCATAACTTTTGGCAGCTTCTAGTGAGATGAGAAAGCCAAAGTTGGCCTTGAGAGATAAGCTTTATAACCAAAATACCCAGAACAGCTTAAGACTATGATAAGGTAGGGGAAAGCCCCTAGTAGCCTTGAGCAAGCCTCCAGTTTCTTTTTCTCCACATATTGGTGAGGTCAGGGGAGAATGTATCCCCTGGCAACTGAGATAAGCAAAGGAGGGGTAGAGGAGGTGTTAAGATTTTAACCAGCAAGAGGAAGAGTCATCCTTCACTGGAATGAAGGGATACAGCCAGAATGTCCAATGGAGTTTGGAATCCCCAGATTGTCCAGAAGCCAGATGGGCAATATGATTCTCTGTCCTAGGGAATGCTTCCCATTAGCCACAGACAATAAACAGACAGAATAAAGTTAACACCAGTTCACCTCTACCTCATTGTAATCGTAGGGAGAGAAGTAACTGAGACACCAAAGTTGGGAGGGGTTCTCATACTTTCTGAGATAGTGAGGGCTCCTATGGGATAACTCAGATGCCAGGGCTCAGACTTGCCAAAGGGCAGCAGCACAATGATTTATTCCCTGGGGAAGGCTGGCATAGTTGGCTTCTGGCCTGTCAGTCACAGGAGAACAAGGGTTTCATGGAATCTCAGTACCTCTCCAGGGTGCTGGGATTGTTTAGTACACAAAACAACCTGTTTGACCCTGCTCAGCCTGTGATTCACCTAACAAGGACCATGTGCCCCCAGGTCTGGAGGGACTTCCTTTTTCAAATCTCCTTTGCGTTTAGGGCTGACTACTGGGACAGAAGTCTACCACCTAACTTCAGCCAGGACAGCATTAAAATTTACAATATTAATAAGGTTCCCAAATGATACAGATCCTTGCTGAATAATTCACATATTCATTTATTTGCTAAATATTGATGTGAGCACCTATTATATGCATGGTAGCTTTTGCTCATATTTATTAGATTAGTGAAATATACAATATATGTGTTTCAGTATGATACTTATATTGTATACATGTACAGTGTTATAATCATAACCTAGCCTTTCTCAAACACTAAATACTAGTACTTTTACCATCAAACATCTTCCACAAGATGTTCTCACTAGAAGACTCTTTATGTCAGAATAGTAAGATTAAAAATATGTTAGAGATATATTCCAAAATGAATTAACACAGAAAAATACTATTATACCTTCAATCTCCTGGACACAGATTTTCACATTAATGGGATAGGCCTAGCAATGTGAACTAGACACCTGCTCTCTCTGACTAATAAATGCTAACAGGATCATGGCAGTCTTACAAGGGAGGAAAGAGAATCTCTCTTGCAGAAATGGCAAGATAACTACTCTTCTGAAGGCAGTCTCATGTGGCAGTCTATTTTCAGACTCTAAAACTAACCCTTGATGTCAGCAACTTTGCTAACTCCCTTCCTGGTGTCAAATCTCCCCCTTCCTGGATCACTTTATGATTTGTAGCCATGAAACTCCAGTAAATACCTAGTGTTTATTTTTTAAACAATATCTCTGAGGCCATTTTAATTTACTTTTAGATAGATGATGAAATAAAAACAAAAGACCGTGCTCTCCTGAGGGATGTAAACAAAAGGGTCTGTGTTTTCTAACCTGATTACTACAGACTAACAGCTTTTTGACACTTGAGAAGTCCAACTGATGTGATGAATACAATTCACTGCCGAAATTTTTCCTTCTATTAGAATCTTCCAATCTAAGCATCCTTAATTAAGGATTTAATGAGATTTGGTACACAGCTTCTCTGGTTCTATCTATAGATGAGACTTCTAAGAGAGCTTATTAAATGAAAACAACTTTCAGCGAAACACTAATATCAAGCCAAGTAATGACTAGTTCTTTCTCTACTAAATTTCAAATCAAATGAAGTTTTTTCCCCTCTTATATATATGAACCTCACCACTCATCCAAGCCTTTGTAATATCCAAAATATACTTTTAAAGTAACCTGAGAGGGAAATAATCTCTACCATTATTCAAGTTAATACTTAAAGTGCAGCAACTTGTTTCTAATCGTTTATTCTGAGGAACTTAGACAGGATTGCAAATTTAGAACCAGAAGAGACTTTAGAGATAATCTAGTTTAACCCATTCATTTTTTCAGATGAGGAAACTGAGTCTATGGGAGGTTAAGTGACTTTCAAAGGTCATATTGCTCTTAAGTGGTAAAGCCTGAAACATGAACCCAGATCCATTTGACTCCAGATCCAGTGTGATCTTTTTTCTTTTCAAATATGCCAACCCTGTGCTTTGTAGATACCTATTAGTTAACTGGTTATCTGGTCCTTTCCAATTAACAGTATGAATTATTAACTGCTGAATTATTAAACTCTGAATGGCATGAGCTTTAATACTTGAAAATTCACGCTATGGATAGCAGTGACAGTGATCACAGTACTCCTGGTAAGCCTTTCTCTGAGCTTCCATTCCCCTCCAGGAAAAAAAAAAATTATTGAAGCATGAGAACATTTTCCATGAATTACAAGGCAGGGCATTTAGTTTTTAAAACCATTTCCCATGTTGCTCAGTAACTTTAGTCTATATCCTCCTCCTAATGTGCAAAACCTTTTCTTTTTGCCTTGGGATGATGAGCCTAAATTACTATTTTAAATGTTTCACAAAATATTTTTACTTCAAATGTTTTCACAAATGTTTGGAGGGGGCTTGCATTGCCACATTCAAAACCATAAGAACTGACACCACATAGGTGAAATACAATGCTTCAGAACCAGAGATGCATACATGTAACTTTCATTCCTTCTCAAGAAACTTAATTTCTATATTAGAATACTATATACTACATTGTACCATATATAGTGGAATTGAACTATACCATTCCATCATACATCATTCTATACTGTTCTCTACTTTATTCAGAATAACATAAAGAAGTAGCTCTAGATTGCAAAGGATACTCCAAGGTACCACTGACCTAGTAAGAGAGGGACTCTATAAAACAAATTAACACTTACATATATGTTATTCTGTTCTGACAAAGGATAGCTCAATTACAAAGACAACATAGTAATTAAGAGGTGTAATAAAATTACATGTAATAAAAGTGTAATGTACCTTTTATAATATTAAATGTAAGATTATATGTAATAAAACTGTAGTAATGTAATAAAATTGAAGTTTTAAGGAAAAAAAGACTTCTGTTAGGAAAGTTAACGAGCTTTGCATTACAATGTGTTTTGAAAACAGTTCATAGCTCCAAAGTTGCACTCCAACTTGAATGGCATTCTAACTTTTAATGAAATTTTGCTAACAACAAAAGCCACAGTTCAATCATTTACTGAACCCATTCCCAAAACTGGCCAGGCAAACAAGGTACAGGCCATTGGAAAGTTTGCAGCTTCGAAGTTCAACACTTCCAGAGCTAAGAGGGATATCAGAAAACATTCTACATCCTTTTTCAGTTTGAAAAAAAAATTAAATTTTATCTTTGCATACTTTCAAATCAGCTTTTCATAGCTTGCTGATACTATTCCCCTAATGTCAATGGATGCCAGGACCAAAGGAAGAAGTATTTAGAAAGCACAGCAAAAAGCAAATACGGCACGAGCGTACAGGTTCTTAGCAGAAGATGAGTAAACAAGGAGGGGAGGCGGAGGGGGGGGTGTGGAAGAGAAATGTTGCGGGGGGGGGGGGTGGAGGGGGACCAGAGGCACTGACCTGAACTTGAACAGAGCTCGAGGTTGGCGAAAGGAAAACACAGGGACACGCCGGGGGATAGGAAGTAGGCGGGGGAGGGGCGGAACCCCACGTCAATCTCCCTCTTCTTAGACGTTAAAAAAACCCATAAACCAATCCCGTCCCAGATCAGCCCAGGCCCCGCCCCTCTGGGGAAGTGGTGGAAGATCAAGGAGATTCCCGACGTCCGCACTCATCCCGCCCCGCCCCCATCCCGGTCCCTGGAGCTCCAGGGCGATTGGCACCGCAGTGACGCGCGTGCGCGCGCGCCCCTTCCATAGGCGGGCTCGCGCACGCCGGCGGCGACGATTCCCTGCCTGCCTCTAGTGTGTACCAGGCAGGGAGCAGCGGGCCAGGGTGGTCTCGCAGCGGAGCGTCCCGTCCTTCTGTGCGATGCCGCCGCCGCTGCCTCAGGTCGGCGGGAGCTGGGCCCGCGTCCCCAAGGGAAGGGTAGAGGGTAGGGAGGGGCAGCACCCCTTTCTCCCACCCCAGTAAAGGAGCCTCACACAGGCCCGCCCCACCCCCGCGACTCTTCTACCTTCCCCGGGTGCCCGGGACGCGTCCTGTTCTGCCCGTGGTTGGCGCCTCCCCTTGAACTTGCACCGGGTCTCGGCGGAAGGGGTGCCTCAGATTCTCGCGGAGGGGAGGGGGGACGGGCCTCCTGCCGTGATGGCCGAGGAGCCTCCCTACCCCCGCCTCCCCTCTCTCCCTCCCTCTGCCCCTCCCCCCTGGCTACTTCTCAGCTGGGGCACGAGAGAGAAAGGGGCCTGTCGGGCCGGGAGAGCGCTCCGAGTGCCCCGGGGCCCCCACACTACCTTAGGAAACTGGGGTCCAGAGTTCCCGCCGCTGGTCCTCTGAGATCTGACCCAGCATCTGCCGTCCCTGTGCGGCGGGGGAGGGAGAGCGAGGGCGCAGTGCAAGTGGAGGACTTTTCCCCAGACTCCTTCCCGCTTCTTCTCCCCGAAAGCTCACGCACCTTCCCCACGTCGCGATCGGTGGCCCTCCCTTCTTCCCACAGCTGAGGTCATTCCCGCCGGGGTTGCCTCCTGCTCTTAGCTAATTGCTTCGGGGCTGGAGCGTCCAGCCAGCCCACGTCCACAAGATCGGGCCTAGGGGGAGGGCCGGCGCGTGTTACTGTGGACCGGGGTCGCTCCCTGGCCCGAGCTGCGGGGAGTCGCGGCACTCCATGATTGCTCCCAACTTTATTAGTGTTACACTTCTTTCGGTGTCCAGTGCTCTCAGCCTTTGGACTCAATAAGAATTTTGTAAAGTGTTTTTTATCATTTGTTCTGTGAGATAGGCTTGTTGCTGATTTTTTTTTTTAAGGTTAGGTTAAAGGAATATAGCCCAAGGTCGGAACACAAGTCAGAGAATTGAGATTGCAATCCCCTAGGTCTGGAGTCAGGAAAACTTTTCTGTGTGATCCTGGGCAAGTCACTTAACCCGATTTGCCTCAGTTTCCTCCTCTGTAAAATAAGCTGGAAAAGGAAATGACAAACCACTCCTGTATCTCTGCCAAGAAAACCCCAAATGGACTTTCCAACAGTCTGTTAATGAATACATATATTGTTACCATGGGGGAGGGGAGAGAACGAGTTTTGTGTTACACAGTGCATTCCCAAAAAAGTAGAGGCCCACTGAAACCTTGAGTGTAGTTTTTTCGAAGTTGTTATAGGCATAATTGTTAGATGCGTAGTAAGTAGAGGTACACCTAAAGTCCCTGAAACAATTGGTGAAACTAGAAGGAATAGAAAAAGATTTTAGAAGGAAAGCTCAGCATCTTTGGTACTGTATCCCCAGCAGTGGCTAAGAAGAAGGATATTGTAGACTGACTGTAGCCTAGTTTGGGCTGGCTTAAACCTTTAAATAGTAATTATTTAGGAACTTTAGTTTTTTATACTTGGTATCTTCTGTCCTTGATTTCACTGCTGGGTTTCTTCGCCCAAGTGTACCACAACTTACTCCCACCCCCTGTGCCTAACTTAGGAAGGATTTTTTAAAAACCAGCTTCATTGGTTTAGGGAATTCCTTCTTAAAAGAACAGAATTATGAAGATGCAGTACCAGAGTTCCTGGGCTTTCCTTTTTTCAAGATTTTCCTGTTCCTTCCAGGCCCCCCAATTGTTTCAGGTACTTTAAATGTATTTCTGCCTACTACACACCTAAGAGGCCTTCAACAACTTTTAAAACTTCACTAAAAGTGTAAATGAGCCTCTGCTTTTTAAAAAGAGACACTGTGCTGTCGTAATACATAAAATACATTATTACCCCCTTCCATATTCCTCATAGTAGCTTACATACACATAGATTTCAGAGCACCTGCTCTGAGACAGTCTTAGAGAGTTTCCTGGGGCACTAAGAGGTAAAGCTGATTTCCTCAGGGTCACAGGGCCAGAGAAAAGACTCAAACCCAGGTCTGTCTGACGGCAAGTGTAACTCCAACTCCACTGCACCACACAGGAGTTATCATGGTTAATTGTCTTTGTAGCACAAATCTGGCTCCTGTGAATTTGGATTATAAACCACTTGACCAAGACTAAATTACTTGGATAAATTGAGTTTAGTCATAGGAATTTATAATTGGTAAAGACTTTAGAAGTCATGCAGTCTAGCCCCCTGTTTTTAAATATAAGCAAACTGGGAGAAGTCTGACTTGCACACGATTTCTCAGGGGTAAGTAACTGGTTAGAATTCAAACACAGGTCCCTTGATTCCAAATCTCTTTCCCTTTACATTGCATATATACCTCTCATATATCAATCCCAAGATTGGCCATCTTTCCTCACACAAGTTTCAATCATATGCTTTCTCTCTCTCCCATGGAGGTTAACATAAGGTCATATCCAGCTTTTCTTCCAGATCATCTGTATTAAGAGAATTGATGTTCCTAAATGTTTCTTCATTAAACATTGTTTTCTCTTTCAGAATTTTGTTGAAACTCCTTTGCCTGGTATTCAAGTCCCTTCACATTTTGACCTCCTTAACCTTTCAGTCCTTATCTCAAAATATCCCGTTCTACAAACTGAATCACTTAGACTACTTGGTTCCTGGAAAATGTTTGCTATCTCCAAGCTTTTGTATTGTTCCCTATGCCTGGAAAGGAAGTATGGCATGTTGAAGCACTGGGTTTGGGGTTAGAACCTACATTTTAATTCTAGCTGACCTGTTTACTGGCAGGTCATTTCTGCTTTCTGGTTCCTAAATTTCCTTATCTGTAAAATGATGGGATTAGATTAGATGAGATCTCTTCTGGTTCTAAATCCTAGAGTCCTGTAAATATCCTGCCCTCTTCCCTTTTCATGTATTGAATTCCTACATACCTGTTAAACTCCAGCTCAAATGTTAACTCTCCCATGAATACTCCTATCAGTTAAAACCTTATCTTACCACCTTTAGTCTTGAGCCCTTATTCTGGTCATCCCTCCTCACTTATCCCTCTTAGAATTTATTGTTTTCTTTAGAACTCTGCTCAGGTAATCTTCTGCTTGAGGCTTCCTCATTCTCTAGCTGCCTAGGTCCTTCCTTCCCAGAAATATATGTTGTATTTGTGTGTGTAAGTATGCCTCCTCCCAACAGACTAAGGTACTGGACGGCAGAAATTTTCATTTGTCTTGTATTCTCGGTGCTTAGCACAAGTCTTTGAACAATGGTATTTAATAAATTTCTTTTGATTATCTAAACTGTATATTCAGAAATGCCTGAGTCATTTGTATCCAGAAGGCACTTGATGGTTGCCGAATGAATACACACATGCATGTGAGCCATGCGCTTGGTAAGAGGAATAATACTTTGTCAACTAAACGGGATAGGGACCTAAAAACAAAAAGTCTTTAGCCCTCTTGGGATTTTTCAATAAAAAACAAATTAATATGTTGTATAATTTAAAGCTTTTTTTATAACCTTTCATATTGAGGACCTTGTTAGACTTTGCTGTGTTCTCCTTGTACAATAAGCACAAACTACATAGGGAACTTCATATGTGTATGGGCACTACCAGGTATCAGCAGTGACCTGGAGAGGCACATTTTGACAGTGATTAGTAATGAAATACTTTCTAGCAGGGCAAATTTCTCATGCAACAAAAGGATCCCTTAGAGAAAATAACCCTTATTCTCATTCTATATGATTAATGCCAAACATTTTAAATTTATGTAGCCATCTGCATTTTAATAATGTAAACCAAATACATTTTATTTTACTACATAATGCAAATAAAAATAATGGATCATTGTCATTTTATTCTGCTTGAAAATAATGGTTCAAGAATTCAAGCTCACACATAGCACTTTGCATATTTTAAAGCAGTGTTTGAAATGAGGTATTTGGCAAATTTTATTAAAATGCTATTTTTATTTCCACTGCTTGCTGCTCTTGGTAAAGAGTAGGAAGGGATTTTACAAATCATCCAATACAGATGAGGAAACTGAGGTTCAGAGAGGTTAATTGATTTGTATAGGTCAGTTAGCTAATCAGGTTTCTTGATTCCTAGTCCAGTGCTCTTTCCATGGAGACAGCTAAGTGGTACAGACTATATAGTGCTGGATCCAGAGTCAAAAAGACCTAAATTCATTTCCTGCCTAGATATTAACTTCTTTTTTTTTTGCCTTTTTTAAAAATTTTCTTTTTTTTGTTTTAGTTTACATCATTCATTTCCACAAAATTTTGAGTTACAGATTTTCTCCCCATCTTTCCCCTACCCACCACCCCAAAACAGCCATCCCAGTGTATCCCCCCCTCGATAGATATTAACTTAACCCTGGACAAATCACTTAATCCCTGTCTACTTCAGTTTCCTTATCTGTAAAATGGGGTAATAATATCATCTACTTTCCAGGTCTGTTGTGAGAAGAAACAATGTTTCTAAACAGTTTTGCAATCTTAAAATACTATGTAAAATGTTAATTAGTAATAGTGTTACCCCTTACTACCATTATAAGAAATTAGAAGAGATGTCATAAGGCAGTACTTACCTGACATATTTCTTTTTTTTTCAATTAATTTGTTTATTTACTTTTAGTTTATAGCATTCAGTTCCACAGTCCCTTGAGTTTCAAGTTTGCTCCCTCTCCCTCTCTTTTCCCCCCTCCCCGTCATGGCGGCATGCACTCAAATATAGAATCTACCAATATCTTCACATTAGCCATTAGTCAGGTTTTAAAGAAGGATTATAACTGATGGAATGATCAGTGGGAAAGAGGAAACAAAACAAAATAAGGAAGAGAAACAGAGCGAGTAGTTTTGTTTCAATCTGCATTCAGACTTCACATCTCTTTCTCTGGATGTGGATATCTTTTTTGATCATGAGTCTTGTGGAGTCTGACAGATATTTCTATCATGCTACTACATTCTTAAGATTCAGTTTTTCTTAGTCTCTCTTAAAGTTTACTCATAACATGAGGTTCCAAAGGTATTAGCAATTTTAAAACACTACAACTTAAAACTGCAGTAAAATTTTTGGGCCACCCTCTGTTACAGGTAGAGGATCCTAGATAATTCAGAAACTTTTGGCTTCTTAAATTCCTTCATCCTGAGCTATCCATATATATATATATATATATATATATTTTTTTTTTTTTTGCCTCTGTGCTCACCTTCACAATGAAGTTTTTAAGCAGTTTCTTCTGCTTGATACTCTGCAAGGATGTTCATATTACATGAGCTGCAATTTTCTCCATGATCGTTCATTGTGATTCTCTTTCTGATTACATTAAGGCAAGCTAATTAAAAAGCCCCATGAAATCATGTTTCTTGTTACCTTTGAACGCATGATGAAACCAATTTCTATCAGTTCGTTGAAAGACAGTAAGTCGAAGCAAAATGGAAACCATTAGTTATTCCATTTTGTTGTAAAAATTTGTACACACATATATTCACATATATTAAACTTTTAAAATGGGGAAGTAGAAATGGGTCAGAAATAGATGATAATATCTTGATATTTTTAGTGGCCTAGTTTTGTTTTTATTTATGAGGAGGGCAGTACTAATAATTAGATCAGCCTTTCCCCCAATATTTGGTATCCTACTTTCAGGTAGCTCAAGAACAGTTCTCTCACTGCCGTTAAAATTATGTCACCTCCAACACAGGTCTTTTAAAATTTTTTATCTAGTTTACTTGTTCTTTTCATCTTGTTTTATTTTTTTCTGTTTTTATTTCCTTATCCCCTTTGAGGATTGTAATATTAGAACTCAAATATGTTGGCCCTACTGTCCCTAAAAGAAGAAAACTTTCTTATGCAGATTTTTATAGCTCTTTTCTATTTTTTTTTTCCTTTTGTCCTTCTAATGGCATGCTTAAAGGGTCCTAAGATAATATGACTTAATTGGGTCTCTTTCTAAGCTTTCTATAAAATTGTTTTCCTGATACTATTTCTTGCCATCTTATAAAGTCATACTGCTTATGATTTTGCATCTTCCTCTGTACAAACATATCCATGATCTAGACCCGTGTTGGCTGCTATAACTTTCTGTTAAGGAGTCTTTGCTGGCTAAGGATGTTTCTAGACTTTTTTTTTTTGGTTCCTTCTTTGTGGTAATTGATTTACCATGATCTTACAAAGGAGGAGCAGAATTATTCAGTGTAGTTATATAGAGGAGAATTAGGACCAATGGACAGCAGGGAGAAAGATATTGGTTCATTTTAAGGAAGAGTTTTCTTTCAAATATTTTAGCCCATAAATGGAGTGGACTACTTTGAAAGGAGTGAGTTTCCTGTAACTGAGTATTTTGTCTCATTTGAATGAATCAAGATGTGAGTGAATAAGAAAGTTAATTCCATCATTTCCAAAGGACCATTGGCAGCATTTCTAAAGATATCAGCATAGTCTAGATCTTTGTATCTGGCCCTAATCTGTTTCTTTAGCTATCCCTTGTATCAACTGCCTCTTGCACATCTCAAACTTGATAGCCTATAGCATCTCAAAATCAAATTCACAATGGAACTCACTATCTCCCCAAAATTATCTCTCTCTTCTAAACATCCATATCACTAAGCACCACCATCCTTCCAGTTAGCCAGGTAGAGTAGTCCAGACAAATTAGTCATCAAAACAATTTTGTTATGGTTGGTTGGAAATAGCAAAGTTGGAAAGAATCTTAGAAAATTCGGACTTAGATCAGCATTTTGCACCATATACAATAATAATCTCCAAATGGATACGTGACCTAGTTACAAGTAAAGTAGTGCAATGCATAGAGTGTTGTACTTGAAATCAAGAAGACCTAAGTTCAAATCCAGCCTCAGACAGTAGCCAAAAATGGCCCTTTTGATTCAGTAAAATTGAAGTTTTTGCACAAACAAAAGGCAGAATTAGGAGGAAAACTACAAAGGGGGTTAAGGGGAGAGGGAGGGAAGTGAGGTGGAATAATTGTAGCAAATTTCTCTAAACTGTAAGGAACCAATTCAGATAAATAAGAAAAAGACCCATTTACCAATAAATAAATGTTCAAAAGATATAAACGCGCATTTCTCAAAAGAAGAAATGCTAGCTATCAATATATAAAAAATAGTAATCACTAATAATAGAAATGCAAATTAAAACAACTCTAAGGTTTTACCTTAAAACCATCACATGGCAGAGATGACCAAAGGGGGAAATGACAATTGTTGGAAAAAACATGGGCAGATAAGCGCACTAATAATGCACATTTGATGGAGCTGTGAATTGATCCAGCCTTTCTGGAAAGTAATTTGGAATTATATCCAAAAAAAGGCATGATCTGACACTTTGACCTTGTCATATCACTGTTGATCCTATCTATACCTCAAAAGAGGACAAGTACAGAGAAAAGCGAGTGATTCTAGGTTCAGAATGGGACTTTTTCAGATACAACCAATGTATGAATTTGTTTTACTTGGCTATATGGATTTATTGCCAAGAAGGGCCTTTTATTTTACAGAGGGAAAAATGGAGAGGTGAGGGGAAGGGTTGGGGCAGAGTTAAAGAGTACTGACAATGATGCCAAAAGAGAAAAAAGTGGTAATGAAACATTTTTAAAATACACAAAAGAGAACAGAAAGACTTAGAAGGAGAGCAATGGTGATACAACTGTGTTTAAAGTTAATGTAGGCCTTTTTTTTTAAGCTGATGGAATAAATATATAATCTTCTAACCTATTTATATGGAGATATCCATGTTTGTTGATGTTTTCAAGTTCATAATAATTTGTTTTAAGATTTCAGGTAGGATTTAAGATTTCAAAATGAAGACCTAACTAGAATGGGGGTAGTGGAAATGATAAGGAGGGAATGGATGCAAGTGATACTGATAAAAGTAGAATGGAAAGGATTTGGCTACTGACTGTGAAGACGAGGGAGAGGGAGGAGTCAAAGAATGATTCTGAGACTTGGAAACTGGTTGACTAAAGAATGGTAATACCATGAACAAAAATAGGGAAGTTGGAAGATGATGAGTTTTGATTTGAACCTACTGAGCTTGTGATACTTCGTATCTCAGGTGCAGACATAAGAGTAGGCATTTGGAAATGTGAATCTTGACTTCAAGGGTGAAACTGTATGGAAGTAATAACGGAAACCATAGGAACTGAAAAGATCACCAAAGAAGACAGTGTAAAAGAGAAGGCACAGTATTATAAAATGCTTCCATTTGGGGAGGGTTAACAGAAAGAGGAAGATAAGACACTGAAGGAACAGTCAAGGGTAGTATAAATCAGTAAACATTTATTAAGCCCCTGCTGTATGCCAGGTACCACACTAAGTGATAGCAATGCAAATAAGAAGAATGAAACCCCACTCTCAAGGAACTTACATCCTTTTGACGGAGACTGTTTAGGTTCCTTTGAATTAAAACTTCAGCACTAGGTCAATCCTAGATCAGTTGACATTTATTTGCCTTTAATTTAGACAGCAAGTCTATTTCCTCTTTAAGTACAGGAGTGGAGACTGGACCTGTGATTTCGTACTGGCGTAAGGGAACTCCTAGGGGAGTTAACTCTTTCTGCACTTCCTTTGAAATGTGTGGTCTTAGAAAGTTATCCAGGGCCCTGAGGGTTTATAAATGACTTGCCAAAGATCACATAACAAATGCCTTAGGTGGAAACAAAAGCCAGCCAAGGTCAGCTCTCTACTATGCCATAGCTGCCTCTTTTTAAACATAACTGAAAAGCGTCACCAAGCAGAAGTTCAGAAAGAACTGGGAGGTGGCAGCTAGCTGGTACAGTGTATAGGGTGTTGAGACTGGAATTTAGAAAAATACCTGAGTTCAAATCCAGCTTCAGACACTAACTGTGTTGACATGTTTGCTTCAGTTTCCTCAACTTGTAAAATGGAATTGATAGTAGCTCCCAGCATTGATGTGAATGAAGATCAAAGGAGGTAATAATTGTAAAATGCTTAGCACAGCTCCTGGCATATAGTAAGCACTGTATAATGTTAACTGTGATCATTATTTATTTTTACTGTTATTATCATGTGTGAGGACAGAACAATAGAAAGCTTATGAGAGGTCTAAGATTTGGTAGTTACTATGAGGTAGGCCTTCCAGTATAAAGAAAGATGAAGATTTCAGAGACAAGTGTACAAGGAGTTTCCGGACAGAAGAGAGTGACTTTGGAACTTGGGCTTATCCTAGTGTGTATCTTCTGGAGCAGATTTGAGAGGACTATTCTAGGAGGAGGTGATAGATTCTGTCTCAGATAGCAATTACATTTTTAATGACTGTCTCTTAGATTCTATTTAATGATTTATAATTATTTTTGCTTTCAGCTCATATAATTACTTTGTTTAGTTACATAATTTATCCCTCTTTTCCCTTTGATATTTTCACTCACTCAGGAAAAGAATCATGAGCAGTTGGGTCTGTGTATCCTCTTCCCTGCCATATCCTTTTGTGAATTTTGGCAGCCCTCATTAATCTGTAAGATTCTCACAACTCTCTGCTAAACAACGACTGGTCCATGGCAAAGTTAATTGAAGTCTCAATTTCTGCCATTCCTTCAAGTTTGCCTGGTTTCTTCATATTTCTGAAGGAAAATCAATCAACTGGTCAGCATTTATTAAGCACCTACTATTTGCCATGCACTGTGCTGGGAATACACTAGGAAGACAAAAAGTATCAAAAAAGCCCTGGCCTCAAGGAGCTTACAATTTAATGGGGGGAAACAACAGGCAAATAAATATATACAAACAAGCTATATAGACGGTAAATAGAAAATCATTAACTAAGGAAAGGCACTGAAATTATGAGGGGCTGAGGATATGAGAGAACCTTAGAGATTATCTAGTCCAATCCCTTTATTTACTGATGAAACTGAAGGCCAGAAAAGTGAAATAGCAGAACTGGAATTCAAACCCAGACTTTTTGGTTCCCAATCCAATACTCCTTCCATTACACCACAGATAATTTGAAGATTATTTTAAAGTGGTCACCCTTAGAATTTAATTTCTTATCAGTCTTTTGATTTGGGCTGTAAACATCTTTGATTCCAGGAGAATGAGGATCAAACAGTTGCTCGGCACCAGCTCACGGCTGGCATCTCCCAACAGGGGTTAGAAGTCTGTAAAAGAATTCAATTACCTTGCATCAGTAATCTAGGCAAGTTTAGACAAAGAAAGAGATAAAGAGGGAGCCAGCTGAGTGGTAGTAACAGAATACACACTGAAGAGCTCCTCTGCCCATACCCATGCCAGCTGCAAGCAGTTGTCTTGACTTTGACTTGGCTACTCCTCAAATTTACCTTTTTCCTTGACAAAGACTAAGTGAAATATAAGTAGAGGAGCATCTACTAGCAGCAAGGTTACTATTTAAAAGTAGGAAAAAGGAAAGTGGATATATAATTACTTAAGGAAAACTTTATTGATATTTTCTTCTCAAAATGTGTTTGCAGTAAATGATAACTCATGTTTACATGGTTTTTTAATATTTACAAATCACCTTCATAGGTGAATATAGTGTTAGTGGAAATCATCATATATTTATCTTTAATTCTATCAGTCTCCCTTATTTTAACAATTAGCATTATTTTTGTTATTCTGTACTCAACCACTTAAAAAATTTGTATTACATATATTTTGATAATGATTTTCACCTGAAAGAATGCTTTCCTTATATCTTTAAATATTTCTCATGCAAATAATTTTTTAAACATGGAATTCATTTACTCCATTTTATAAAATGAAAGCATATAGATGGGGAAATGACTTTCCAAAAAGAATGGTTGGACTCATATTGATAGATTTAGAGCTAGAAGAGACCCTAGAGGTCATTTAGTCCAACCCCCTAACTTGGGCATTCTTTTATTTCAGTAGTTAACTCAGATAAACAGTGATTAACTGTGTTATAATGGAAAAAACCACAAGTGTTGGAGTCGACAGATCTGGATCTGAGTCCCAGATATAGCATTTACTACCTGTATGATGACAGTCAAGTCACTTAACTTGACTGAGCTGCCATTGCCTCACTAGTAAAACAGGCATAATATTTGTATTACCTACTTCAGAGGTTTCAATGAGGAAATCATTTTGTAAACTATAAAGGGCTATAAAAATGTGGATTATTATATATATTACACAAAACCAGCTCCCTTTATCTGCTGTAGTAATGTTAAAGAATTTCATGGGTAGATGAAACAGAGAATCTACATATCTTATAGGAACCACTTTTCTCCCCAAATCTTTGACAGTGCTACTAACATGTAATCAGTCATACTTGAAAATTTCATAGGATTATAGATATACAAGTAGAAGGGACCTAATCCAGCTCCGTCATTTTATACATGAGCAGCTGAGATCTAGAGTGACTTGCCCAGTATCATACAGGTATTAAGTGTCAGAGCTAGAATCTGAACCCAGGTCCTTTGATTACAAGCCCAGTACCACACTGCCTGTCTTCTTATTTGTTGAAAATCCACTTGTAATCATAAAATCAAATATAAGGGCATCTAACATCTCTTCTGCCCTCCCCCTTCATACGCTCCTCCCCGGAAAACTCCTTATTATTCAAGACTTACCTGTATAGTAGAATATATGGTAAAAACAATGATACAAAACCTGCTGTGTATGAAAGAATGATGTACTGGAGTTAGGAAATCTGTAGCACTTGAGTGACCCTCAGCAAATCACTTATCCTCTCTAGGTCTCAGTTTCCTCATTCACAATGAAAGAAAATTGATTATAAGCTCCTGTAAGTTTCCTTCTAACTCTGCCATTCTGTGATTCCAAGTAACTTGCAAATGAGCTCATGTGAGCTCCAGTGGAATTTTACCAAAAACTTGTCTCCTTCAAGACTTGAGGGGTGGCTAGGTGGTGAAGTGAATAGAGCCCTGAGTCAGAAGGACATGAGTTCAAATGCGGCCTCAGGCACTTAACACTTACTAACTGTGTGACCTTGGGTAGGTCACTTAACTCCAATTGCCCTGCCCTCCCTCCTCCAAAAAAATTTTTTTTAAAGCAAGACTTGAGTATTACATGCATTTACACAGTGCCTTTTACATATAGTAGTATTTCACTTGATCCTACAAGAGCCTTTTGAGGTAGATGGAAATAGCAGTTATGCCAGTTTTACAGATGAAGCAACTGAAGCTCGTAGGTTCAATGACTTGTAGGTTACACAGATAAATAAAAAACCCAATAAATAAGTGGTGAGACTTAGACTAGAGCTTGGGTCTCCTGACATATAGTCCAGGACTCATTCCATTACACTGTGCTGCTGCCTCAGTTATTAGTATCACATGATTTTTTTTCTACAACAAAACTGCCAGGAAATGTTTTTAATTTACAAAGAACATTTCCTGATAAACACTTATTTTGAAACTGATGACAATTTCCTCTTGTTAAAATGTATTGTTTTGTAGTGATTTTCTTTGCATGTTATTATTGCTACAATTAGTGTTAGGATATAACACAACTAAACATGACCTTCCTGACAGGGAAAAGAGTACCTGTAAAACATGATCCTGATTAAAGAAATAGTTTCATTTTGGGGAATTGTAGGAGATCCTAAGTTTTTCTAAACTGACTTTTAATACGAAGGTTCAGGAGCCTAAAGGAGATAGTTTGCTGCTTTTTAAAAAACTGTACCATTACTTAGTCAACCATAAGCATTTATCAAGTGCCTACTATGTGCCCGGCACTGCACTAGCCACTAGGAACACAAAAACAAAGATGAATCAGTGCCTTCATTCAAGAAGCTTACATGCTAACAGCACATGTAAAATAAATACATGGTAATTTTGTTAAAGAGGCACTAGCCCCAGAGAGGATAAAGAAAGATCTTGTTTGGAGGTGGTGTTGAGCTGAATTTTGAAGGAAACAAGGAATTCTAAGAGGAACAAGGGAGGAAGGAGAGCAGTCTATGCTTAGAGGACATCTTGTGTAGAGAAACAGAGATTAGAGATAGAATGTTGCATAGGAAGAGCAGTGAGAAGTCCAGTTTGGCTGGACCGTAGAGTATGTGAAAGGGTGGTTGGGGCCAACTTATAAAGGACTATAAATGCCAAACCTGGAAATTTGTATTTGATCCTAAAGGTAACATGGAACAATTGGAGTTTTCCCCCCAGGGGAATGATATGATTTATCCTGTGCTTTATGAATATCAGTTTGATAGCTATGTGGAGGGTTGATTGGAGAGGGGAGAGACTTGAAGCAGGAAGACACATTAAGAAGCTGTTGCAGCAGTCTGGCAAAAGGTGGTGAGTGTCTGAACCAGGGTGGTGTCTGTGTGAATGAAGAAAAGGAAACATCCTAGATATATTGCAAAGGTAAAGTCAACAAGACTTGGCAATTGATTGGATATGTAGGTTGAGAGGGAATGAAAGAGTTGAGGATGACAAGGTTGAGAACCTTGATAACTGGAAGGATAGTGGTTCCCTCAACAGAAATAATTAAATTGGAAGTGTGTCTATTTATACCACTAATCAGTAACATAAATTGGAATTTTCAACTTTCAGGAAGTATGGAAGGAACCCTTTACCTTCTGTTAACTATGAAATAAGCAGATGTATAACAGCCTTAAAGGCTAAATAGTATTAATACTGTTATTAGTGTTTATTAATAAGGCCCAGGCATACTGTGGACATGCCCAAATTCAGTTCCACAGATACATAGATATAGATACAAATATACATAAAACCTTTACTATGTGCGAGTCATTATGCAATACTGGGATTACAAGGTGAAAAATGAATTAGTCTCTGCCTTCAAGTATCTCACATGAATACTTTGATAGATCTGTGGGCTCATTGATGCTCCTCCTTCCAAAAGTACATGTAATAAGCTATCCATGCCTTCTTTTTTTAATGAAAAAATTTTTTTTAGTATTTTATTCTTCCCCAATCACATCAAAAAACAATTTCTAGCATTCGTTTTTAAAACTGAATTCCAAATTCTCTCCCTCCCCCTTCCCTTCATTGAGAAGGCAAGCAGTTCGATACAGGTTATACATATGAAGATACAAAACATTTCCATAATAATCATGTTGTGAAAGAAAATATAGATTAAAAAAACCTCAAGGAAAATAAAGTTTAAAAAATATGCTTCAATCTGTATTCAGATGCCATCAGTTCTTTCTCTGAAGATGGATAGCATATTTCATCATAAATTCTTCAGAGTTGTCTTGGATTGTTGTATTGCTGAGAATAGCAAAGTGATTCACAACTGATCATTTTACAATATTGCTGTTACTTTGTACACAGTATATTTCACTTTGTATCAGCTTATGTAAGTCTTTCCAGATTTTTCTAAGAATATCCTGCTCATCATTTCTTATAGCACAATAGTATTCCATCATAATTACATATCACAGTTTTTTCAGCCACTCCCCAATCGATGCTCATTCCCTCTATTTCCAGTTCTTTGCCCCTGGAAAAGAGCTGCTATAAATATTTCTGTATATATAGGTCTTTTTCCTGTTTGTTTTTTTAATCTCTTTTGGGATACAGATCTAGTAGTGATATTGCTAGGTCAAAAGGTGTGCATGGTTTTATAGCCCTTTGGGCATAGTTCCAGATTGCTGTACAGAATGGTTGAATCAGGTCACAATTCCACCAACAGTGCATTAATGTCTCATTTTTCCCACATCTCCACCATTTATTTTCCTTTTCTGTCCTATTATTAGCCAATCTAATAGGTATGAGATAGTACCTCAGAATTGTTTTAATTTGCATTTCTCTAATTAATAGTAAGAGCATTTTTTTAAATGGCTACAGATAGCTTTGATTACTTCATCTGAAAACTATTCATATCTTTTGATCATTTATCAGTTGGGGAATACATGCCTTCTCTTCTACTGCCACTCTTATTCATGGCCTTCCATAATTCCTCCAGGGCAGGTCCACCCAATATGCTGGAAACCTTTCTCTAGAACCTTTGACATTTTGTATAGTTATGAATGGACATGAGGGCTGTCCATCAGTTGGTTATCTTCTGCCCTCCATAAATGACTAGCCCACTTAATTTTCTGATCATGCCTCTCTTTGACATCTTTCATGAAGATTTTTACACACGTAATTTATATCTTTTACAAAGATTTTTATAGACATAATACTTCTTTGGTAATATGCTGCTACCTGTTTATACCTGCCATGTATTTTCCTATTGTCATTTGGGCAACCTACAACTTTGATTCCTTGGGAACCGTGGTATGATATTATTTGCAACCATATAACATTGCTGGAAGAATACTGGTCCTTTGTTTCAGTGAAAAGTTAGAGATCACTAAGACCTTTTTGTGTAGTTTCCTAAATCCAGTGCAACCTAATTTACTTTTTCTTGTTTAAGTCTGGGCTCAGTTGATTATCCGTCTGCATTATCTATATTGTTAGATTACATCCATGGGCTGGCCTTTAGCTACAATATCATAATTTAAACAATAGACAATTTTTATTCATTTGGGTTTCCTGAAAGTGGCTACTTAGTGAGTGTTTAAATATCTTATTTAGGATGTTCTCTCAGTGTTCTAGTCATTGGCAAATGAATTTACAATATAAAATAAAATTCAAAAGGGATAAATGTAAAGATACTTGGGTCTAAAAGATAGTTTCACAAATACAGTACGGGGAGATATATTCAGTAACCTACCTGAAAAAGATCTTGGATTTTTCATGAACTACAAACTTATTGAGTCTGATATTACCCTTAGTGAGTATGATATGGCAGTCAGAAAAGCTCAAGTGATCTTGAGTTGCATTAGAGAAGTATAAGGAGGTGATACTCTGTCCTTGTCAGATTGTATCTAGAGTACAATCGTTTAGATTTGAGTTCCACTATTTTAAAAATGGTATTGGTAAAAAGGAGCTTCTGAAAGAGAGTAGTCAGGTTGTTGAAGAGTCTTAAATCCATGTTAGATGAGGATCAGTTGAAAGAACTGGGCATGTTCAGCTTGGAGAACAGAAGGTTCACAATGGGTGTGATAGGGTCTTCCGAGAATCTGAAGGGATGTCATGTGGTTGTCCCCCATTTGAATGTAAGCTCGTTGAGGGTAGGGATTATCTTGTTTGCTTGTTGTTGTATCCCCACCTAGTACACAATAAGTGCTTAATAAACTTTCTATCTTTCTGTAGCATTTGACACTTTGATCACCCTCTCCTCCTCGATCCATTCTTCTCTCAGGATTTTCATGCATCTGTTCTCTTCTAGTCCTCCCCTGCTCCGATAGCTTCTCCTTCACCTTTGTTGCTTCCTTATCTAAGACATGCCCACAAACTGTGTCTCCAAGGCCCTCTTTTTCTTTTTGCTCTATACTATCTCACTTAGTGATCTAATCAGCCAATTAATCAACACACATTTATTAAGTACTTACTATGTGCCTGGCACCACGCTAAGCTCTGGGGATGTAAAAAGGCAAAAGACAGTCCCTGCCATCAAGGAACTTAGGATCTAATGGGGGAAACCAACATGCAGACATGCAAACGAATATATACAAAGTGAACCATATACAAGATAAATATGAAATAATTAACAGAGAGAAGCTTTAGAATCAGGAGGGGTTGGGGCAGGCTTCCTGTGGAAGACTGGATTTTAGTTGGGACATTAAGGAAGCCAGAGAGGTCAGTAGGCAGAGTGGAGAAGGGAAAGTATTTCAGGTATTAGGAATGGTCAGAGAGAATGCCCAGAGCTGAGAGAGAGACTGTCTTATTCATGAAACAGCCAGAAGAGCAGTGTCTCTGGATTGAAGAGTATATGTTGGGGAGTAAGGTGTAAAAAGGCTGGAAAGGTAGGAGGAGGCTAGGTTATGAAGAACTTTCAATGCCAAACAGAGCATTTTGTATTTGATCCTGAAGGCATAGGAAGCCACTAGAGCATTGGTTCTCAACCTTCCTAATGCTGTGACCCTTTAATACTCGTATTTGGGCATATCTGCATGTGGGCGGACCCACCTGGAGACGGATTGAGGAGCAGTGTCTCAATTCCTAAAACCATCGGAAATATGTGTTTTGCAATGGTTTTAGGCGACCCCTGTGACCCCTGTGAAAGGATTGTTTGACCCCCAAAGGGGTCGTGACCCACAGGTTGAGAACCACTGCACTAGAGTTTATTGAGTAGGAAGGTGATATGATCAGACTTGTGCTTGTGCTGCCAGCAGGCTATTGTGGTAATGGAGTTGTGAGGTGATGGGAGCGTCACCAGAGTGATGGCAGGGTCAGATGAGTGAAGGGGGAAATCTGAGAGATGTTGCAAAGGTGAAATTGGCAGGTCTTAGCAACAAAATTGGGTATGTGTGTGTAGGGGGTGGTGGTAGAGATAGTGAGGAATCTAGTATGATGTCTAGGTTGGGAGACTAGGAGAATGGCTTGCCCTCTATAGACACAGAGAAGGTAGGAGGTCTGAGGAGGGTTTAGGAACAATAGGAACAATAATTTAGGAATAAATTTAGGAACAATAATTCTATTTTTGACATAGTGAGTTTAAGATGTCTACTGGACATCTAGTTGAATCTGAAAGGAAGTTGGAGGTGCCATATTGGAGGCCAGCAGAGATATTAGGGCAGGATGAAGTAGATTGGAGAATCATCAGCATAGCAATGGTAATTAAATCCATTGGAGCTGATCTATGCAAATGATTCCCAGATTATATATCCAACTTTAATCCCTCTCGCCCTTGTCTAATATCAAACTGGAACTGCATTTTGGACTTCTCAAATTAGGTGTCTCGTAAGCATCTCAAATTCAACATGTCCAAAAAAAAGTTCCTTATCTTTGTTTCCCAAACTCTTTCCTCTTCCTGCCTTTCCTATTACTGTTGAGGACATTACCATCTGCCAACTCACTGGTCTCCCTGCCTCAAATCTTGCCCCACTTTAGACCATACTCTACTCAGCCTCCAAGGTAGTTTTTCTGAGGTGCAGGACTGATCGATCCTCTTGCCCCTTTGCCAGTGAGCTTCAGTATTTCCCATTATTTGCAGGATCAAATATAAACATCCCTATTTGACATTTAAAGCTCTTCCCATCTTTCTAGTCTTTTTAGACCTTATTCCCTTCCACACTCTCTAAAATCCAGATACGTTGGCCTACTTGCTATTCTTTGCACGTGACACTCCATCTCCTGTCTGTGCCTTTGCTCTTGCTGTCCCTCATGCTTCGGAATCTTCTCCTTTCTCTCCTGTGTTTCTTAGCTTCCCTGATTGCTTTGAAGTCTGAGCCAAAGCCCACCTTCTACAAGAGGCCTCTCTTACTTCCTTCCCCACACACCCCAACTTCTAGCATCTTTCCCTCTGTATGTATCTTGTATGTACCTAGTTATTTACATTTTTTCTTCTAGTATAATGTGAATTCCTTGATGGCAGGTACTTGTTTTGCCTTTCTTTGTATCCTTAAGACTTATCTCAGTGCATAGCTGTAGTAAGTACTTAATACACTCTTGCTGACAGACTAATTGACTAGCGAAACTAGCCTTTTTTGCTCTCCTTCCCATATGATTCTCCTCCCATCTCCATGCCTTTGCACTAATCATTCCTCTTTCCTGTAATGCCTCAACTTCACCAAGTAGGGTACCTTATTTTCTTCACAACTCAACTCAAAGCTTTTACATGAAGCCTCTCCTGATACTCCCAACTGCTAATGCCTGTCCTTCCTAAATTACCTTATATTATTTTAAATTTATCTGTGTGGTGGAACTATGGGTATACTTTAGATACCAGGAAAAGAAGAAATATTAAGGAAGGGGTTATCATCAGGGATAAGTGCTGCAGAATATCAAGGAGAATGAGAATGGGGATGGGGAAGGGGAAGGCCATTGGATATGATGATTAGCAACTTTAGAAAAAGCAGGTTTGGTATGGTGGTGGAGATGAATGCTAGATCACAAGGAAGGTGAGGCAGGCAGCACAGACTGTTTTCTGAAGCTTGGCGGCTATGGAGAGAGGAGTGAGATGGTGTAGTAACTTGAAGCAGTAGCTTATTCATGCAAAGTTTTGTTCTGTTTTGTTTTTAGAGTAGGGGATTCAGGGTAGGATATCTGTAGGCAGAGAAAGGGAGCCAATAAGAAACAGGAAATAAAGTAGTCTGTCTTGAAAGTTCCAAGTCACAGAGAGCAGGAGACAGTGGAGTGAAATGGAAATGAAATTTGTCATTCTTTTTGGGGGATTGAGAGATTTGTCCATATGACTAGAAGT
Organism: Pseudochirops cupreus; assembly: GCA_028627135.1. Taxonomy (NCBI): domain Eukaryota; kingdom Metazoa; phylum Chordata; class Mammalia; order Diprotodontia; family Pseudocheiridae; genus Pseudochirops; species Pseudochirops cupreus. The sequence goes on from CM053582.1 coordinate 141,380,600, forward strand.
CCAGTAATGGTCAGGTAGTATATAGCAACTGTAGTGTTCCCAGACTTCAGGTCCTTGTCCTGCCACTTCTTCTTGGAGCCTCCTCAAGGCACAGATTGATCATGAAATCCACTGACCTGACTGAGGAGGCATAACAATGTAAAGATTCTAAGATTGGGAGTTAGGAGACTTGAATTTGAATTCTGTTTCTGACACTGTGTGACCAGCTGTGTGACCATGGGCAAGTTATTTAATCTCTCTGAGCCGAATCAAGAAGGCCAGAATCTGAACACTATTCCACCAGCTGTCAGACTCTTAACATCCCTCAGCCTTAGTTTCCTCATCTGTAAGATGAGTATAACAATAGCATCCAGCTCCCAGGGTTGTCATGAAGAACAAATAAGAATACATATGTGAAATTCTCTGCAAACTTTAAAGCACCATATAAATATTCAGTAATAACACCGATGACAACATGTTGTTGTTCAGTCAGTCAGTCATGTCTGACTCTTTGTGATCATGTATGGACTTTTCTTGTCAAAGATACTGGAATGGTTTGTCATTTCCTTTTCCAGTGTATTAAGGCAAATGGAGGTTGTGTGACTTGCCTGGTGTCACACAGCTAGTAAGTGTCTGAGGCTGGATTTGAACCCAGGTCTTCCTGACTCCAAGCCAAGTGCTTTATCCACTTTTAGCTGCCTTTATAGCGACCTATAGAGCTGTTATAAAGAAAGTCCATAACAAACCTAACTAGAAGTTTGAGTCATTTTTTTCCCCTTGTGGGTTTTTTCCCTTGTATAAGAGAAGTCAGCAACAAATACTCAGAGTCAAGAAAGCTTTGGGAGACTTTGATAACTCTTGTAGCTGCTTGTAAGCTCCAGGAAGTTCCTCTTCCAGTCAGACACGCTAAAGAAACCTGCCAAGTAAAGTCCCATGTTGCTTCCTAAATGCTGAGTTTTGTTCCTCAGATATCAGGGTTCCTGGAGTCAGCCTATTAATTCCCCTGGCTCCTCTGTAGCTCCAGAGAAAGGAGATGGAGTTTAGATCCTCAAGGAAGGAAGGGAAGGAAATAATTATTTATTAAGCACCTACTATGTGCCAAGAACTGGGCTAAGTGCTTTATAATTATTATCTCACTTGAGCCTCATGACAACCCTGGGAGATAGTACTATTATTATCCCCATTGTACAGATGAGGAAACTGAGACACAGGCTAAGTGACTTACCCAAGATCACATAGCTACTAAGTGTCTGAGGCCAAATTTGAACTCAGATCTTCCTGACTCCAGGGCCAACACTCTCTCCAGGGGTGGGGAATCAGCAGCTTCAAGGCCACATGTGGCCCTTTAGGTCCTCAAGTGCAGCCCTTTGACTGAATCCAAACTTCACAGAACAAATCCCTTTAATAAAAAGATTTGTTCTATGAAACTTGGATTCAGTCAAAAGGCCACACCCAAGGACCTAGAAGGCCACATGTAGCCTCGAGGCCTCAGTTTCCCCACCCCTGCTTATCCACTCCATGGTCCAAATCTATCTTTGGAAGCTGTAAGAACTTGGTGATAAAACCAAAAGACTTGTTATACAGTCTTTATCTTTTCTCACAATACCTAATCTGGTGCCCAACTCATTTGTATCTGTATTACTGTTGTCAGCATTATCTCCAATTACCCCTTGGAAGATTGTTGAAGTGATTGTCAAAGATGGATCTGTAATAAAACTCCTGTATCACAAATATGAAACCTGCTCCTTGTGAAGCTTAAACAGCTTTTTAATTTGTAAAGAAGTAATGAGTAAGTAAGAAATGTACTTTTGCTAAATGTTTTTATTATGAACTTCTTAGCAGTTGAAGTGAGAAACTGTGTGTTGCATCTGTGAACTCTGGGGATCCTCATCCCATTTCATATTTACACAGAAGACGCTGGTTCAGAGCAAGGTAACTTCTATACCTTGCAGTTCTGACAATCCCTTGAGGGACTGGAGAGTACCTTTCTCTAATGTTAGGAGCTCACGCCCTCCTTTCAGAATGTTCTTCCCAATATCCATTGCTGGTAACTAGTCCCCCAGTTTCATTTAACCAATTAATATCCATCTGTTTTTACAAAGGCATATTTACTGAGAAATACATAGCAAGAATAAAGGTACAAACATTTTTCCCCAAACACCTGGGTGCATACTCTTCCCTGTACCACATTGGTTTTGGTCCCTGAAGAGAATGGGCTCAAAATTCACATTCCTGCTACAAATCATTCAACTCAAGTTCATTTCCAAATGAACTGCTGGATGAGTTAGCATCTCAGTTCCTGTTGGACTGGATCAAGAAAGTCTGTCTTCAGGCCTTCTGCTCCCACCTCACCTGTATGCAGTTCCCAATTGCTTTTGGTACTCACTAGTCCAACCTTCTGAGGCTCTCAGAGTCATGGCTATCTCCAATACTCCACCTAAAAGAACAGATACAAGAAGGGACACAAGAGAGACAGAAGCAACATCAGGGCCATGTGGTAGGTGGTAGGGAGATAAAAGACTGAAACCTCTCTCCACATTTGGAGGCTTACAGCTTGCGTTGCTGTTTTCCTTTGAGCACAGAGCACAGCCTGAAGGGAAACTGAAAAAATGCCCTTGCCAGTTAATGCCTTTTGAATGCATTCTAAATTCCTAGCTTGACAGCCAAATGAAAGACCTCTTTTCTTTGTAGGATGAGATTTACTGTAACTATCCATGTCCTGAATTCGGGATCAGGCCCTTTGCATTGTGTATCATCTTACCTTTCCTAAAGCAAACTCCCTTAGGCTGTTCCAATGGGGCTTGAATCAGCCCAGCACCCTGTGCATGCATATAAGGACTCAGTTTGGCTGGTTCCCAGTTACCTATGGTATTGTGGGGAATGGAGGAGTTTCACACTGATACCTGACTTTTGCCATCTTCCTTTATTTTTTCTTTGTTCTTCTTCTTCTTATAGGTTGCTTTTGAGCAAGACCAGGGAAACATGGAGAAAAATATTCCCCTTAGGCTAATTTGACATTCAGGAGAAGTTGAGAACAGAGACACTTAAGATGATCCAGGCCACAGATTGTTTCAGGCTGAAAGCAGGATAATGATCGTTACAGTAAAAGTTAGTTTGGGCCTAAGTTATTCAGATGATTGCTCAGTTGTCCATTGCAACAGATCTGAATGTCTAGTTTCCATTCTTTCGTTCTGTCTGGGTTGATGACAGCAATGTCCGGAGTTTTAAAATATTATCTTAAGATAATACCAGACTTAGGAACATATGTAATAACTGTCCAAATGGAGGCTAAGTTGAAAGGTCATAAATGTGACAGGATACCAACCCAATCCAACCTTCACCCTTTACCCCAAAAGAATTTGAGTCCCCTTTATCCATAGGCCCTGGAAAACTCCACCTTGAACTCTCCTTCCCACCCTTGATCCCATCAAAATCCTATTTTCATGGTTCCTGGTGTCTGACCTCTAGTTACCTCAGCTACTGGCTACTCCCATCAAGACCTCCTCTACTCACCCCAGACTACTTGACCATCCCTAGATCTCTCCCATAGTCTTTCTGTACATAAGATCCATCTTGCCTCCCTGAAGGTGCTCAGATTCAATCTAGCTCAAGATCAATCTGGCCCGCTAGCATTCACAATACAAATGCTCAGGCTCCTTAAGCATCTACCCAATATGGTGGATCTTTAATAGACTTTGATTTTCATTGCCTGAAAGAAGGTTTGGGTTGAATTCATTCAGGCAGGACCCAGCATGTAGGTATTTTGAGGTCCTGAGCACCCTTATACCTCAACAAATGGCTGTCTCTAATAAAAACATAGCTTGCTTTTGACCCCTGAGGTGAAGGCCGTATGACATCTTAACCATTTATAGCATTTGAGGTTTGAAGTCATTCAAAATAGTATTTTATTATCTCCACTACGGATTTTCCCTTGGCTCACAATTTTTGCTGCTAAAGGTGCTAGCAAGTGCCATTTATTTCCTAGTGAGGACAGGAATATGGAATTTAAAGATATAAATCAGGATTCTAGATATGTTTTATTATCATATAAATTTCATTAATAACAAATTTATTCACTATAAGTATTTATCCAGTGGTTCAAACACTTAAAATTAAATCAATTAAATTAAAATTAAATCAATGTGGGCTCTTCACTTCACAGCACCTCTACAACAGAGCCAATGGTTTTTGAGAATTGTGTTGGCTGAAAAATTCATCTCCTCAAGGGGCCAGGGGTGAGGAACCTGAGGCCTCCAGGCCACATGCGGCTTTCTAGATTCTTGGGTGCAGCCTTTTGACTGAGTCCAAATTATATCCTTTTAGTAAAGATATTTGTTCAGTGAAGTTTGTATTCAGTCAAAGGGCTGCACTTGAGGACCTATACAGCCACATGGCTGCAGGTTTCCCACCCCTGCCCCAAGCTAACCTGGTGATGAGCTACTATAATCTTAGTGGACTAGTCCTCAAAAGACAGGTTTAATTCCTTCACTAGTCCTATACCAAAAGCCTTTTCAGAATGAGAGGCCTGAATCAATCTGTTCATCCATCTATCCATTCATCTATCTGTATGTGTGTGTGTGTTCATATGTATGTAAGTATATAAACACTTATGTATATACATATATAACTTATATAGATTTATATACTGTAGTACGTTATATCACATATTAGTCAATAAACATTTATTAGGCACCTACTATTTGCAAGGCACTATGCTAAGCATTGGGGATACAAGGAAAGGCAAAAGACAGTTCCTGCCCTCAAGGAGCTCACTATCTAATGGGAAAGATAATAATCAAATATATACTGTTAAAAGAAAATCTTACCCTGGTCAATTAAGGCAAAGTCAGAAAATTAGACAAAAGGAATTTATTAGCTCAGAGAGGAATGGAATTGGAATATGGCCCCACAGCTGAATTAAAACAGCAAGCTGCTTTTATGGGGTGGGGAAAGGGGGGAAAGTGTAAAACAATTTACATATAAATGAGGAGGAAGGGTTACTGCCACTTTAGCTCCTACCTAATTTCAGCCTTTATTGGGAGATAAGATTAGTCCTCAAGGGATAGGATTAGTCCTCTCCAGCAAACTGGTTTGTTGTTTTTCCTTAAGAGAACCAATGACATAACATGATATCGCTGACTTGTGGGTAAATTGGATTTAAGTGAGGCAGAGAAGTACAAAGTCATCAGCCTCACTGTCTCCCTCAAACTGGTTTAGCTCCTTTGCTGAGAGGGTTCACCAGGACGTGGGGCCACTGTGCATGCTACACCTTCTTGAAGCCACAGGTGAGAGTTGAGGGCCAGATAGACACCAAAGGTGGGTGAGCAGCCTTGGAAAGGGCTCAGCAAGTCCTCACACCAGAAGTGCTAGTCCTTCTTGAACACCCCATACACTGTACCCAATAAGTCATGCAAAGTTAAAACATGGGGTTCAGTCATACTAAATTCTGCCCTAGTGACTGACTTTGCACAATACCAATAAGCTATATGCAGAATAAATAGGAAATAATCAAGAGATAAAAAATAGAATTAAGAGAGGTTGGGAAAGGCTTCCTGTAGCCAGTAGAATTTGACTTGGCACTTAAAGAAAGCCAGGGAAGGCAGTAGAGGAGAGCATTCCAGGTCTTGAAGAAAGCCAAAGAAAATGCCTGGAACCTAGACTAGAAATGGGATGTCTTATTCATGGAAAAGCTAGGAGGCCACTGTCATTGGATTCAAGTATGGGGAGAGGAGTAAGGTATAAGAAGACTGGAAAGGTAAGAGGGGGTTAGTTTATTAAGGGCTTTGAATGCCAAAGAAGATTTTGTATTTGATCCTGGAAGTGATAGGGAGCCACCCAAGTTTATTGAGTAGGGAGTGAAACATGGTCAGACTTGTGCTATATTATGTTTTTAAAAGAAACTGAAGCTTTTTGCCTTTATGTTAGGAATATAAGATAAAGAGCACCAGCTCCAGGCTCCCTTGCCTCAGTGGTACTAATTGCCTCCTACAGGCTTATTAAGTCTTCAGGGTAGTTTGCATGGCCTTGAGGATGGCTGTCAGGGACCTGACAGGAGTTGAAAGGACAATGGAAAGGAATGGTTCTGTTTATCTCAAAGTTTCATGAAGATTCTGGGAGTTGCTAACCTTGTGGAGGGCAAATAGTCCATACTGTGGGATAGAGAAAAGATGAAAGGAATCTATCTGATGAGGTGCAGGCTCTAGGAACCCCCTTGAACTCTGATTGAATCTTCCCACTTGATGAGGCATTTGCATGAGGCCATAAGCCTTTCACTGTGGCTCTGCCCAAACCTTTCTTATTAGCTTGGCCCTTCATTGTCCATCTACTTCCCACCCTTGAGCCTATCAAAATATCTATACCCAAATCAACTGTTACCTGACCTCATTAACTCCTCCTGAAGACCCTCCCCAAACTGATTACTGGAGTCTGACCTTATCTGACTCCTCCTGAAGACCCTCCCCAAACTCCTCCTCTAGACCACCTCTAGATTCCTCCCACAACTTTTCTGTATATAAGACCCCATCTTGTTTCCATGTATGTGAGAGCACCATAGGATTTTTTTTTTGGAAAATTAACTTTTGTTTATTTTTAGTTTACATCATTCATTTCCACGAGATTTTGAGTTACAAATTTTCACCCCATTTTCCCCCTACCCACCACCCCAAAACAGCAGTCCCACTGTATACCTCCTCCCCCAATCTGCTCTCTCCTTTATCCTTCCCCATCACCCCTCTGACTTTCTGGTAGGGCAAGATGGATCTCCCTACCCCAGTCCCTGTATGTCTTATTGTCTAGTTGCAGGTAAATAATAATAATAATAATAATAATAATACATATACATATATATATACACATACATATATATTTCTTTTTAACATTTGATTTTAGAGCTTTAAATTCTAGATTCTTTCCCTTCCTCCCTCGTCACCCACCCCCCAGTGGAAAGACAAGCAATTTAATACAGGCTGTACATGTGTAGTTATGCAGAACATCTCCACAATGGACATATTGTGAAAGACTGACTATATTTCCCTCCTTCCTATCCCACCCACAACTTGTTCTATTCTCTACTTTGTCCTTGTCCCTTTATAAAAGTGTGTGCTTCTAACAACTCTCTCCCCAAACCTGTCCTCCCCTCCAACATCCCGCCTCTCATTCCCTTCCCTCCTACTCTCCTGTAGGCCAAGATACCTAATTTAGAGTGTATGTCATTCCTTCCCTAAGCCAAATCAATGAGAGTAAGTTTGACCCATTCCCTTTTTGCCTTCCTGTTCTTCCACTCCATTGAAACAGTTATCCCTTGCCTCTTCTATATGAGATGATTAACCCCATTCTATCTCTCCCTATCTCCTCTCATTTTATTCCTCTCCCACCTCTCAATTTTACCTTTTAAAATATCATCCCTTCCTATTCAATTGATCCTGTGCCCTCTGTCTATGTACATATGTATACACACACTCACATATGTATTCATATGCATATATACCCTCCTATATAGACATATGTGTATGTTTACATATATATACATTTATATTCCCTTTACCTATCCTCATACTGAGAAAAGTTTCATAAGTTACAATTATTATTTTTCCATGTAGGCATGTAAATAGTTCAACTTTGGTAAGTTCCTTATGATTTCTTTTCCATGTTTACCTTCTCATGCTTCTTGTATTTGAATGTCAAATTGTCTATTCAGTTCTGGTTTTTTCATCAAGAATGCTTCAAAGTTCTCCACCTCTTGAATGACCATATTTTCCCCTGAAACATTATACTCAGTTTTGCTGGGTAGATGATTCTTGGTTTTAATACTAGCTCCCTTGATTTCCAGAATATCATATTCCAGGCCCTTCGTTCCCTTAAAGTAGATCCTGGGTTATCCTGAATGTGTTTTCACAGTATTCAAATTGTTTCTTCTTAAGAGCTTGTAATATTTTCTCCTTGATCTGGGGACTCCAGAACCTGGCTATAACATTTGTAGGAGTTTTCTTTTGGGGATCTTTTCTAAGAGGTGATCAGCGAATTCTTTCAAGTTCTATTTTGCCCTCTGGTTCTAAAATATCAGGGAAATTTTCCTTGAAAATTTCTTGAAGGATGATTTCTAGGTTCTTTTTTTGGCCATGGCTTTCAGGTAGTCCAATAATTTTTAAATTGTCTCTCCTGGGTCTATTTTCGAGGTCACTGGTTTTTTCAATGAGCTATTTCACATTGCCTTCTATTTTTTCATTTGTTTGGATCTGTTTAATACTATCTTGATTTCTCATAAAGTCATTGACTTCCATTTGCTCCACTCTAATTTGGAAGGAATTATTCTCTTTAGTGAGCTTTTGAGATTCTTTTTCTATCTGACAAATTTGACTTTTTGAGGCATTCTTCTCCTCATTGGCTTTTTGGGCCTCTTGCCATTTGAGTTCATCTATTTTTTAAGGTGTTATTTTCTTCAGTCAGGTTGTTGTCTCTCTTTTCATGATTTTCTTGCATCATTCTCATTTCTCTTCTCAATTTTTCCTCCACTTCTCTTATTTGGTTTTCAAAATCCTTCTTAAGCTCCTCTATGGCCTATAACAAGTTTACATTTTTCTTGGAAGCTTTTGGTGCAGGAGTTCTGACTGTGTTGTCTTCCTCCTGTTCCATGCTTTGATCCTTTTTGTCCCCCAAAAAAGGAAGCTAAAGTTGGATTGCTGTTCTTGCTTTGCTTTCTTTGCCTGTTCATGTTGCCAGTCAATTAATTTGACTTTTGAGCCACAGTGGAACTCTGCTTCCAGAGGGGAGCACTTTTCCCAAAAAACCTGGGGTTTTTGCAGATGCCAGAGCTATTAGGAGGCCACCATCTCTTCAGCCCCCACCAACTTTGGCTCACTGGTCATGCACCTCAGGACCACCATCCAAGACCACAATCCAGATCCAGGCAGGTTAAGGCAAGATCACTTAGCCTCTGAATGGTTTCTTGGCCCCCCTGCAATCTGCAGGCCAGGAGTTCTGAAGCAGCCACATGGAGGTGGCTGCAGGGCTGCTGCTTCCACTGCTTCTTGCTCTGGAGGCAGACAGCCAGACCCTTTCCCCCAAATTTAGCTGAGTTCCACTGACCTTTCACTTTGTCTTTGATTCTAATGGGTTGATAATTCTGGAAACCGCCACAGCTCCTGGTGATCCACTCTCCCGAATGCTCCAGCACAGCTTGTCTTCGCTGCCCTGGGGCTAAAGGCATGGGTTCATGCTGGTCTCTGCTCCCAGCGTGCTGCAATGAACCTTTCCCATCTGCCTGCTGGGCTGCCTTCAGCGGGAGCTTTGTTTTTCTGTCATTTTGTAGGTTCTGGAGCTCTAAAAGTTTAGAGTCATGTTTTATAGGTATTTGAGGTGCTTATGGTGGGAGCTCGTGGAGTTCTGTTGCTTCAATGCCACCATCTTGACTCCACCCCCCATCGAATTTTCTAGCACAAACTTGCTCTGTGTCCAGTACAAGCAAACTTTTAATAAATTTTGCTTTTCTTTGGCTGAAAGAAGACTTGAGTCGAATTCATTTGGCAGGATCTGGCATGTTGGTATTTTGGAGTCTCCAGCATCCCTGACCCTCTATATTTTATGGGTAACCTCTTCATATCTACCCTCATCCAAGTAGGAGTGAGGACTGGAGACTTTTCTGTGATGGTCAAAAAATAGGAATGATCTTGACATCTGCTTTCTTGTGTGTCATTTGAGTTTGATATAGACCTTTCTAACAAAAGAACTGAAAATGTGTGGATTAGCCCCAGAGGCCTACAGTTTTCAGATGAAAGAGAAATAATACTTTCTCCTTCCCTTCCCCTTACCTAAGAAGAGTAAGAAGGCCAACAGCACTTCACCAAACCCCACAACCATAAAAATGAAAGAAACACAAAACCCTTGCATATACATAGTCAAGGAAAACAAATTCCCATTTTGGCATATCTGAAAAATGTGTATCTCATTCCTCATCTTGATAACATCACAGCAAGCTGGTCCAGTAGCTAGAGCACTAACTCCACAGTCAGGAAGGCCTGACTCCAGTTCAAATCTTGTCTCAGACAATTACCAGATGTGTGACTAGTTGAGTCACTTTACCACTGTCTGCCTCAGTGACATTGTCTGTAAAATGGGATAATAATTGCATCATTTTTTGAAGTTTCTACGAGGAAAAAATGAGATGTTTGTAAAGTTTGTTGCAAACCTTAAAATGCTATACAAATGCTAGCTATTATTTCTGTTATTTTTATCACCTATCTATAAGGAGACAGGCAGCATGTTTCATTCCTAGTCTTTTGGATGGTCATTGATCAAATTTCTTATTTTTTTAGTTGTTTTTCTTTATAATATTTTTGTCTTACTAATTGTTTTCCAGGTTATGCCCCATTACCCTATATCAATTCATACAAATCTTATCAGTCTGAAACAGACATACCATTTTCTTGAAGCACAACAATATTACATTATATTCCTATACCAAAATTTATTTGGCCTTTCTCCAATTGATGGAGACCTCCTTAGTTCCAGGTTTTTTTGTTTGTTTTTGCCACTATAAAAAAATTTGCTATAAGTATTTTGGTACACATGGGTCCTTTTCATCTTTCTTTGCTCTCTTTAGGGTATAGAATACTGAACTAGTGGTAGTACTATGTGCACAGGTTAGTGACTTTGGGGGCATAGTTCCAAATTGCTTTCCAGAATGGCTAGATCAATTCACAGCTCCACCAGTAGTATATTAATGTGCCTGTTTTCTTGCAGCAGCTCCAACAATTTTCCTTTTTTTAAAAAAAAATCATTTTTGCCAATATGATGGGACAATATGAGATCTCAGAATTATTTTAATTTATATTTCTCTATTAGTAATTTGGAGCATTTTTTCCCATGAGTCTGTGAATAATTTGAATTTCTTCCTTTGAGAACTGTTTATTCATATCCTTTGACCATTTCTCTGTTGGGGAATAGCTCTTATTATTATGTATTTGAATCAGTTGCTTATAAATCCTGATATCAGACCTTTTCAGACCTTTTTCAGACTTACTGCAATGATTTTTTCCAGTAAATTTTCCCCTCTAATTTTAACTGCATTAATTTTGTTTGTGCAGAAACATTTAAATTTCATGTAATTAGAATTATCCATCATCGTATATAATTCTCTTTCTTTCTTTTTGATCATTAAACCTACCCCTATCCATAGAAGGAATAGGTAGTTCCTTCTTTGTTCCTTTGTTTATGGTGTGACCTTTCATATCTAAGTCAGGTACTGGCTTTTTATTTATTTATTTATTTATCTTGGTATAAAATGGTCTTAAGGATGGCTGTCCTTTTTATGGTATAAAATGTTGGTTTAGACCTAATTTCTTCAAGACTGCTTTTCTGTTGTTGTTTTTTAAAAAGAAATTTATTTGAGAACTTTTATAGATGTTTTCCATATACCAACTTGCTATCCAATACAACTCAATTTACCCTTGTTCTTTGGGAATCTAAGTTTCAGATCTGAATAGATATTATTTTATTGGGTTGCCTTATTGTGCTTACACATAGGGCTGACCAAACAAAAAGACAAAGGGAATTTATTCGTTTATTCCAAAAGTATTTATAGAGTACCTACCATCTTCATCCTTGGACATTTTGGTGGAGTTTTGATCTCATCCATGTGGATCCTTTCTCCAGTAACACAGAGTACAACCTATCCACCTTCTCATCTTTTACGACTATTGTCCAGATTCTCTTATAAATGACCTCCACTGAGGTCTGCCTCTTCAGCCTCTAATGATGGGGAGACTCTTCTAGATCTGGTATCAGCGGACTACTTGAGCTGTCCATCAGTTATCCTTCCCTCTAGTCAATTGACAGTTATATATTTCTATATTCTTCACTGGGCAGCTAAGTGGCGCAGTGGGTAGAGTGCCAGGCCTGAAGTCAGGAAGGTTTTTGGCCTCAAACACTTACGGGTTGTATAATGTTGAGCAAGTCACTTAATCCTGTTTGCCTCATCTATAAAATTTCCTCCTCTGTAAAATGAGTCAGAGAAGGAAATGGTAAATCACTCCAGTATCTTTGTCAAGAAAATCCCAAATGGGTCACGAAGAGTTGGACGCAATTAAAGTGACTGAACAACAAACAACATTCTTCATTAGTAATGTGTTCTAGTCCATTTACACCAACCATGTACTTCTCCATTGCCTTTTGGGTAACCCTCAGCTTTATTCCTTTGAAGTACTCTATGACTCACAGCACATTTTATATAATTTTAGAACAACCATTTTAAATCATAGTTTCCTTTTGCATTATCATTTATTTTATTGTTTTGTTAAATGGATTGATAGATAGAACATACATTTATTAAATACTTACTATGTTCCAGGCACTATGCTAAATACTGGAGATACAAATATAAGCAAGCAAGACAATTCCTAGACACATGTAGAACAACAAAGCTCACCTATCAAGGAGACCCAGGGGTAGAGTCCAAAGCACCTGTTGGTAGGGGGATAACAATAATGGCCAGACATGGTAAGCAGCCAGCTGGGAAATGTCACAGAGACTAGGGCCCTGGCAAGGTAAGGTAAGAACTCTCCTCTTTAAAGTAAAATTCTCTTCCATCAGGTAGGATTGAGGAAGATGTGAACAGAGGTTATTTTAGGACGCTTCTGTGCATTATGGCCTGAGAAAAATGATGAGACTTTGTTATTCACTTTTCTAGCTCCTTCCTTTTCTTTCTCCTCTACCTTTCTTTAGACCTTTTCCCTCCTCTTTACCTGCTGTTCTCTCTAATTCCACTCCCACATTTCTATTCTCCCTTTCTCCCTCCCCCCCCTTTACCTGTTTTCCTCCTCTTTAACCCTCTCTTTCTCCTTGTTTTCTATTTCACCCCATCCTTTAACTGGTCTCTTAATGTAATATGCACATATAGGCACATGGCTTCCTGGGAAATGGAGTTCTTGCTTGTTCTCTGAGCCAAGATATACTGGGAAATGTAGTCCTTTCCCCATCAGACATGTTTGTTTTATCCTCCACTTTCCACCCCAGTCATGGCTATGACATAAAAACATGGCAGAAACCTGTAGATGGTACCTGGGTCAGTGTAACTTTGATTAGTTATCAGTGGTATTGATAGTCTTTTTTTATCCCTATATCTTCATTTTGTGTAGGAGTACCTAAAATTTATAGATGAAAGGAAAAGGTATGAAAAAAGATACGTTAAAAGAGACAAGAGACAAAATAGCTCCAAAGCTTTTGTTTTTTATAAAGGGTAAGCCTTGACTATAATAAGTTTAGTCTTCAATATTATTTCCCTATTAAGCCAATGCTTTTTACAGGTCTTTTCTAGCTTACCTGTGATTCAGTTTTAAAATTGAATACATTTTTAGTTTGTAGCAAAAAATGAAAGTCATCATTTGTAGTGAATAAAAGCTAAAACATAAGACTATCATACAAAAGTGAAAAAAACTCAATGCACTGCTCATATCTTTCCTTTTATGGTAATTCAGATGTCACACTGTACCAAAAATGAAGGAAGTAGAAAGACTTGAACTTGAACAGGCTCTAGATACAGACTATAAAGGGCAAAAAATTATTCAAGCCTGCCAGAGAAAAGAAAAACAAAGAAAACTCTAAAATGAGACAACTTCGTACAACTAGAAATAAAAAACAGAAACTAATTAATTTGCCTTGATTAGTAGAAGATAGTAGAATTGTCACAATATGGAACTGCCTAGGAGGGAGGGGAGAGGATAGTAAATTCTCCATCAATGGAGGTCTTCAAGCAAAGACTGAATGACCACTTGTCAGGGACATTCTGGACAGGGCCTTTGGTTTGCTTAGGACTTGGACTAGCATGGTAATAATAAAAATTAGCATTAATACAGCTCTTTAAAGTTTGCAAAGCACCTTACTTACACATACCTCATTTTATTCTCACAATAACTCTGGGAGTTAAGTACTATTATTCTCCCCGTTTTACAGATGAGAAAACTGAGTTAAAGAGCAGTTAAGTAACTGGTCTAGGGTCACATAACCCTGTCTGTTTGAATTCAGGTGTTCCTAACTTCAAATCTAATACTCGGCTGTGTATTTCACTACCTCAATGCAAAGAGCTGTAACTCAGACGTCAAAAGACCTGGGTTCAAATTCTGCTTCTGACATGGTGTGACCTTAGGCAAGTTACTTAATCTCTATGAGCTTCAGTTTCCTTATCTGTAAAATGAAGGGGCTGGATTATATGGTCTCTAATGTTTCTTCTAACTGTAGATCTATGGTCACCTGAGGATCTTTTGTGATAGTAAAACTTGACCAAAACCTGTAGATGGTACCTGAATCAGTTTTGCCTTGATTAGTTATCAGTGGTATAGATAATTCTTCCAATCCTAAACTTCTCTGACAACTTAGGCAGCCTTCTAATAAATGTTGTATTGTACTATCTACTGTAAGGGCTAAATTACATTTTTTGGTAGGGAGAGGAAGATCTGTGTGCAGAGTTTTCCGTGTGGATAATAATCTGAGCATTGTTGGTGAAAATTCCATTAGTAAATGAAGGGATAAAAACAACAAGGGGTAAAGTTGTCATTCTTAATCTTCCTTTAAAGCAAGATCAGGCTCGATAAGGATATACTGAGGTATTTCTGAACTTGGAGACAGCTGAAAATTTTCCCTTAAGGCGGCAGTTTTTCCATCTTAACAAATCCTTTTCTTTCAAGACATTTTATGATGGCAGTTAATTATTTTAAATGACTAGAGCACATCATTTTGAATGGCATTTTGGCTCCAGTATCACCAAGTGACTGAGTGAACAGCTCATGGCAATTAGGATGGTATATGAATTCTTCTGAGTACCTAAGTTAGCATTTATTAACTTAGATCACTAGGGAATGCAAGGAAAATAGGGCCTGAACCTGTGATTTTGTTGTCATAGGGAACTCCCGGTGAGAAACTCCCTCAACTAACAAAGGTCAGTGCCTTCTCAAAACTTTCACTCTTCAGAGAGCCATCAAGTTCAGTGACTTTCCTGTGGCAACATAGCCAGCATGTGTCAGAGGTGAAACTTAGAAGCTCCAAAGTCAGCTCTCTTTCCACAATGCCATTCTGCCTCTCCTAAGGAAAGGAAGTGCCTCAGGGAACCCACTTTCAGTTTCTTTTACCTGCTTTCTTTTACACAATTAGGAAACTAGAGCACTGATTTACTAAGTGGCCTAAAAGACTTCATGTAGCTTCTCAAGGAGCTAGTTTACTAACCCGTAGAACTTAGATTAATATGTAGGAGTTTCTACTGAATCAATAATTTTAAAAGCTTAGCTATGGAATCTACAAAAGGAAAGAAAAGCAGAAAATGATCTGGGCTTTTAAAACTGAGAAAAAGGAAAACAAGTGAGAAGAACTTGGACTTGAAAAATGTATCCACTGAAGAACTCAGTTCATTTATCTTTTAGCATTCACTTTTGCCCAGGCAGTTTGGGCAGTTTTTCTGAAGAACAGTCCTGTGGTCTGCATGCTGTATAAACAGAAGGAGATGTGACTCCTGACTGGCTGAGAGAATGCTGAGTATGTTGCTGCTTACCTTTCAGAAAGGAGGTTGTTGAAGTTACACTGTGAGGAAGGACTTTGAGAAAGGCAAGCATGAACTTTTGAATAAGTACTTGGACCCTCAGAGCTGCTGACATGTAGGAAAAGCTGTCGGTATGTCCCTTGACTTCTGGTGCTTGTTGCTTTAGAGAATGCTGAGATCAGATTGTCCTTGGTGAGATAATTTCCTTACCCTCTTGGTTGAGCTTAGGTGTTTTATCTCACTCTTAATTGTGACTCCCCAAAACTTGAGCATATGCAGCAGCCAAACCCTGGTGAAACCATGTTGGCAGAAGGGCTAAACCAGGTAACCAACAGGTCTCAAACCCATTGGTGAGTTAGGAGGATGTCTACCCCAAGGAGTGAAGACTTACCCATGCCAAATGGCTGGATAAGAAAAGTTTGTTCCAATGGCCATGAAGGTGACTGAGGCAGGTGCTGTGAAGAAGCACATAAGAATTTCGTCAGACATCAGAGACACCAAGATTATTAATCCCAGGTCGTCATCAGTAATCTTGACTTTTGGCTCACCATTGGACTTCAGTGACTCTGGAAGAGAGTGAGGTTGGCGACTTTGTGCAAATCTGTCTCACTTAAATCCAATTCACACAGGATTCAAGACATCGTCTTGTGATGTCATTGGCCCTTTTCAGAAATGAAGAACAAACAACTGAAGACTCCCTTACTGTTGTGTATTTTGGGGTCTCTTCTAATCTGTATAACTTTCCTGACTTCTGTTTACTGTTTGACTTGGCCAAATGTGTTTACTTGCTATTCATAATGGTTATTTAGGTAATGAGGTTTGGTGGAAGGGAGCTAAGCTTGCATTATTAAACTATTACCCTCCTCTTGAAAGTGTCCAGATATAGTGGGCTGTTTTGAGTTTTTTTAGTCTAGTCTCCCTAGACTTACAGATGCTGGAGGTATGATGGACGGATAAAATCCTAGGTCAGTACCTGTTTTGGAGATAGCAGAGGGTAGGGACAAACACCCAGTCCTTCCCCTTATCTCCACAAAGGCAAAAATTCTAGTCTCTCTGGGAAGAGGGTAGGCCAGATTCCAATTCAGATATTTATCCATACCACACACATGTAGAGCAGTCTGTATATTTACACAGCCCACACAATGTGTCTTACACATTAAAATATGCACCATCCTTTGTACTTCTCCCCAAAACAATATTTTACATTTGTGTAGAACTTTACCGCTTAAAAAGCATTTGATATACATATATTACTCATTCCATCTGTACTACAAGCAGAGATCTACATGCAAGATTTGAGATCAGTCTATCCACTCTGCTCATATTGCAAATGAGAAAATCCATGACTCATAGAGATGAAATAACTACACAGGATTCAAACTCATGTCTCCCTGTCTCTGAATCTGGTGCTCTTTCTACTATACTATTCACCAGAAGACTCAGGCTTCCTTTTTTAGGTTAGGTAATAGTTTGCTATTTTTATTTTAGGGTTTTTGGGGTCTATTTTTGAGAAAGCAAAATGGGAGCCAGTGTATTATATAAATTCATAACCAACTTTTGTTCCAAATGGACCTGATCCAGGCTCAAAGTTAATCTGAAGCTTTACCAGATAAGCCAAACTAGGTTTTTCTTCACCACAAGAACATACTAAGAACATGCAGGCAACAGGGCAAGGATAGGGGAGAACAGAAAGAATGGTCCCTACTTTTAGGGAGCTTATAGACTATTTTCTTTGCTTGCCTTCTTAAAGGCAGTAGGAAACAGATTAATTTTGTGCTTTCCTTCTCAGAGAGGAAATAGTAAGGCAAACAGGTGACTACACCCATGTGAAGAAGATAAGCTTGCAATTTAAAAACAAGCTTTTGGATGCTTATTTTGGCTCGCGTCAGGCATTTTCAGAACAGTCTTCTTTGAATGAAGGGGATGAGGTTTTGTAGATGTTTGGCAAGATCACATCATCAGTAATAATATCTTTGTGAAGGGAGAACTACTAGCTATCAGACAAGGTTTTACGGTCTTAAAAGTAAGTCTTTCATTTGCATTTGAGAAGAAAGGACACTTATGCAAGTCTATCAGCTCTATCTTCTTGCATTGCAGAATTGTTCTCTGCGTGGCATTCTTGGTAATGACAATGATTAGTATGATTAATACTAATAACCACAAAAAATTATAACCCAGTTTAATGGCTCCAGTGATGGCGATTTGATAGGAATTATTTTTCCTGAGCTCATCCTACACTTTCCCCTTGCTCAATTTTCCCTCTTTACTTCTAGCTTTTTTTTTTTCTTCAAAATACCCAAAACAATACTTCCCAGTAATTGGAAGCTCACTTGGGTGAGGCTCCATTTAACTCAGTTTTGTACTCAATGCCTAAAGCATTGTTGGCACTTGGCAAATGCTAATGATGATCCTAGGAGCTTCTCAGTGCTTCCATCGACAGATGGAGACAGGTTGCTTGCTTCACATGTTAGGACAGTGGTTACAGAAGTCAGGATTAGCTTGATTCTTTTGCCTTAGGATCCAATAAATCTGGCTCTTTTCCAGTCATCTTGATTTGTGAAAGATTATTACCAATGAGTCAAGCTCATTAATTCCTTTAAGACTTAAAATGCCATCCAGGTCTGTCAGTCATCTTTAAAGACTTTGTTCTCCACTGAGATATTAAATTTGAAAAAAAAATTAAAGGATCTGGCAGTATTCAAGGCAGTGGTTACACTGAAAAAAAGCACTGGATTTTGTGTCAGTGGAGCTGGGTTCAAATTCTGGGTGTGTAATTTATTACTTGTATCACCTTGGTCAAATGGCTAAACCTTTCTGGACCTTAGTTTCCTGTAAAACAAGGAAGTTGGATCACATTAGGGATTCTTCACCTTTTTGTCTTGGACTCCTTTGGTAGTCTGGTAAAATCTGTGAACTCTTCCTTAGAATAATATTTTTAAATAACTGAAGGAAATGATAAATTTCAGGTAGAAGTTAGTTAAAATAAAGATGTAATTTTTCTTTTCCCATTCAGATTCATGGGTCCCCTGACATCTGTCCACAAACCTTTTGTTGGAGGTAGGGGAAGGCCACAGATACCATGATCTCTAACATCCCTTCCAATTCCAAATCTGTTATCTCCATTCTGATATCTATTGCCTTGAATCTTGAACCATTTTCATATTACTGCCAAACAGGTTTTTCATAAATGGATTTATCACAAATTAAAACGCAAACTTCATTGGTCAGGAAGCAGTGATTGTGGAAGCTTAATACAATAACATTTGCTTATGATTTTTCCCAAAAAATGCAGAAAAAGCTGCATAAGTAGAGAAATGAAATACCACAAAGATAGCTTAAACAACAACTGCTTTGTCTACACCTCAGACCTTTCACAGGGGGCAGGAAAGGACAAGGAGTTACACAAGAGCCATATGCTTATTAGACAACAATATATCCAAGTTAAAAAAACTGTGTGACAGGTTAAATAAACCGGATGAGAGGAGAGGGCCAGGCAGTGTCTTCTACTTTGTTTTTCCCCAATCATCGTAGACCTTCCTTGAGAATGAACAAACAATAGCTCCTCAATAAGCACTTGCTGATTGGAATTAAAAAAAAAACAAAGCTTCACTGTTCATGAACAGACAAAAATCATATTATAGGTTGTAAAGCTATCAACAATGGAATTTTAATTTAAGGCATTAAGTTTCAGCTCTGCTGCATGTTATAGCAGGGCCTAGAGAATGAATGCATCATCTCCATGGGGTGCTACTGATCTTAGCAAAGTGAGAAGAAATCTATGCCAATTAATGATTGTCTAGGCAGAGGAATGGCTACAACTGTCCTCTTCTTTCTCCTTCTTATTGTCATCCTCCTTAAGAAGCATTTATTAAGCACCTATGATATGCCTGGCTCTGTGCCAAGCACTAGGGATACAAAGGCAAAATCAGTGCCTGTCCTGGAAGAACTTACATTCTAATGAAGGAGATAACATGTAAATGAATATGTCAGTACCAGACACATACAGAGTAGATGGAAGGTAATCTTCCACAGTTGGGGGGACCCACAGATGAGTTTCTGCCTTGCTTGCCAGCCTATATTGACAGATTGAAACTGTGGGAAAAGTCTCATTCAAACACTAACAAAACCAAACCAAAAGAATAACATTTTAAGAGCTAACTGAAGGCCAGATCTGGTAGTGAGAGATACACAAGAAATAGAAAATTCATTCCCAGTGTGAATTGAGGAGGTTTGTGGCACAGAAATGCTGACTAAGGGAGCAGCCAAAGGGCAAGGCTAAAATGAGCATGGTTCTGTGCTCCCACCAGCATTTTACCAGGTATACCTTCATGCAATGGGCTTTTCAGGAGTATGATCAAAAATTTTAGAAAAGGAGAGGGAAAGAGGTGTGGGGCCTCTCTTGCTCTAATTCAGGGGTTCTTACTGACCCAGAAAAGGTATGGGTATAGATTTCAGTGAGTCTATGAACTTAGATGGGGGAAGGAGAGGAGTGTGGAATTGCATCTTTATTTTTACTAGCATCTAATTTAACATCTAGTATTTCCTTTAATTTTGAAATTAAAAAAAAACAACATTATTATGAGGAGGGATTTCTAGGAGGCATCATTAGACTCCAAAGGAGCCCATGACACAGCAAAAGGTTAAGAACCCTAGTCAAGTTCTAATAGTTTTCCATTGACTTTTATACGTTTTCTAAGAAGACCAGATATAAATGGACAAGTGATCCTCAATAACACTGCTGTCTTGACTGTAGATAAGAGCCTATCAATGGAAGTAGGTGTTGTATATTAATGCAGTCCCCTCTGTCACTTAGCAGTCTCTTTACTAGTCTATTGTGGAATTAGTCAAATTTTCAGTTTCTGGGGCTCCCTGTGACTTCCAAAATTATTTTTTAAGTCCCTTCAGTTGCTGGAGTCTCAGGCTTTGCCAGGGCTCTTTGAGGAGTAGCTATGCCAATGCTTATACCTGTTTAGTTATACCACAAAGTGGCTTGCTCTCTGCAAAGATTAGTGAGCAGTAGGTATGCATGCACACACATGTGTGCACACATGCATGCATTTAGCCTAGCATGGTATGGTGGAAAGAAAATCAAATGATCAGGGTTCAAACCCTAGGTTTGCCCCATACTGTGTGATTTTAGGCAAATAATCTAATCTCTCTAGATCTCAGTTCCTCATCTGTGAAAGGAGGGGGATGGGGTAGGATGAGTAAATGCTGCTAAGCTGTTAACTAGTAATTAAGGTGTTGACTGACAGTGATATAAAGGATGAACCCACCTTTATATGAATATATGCCTGGGGTTCTGAGCAGAGGATGTTAGGTTCCTTAAAGCTCTAGCTATGACTAAAATGTATGAATAGAAAATGCTGTCATTTGTCTGATTGTTTCCTTCACTGACTGAAAAAGAGTCACTACCTCTGAAGTGGATGGACCAGATTTCATTCTAATTGCTTAGTGTTCAGAAATCAAGTAGTAGAGGTGGCTAGGTGGAGCAGTGAATAGAGAGCACCCGCCCTGGAGTCAGGAGGACCTGACTTCAAATCCAGCCTCAGATAGTTAACACGTACTAGCATGTGACCTTGGACAAGTCACTTAACCCAAATTGCCCTGCCTTCCCCCCTCCAAAAAGAAAAAAAAAAAGAAATCAAGTAGTGTTGACCAGGTCACGTCTTCTGCCTTAGCAATGAGACTCTGTCCTTCCAGAAGTTGAAAGACTGGGTTTCTAGGGTGTCATAGCAATATTGCAGCTGATAGCAGTTTGAAAAAAAGTCTAGAACTAGTCCTATGGGTTAAATTTCCAAACCTTATTAAAGTTTTAAACTTCCCATGGCATGATTTCTTTAGCTTTGTGACCAGAGCTTGTAGGGGATGAGAGTAGGCATAGAGCAAAATAGCACTTTGCTCCAGGGCATCAAAATCCAGGGCAGATGTACTGGAGGAGGAGGGGGAAGCACTGCTTCCTCCTCTTGGAGATTGTCATTGTTGCACTTCACTTTGCAATTCTCTGCCAGCCCCTACCACCATCCAGGACTATCATAACCACTTCAAGTGTCCTGTTACACCACTGGCACATCATTAATGCTCAACAATTTTGGCAAGCAGTACAGAAGGAAACATGAGAGGCCAGCCTGAAAGGCAGGATTGGAGGACTGACTCCTTTTGTACCTGGATAAGAGAGGAGTTAGAGAAATTGGGAGATACTTGGGAGAAGGAGCATATATCCTTTAGAAACGTAAGCTTCTGAAGTAGAGCTGGGGTAAGGGTGCCAGTACTAGATGACTAGAATGAGATAGGTGAGAGACAGCCAGGTAGTGCCATGGATTGAGCACTGCACCTAGATTCAAGAACAACCTGAGTTCAAATGGGACATCAGACATTTACTAGCTGTGTGACCCTGAGCAAGTCATTCTGTTTCCTCATCCATAAAATGGGGATAATAATATCATCTACCCACCAGCATTGTTGTGAGGATCTAAAGAGGTAATATTTGTGAAGTGCTTTGCAAGCATAAAAGCTCTATATAAATGCTAGCCATTATTTTCTTGGGCAGCCTGAAAAAACATTCACAAAGTAAGAGTTCCTCACAACATCTCAGGCCAAAGATTTATCTTTAGGGTAAGACAGTGGAGACTAGTAGAATAGATATTTCTCTAGGACAGGAAGTGTTTCCTGTTTAGTCTTTATATCCTTAGCACTTAGTATCATGCTTTGATCCTGATAGGGCCTTGCTGGGACAGATTGGGTGCTACTCACGAATCTGTGGGGCCCAACATGGCAGGATGAGGGACAGGAGGGAGCAGGAGGAGGGAACAGGATAGTATAGTCAGCCTTTTCTCTAAAGAATGGATTATAGGATTTAAGAGTTCTGAAGGGCATTAAAGATCACCTAGATTTCTACCCACAGTCCCTGTTGCTCTGGCAACTGAGACTGGTGGGTTGCTTGAGCTCAGGGCTTCAGTAAACTAAACCAGCTGACTATCTACAATTAAGTTTAGCATTAATATAGTGACCCTAGATTGCCCACTGAGGGGCAAACTAGCTCAGGTTGGAAACGGACTGGGTCAAAAAACTGCCATGTTGATCATCAGTGGGATTGGCTCTTGAGTGGCCACTACACTCCCAGCCTAGGAAAGATAGGGAGATCCACTTTCAAAAATTAAAAAAAAAAAGATCATCTGGTCCAGCTCCCCCACCCCTGTTTCACAGATGGGGAAACAGGTTCAGAGAAGCAAAAATAATTTGTACCAGGGTCACACAAGTAGGAAGTAGCACAGCCAGGATTCAAAACCAGGGGAACTGTACACCCAATATACTGTCCACAATACCAGGCAGCCTCATCATACATCTCTCACAGAAGACCTGTATTTGGTTAGCAGTTTCTACCTAACATTGTCAAAGCAAAGAATTGGCAGAGATCCCAAGTTCCTGGGGCTCCCACTGGCCTGACCAAAGGTTGTCTCAGTTGCTTACTACATTTAGACCTAGCTTCATCTGTACTTCACTTTATTTGCCCAATATTGCCCCAATCTCCTTGCTTACAGGTGTATAACCCCTATGTCTTTCCTCAAACCCTCACTTCCACTTCTGGATCCATAATCAAATCAACTCTATGATTGTTCCTGGAAAAGGTATGTGCATTTTCTCTCCAATGTTTCCAGTCATCAACACTGTAACTTTCTTTGCTAACCAAAATGTCCTTCTCTGTTCACCACAACCCTGTATATGTTTTCTGCCATGTTAGAATTTAAGCTCCTTGAGGCCAGGAACCATCTTTATTTTCATATTTGTGTTTCCAGTGCTTAGCACTGTGTTTGGCCCATAGTAAGTGCTTAATAAATGCCTTTACTTCCTTCTTCTCTCTCCCTTCTTCCCTTCCTCTGTCCTTCTCTCCTATCTTCTTTCCTCCCTCCTTTCCTCCTTCCTTCCTCCCTCTCTCCTTCACTTCTTCCTCCTTTCCTCCCTCCCTCTCTTATTTCCTTCCCTTCCTTCCTTCTGAGAGCCAAATATACATATAGCTCAGGTCACTAATCTTTAGCCTTCTTCTTAGTCTATCAGTATAGTTTCTAATGTAATCCATGATTTTTATCCTTACTTTCAAAGCTCTGACTACATCAGGAATCAGTGGCCTTAGAAAAAGTGTAATTTGATTCTCTCTCCTTGTCATCTTCATCCAGCATAAACATACGTAACAGCAATTTGTCCACAGGTGCCTACTTTCAAGAAGTAGAACAAAGGTTTTCTTAAGAGCCCATCACTGTGTAATTTTTGTTCCCGTAAAATACTCATAGTCCTCAACACTCTATTAATAATATAATTTAATCATAATATAGTTTTGGCACCATGTGCAGAAATACAGTAAAATTATGGAAATTACACTGGACTGGGAGACAGGAACCCTGGTTGCTCATCTAGTCTGTACCTTCTATTAACCGTATAGTCTAATATCAGTTACTTAAATCTCTAATCGACAGTTACTTCATTTCTCTGGACCTCAGTTTCCCCATCAGGGAAATAAGACGTTAGACTAGATCATAAATTTGGAGTTGGAAGTGACCTTAAGGATCACCTAGTCTAACCTGATCTTTTTATAGATGAGAAACTTGAGGCCTTGAGAGATTTACGTGACTTGTCCATGTTTAGCAGAGCCAGGATTTGACTTGATTTCAAACCCAGTATTTTTTCTAGTATCCTAATCTTCTTTCTCCCATGATCTCTAAAGTCCTTACATTTAAAAATTTTGCAGTTCACAGAGAATACTATTAATACCCTGCACTGCAAATCCTAATATTTTCCTCTAAATGTTTCATAAAATTAAAAAAAAAAAGTTAAGTACCATGAATGGTTCTGATTACTTCCCATCTTTCATCACTAAGCCAAAGATGCCTTCAGTGGCTGGGACATAGGTGAAATCCAAACATACATCTGAGTAGTGAAGAACTTAATAAGTAAGCACAGAGGAAAGCTATGGGGTCAAGGTGGTGGCCCTACCAGCTTTTCTTTGATTAAAGCACTTCCTGCTTTGATTTAATTAGCGATTGTTATCAAAATCATCTGAGTTGGTATGACTGGCCTCATTCTACTTTTAATAAGTTGTGTGATTCACCAAGACAAATGAAAAGGATACTCATCTAGCCTAAGGGGATAGATAAAAGACAGTTGCCACCCCTACCATGACAGAGGTTAAAAACAGCTAAGCAGGAATAAAACAGCTAGAATAAGACAGACTGTTTTTGATATTTGAAAAAAAAAACAAAACAACAAAAAGCAAATGGCATCCAGAGGGGAAGGGAGAGAATCTAGGGACGTTTGGCAAGGATGTATCATACAAAAGGGTTCAAACTCTAGTAGTGAAGAGTAAGGGAGAAGATAAATGAAAGGGGGAAATGAGTTTATATAGTGTTAAAGGTGATCCTTCCTGGCCTTTCTTTTTCCTTTCCTTTTTTATTGCTGACATGCTTTATGGGAAGTGAGGAAGACAATTTGAAAGTTCCTTAAAGCCTGAAATGGATGCCTCATTGTGGAATAAAGGGGACCTTGAGTTTTTAAAAATGATGCCAGCAGAGCACAAACTCTGGATCCATCCAACCACGTGGAATTGCCTTGATAATGGTCTAGTCAACAGACTATACCTCCTTTCTGAGGATCAGCCTAGCTAAAACTGAGAGGCTCAGCACTGATGGACTGGCCACTAATTTATCAATTTCATAGCCATGAAAATCCATGAAACCGGGGGGCGGAGCCAAGATGGCGGCGTAGAAGCAGCAACATATCGCAGCTCTCACATAGCCACCCCAAAATACCCATAAAATAGGACTCTAAACCAATCCTGGAACTCCAAAACGCACACAAAGATACTTCCCACTAAAGTCAGC
>CM053582.1:141406470-141456850 GCA_028627135.1 Pseudochirops cupreus
CTACCAAAAAGTGACATAGGAGAGAATAGAATGGGGGAGGGGGGAAATACTGGTATGGCTGTTTTGGGGTGGTGGGCGGGGGAAAGACGGGGAGAAAAGATGTAACTCAAAAAAAATTTAATAAAGAATCTCATATCAAAAAAAAAAAAAGAAAATCCATGAAACCAAGAAAAATTAAAGATAGTCCACAATCACATGCATTGTCCTTTCACTCCTACAGTGATAATAGCAGAGTGATGGGAAAGTCGGGCAGTGGGTGTTAAGAATCACACAATTTTTAGACTTCCTCCAAACACTAACACAAGGGTAGGTACCTTAAATGGGATATCTCTCTCCAAGGATCAAAGACTTGACGTAAAACTAAAGAAACTGCATCTTACTAATGTTGAAATTATGATAAATGAAACCAGAAGACTGAAGAAAGTTACAGGTAAGTAGGAGGATGGCTGACCGGTTCTTTTTGTAGAAAAAGATAAAAGTTCAGGGAGTTGGTTTTACTGTGCATCCAAAGGCAACAGGATACTTGGTTGTCTTCTGTTACACAGTTGCCACCACTTCCAGGTGGATGATGAACATAAGCAAAAAGATTACTGTAAGGATAATAAGAGCTAGCATTTATATAGCTCTTTAAGGTTTGCAAAGTGCTTTATACATGCTCTCTCGTTTAATCCTCCCATTGACCCTGGGAAGTAGGTGCTATAATTGCCCCTATTTTACTGATAAGGAAACTGAGACAGGGTAAGTGACTTGTCCTAGATTACATAGCTAGTAAATATCTGAGGCAGGATGTGAACTCGGGTCTTTCTGAATCCACCTACCTAGCTACAGCTTACATGCCAGTCAGTAACTGTGCTGTAAAAACCGAGGAGGCAAACAACTTTTTTGAAGAAGTAGATAAGACTCTCCAAATTAAATTAATATATATTTTGCTACTTGAATGAAAGAATTTATTATTAATTACTAACCATGTGCCATGCACTATTCTAAGCCCTGGTATAAATATACAGCTTGGAATTTCAGTTCAGTAACAGAGATGGAAAATATCAAATCTCAGTTCAGTAGAGTATAGAAGAGAAGGCATTGGGGCTATTTCAGTGGACCCAGGGCTTTATCACTCTCTCTCTCTCTCTTTCTCTCTCTCTTTCTCTCTCTGTCTCTGTCTCTCTGTCTCCATCTCTCTGTCTCTATCTCTCTCTGTCTCTGTCTCTTTCTCTCTGTAAATAGCAGTGGGGGTAGAGTTAAAGCATACAGGACCTAAAGGAGGATAGTTTTTGCAAGGCTTTGGGTGTCAGGGGGATAGTACCAAGGCATCTAAGCAGAGGTAAGTGAAGAAGCTGACTTCTCCTTCTATTTAGCTATAGTTTTTTCTCTTTTTCTATTTGAGTAGTTTGTTCTCTCTCCCTCTCCTTCCTCTCTCTCTCCTCCTCTCTTTCTTTCTCCTCCTCCTCCTTCTCTCTCTCTGTAACCTCCTCTCTCCCCTCATGCTGTTCATCTCCCTTTTGTGACCTCTCCCACCCGAACCTTTAGTTCCTAATGTGTGGATATTCACTTTTCTCTTATTTGACAAAAATATGGAGCTGAAGTACATTTTAAAATTTTATTTACTGAGTGGAATTGTATGTTTCTTGTTCTCAATCCAAAAAAAATCTGGTGAGTTGAATCTTTTATTTTTTTTTCTTAACTCCACCACACTCCAAAAGACTCCACCTATATTTGCATTGCTTTTCTTGTACCCTCAGACCCCACACTCCCCTCTTCCAGTCCATTAATGCCTCTCAAGGGGAGAAAAAGTGTTTTCCACTCCTGCTTTAGAAGACAGCATTTAATTAAATTTTAAATTATTTTCTAGCAATATCATGGTAACAGGCAATTAGGTGGTGAAGTGAGGGCTGGACTTAGCATCGGAGAGACTTGACTTTGAGTCCAGCCTCAGACAGTTAAGATCTGTGTGACCTGGGCAAGTCACTTTTTTTGTGAAATGGTGATAATAATAGCACCTACCTCTCAGAGTTCTTGTGATGATCAAATGAAAAAATATTTTAAAGAGCTTTGTAAACTTTAAAATGTTACATTTGTTGTTCAGTTATGTCCAACTATTCATGACCCCTTCATGGGGTTTTCTTGGAGAAGATATTAGAGTGGTTTTCAGTGGATTCATTCACAGAGGTGAAGTGACTTGCCCAGGGTCACACACTTAGTAAGTGTCAGGCCAGATTTGAACTTGAGTCTTCCTACTCCAGGCCTAGCACTCTATTTATTGAGCTACCTAACAGCCTCCAAAATGCTATCTAAATGCTAGGTTCTATTTATTTATTTACTTTTTGGAGGGGGGAAGGCAGGGCAATTGGGGTTAAGTGACTTGCCCAAGGTCACACGGCTAGTAAGTGTTAAGTGTCTGAGGCCAGATTTGAACTCAGGTCCTCCTGACACCAGAGCCAGTGCTCTATTCACTGTACCACTTAGCCACCCCTATCTATTATTATTAACAGAATTTTAAGAATGCGGAAGGATAGCTTGTTTTTTAAAATCTCTTTTTATGTCTTTTATGTATTTTTATTTGACTTTTAAAAAATTGTCCAGGTTTTATGGTGTCAACTTTTATTTCCTCCATAAGGATAAAGGTAATTTTATAGTATCTATTCTGATCCCACACAGTAAAAAGTCCATCAAGCTTCTTCAAATCTTGGGTCACTATAGAGCCTTCTACATGAGAGACACAATTGCTCACTGTAATCCTACTTAGCCCTAAGAAACAACAAATGGAAAAGGAATTTTCATCATCCAGACTGTGAGATGCAGGCAAATCTACTTCCTGTAAGGCTAAATACTACACATAGACATGAATCTGGGCCTAGAACAGAGCAGGCCTAATTGCCTTCAGCCAGTTGCTGAGTATCCAGGGTGACCCCCAAGTATCTCACTGAAACAAGGCCCATGTGTTTTCTTTTTTTTTTTTTTGCCTTTTTTTTGGGAGGGGGAAGGTAGGGCAATTGGGGTTAAGTGACTTGCCCAAGGTCACATGGCTAGTAAATGTTTTGTGTCTGAGGCTGGATTTGAACTCGGGTCCTCCTGATTCCAGGGCCAGTGCTCTATTCACTGCACCACCTAGCTACCCAGGCCCATATATTTTCAAAGCCAACATTCTTCTTGAGACAGCTAGTTGGTGCAGTGGATAGAGCTCTGGACCTAGACCCAGGAAGACCCAAGTTCAAATCTGGCCTCAGACACTTACTAGCAGTGTTACCCTAGGCAAGTCACTTAATTGCTGTCTCCTTCAGGGTCTTCAACTGTAAAATGGAGATTATAATAGCATCTACTCCCAGGGTGGTTGTGAGGATCAAATGAGATAATATTTGTAAAAAGGAATAAATAAAACCTCCCTTAACTCAGTGCCTAGCATGTAATAGGTATAATATAAATGCTTATTCTCTTTCCTTTTCTACTTTCTTTCCTCTCTTACCCTCTTCTGGTGGTGTTATAAAACTAAGAGTCACGGAACATGATAGTCTCTGAAGGAAAGAGATTAAAAATCACCCATAAGGATAAAGATGCTATATCACCAATGCAATACCCATAGCAGCCTCTATGAATATGTAGACATATTTCCAGGGTTTAATCGCAAAATACAACAAACTCTCTTCCTCATAGATGAAATCAAAATATTTATTCAGGTACCAAAAAGCCAATTCCACCATGGTAAGAAAGAAGTTTATATGCATCACCTATCCAGGGAGTACCAACATCCCCAAGCTTTTCCTCCATTAGGCCTCCCCACAAACAAGCTCCCCTAGGTAAAATTCCTCCCTCCCTCACTCATGCTAGCTGCTCTGCCTCAGCTCTGCCTTGCTCTCTCTTCCTGCTCCACCCATTTGGTAAGCTCCTCCCACCTTGGGATCCACGTGAATCAAGCTGTGGGCTGGGCCAAAGCTCAAAGCAGGTTGCATGGGCCTATTAAGGAGCAGGGAAGATCTTCAAATTCCCTTAACATTACAATGGTGGACATTGCATATTGTAAACAAGGAGCTATGACAAGAGAAGAGGTATAAAATAGGTCATCAAGGAAACAAGCATTAGAAAGAGATGGGATGACTGTGTGGTCAGAGGGTCCCCCAAATGCTCTATGGATAATCTTGCAATGTCAAGAGAATTTAAGGACTTTCTCTACCAGCACACTGTTCTAAGCACATTTACAAGTATTAATCTCATTTGATCTTCATAACCCTACAAGGTAGGCACCATTTTGATACCTCAATCCAACCTGAGTGGCCATTATAGAAAGATATGGACAAGAGTCATAGGGATAGATAGGTATGGCAGGGTTGTGATCAACATCACTGAAACCACATGGTTACATGCAGAAAATCACTGGAGTACTAAAATATTGCTTCTCTAATACATTCTTAAGACAGGATTGGAGGTCTAAATGAATAATTCCCCAAATTACAGAGTTTTTAATAATAGCAGAATGTGGTAGAGTTTCACCATGAGAGAGATGGTGAGACAGAGGAAGAGACAGGCGAAGAGACAGAGAGATATAAAGATAGAGTTCCAAGTAATGTTGTTAGGATATACCTGGGATGCCAAGTAAGATGAATAATGAACGCACTACTCTCTTCTGGAGTGGCTATGAGAGACAGAGACAAAAATGAGCTTCTAGGTTTCCCTAGATGGATGTAAATAAATATTGGAGTGGGTATAGACGTCTCAGAGCTCTCTTATTATTTCTGATTCAAGACTAAGTCATCCTTCAAACTCACACTTGGTTTTTAGCAATATCTGTACTTCTTTTAAATACCAGAATAATATTATCTTCTGTTAAGATTACCTTGCTCTGAAGAAAGCCAAGTGCCCTTCTAATACCATCTCATTAATCTGTGATTTACAAATGAGAATATGGACAACAAAGGAGGAACGAGGTAACTTATTCAAAAGCCTCAGTGTTTCTCTGCCTTTGTGATCATAGCAAGCTCTTTGCCTAAGGAGTTGGGATCCTTGTACTTGGAGGCTGCTGAGGTGGTTGGATTTTTCATTCAAGTAAATTAGGATTAAACATGACATCAAAGGTTTATTTCTATGATCTTAGGGAGGAAAAGCATATTAAGGTGAAAACTCTTGTAAGTATTTATCTGATTGCTTTTCTGCTATGCTGAGATATTGGGGATACTGTATTAACTTTGATTACTTCCCAATTTAAAAAAACTTTTAAAAAATAAGTTTAGTTTTAATTCTCAATATTCACTTTTATAAGATTTTTAGTTTCAAATTTTTTTCTCCCTCCCTTCCTCCCATGCCCACTCCCCAAGATGGCGTGCAATATTATATAGGCTATACATGTACAAACACATTAAACATATTCCCACATTAGTCATGTTGTGAAAAGAAAAATCAAGAATAAAATGGGAAAAACCACGAGAAAGAAAAAAACTTTAAAAATTTAAAAAGCAAAAATAGTACGCTTTCATGTGCATTCAGACATAGTTCTTTCTCTGGGTGTGGACAGCATTTTCCATCATGACTCATTTGAAATTGTCTGATTGTTGTATTGCTGTGAAGAACCAAGTCTATCAAAGCTGATAATTACACAGTGTTGCTGTTACTGTGTGCAACGTTCTCCTGGTTCTATTTACTTCACTCAGCATCAGTTCATGTAAATCTTTCCAAGTTTTTCTGAAATCCATCAGCTCCTCATTTTTAATAGCACAATAGTATTCCATTACACTCATATACCACAACTTGTTCAGCCATTCCTCTACTGATGGACGATTTCCAATTCTTTGCCACTACAAAAAGAGCTGCTATAAATATTTTTGTACATGTAGGTCCTTTTCTATTTTTTTATGATCTCTTTGGGATACAGACCTAGGACTACTTCACAGTCTTGCCTAAAGCTGGTATAATTATATGTGTGTATATGTGTGTGTGTATATATGAACAGAGGGCCTAGGAAATAGAGGGTTGTTGGAGAAGAGAACAAGATGTGGGTAGAGCCAGTTTAGGGAGGACTAGAGTGCCTGAACAGAAGTATCTTGAATCCTAATTAGTGGAGCAAAGCTAGATTCTGAATCTATTCTACATGATTCTAATTAAATGCCTTTCTACATAGGGACACAGGTCCTTTTTCCTTTTCTTTGCTCTCTTTGGGATACAGATATTATTAGTGGTGTTGCTAAGTCAAAAGATATGCACAGTTTAAAGCCTTTTGGGCATAGTTCCAAATTGTTCTTCAGAATGTTTGGAGAAGTTCACAACTCTACCACAGTACTTTGGTGTGCCAATTTTTCTACATCTAATCTAGAATTTGTCTTTTTCCTTTTTGTGCCATGTTAACCAATTTTGTGGGTATGAGGTGGTATCTCAAGAGTTGTTTTAATTTGCATTTCTCTAATTAGTGGTGATTTAAAGCATTTTTTCATGTGATGATTGCTAGTTTGATTTCTTTTGAAAACTACCTGTTCATATCCTTTAACAATTTATCAATTGAGAAATGACTCATTTTTATAAATTTGGATCTGTTCCCTTTATGTTTGAGGAGTGAGGTCTTTATCAGAGAAAATTGCTGTAATTTTTTTCTTGTTTCCCAATTTCCTTCTAATCTTGGCTGTAGTAGCTTTGTTTGTTCAAAAACTATTTAATTTCATGTAATCAAAATGATCCATTTTACTTCCTGTGATCCCCTCTATCCCTTGTTTGGTCATAAATGCTTCCCTTATCCGTAAATCTGACAGTTATATTTTTCCTTGCTCCCCTAATTTACTTATATCACCCTTTATGTCTTAATCATGAACCCACTTTGACCTTATCATGGTATACAGTGTGAGATGTTGGTCTGTGTCTGGTTTCTTCCAAACTGTTTTCCAGTTTTCAGCAGTGGGCAAGCTAAAGACTCTATGAGACATTAAGGAATAATAAAAGAAAGCCAAAGGAATTTTTAAAAATTGAAGAATGTGAAAGATCTCATTAGAAAAACAATCTGGAAAATAAAAAAAAAGTAGAGGTCAATTAAGATATATTAGACTACTTGAAAGCCACGATCAAGGAAAAAGCCTAGACATGATATTTTAAGAAACTGTCAAGGAAAACTGCCCAGATATCCTCAAACCAGATGGCAAATAGAAATTGAAAGAATTCATAGAGTATCACTTGAAAGAGATTGAAAATGAAAACTCTGAGGAATATTACAACCAAATTTCAGAGCCCCCAGGTCAAAGACAAAAGACTTCAAAAAGCCAGAAATAAATCATTCAAATACTGTGGAGCCACAGTCAGGATCACACAAGATTAGCAGTTACCATGTTAATGGGGTGGAAGGCTTGGAATATTATGTTAGGGAGGAAAAAGAACTAAGATTACAATCAATAACCTACCTAGCAGAACTAAGTATAATTCTTCAAGGGAAAAGAATGATTATTTAATGAAATAGTGGACTTTCAAACATTCCTGATGAAAAGACCAGAGCTGCATAGAACATGTGACTTTTGAACATAAGATTCAAGGAAGCATATAGAGGTGAACATGAAAGAAAAAGCATAAGGGTGAAACTGCATATATTCCTATATGGGATATGTGAAACTTTTAAGAACTTTATTGTTATTAGGGTGGTTAGAAAGATTCTATATAGACAAAGGGCATGGAAGTGAGTTGATTATGTTAAGATAATAAAAAAAATGGATAGCTAAGAAAGGGATATATTGGGAGAGGGGAAAGGGAGAAGAAGAATGGGCAGGAAATCATGCACAAAGAGAAATGCACAAGGAAGAGATTTTACAGTGGAGGGAGAAATGGGGGTGGAGTAAAGGGAGCAACATTTGAATCTCACTCTCATCCAAAATTGTCTCAAACGGAATGGGGTTAATCATCTCATATAGAAGAGGCAAGGGATAACTGTTACAATGGAGGGGAAGATCAAGAAGGCAAAAGGGAATGGGTCAACCTTACTCTCATTGAGTTTGGCTTAGGGAAGGAATAACATACACTCTAAATTGGGTATCTTGCCCTTTAGGAGATTGGGGGGATGTGGATGAGAGGAGGGATGATGGAGGGGAGGGCAGGTTTGAGGGAGGAGGGTTGTTAGAAGCACACACTTTTGTAAAGGGACAGGGACAAAGTAGAGAATAGAACAAGTTTCAGGTGGGATAGGAAGGAGGGAAATATAGCCAGTCTCACAATATGTCCATTGTGGAGATGTTCTATGTAACTACACATGTACAGCCTGTATTGAATTGCTTGTCTTTCTAGTGGGGGTGGGTGATGAGGGAGGTAGGGAAAGAATCTAGAATTTAAAGTTCTAAAATCAAATGTAAAAAATGTGTGTGTGTGTGTGTGTATAATTATTATAATTATTATTTACATGTAACTGGGAATTATGATATACAGGCACTGGGTAAGGAGATCCATCTTGCCCTACTGGAAAGTCAGAGGGGTGATGGGGGAGGATATAGGAAAGAGCAGATTGGGGGAGGGGGTAAACATGGGATCACTGTTTTGGGGTGGTGGGTAGGGGAAAGATGGGGAGAAAATCTGTAACTCAAAATCTCATGGAAATAAATGATGTAAACTAAAAATAAACAAAAGTTAATTTAAAAAATGAAAATAAAATAAAAAAACCAAAAATGTCTCAAAGAGGGGAAAATACATGCACACACTCAATTAGGTATAGAAATTTATCAGACCTAACAGGGAAGTAGAAGAGGAAAAGGATAGAGAAGGGGGGAGAAGGAATGACAAAAGGGAGGGTGGATAAAGGAAGGCATTGGTTAGAAGTAAAATAGACTTTAGAGGAAGGAAAGGATAAAAAGAGAGAGAGAAGAATAAACAGAAGAAAATAGGATAGAAGGAAATACAGTTAATAATCGTAACTGTGAATGTGAATGGGATGAATTTAGAGAAGTAGATAACAGAATGGATTAGAAACCAGAATCAAACAATATGTTATTTACATGAAAAATACTTGAAACAAAGAGAAACACACAGAATTAAAATGAGGGGCTGGAGTAGAATTGATTATGCTTCAGTTGAAGTGAAAAAAAGCAGGGGAAGCAAACATGACTGCAGACAAAGCAGAATCAAAAATAGGCCTAATTAAAAAAGATAAGCAGGGAAACTACATGTTGCTAAAAGGCACCATACATTATGAAGTAATATCAATACTAAACATGTATTCACCAAATGGAATAGCAAACAAATTCTTAGAGGAAAAGTTAAATGAATTACAGGAGGAAATAGCAAAACTATACTAGTAGGGAACCTCAACTTTCCCCTCTCAGAGCTAGATAAATCTAAACATAAAATAAATAAGAAAGAAGTTAAGGGGGTGGCTAGGTGGTGCAGTGAACAGAGCACCAGCCCTGGAGGAGCTCAGGAGGACCTGAGTTTAAATCCAGCCTCAGACACTCAACACAAAACTAGCCCTGTGACCTTGGGCAAGTCACTTAACCCCAATTGCCCTACCTTCCTCCCTCCAAAAAGCAAAATTAAAAAAAAAAGTTAAGGATATGAACAGACTTTTTGAAAAGCTACATGGTAAGCTTCTATAGAAAAAAACTGAATGGAAATAGAAAGGAGTATACATTTTCTCAGCTATATATGGCACCTTCAAAAAATTCACCATGTGTTAGGGCATGAAAACGTCACAAACAAATGCAGAAAAGCAGAGATATTACATGTATTCTTTTCAGACTATAATGCAATAAAAATTGTATTCAATAAAGAGCCATGGAAGCACAGATTAAAAATTATTTGCAAACTAAGTTATCTAATCCTTAGAAAGTGAGTGGGTCAAAGAACAAATCATAGAAACAATCAATAATTTCAATAAAGAGAATGACAACAATGAGACAACATACCAAAATTTGTGGGATGTAGCCAAAGCAGTACTCAGGGGAAATTTTATCATTATTATTATTTATATTACATCAATGAAAGAGAGAAAGAGCAGATCAATTAATTTGGGCATCCAACTAAAAAATAAAGAAAAAGAAAAAATTAAAAATCTCTAATTAAACACCAAAATGGGAATCCTGAAAATCAAAGGAGAGATGAATAAAACCGAAAGTTTAAAAAAAAAATTTTAACAAATAAAACTAAGAGTTTGTTGATTTTAAGAAAAACTTTAGAAATATATTTCATAAAGCTAAGGACTATATATTACCACCTTAATGGTGTATGTGAAGTAGAAATCACATTTAGTATTTTTCCTTATTTTGTCAGAATTTCAGAGATAATATAACATTTTTGGCTTTTACCTTTGAATTTGCTAACTAGGTGATGCAGTAGATAGAGTACTGGGCCTAGGATGTGAGTTCAGATCTGGCCTCAGACACTTACTAGCTGTGTGACCCTGGGCGAGTCACTTAACCCAGTTTGCCTCAGTTGCCTCATCTGTAAAAAGAGCTGGAGAAGGAAATGGCAAACCATCCAGTATCTTTGCCAAGAAAACCCCAAATGGGGTCATAAAGAGTCAGACAAGACTAAAAGAACTGAGTAACAACAGCCTTAGAATTATCTTGGATTTTAATTCCTGGTTTCCTTTAAGTCTCAATTAAAATCCCATTTATAAAAAATATATAATTTTATGTATATTATATGTATATGGATATAATTCCTATAAAAGGAATTTCTCAGCTTCTCTTAATTCTAGTGCCTTCCCTCTGTTAATTGTTTCCTATTTATCCAATATATAACTTGCTTGGTATATATTTTGCTTGCGTATCATTTCCCCCATTAGATTATAAGTTCCTTGAGGGCAAAGATTGCCTTTGTTATTGTTGTTGTTTTGTATATCTGGAATTTAGTGCAGTGCTTGGCACTTAACAGACTCTAATAAATGTTCTTTGATTCCAAATGTTAACACATGATAAGTTCACCCAATATCAATAATTCTAATCAACAAAACTTAATTAGAAACTAAGTATTGCCAGGATGGCAGGAGAATGATGACTGTGGAAGGCATTCTAGTCCAGGGATTTGACTAGACTCAATTTGAGTCATGTTAACTTTTGGCGCTGGGAGATAGTGTAGCACAAGGCTTGTGGTGACAACAGTGCCAGCAGTTGCTTGTCTTTATGAAAAAAACCTACTTGGGACCTCTTAGGAAATAGTTGGTGAACTACAGAACCCTAGAATTTTAGAGCGAGAAGGGACTTTAAAAATTCAAGAGTCCAACCCCTTCATTTTAAAAATGAAGAAACTAATGTTTAGACATATTAAAGTCAGAACTAAAACCAGAATGTAGGGCTCTTGCCTTGAGACAATAGAAATATAAGTGTTGAACTTAAAAGAACCATAGGACCTGAGTTCAAATTCTGATTCTTCTTCCCCCTGTGCCTCAGTTTCCTCATCTGAAAAATGAGGAAGGGTCTAGTAGTGGAGACAACATACAAAAAGCTATTTCTGATTCCAAAGGTTCCTTCCAGCTTTAAGTCTATGACCAGTGCTCTTTTCATGAAGCCTTAGGCTCTTTACATATGTGTAAATATATTGAATTTGGAGACTTATAGACCTGTGCTTGTGGGTGTGAGCAGGAGTTTTTTAATCTAGTAAAATGGAGGCCCTACCCTCATCCCTTTTCCAGTGAGATGTCTGGTTTGAACCTGTTCATTCTATTGCAAAAAGGAATTTCTAACAACAGCTAATTAGTGGGTGATCAAGTCACCTAAAAGACCCTCTGGCTGATCTCTGTCATGCTTAGTTTTGGTTGAGTAGCAAATGGGTCATAGGTTAGACAGACCAGATGGAGAGCTTTCAGCTGTCAATGGATCAGATAAGATAAATATGGGATTGAATCGCCTGGGGCATTAAGCATTCTGACTCTTACCTCTTCTTTCTCCTGCTTCCCCAAAATCTCTGGCATTGCAGCTGAATGGACTTCCTGAAGAAGTAGAAAGTACATTAAACTGAGAGTCCAAGGGATTGCTTTCTGTTCCTTGCTCTGCTACTGTGAGGCCTTGGGCAACTTGCTGAACCTCTCTGGGCCTCCATTTTAAAAGGAGGTGATGTTCTAAGTGGCCTCCCATTTCTAACTTTCTAGGGTTCTATAAATCCACAGTCCTGGTCTCTATTGCGTGCACATCAACCCTCTGTGTGATAAAATGAGTCAGTTTACCAGAGGTCATCTGAATGAAATTTACATGATAGGATTGGCATTTCCTTCTGATGACCAACCCTTTCTACTACATGGGAGGAGTACCATGAACAGGAAGAACTGACTCACTAAGTCTCTTCCATTTCAAGTGTGCTTATACATGCCTTACAGTTATAGTCTTGCCTTCCAGGATATTACTAGGCAAAGACTAAATTGTAAAAAAAAAAAATCATTTTTCCAAGGGCTTTATGTTCAGAGAAAGAAAGATAAGAAAAAAAAAGTGAAAATTCATGTGTATTTATACATATACAAATACGCAAGTCCTAACCAGGGGAATTTTTAAAATATTTTTATTGCAGTCGGTACTCACTGTAGCATGAATACAATTGTACACACCAGGGGTAGGGAATCTGCAGTCTCAAGTCCATATGTGTTCTTCTAGGTCCTTTTGGACTCAGTCCAAGTTTTACAGAACAAATCCTTTTATTAAGGGGATTTGTTCTGTGAAGTTTGGAAGTTCAGTCTAAAGGCCGCACTTGAGGACCTAGAGGGCCACATGTGCCCTTGAGGCATCTGCAGATACCCCACCCCTGTATCAGGCAAATGAACTTGTCACCTATAATGGGTAAAGAAAGCTTGAGTCCCTCTTAGCTTCCACAGATGCATAACGTCACCTTGGGGGAGTTATTTACAAGTTTGGGTTACTTCATCCTCTTCCACCCCACAACAGAAGGCCCTATTCAGGATCAGCTTTGTGCAAAGGAGAGGTAGGTGGTCATTTATATAATGTGATTTGGGGAATTCTGGGAAGGCAGCCCACTCAAAAATAGAACTACCACCAAGCTTGGGCTTCCACCATTGAGAGATTCATTCTCTACCATGCCTCCAGAATCCCCAAAGTTCACTTCAGTCCTGGGATTCACAAACTGGAAGTATCCTTTACTCCTCTGTTCCTTCCCTTTGTTTGGGTGACACGCTCCCCGGGAAGAAGACCTTTATGTGCCCTTTTCTCCTTTAATGTCTTTCCATGTGTCATCTTCTTCCACTAGATTGTAAACTACTTGAAGGCAGGGACTGTCTCTGTGTTTGACTTTGTATTCCCAACACTTAGCATAGTGCCTGGCATGGAGTAAAGATTTACTAAATGCTTATTGACTGACTGCTTTTGCTTTTTTTGGGTTTTATTTGACCTCTGCACGATTCATTACAGTGCTTGGCACACAGAAAGTTCTTAATGAATGCTTATTGACATTTTTTCTCTTTTTGGAGGGGGGCAGGCAGGGCAACTGGGGTTAAGTAACTTGCCCAAGGTCACATAGCTAGTAAGCGTTAAGTGTCTGAGGCCATATTTGAACTCAGGTCCTCCTGACTCCAGGGCCAGTGTTCTGTTTGCTGTGCCACCTAGCCACCCCTTGACTTGACTTTCCAAATGTAAATTCCCCTAGGAGGGTTCATGTCTTAAGCCAGGCCATCAGTACTTTATATAGTTGCGTGAATTAATGTGATCATTTTGCTTTCCTCTTGACAGCAGAGTCTAGAATTGAAGCAACAGAAATTTTGATGAATTTGAAGTATGGGGTAAGAAAGGCAAGTTGTAAATATTCAGGGCTGACCTAAACAGGGTAGCAAAGGAAAGCACAGGACCCCTGGCAAGGGAGGGAATAAGCACTCAGTAAATGTCTACCATGTGCCAGGAATTTGACAAATGAATTACCTCATTTGGTCCTCCCAATGATCCCAGGAGGTAGATGCCGTTATCATCATCATTTCACAGTTGAGGAAACTTGAGGCAGACAGAGAGGAAGTGCTTTGCTCAGGGTTACCTAGCTGCTAAGTGTCTGAGACCAGATTTGAACTCATGTTTTCCTGACTTCATACCCAACACTCTATTCAGTGTTACATCGCTGCCCTGCCCTGGGATAGGGTTTAAGGCAGGGGTGGGAAACCTGTGGCTTCCAGGCCACAATGTGATTCTCCAGGTTCCCCACTCCTGGTTTAAGTGATAGGAAAAAGATCACCAGGAGGTAGAAAACAACTGTTAAAAAAAGATGGAAGGAAGGTCACAAGCTTAAATTTAGGAGTCAAACTTAGCCAGTCTTCTGGTTTTGTCTGGGCCAGTCCTGATTTGTCTTGGTTCACAGAAGACAGGTTACAGAGTTAAAGAACACCTTTGTACCATTGAGAACTCCCTTTGAGTAAAGATCCCAGGCAAACACAATGATTATTTATGTCTTTAGATAAATCATTCCAAACTTTCAATCATGAGATTGACATCATGATTACATACTTTTCCTGAAGTAGCAAACATAGCCCGAGAATAGAATTCTTTCTTTCAGAACGCCTGAGACGTAACCAATGCAAAAAAAGTCAACCACCTCAATTCATTCTTATTTTTTAAAAATGAATTAATTGATTTCTTTTGGTAGAAGAAAAATATATGCAAAAGTATTGCTGAGTTTACATATATGGAATGTCCTCCAAATTCACTTCTTTCCTCCCTCTCCCCAAGTCTTTAACTGCAATTATAGACTTTCCTGCTGTTTTTGACCCCAGGAGCTCTGCCTACAAATCAGGAATGTTCTGCTCTCATTCTGAGACAACACCCACATAGGCAAGAAAATCAGCTTCTATTTCAAATATGTGAATTCAGAGAAGAGGCAAATGTTTTAGCTGAATATTTCTTAGAGGTAGAGAATAAAAAATGGTTCCCCCCATTTATTTATAACATCTCAGAAACAAGAGGAATTTCCCCAACTTGATTTGTCATTGGACTGCCCAATTAATCTCTATCTTTTGCCAACATTCAATTTTTAACTGAGTTTAATAGTATTTCCTAAAAAAGGTTCCTTGCAAACTGACTTGTAGTCACAGACCTATCAGCAGGTTTGGGTGAATATCTGTGATAACTCAGTTAATCAACAAATGTGCAAAGGTTTGGAGGAAATTACAGCCACCTTTCATTTGAAATCCTACCCCTCGCACTCCCACCTATGCCCCATTACTCTCAATGGCACTCAGTGCCAGGACTTTATTTCTATACTCAATGCTCAACCAAATGTGCTAATGGAGAGAGACTATGAGCTACTTGAGGACAGGGACTGTTTTTTTGCCTTTCTTTGTATCCCAGCCCTTAGCGTGGCGCCTGCTACAGAGTAAATGCTTAATAAATAAATGCCAGCTGGCTGACTGGCTGACAATGTCTTAGATAATCCAAAATGGTAGGGAGTGAAAAAAGCAACTCATTCCTTTTTGGCTTTGGAATGTATTTGGACAAAATTAAAATTAATTTCAATTTCCTGAGCACATACCAGTGGTGGGAATCTGTGTATATTTCCACTTTCCTACTCTCTCTCAATGGATAAGCACTTGGAAAGTTGACTGTATTTCAAGATCGAGGGGCAAATATAGTTGAAAACATACCAGATTAGGCACTACAAGACCTGGGTTCATATTTCCTATCAAGGGGCAGGTCATTTCCTTTTTCTGGAACTATTTATTTATTTATAAAATGAGGTTATTGGGTTAATTTATAAAATGAGAGTGTTGGGTTAGCTATTCTCTAAGGGCTCTTTTAGTTCTATATACTATAAAGGAACTCACTCCCCATCAATAGTGGGTAATGCTAAATTAAGACTTTTTGAGCTTTCTGGCAGATTTGCTCATGCCTTGTCATTAATTCTCACTTCCAAATCCCTTGAGTTATGAAATTCCTCATTTACTATACACACCCTCTTTTCTTGTTCATTATTGTTGTGGTCCTGACAAGCAGAAGTAGGCACTAACTTGTATTATCCGTTTCTTATTTCATCCCTACACTTGGCTGGGCAAGAAAACAGCTCTATGATTACAGTCCCACCCTTATCCTGCCCCACTACCTAGGACAGACTTTCACTGACAAGGGCTATAATGTCTAGATTTCTGTCCTGGTTCTGATCAGATCTGGTGAGTGACTAAGCCCGCAGGAAGGGAATCAAAAGCACAGATGGTAGATGGGCAATAGCACATCATTCCTATTAACTTTCTAGGAATCATCATTTATTTCTGTAGCCCATGATTCCTACCAACTCTGGACCCTCTTGGACTTGGGTTCCGTTTGTAGGGGATTCTCAATAACAAGTCTTCTAACTTGATTTGTCTCCAACCAGTTAAAGGAATGCGAACTTCTAGAGAAAAACTGAGTATTTGAGTCTTGGGGGAAAAGTAAAATTGTTTTGTGAGGGGCATCAGAGGTTATTTTTCTCTTTCTCTCTAAAGGGCTTTTCCATTTTTCCCTACAGTTACAGCTCTATTTTAGGCTCTAGATTGCATGTTTAATCTGTCTCTGTAGCTTTGATTTTCCTCCATCATCGCAGAATCAACATGTATGAGAAATGAAAATTTACCATTTTTCTCCCTAACTTTCCCAACTCTCCAGTTTCTGTCAGTAGTCCTACATTATTTTCTATCTCCTAGGCTAGAAACCTTGAACACAGTTTTGCCTTTCCCTTCTCTTTTTCATCTATATCCAATTGCTTGTCAAGACCTGTGATCTTTTGAAATCCCTTGGATTTCTTTCTACTTTTCTCTTCATTTCCAATGCTACCACCTTGGCTTAGGTCCTCAGTGCCTCACCTGGCTTATTGCAACAGCTTTATGGATAGTTGTCCTGACTCCAGTCTGTTCCCTTATCTAGCCCATCTTGAACACTCCCAGAAAATTAATCTTAAGCTTTAATTAATTTTAATTAATTAATTCTCTAACTAAGTCAGGGTCTTTACTATTCTTTTCAGAATACTGTATTCATTCTTTCTATCTTGTTCCAGTAGTCAGGGTAATCTCTGTCTATCCAAATCTCACCCTTCTTTCAAGGCATATATTAATTTCTTTTTTTTTTTGAAGGAGGGAAGGCAAGGCAATTGGGGTTAAGTGACTTGCCCAAGGTCATATAGCTAGTAAGTGTGTCAAGTGTCTGAGGTGTCCTTCTAACTCCAGGGCCGGTGCTGTGTTCACTGCACCACCTAGCTGCCCCGTATGTATTAATTTCTATCTCCATGAAATTTTCCCTATTTTAGCCTTCACTGTTTTCTCCTTTCTCTAAACTCGTACATAGTTAATATCACACAGATTAGCATGTAATTATTTTATGCATTTCAGTCTGTATCTCCAGATTATAAATTCCTTAAGAATAGAGGTCATGAGTTATAGATCTTCTGATCTCGCACAGCACCTAATAGGGTGCTAGATTCACAGTAGACACTCAAGAAATGTGGTACTTGCCAATTGTGTTATTGAAAAGACATTTTCAAGTGAGTCATACTTTTGCAACAGCTGGCTCCCTCTCTCCTTTCCCTGTTCCTCTTCCATCCCAAATCCATTTTGGGGCTGCTTACGTAAGAGAATACTTGAAAAAGCTGTTGCAGGAAAGTATTATTGCATCTAGTTATGTCACACCATGGGATTCATAACTAGAAGGGACCTCAAAATGATGCTCAGAGTTGAAGTGACTTTCTCGTGGTCACACCAGTAGGAAGTGGCAGCATTGAGATTCAAACCTAGGTCCTCTGCCTACAGTCCAATACTTTTCCAACTATACATTTCTAACCTAAATCTTTCACTATACAAGTAGGGGTACTTTATTTGGGCCCTAAGAATTTGTTTTTTAAACATTTTGATAACTGCATTTCAATACAATTTATTTCTTCTGTAACCCTTTGTATTTTATTTTATGCATTTAAAAACATTATTTGCAGAAGGAGTCTACAGATCTCATAAAGGAATCTGTGACACATACCCTTGTTCAAGATCAGATCTAAGCCACTTAAGGAGTGAGGAAGTTTTTCAAGATATGGTGGTTAGCCTACATTTTATTTTAGCTTTAGGCAGCAAGATCTCAAAATTTAAAAAAAAGATGATTATTTCTATAAAAATAGAAGAGTTACAGAGGAAGAAGAAAGATCTAGCCACCTGAAAGCTTTATATAGGAATTCTATCACTTCATCTCCCATAAACAAAGAAATGGTAACAATAATATACTAATAACGCTATGCTTTGGATAAAGCCTTTCATTTGTGGGCCTCAAAGCACACTACAACCACTAAGCAATACCCAAGGTGACGTAAATATTATTATCCATGATTTACTGATGAGGAAATCAAGGCAAGGAGAGAATTAATTAATACTTACCCAAGGCTTTAAAGAAAATCTGAGTCAGAGCCAATATCAGAATTGTACAGTTTAGCCT
Source organism: Pseudochirops cupreus (assembly GCA_028627135.1). Classification (NCBI taxonomy): domain Eukaryota; kingdom Metazoa; phylum Chordata; class Mammalia; order Diprotodontia; family Pseudocheiridae; genus Pseudochirops; species Pseudochirops cupreus. The sequence goes on from CM053582.1 coordinate 141,424,770, forward strand.
CCCTGCTTCCTTGGGATTGTTCCCGAGGTACATTTTTTTTCATTGATCTTTAAGTAGTTATTAAGTGACAGAGTATGGGCCACTAAATCAATTTATTTCAACATGCATTTATTAAGTGCCTACTATGTGTTAGGCATTGTGCTAGTCACTGAGGATACAAAGAGAAAAAGGAAACAGTCTTTGATATCAAGGAGTTTTATTGGTGGGGGTGAGTGCATGTGTGTGTGCGTGTGTATGCATACATGCGTGTGTATTTGAATGTGTGGGTGGGCATGTGAGTGTGAATGTGAATCTCTCTCCCTTCCCTTGGAGCCAGCTGAGCAATACACCCAGCAGAGATACTAGACTGCAGGTGAGCTGTATGATGAGAGAAAGAACTTTGAGGTCCTGCAATCCCAGGAGTTGCGCATTGACTTTGTCACAAATGTATAATACATGTGTACCTTATTACCATTGTCCTCTAAATTTGAGCCCATTTTGTCCACAGAGGCTATATATTTCTAGGAGAGTGCTCCCTGGATTTATGGAGGAAATGCTTTGTTACTATCTGTATTTTGTCCTAGCTGTTGTTGTTCGGTCATTTTCAGTCAGTTAATATTAGTAACCCCATTTGGGGTTTCTTGGCAAAGATACTACCATTTCCTTCTCCAGCTCATTTTATAGATGAGAAAACTGAGGCAAACAGGGTTAAGTGACTTGCCTAGGGCCACACAACTAGTAAAATTTGAATTCAGGAAGATGTCTTTCCAACTTCAGGCCCGGCACTTTGTGCACTGTGCCACCAAAACATGTTCTCCATTCTCGTGGAGCTCACAGTCTAATGAAGGAGACAACGTGCAAATAACTGTATACATTTTGTTGTTTAGTTGATTTATCACGTCTGACTCTTTATGACCCCATTTTGGGGTTTTCTTTTTTTTGGGGGGGGGGATTTCCTTAGCAAAGACACTGGAGTGGTTTGTCATTTCCTTCTCCAAATCATTTTACAGTCATTTGCCTAGAGAAGATAATTAAATTCATGGGAGCTGATAAGTCTCCAACAGAGAGTATAGGTAAAAAGGGCCCAGATTAGAATCTTCAAAGAAGGTAGATACTTCAAACAATAGAGCAGGAAGCTTGATGTTGACTTCTGGATTATTAAAGGAATGATTTGTTAGAAAGGAAGAGGTGATCGTAAGAATTAGCAAAGATTGATTAAAAACAAATGTCCTAACATTGATGTAAAAATATATCAGGACTTTTGGGATGCAGCCAAAGCAGTTCCTAAGGGAAAATTTCCATTTTTGAAGACTTTCATCAACAAAAGAGAGAAAGAATAGGATATGCCTTTACAATAACTTAGCCCCCATTCTTCAGGACTTTATTGACACCCCAGCTAGTAACACATTCTGAACTTGACTTCAGTCACTGGAATTTTGGGGACCTGGTCTCCTAAACTTTTAAGGCTTATGAAATTATAGTTATCTCAACACTATTGCACCTAAAAGCAGGGAAGAAAAAAATTCAATGAGACAAAGAACAGAGACCTAGATTCATGGCCACATGTGTGCCCAGCAGGGGAGGTTAAGGCCTCTCAGACATTCCAACCTGTTGCTACTTTATGTGGAAGAGCTGCTGACCCCCAACACGAAAAATTGAAGGGAGAACTGAATCCTTGATTACATATTTAGAGGATAGAAAAAAGGGATTGAGAGTAAAAGTTGTTCATCCCTTTAAAGTCCGCTGAGTGGGCAGTTCCTGTGGCTTAGTGATGAGTCTTCTTTGATGTAGCCCATTGCAAGGCGGGGGGGTGGGGGTGGAGTGGGGTGGGGAGGGGGAAGAACTTCCTTTCTTTCTCAATGATGCTCTCAGAGGTAAAATTACTTGCCCAAGTGTAGTGCCAATGCAATATTCACAGCATCCATGGTCACCATAAATATATCCCAATGGTATTCAATCACAAAATATAATGGACTCTGCATATAGAAGACAGAAACAAAACATTTATTCAGACACCAGAAAACTGAATCCCCAGATCAGTAAGCCGATTCCATCATAACAGCAAAGAAGTTAATAAGCCACAACAGCACAGAGAGCCACAGCATCCTTTAACCTTCCCACAAACCAACATTTACTCACAAGCCTAACTGTCTGCTTGCCTGCCATCCTTCCTCTTCCTGCCATCTAGCTGTTCTGACTCCCAGTTTCCTGTGGACTCTGCTCCACCCTTCTGCAAACTCCTCCCACCACAGGCTCCATGTGATTACATTCAGCCTATTAGGGGGCAGAATTTATTTTCAAAGCAGAAAAGGTCTTCAAATTCCCTTAGGCTTATTAAGGGGCAGGGAAGATCTTCAAATCTCCATTACCATTACACCAACTCACAGAACCCTAGAAGGATTACCTCCATTGTCTAAGCTGTGTCAATTAATTCAAGTGCATTTTTTTTTGTCCAAGAGGCAAAGAAAGATACTAGGATTAAAATTTTAATTTCAAAGTAAAATTATAATACTGGCTTGTAATTATTTATATTTAAAATCCATTTGCAGATAGAAGAAATTGTATTAGAGTAAAATTAAAAATTTTTTTGCATCAGTTGACACTTGATCCTTCCAGTGTTAAATATCTGAGGTAGGATTTAAATCTTAATCATATTTTACATAAGCTTTGTTTTCTATCCACTATGCTATTCTGCTTTCTTAGTGAAAAAAAAATGATTTTGAGGTAGAGGACCAGGGTATAAATATTTGCAAGGCTACTTACTACCTGTGAGACCTCAGGCAAATTATCTCCCTGTGTCTCAATTTACCTATAAAATGAGGGAATTGGATCAGATGTCCTTTAAGGTCCTTTGTAGCCCTAAGTCTTTTTTTTTTAATTTTGGTTTATTTACTTTTAGTTTACAACATTCAGTTCCACAGTCCCTTGAGTTTTAGATTTTCTTTCCCCCCTATTTCCCCCCCCCCCCCATCATGGCGGCATGCACTTGGATACAGGATCTACAAATATCTTCCCATTAATCATTAGTCAGCTGGTAAAGAAGGATGGAATGATCAGTGGTAGCCCGAAGTCTTAAATCTTATTCTAACACCCCATAGTTCTCTGAAGGACAGTCCTGTGACATTGCCAACATGTAGGGAGACATGATTCCTAATTGGCTGAGAGACTTTGCAGCCCATGAGGCTGCATACGATGCATGTGAGAATCCTGATTGGTGGAGATAATTCAGAAGAAGAGAGAAGCAGAGAAGGGAAGAGATTGGGCTATAGGCAAGATATGAACTTGGAATGCTCTGAATAGAGACTAGGAAACCTCCTCAGAACTGCAGGCACATAGGGAAATCTCTGCCCCCATCCTCTCCCCAAAAGGTCTCTTGATTCCTACCATCTACAGCCCCAGAGGCTACTAAGAGTAAGCTTCTCTGGAGAGATTCTATCTTTGACCGAACTAGGATTCAATCTTGCTTCTATATTGCAGAATTTCTTCTCCTTTCTTCTTGTATATTGGAGAGAGAGAGAGAGAGAGAGAGAGAGAGAGAGAGAGAGAGAGCCAGAAAGACAGAGAGACAGAGAGAGAGAGGGAGGAAGGGAGGGAAGGAGAGACAGACAGAGAGAGGCAGCTGATGGTTCAGTAGGTAGAGTGCCTGGCTTGAAGTCAGGAAAACCTGTGTTTGAATCCAGCCTCAGACACTTACCACCTGAACGACCCTGGTGAATGAGTTAACCTCTGTTTGCCTCAGTTTCCTCAGCTGTAAAATGGTCATAATAATAGCACCTCCCTCTCAGGGTTGCTGTGAGGACCAAATGAGATAATATTTGTAAAGTACTTAGTTCAGTGCGTGGAGCATAATAGGTGCTATATAAATGCTAGCTGTTATCATTCAATGATCAACACTAATCTGTATAATTTCTGTGATTACTATTTTACTTACTACATGCTTTGATAAATAGGCTTGTTCACTCTGTCTTTACTGTAATAAGAGGGAGCTAAGCTGACTGAGAGTAAGTTAATTGTTTCCTTTCCCTTCGGAGGGAGCAGGGAAAATGACTTTTATCCTGAACCACTCCCCACCCCCAGCCAAAAGCATCATACCCCTAGATTTGAAGATATTTGATGTATAAGTAGACAAAATTCTAGCCCAGTATCCCTCTTGGTGATAGGAGAGTAAAGGAGTGAAGAACCAGCCCAGGAACTCTATGGTTCAGACTTTAAGCTGTTAGATATGGGCTCTATATCTTTGTCTACGAGAACAATTCTCTTACTTAGTCTTCCACTGTAGCATGGTCTTCTTATGTGGTCCACATGTTACACAGGTGCAAACATTAATATGCCACTCATGGGCCAGCTGTTTCCCTGGGGTCCAGACCTACTTTGAACTATGAACTATTTACTGAGTTTGATTTCTGTAGGTTGCTACATAAAACTGAACATTCTGGTGGCTTCTGCAGTCAAGTACTGTGTGTACTTGACAGGAGTTCAGCACCTGGACTTCAATCCTCATGAAAGTGTTTCATCTTCCTTCCTACACTTACTTGGCTGATTTTATCTTGTGTCTCTGTTGTTGCTCAGTCAAGTTTCTTTACCTCAGGAGTGCAAATGGGAAGGAGATCAAGGTCATGCTAGAGTGAGGTTACCCTTGGCTTCATGGAGCTCCCAGGTGAGAGAGTGGAATATCTAGGCCAGGAGATCCATCTGTTGATCAAGGTCTAACTTAAAGAAGTTCCAGAGGTTTCTGGAGCCAGGGCATTCTACCACATTAAGAGAAGGTGGAAGGCTCCCCTGCTTCATCTTTACCAGCATTCTAATCCTCAGGGTTTGAGGGAAAATTTCCAGCCCTACCTGCTTTGTATGTGTATAGAGAGTCATCTATTTTCACCTGTGTCCACGGACTTTTAAATATTTTTGAGGTCCGAGTGCACATCATTGCTGAGGACATCTTATTTTCTCTTAGAAGAAAATAACCATAGTATCCTTGGGAGAACTTTATAGTATGAAGACTATTCTGCTATCTTGCAACCAGCATGGAGGACAGATAGAATCAACTCAGTCTTGAATGTGTATCAGTAATAATATCTTTATACAGGCAGGTGCCAATTCTCAGGGTTAATCCTGGAAATATCAGAATTTGGTGTACTCCCAGGGTATTCAAGTCATCTCACCTACTAGTAAGCAAGACTTCAAATGAGAATAAGAACTAGGTCTACTATCAATCTCACGTGAACAAGAATGTCCTTGCAATGAGAGAAAGGGATGAGAGGAGGAAATTCTTCCACATGTCCCAGCTTTGTCTATTAGAACCCGCTTAGTCTGCTGACTTTGGCTTCTGAGGATTTGAACCAGGTACATCTGACTCCAGGGACCAAGTGCTCTTTCTACTGTACTACATTGCCCCCTTCTGTCATCCTAGGCCATTCACTATAGGCCTTGAACTCAGCTTAGGAGATCTTACTGCTGCTTGCCACAATGATAGATACTCCCTATACCTGCTATTCTTTTAGAAATATTTTTCTGCTTCTCTTTCCACTTCCTATTTTTCTCTCCAGTCAACTCGGCTTGGCACTTTCTGCCATATGCCCTTCACACATAGCATTCTGAAAAGTATAGTCTTTTCTGGACATTAACATGTCTTTTACACATTTATTCTCAAAAATAATATTTTTAGGTTGTCTAGGGGAGAAGAAAAGGAGAGGGGCTGCACAATCTTAGGCATTTTGTACTCTAGCTCTCTACTATAACAAGGTGTAGTGGAAAGAAGAGAGGATGTGGAGTCAGAAGATTTGAATCTGAATTTCAATACTGACCTTTACTGGTTATATGACCATGAATAAGTCACTTAACCTGACTGAGCCTCAGTTTCCTTATCCATAAAAGTGGGTTGATACTACTTGTACTATTTAGTTCATAGGGTTGTTATGAGAAAAGTACTTTAGAAGCCTTAATGTGCTATGGAAATATGAATCATTTTACCTTTTAAGCAGAAATTCCAATATTATGATATTGTAATTATTCTATAATTGTTGCTAATGGCATTTTTTATTTATATAGACAAAAGATATTCATTGTCCTTTGCTTCAAGACTCTAGGAAGCCTCTTTCCTCTCCTGCCACTTCTTTGTTATTCTGTCCATATTATTTTATTACTTTAACAGAGTAATATTTTACCCATATTACTCTATTGCAGCAAATCAGTGATTCCCAACCTTTTAGGTGTTGAAATACCTGCAGAATCACTTGAATACTTCATAAGAAGAGAGAAGCAGAGAAAGAGAGAGACTGGGCTAGAGTAATTGAACTCATTATCTTTTCCCACATACTTTCTCCTTTTTCAGTATTCTCTAATTTTATTTAAGGCATCGTTATCCTTTTACTCTTCCTGGATCATAACCTTGGCATTGTGTGTAGGAAGTAAATAACTGTCCTATACCTGATTCCTCTTATATGATGAGTACCTTTCTACTATCTAATTTGGGGAGACGTTAGAGGTAGACCAAACCTAAGCTTTAAGTAATTTTCCATAGATGCCAGGGTTGATATTTAATGAGCCAAAGAGTGTAGAAAAGGAGTCTAACTTCTCTCATTAGAGTTCAGCTCCTGCAGGATTGAATCTAGCATCGCATTCTTGGGTCCAGAGCAGAGGTACTCCTTAGCGGAGAGAGCGAGGATGAACATCTCCAGCTCTTCAGTACTAGGTTATGATTCTAATTGTTAGATGCATATATGTGTATTTTTTAATATGTAAACAAAGAGATGGTTTGTGGTGTCCATTTAACACCAATCTGTCTAAGAAAGTAGAAACTACCTTCGGACTTAGTGTCTGAATGGCTGAATGTGTTTGTCATGTTCTTAGGAGTTGGTTGCCAGGCCCCCACACCAACTGCATGTGTATATGAAGGGCTGGTGGGGGGGGGGGTGGATTCAGATTAACAAGAAGAATAATCTCTGGTCTATAACCACACCAAGATGGTTTAGAAAGATCCCTGGTCTTTCCAGGCCCAGCCTTCTGCACCTGTGTGTCATCTGAGAACATGCTGCTTTTGGAAGGTTAAGGATCAGCAGTGTCAGAGTAACAGAGACAGCTGGTCAAATGCTTTTTGCCCTGCTCCTTTGATGTACATGCCACTGGAGAACTTTGCCCACTGTGTAATCAGTATGAACCCACAGCTGTTGCCTGTTCCAGTTGGCACCAAGGTTCTCTACTTACCTAGATAACAACCTGGGATGTTACAGTGGGAGGTATGCATATATCACCCTGCATTGTAGGAAGGGGTGGGGGGCACTAAGCAAAGTGAAGGGAAGCAATCCAAATGGTTTGGGAGGGGAAATGACACTTAAGTTAAAAGTGTTCCTTGTCCCAGATATCTCAGGTTGAGAAATAAAATTATGTGCCCTATATGGATAAATAGAATGTGGTTGGGAATCCATCTCCAGCTCCATGGAGACACAGAGATAAGTGGAAGGAGATGATGTGAGGCCATTTACTTATTAGTTTACTCATCTGCCTGCCTTTTGTAATTGAGTTCCTGTCTCTATTGGAATAATTCTTGGTGTCTACCTCAACAGTTAGGCCCAAACTGATGCCTCTCTTAGAGGGTGAATTCATAGAGAAGCAGCATCTCCTTTACTTGGGCCCAGAGAAATTTCCTGTGCAACATGAATCTTTCATAAATTCTGTCTGATGGTGGTGGTGAAGATACATGCTAGCTGTATGACCCAGGGCTAGTTCTCCCTGAGCTTCAAATTTCCCATCTGTAAGATGGGGTTAGTGTAATGCATACACTCTCTGTCTCATTGGGTTAAATGAGTTATTATGAAACATAAATTAAGATATAACCTTCTCTGGAGGTTTATGAAGCACCTTATTATTGTAAAGAGTAGCTTTCATTTTCTGCCATGCTATATGCATAAATTATAAATCTCTCTCTGGGGGAGACCCAACAACCCAGTATTGTAGGTGCTATTATTTGCTTTTATCATCCCCATTTTATGATTGAGGAAACTGAGGTAGACAGAGTTTAAAATGATTTGCCTGGGTCACAGCTAGTAAGTATCTGAAGCTGGATTTGAACTCAGGTCTTCCTGACTCCAGGGCCAGCACTGTATCCACTGTGCCACTTGGCTGCCTATACATTCTATGTATATATTCTTTTTTGGTCTGGATTTGTAATTTCATCAGTGTGAGAGAAATCTCGGTGTAGAAACTTCCTCCAACAACGTAGGGGGGCAATTTATCTGTAATTTAATTACCTGGAGCATTGAGAGGTAAAAACACTTTACCCATGGTCAGAGAGCCATTAAGTGTCAGAGACAGGACTTGAACCCAGATATTCCTAATTTTAGGACCAAGTTGCATCTCAGTATTAATCAATATGCATATATAATATGCCTCATGCATGCAACATACATATACAGATATGATACACACACGTAACAGTAGATGTTTACTAAACCCCAAGGAGCTATCCTGCTAAAAACAAACCCAGGATGTTGTCTTTAATGCATGTTTATAGCTCTCTCTCTTTTTCTGTTCCTAGTAAAGGATATTCCTTTTCAGTGGTGCCATTGATCTGAAGAAATACTTTAGAAGTAGTAACAAAAACAGATCAACTGCTGCCATGGGGAAGGTCTCTTTCCACACAACTGGGTTGGCTTGAGAGCAGCTGTAAGTGAACAGTTCCTTTAGACCTCCCCAAATGCCTCCCCCACCTGTTCACTGGTGCCTGGAATGCCTTTCAGGGAGACAAAGGCCTTCTGATCATAGTTAAAGATAGAGTTTAAGATGCAATTAACCCTGACTGAGAATGTGATGAATGAGATGATTCAGGGCATACTTCAGCACTGTAGCTGCTTGTGGTTAATGGCCAAGGATCTCACATTTAGAGTAATGGGCCAGCACAGATGACTTGTGACCTGCATTACATATGGTAAATACTGCTGTTTACTGTAGTAAATACTACTATATATTATACTATGAGTTATAAATACATAAATCACATTACAAATGGTCATTGATGGACAGATTGATAATTGGGGGAGGGGTACATCCACACCAGTGAGATCACACATTCATAGGAATATCTGTAACCTCTGGTTGAACACCACAGCTGACTTAATCAAATCTCCATAAGGTGAAAAGGGCTTCATATAGCACTTTGTTTCACCCCTCTCCAATTCCCTTGACCAAAAAAAAAAAAGGAAAAAAACCCCACAATATCCCTGATTAATCTAAATGGGTATTATAATAACTCATATTTGTAGAATATATTAAGGTTTTCAGAGAATAGTCCTCATGAAGACCCTTTGACTGGGAACTCTAATCTAGAGTAATTATCCCCATTTTGCAGATAACAAATGACTGAGATTTAGTGCCTGCTTTGTAGACATGCATCTGGGAAGTTTTAAACTCAGGTCTTCTGGGATCTAAATTAAGAGCTCTATGCACTAAGGCCCCTAATCATCTCCATGAAGGCATGAGGCTGTATCTTCTCTATATCTGTTGCCAAGCACCCAATACAGCTAGGTGGTATAAAATATAGAGTGCTAGACCTGAAGAAAGGAAAACGAGTTCAAATCTTACCTCAGATACTAACTGTGTGGTAAGTCACTCAAATTCCCTCAGCCTCAGCTTCCTTGTCTGCAAAATGGGAATAATAATAGCAAAAACCTTATAGGATTTTTGCGAAGATTAAATACAGTTATATATATAAAGTGCTATATAAATGCTAGCTATTATTACTGTTATTAATTATTACAGTGCTCTAGAGGTATATAAATTCTTAATATATACTTGCTGAATTGAATTAATATTAGATCCTTTAGGGAAATAAAGGGGAAAGAGTACAAACTCTGAGTATGAAAGATGGGGGGTTATGGGACCAACAGATAAACCTCTCCTATTTCAGTTTCACAGAGCTTGACTCACAATATTTTCTCCTCTATCTTTTCTGATCCCCATAGCTGTCAGTTTTCTTTCTTTCCTCAAATTATTTTGTATTTACTTGTCTGTGATCATATATTCCCCTAGCTGCATTGTAGGCTTCTAGAGCAGTGGTTCTCAACCTTCCTAATGCCGTGACCCTTTAATACAGTTCTTCATGTTGTGGTGACCCCCAACCATAAAATTATTTTCATTGCTACTTCATAACTGTAATTTTGCTCCTGTTATGAATTGTAATGTAAATATCTGATGTGCAGGATGTATTTTCATTGTTACAAATTGAATATAACCCACAGGTTGAGAACTGCTGTTCTAGAGGGCAGGAACTCCCCTCCACCTCCATCCTCCCTACCTGCCTCTGGACCTATGATTTCATCAGTGTGGAAAACTTTCAGGGTATAACCACCTTCTACCAGTTCAGCAACTGTTCTTCAACTTACTGTCTTAGAGAGTGACAATGAGAAGAGAAGTGACTTGTCCCTGGTCACACAGCTAGTATGTGTCAGAGACAGGGCTTGAACCCAAGTCTTTCTGCCTTCAAGGCAAACTACATTGCCTTTCACCTTGTATACAGTAGGTGCTTCATAAGTGTTTGTGGAATTGAATTTGAAAGTAGGTTCTACTTCTTTAGACAGATTGATGTTTAATGTAAATCACTGGTCTTTTTTCTCATTTATCTGCTGAAGAGAAAATCTACACATACATACCAATTTCAGTCCCTGTGTTTAAATGTTATCAATATTTGACTTTACTGTTGGGGAAACGATACTCTTTTCCCTGATGAAATATCAACAGGAACGCATTTCTTAATGCCATTTGGAATCATTAACAGCTGTAGCTACATTTGATTACAGGGTAGACAAAATTCTTTTCACTACTAGTAGAGTCTGCTCTTTGTGAAACAGTTGTACTCATAAGTCTTGTCTGAGCTTACTAATCAAGGGTTAGGTATTGTGTAATATCGATGAGCCCTCTGGCTGTCTCAGACAGAGACCTCACCCTCACTTAGAAACATGTCTGTCACCCTGAAAAAAACCCTCCTGAGGCAAAGTGTGCTCAAGTGGTATTTTTGCTACCCGAGGGTGGGAGAAATGAGGTGTGTTCATGTGGAGAAGAGAAGGGGAGCCAGGACTCCTGTCTTCAAACTTGGGAAGGGTTATCTTGTTGAAAAAAGATCTAACTTAATTCTATATAGCTACAAAGGACTGACCTAGGAGAAACAAGTCAAAGTTAAGGGGAGGCAGATTCTGGCTGAATATGAAGAACTTTCCTTCTGTCTTCTGACCTTGTCACTACCCTGGTCCAGGGCCTCATCACCTCCCACCTGAATTATTTCAACAGCCCACTGGTTGGTCTGCCTCAGTTCTTTCTGTGCACTGCAGTCCTCCACTCAGCTGTCAAAGTGATCTTCTTAAAGCTTACATCTGACAGGATCATCCTCCTACTCAGTTAGCCCCAATAGCTTCCTTTTAACTCCAGGGTCAAATATAAAAACACTGTTTGTTTTTTAAATCCTTGTACAACCTGGGCCCTTCCTCCTTTTCCAATCTTCTTACATTGTACTTCCCTCCACATATTCTTTGATCTAAACCTACTTCCTCTTCCTCAAATAAGACATCCCTATTCCTTAACTCCATGCATTTTCATGGATTGTCCCCCAAGCCTAAAATTACCTTCTGCCTTCCCTCAAGTCTCAACTAAAATCTCAAGATCTTAAATTTCAAATCCCATGTGATCAGATAAAATGGAGACCAGTTACAAAATGGAGTTGGTTTAGTGTGGGAATCAAGAGAATCAATTATACTCTGTCTTATGAACATTGACTCTATCTTATGTTGCTATATGTATTCTCCTCTGTCTTGTGTTTCTGTTATTTATCCATGGAAACTATATTTTATGAGCCATCTATTGTTTCATAAATGCAGGTGTATGTAATTAATCACCATCTTTCAGTTTTATGAATAGAGGACCCTGAAACCTACTCATCTCCCTCCCAACTCAACCAAAACTCACTCTTTCCCCCTCCCAGCTATGAAAATCCCTTATCGTTCCTTCAAAAGAAATTAAATTACTTAATTTTCTATCATGGTTAATGGTTTTAACTAATTGGTCCTATTTTTATTCATTTTTTGTTTATAATCTGCTTCAGTCTGTCTTCAAGGTCTTTGGACTGACTGGGGCATCCACTTAATTTTATTTATTTATTCTGTCATTTATTCTGACTGCCTCGCTAATAAATTATTTTTGCTCGAGTTGTTTCCGTGGTTATTATTAATTAGCAGCCACACATGGCTTCTGCAACCTTTCCAGGTTGCTCCACAATGTTAGTGCCATCCCCTTGGGATTACCTCTATTTTACCCTGTGTATATCTTGTATGTGCATAGTTGTTTATATGTTATCTCTTCCATTAGAATGTGAGATTTTTGATAGTGAGAGTTGTCTTTGCTTTCTTTGTACATCAGGAGTTAACACAGTGCCTGGCACAAAGTAAGATGCTTTTTGGCTTGACTTGAAATTGTCAAAGCATGTAATGTGCTATCTTGTGAAGTCAGGTGTTTCTCATCACTAGAAGAATTCAAGTAGATTCTGGATTACTGAATGCTATCAAGGAGATTCCTGTACTGTGTGTGTGTGTGTGTGTGTGTGTGTGTGTGTGTGTGGTCTAGGTGATCCTTAAGGACCATTACAACTTTTAAGATCCTAGAACTATAGATGGGGAATCATTTTGTCCAGTTCCTTTTTGGTAGGAGGAACGTTATTCCATGCAGGCTCATTTTCCCTTCAAAGACAATGAAGCTATCCTTGCCATTCAATTGCTCCAAGGGACTAGAACCATTGACTTCAATTTTTTAAAGTACTAAAGCATACAATGAATCCAGTACTACTCACACCCTACTGACCCCGTGCACAAATACAAAGGCATTAAAGTTGTACCAAACTGAATCAGTGCTACTGTATCCTTGCTGCACATAATTTCTATTGAACAAATCTTCTTTTGTTAAATGTTAGATAGCTGGTTAGATAGCTGTCTCGTTACATTCTAAGCTTGAGCCAGAAGTCATCAACCACCCTGAGTCAGGCCTGATCCAGAACACTCCTAATTTTACAGATGAGGAAACTGAGGCCTGGAGAAGTTCGATCTTTTGCCCAAAAATCACATGGTTAGTTTGAGTAGAGCCAGAACTAGAAGCTGCTTTTCCTGACTCTCGCTCCAGTTCTCTTTCCACTAAAGCATGATGCTCTTTGTTTAATTTGTTTTTTAAAAAATTTTAATCTTATTGGTATCCATTTTTTTTACATCCTATTAATTTTTTTAAATGTACCCCTTCTCCCTTTCTTACCCAGCAAGCCATCCTTTGTAATAAATATTTAAAGGAATTGAGGATGCCACAAATTTAATTTGGTGATTATATGCTCCTGGAAAGATTAAGAACTTCTATCAACACCCTATGAATAATTTCCCTTATTGTAATTAAAACCATCCTAAGGCTAGTGAGGGGAAATTTGACATTAAAGGAATAATAATATATGAACTGCTTTATAAGAAGAGAGCAACAACATTTCAACAATGCTGCCCCCTGCAGAGAAAAATCAGAATCTCAAATTCAGTAGCATTTTTTCAAAGGGTAAGGGATCCCACTTCAGTGATCCCAGAAGTCCAGTGAAAAGTCTTTCTTTTTCTTAGTAGCTTCCTACTCCTCAAGGGAATTGGACTAATAATAGCCCATGTGATGGAGGCTAGTAGTGTAAATATCATTATTCCTACTTTACAATTAAGGAAATAGATTCACAAGTGATTGGTCCATGACCATACAAGTAGTGTCACAGGAAATACTAATAAAAATTAGCATTCAGATGGTGCTTTACATATGTGATCTCATTTGAGTCTCACAACAACTGTGCGCAATGTTATCTCCATTTTACAAGTGAGGCTGAGAGATTAAATAATTTCTCCAGGGTCACATAACTAGTGCGTGTGTGAGGTACAATTTGAAGTCATGTTCCTGATTCCAAGGCCAATATTCTCTCCACTGTACTGCCTAGGATTTGAACCCAGGTCATATAATTCTAAGTTCAGCATGCCTTCTATTACACTAGACTGCCTTATCACTAAGGGACCTTTGAAGTCTAATGTTCCATGTCTATATGACTTCTATAATTATAACTGTACTATAAGAATGTACTATTCTAGATGTAGACATACTATAAAAGGGAAAGTACTTGGAGGAGAAAAATGGCAAACCACTCCAGTATTTTTGCCAAGAAAACCCCAAATGGGGTCATGAAGAGTCAGGCAGGACTGAAAAATGACTGAACAACAAAAAGCATAAGAAAAATACATGTGGCATATGTATGTATGTATGTATGTATACATGTATACTAGATGAAGACCTTCCTTGCAGTGTTTTATATGAGTGTTTGGATATGTTAGCGAACAGAATTATCCAGCTGGAATAATTGGGCTACAAAATAGAGACAGAAGTTAGTAGAAAAATAGACTAAGGGAACCCTGGTGACTGTGTATGGGGCAAAGTGAGTAAATGAAAGACACCAGAGCTGATTAGTAGAATGGAAAGACAGTACTGGGGTGAAAGAATTGGGGTGGAGATTTGGAAGAATTATTCCTGGGGTATCATTCAGTCTAAAGTAAGGGAGTTAGAAAGGGGAAAACCAAAACAAAATTACTTGTTTCCTTATTGGCCAGAAATACTTAAAGGAAAGATTACGGGAAGCCTGTGGTATTGCTAAAAATAAATTAGACAATTTTTGGATAGACAGGGAGAGCTGCATCTGAGGCAGCATAGAGCTGGACTCTTGTGAAAAGATAAGAGATTTTTAGGCACATAATCTCCCTAAATAAGACTTGCCTTCTCAACCAAGCGAAGCAGGATGCTATGACTACAATATAATCCTGTGATTATCTACCAGTGTTCCATTCACACTTATAAGTCTTTATGCTTTATAGCAAAGTAGTTTTGTTTTGAATTCAATTTGTTGAATTTATTTTTTGTCTTCATTAGGTTATATAATATAAATTTTATATTTACATTAAATATATTAATTCAATTTAAACCTTTACTTAGTGACCATCACATGCGAGGTACTGTGCTAAGCCCTGGGGATGTGAAGACAAGAGCAGGAAAGGTCTTGTCTTATGGATACATTGATGTTTCGTCATAGTTTCATCTGCCTGATTTGTATCTAAGTGTTCTTGGAGACAGGCAGAGGAGGCAGGAATGGGAGATGCAAAATGGCATGGAGTTTTGTTTGTTTTTCTATGTAAAATTTTTTATATTTTATTTTTTCCAATTATATGTAAAATAAATTTTAACATTCATCTTAAAAAATTTTGAGTTCTAAATTCTCTCCTTTACTCCTCTTCCCCTGCTTAAGAAGGCAAGCAATTTAATACAGATTATCTGTGTGAATTCATGCAAAACATTTTCATATTAACCATGTTGTGAAAGAAAACAGGTCAAAAAAAAGAAAGAAAAGAAAACCAAAGAAAGTTAAAAAAAGAAACCAAAACTATGCTTCTGTCTGCTTTCAGACTCCTTCAGTTCTTTCTCTGGAGGTGGATAGCATTTTTCATCACAAGTCTTTTGAAATTGTCTTGTTCGTCTTATTGCTAAGAATAAGTAAGTCATTCATTGTTGATCGTTGTATACAACAATGCAATACAACAATATTGCTGTTACTATGTACGATGTTCTCTTGGTTTGACTCAATTTAGTTTATATCAGTTCATGTAAATCTTCCCAGGTTTTTCTGAAAGCATCTGGCTCATCATTTCATACAGCAAAATAGTATTCCATCACAATCATATATCACAACTTATTCAGAATGGCATGGAATTTTGAAGTTGAGAAGAGCAAATGGTGTCCAGCAATTAGGCTTTTCTTTCTGTCCCAGCTTTCTTGGGGAGACTTTGAGACACATTCAGTTTATACCTATGGGGGAAACACCTCTGCTGTCTCCCTACACACACACACACACACACACACCCCTACACACACACACACACACACCCCTACACACACACACACACACACACACACACTCAACTTGCTCAGTATGAAAGGGATGGGGGGGATAATGTTAAAGGCACCTATCTAAAATTCTGATCTGGGAGCAAATCTGTGGATGCCTGAAAATGAAACTGGAGACAATAGCAGAGATCACCTAGTTCTTGTATTGCATCAAAGGGAAGCTAGTTCAACACTGTAGGTATCTTGAGTGGTAAACTCTGAGTGAATGCTTGCAGGCTCCCCAGTGAGAACAACTAGCAAATGTCCCAGCATTCTATCTGCCTGCCCCTGGTAAGAGAGGGCTTGACACAAGAGCTTGGAAAGATCACAGATTGAAGGGTGTGCAATGTGGGTAAATTGAAGTAAACTTGCATTTATTAGTCTCTAATAGTCTGGTGGTAATATACATGTATGCTTGGGTAAGAACTTTTAGGGAACACTAAAGACAAAAACTCTAGGGGAAAAGGATAAAGAGAAAGATTTAATCTTAAGGTAAGATAGGAACAGAGTCATGACCTGATTAGATAATCTACACCAATCTCTAGGCTAGTGAGAGAAGAATAATGTTTTCCATAAAGAGTGGAGCCAAGGAATAAATTGCAGCCAGTTTTCTGGGAGCCAAAAAAGGACTGGAGTTTGGTGATGGGTAGTATACATGGCAGGAGAGAAAGAATATTTGATTATCAGTACATATCCTGGTCCTTATTGTTAAGTAAGATCAGATACTGGTCACAGTATCCCTTGGTGTCACAAAACATTCTTTACCTTCAATGAATTTACATTTCACTGGGGGATAGGAGTAGGGTTATGTTATGTGTGCAAATAAATAACCAGAACTTGGCAGAGAACCTAGGTTCAAATCTCACATTTACTGCTTATGAAACCTTAGGTCAGTCTTAATTTCTTTAGGACTCAATTTCGTTATCTGTGTAAAGAAGGACTAGATGGCTTTTGAGATTCCAACTCTGTGAAACTGAATGTATTACAGGGAAGGGGAGGGATTCATGCCAACTGAGGGGCACTGGAAAATCCAGGATGGTGTCCATGAAAGGTAGTATTTTGAAGGAAGAAAGGAATTATGAGAGGTATCGATGAGAAAAGAATGCATTTCAGGAGTAAAGGAATAGCTTGTTCAAATGGGAACAGAGGCAAGAGATGGAGTTTCAAGCTCAGGATGTGGGACATCATCCAACTTGGCTAAACCTCTTTTTTTGTGAAGGGAAGTTGTATAAAATAAAGGTGAAAAGATAGGAGAGAGCCAGCTAATGGAGTGCCTCATGTGCTAGGCAAAAGAGAAAGGCAGGTCTGTTATTCACTACTTATCTTTTTGGTTAGAGGATGTAAGCTGTTTCACTTAAATAAAAACTGTTGATTCAGGAGTGTGTGTGTGTGTGTGTGTGTGTGTGTGTGT
This sequence comes from Pseudochirops cupreus, assembly GCA_028627135.1. Taxonomy (NCBI): domain Eukaryota; kingdom Metazoa; phylum Chordata; class Mammalia; order Diprotodontia; family Pseudocheiridae; genus Pseudochirops; species Pseudochirops cupreus. The sequence continues at coordinate 141,442,123 of CM053582.1, forward strand.
GTGTTGTTGTTGTTGTTACCGTTTTAAACATCTCAAGCAAGATGTCTGGGAACATGACCAAATTTATCAGACAGTAAAAACACATTAAAATGAACAAAACCTCCATGGCAACCCACCAAACAGTATTCTTCCCCAACTGTATGAGCTCAGTAGAAATGGAAAGTCCTTCTTAGGCAGTACACTGAAGGAAGAGAAGGAAGAAGGGAAAGACAGAAAAACAGCAGCTTACTCTTATAGAGAATTTTACATTTTTTTTCCAGCACTTACATGTACATGATCAATTTGAATCTTTATAACAATCCTATGAAGTGGGCAGACAAGGTCGGTTCTTGTTATCTCCATCTCACAGATAAGGAAACGGCAGCAGTTAGGTGGCACAGTGGATAGAATGTTGGCCCTGGGGTCAGGAAGATCTGAATTCAGATGTGGCCTCAGATACTTATTAGCTGTGTGACCTGGAACAAGGCACTTAAATTCTGTCAATCTCAGTTTTCTCATCTGTAAAATGGAAACAATAATAGCACCTGCCTCCCAGGGTTGTTGTGAAGATCAAATGAAGTAATATTTGTAAAACGCTTTGCAAAACTTTAAAGTGCTATATATAGTCTGTGATTTATGATTGTAACTCACCTGAAATTACAGAACTAATGAAACATAGAACTCAGAATAAGGACTCAGGTCACCCTTGCAAACGCAGTGAATCTTGGGATGCAAACCCAACCCACCCAATAGGTGTCTGAAGAAAAACAGGTGAAGAAAACTCTGTTGCGAGCAGTGTGATGCCGTGGTGTCCCAGAAGTCCAGGACTTAGAGCAGTGTAAACATAACTAATGTGGAAATATGTTTAATATGATTTCACATGTGTAGCTCATATCAGATAGCATGCTGTCTTGGGAGGGAGGAGGGAAAAGAAATTTGGAACTCAAAATCTCATAAAAGTGAATGTTGAAAACTATTTTTATATGTAATTGGAAAAAATAAAATACTATTGAAATACTATAATAATAATTATTAAGAAAAAAGTGAGCAGTGTAGCAGTGCTGAACACACTGTCTGGTCCAGAGCTTGTTGACTGACCAGCAAGGCACTGATTGATTTCTGTAGACAATGGAGAAAAAAATTTGCCCTTAGTCAACTAGCTGTGTGACTCTGGGCAAGTCACTTAGTTTCTGTTTGCCTCAGTTTCTTCATCTTCAAAATGGGTATGATAATAGCACTTACCTCTCGAAGCTGTTGTATGACTCAACTGAGATAATAATTTGAAAAGTGCTTAGCACAGTGCCTGTCTCATCGTAGGCGCTTTATAAATGTTATTACTTTATAAATGATGGTGATGATGCTAATCTGCCTTACTCTGGAATTATTGAGAGCATCACACGCAATACTGCATGAAAAGACCTTTTAGCCATCTAGTCCAGTGTCTTTGTTTCATAGGTGAGATCACTAAGGGGCAGCAGGAGTAGGTGATGAACAGTTGCTGGCAGAGAGAGGTTGCATGGCATAGTGGATACCTTTGGAGTCAAGAAGTCCTGCCTCTGATACTTATTGGCTGTGTGACCCTGGACAAGTCTGGCCCAGGCAACTTCTGAGGACTTCTAACTGCAAAGCTGCAGACCATACCTTGGTGGAGGGAGTTTATCATTGGGAATTCTCCCCACTGATGAAGTCACAGATCTAGACCAAGTGGCAGAGACAGGGCTTGAACCCAGTCCTCAAAATTCCCTAGTCTAAAGCCTTTGGCACTACTCCATCCTGCCCACCATACTGTGAAAAAGCTTAGCTCAGAGACTGCCACCTCCATAAACAGGGTGGGAGGCCCAGGAGGGCCTGTGTGATTTCAAGCATTTGGCACCATTGTTGTTCAGTCATTCAGTCATGTCCAGCTCTTCATGACCCCCATAGACCTTAGGGTCCTTGGGGTTTTCTTGGCAAAGATACTGGAATGGTTTGGCATTTTCTCCTCTTGTGGGTTAAAGCAAACAGAGGTTAAGTGATTTGTACAGGGTCATACAGCTAGTAAGTGTCTGAGGCTAGATTTAAACTCAGGTCTTCCTGGCTCCAGGCCTAGTGCTCTATCCACTATGCCCACCTAGCTGTCTCCATTTGGTAGCATGATTCCATGTAAAACCTGCATCTTAGAGGAATATAATATAAAACTATAGATGATAGATGGTATATATGTTTGTATATGTATATATATATATGTATATACATACATATATCTCTCTCTGTATATGTATATCTGTACATTTATATGTAAAGCCTATGCCTTGACATGGTTCTGCTGTTCTCTACTTTCATATGCTGCCTATAGACTGGTGTGTTTATTAGGGCCATTAGCAATGTCCTGCTTTCCAAACTGAGCTTCCTGGAAGGCTGACAATATATACCCTCCTGAAAAAAAACCATGCTCCTCACTGTGTTATGGAAGGAGGCTTTATTGCAAAACAGAAGCTACCGGAATGCTAAGCGATTATTTCCCTCAGATCTCATGTCATTTCCAAGTCAAACTTCCCAGGGTGTTTGCTCTTATCACCCCCAGGTAAGGGAGGGCTTCGCTGGCCCTGCCTTTTGTACTCCACCCTTTTATGTTACTGGCAAAGCAGCTCTCTACAGCTGTCAACTGCTGCCCTCAGCTGGTAAGGGGAGGGCATAGGGTACGGAATCCGCATAGTTTGTGTCCTCTGGCTAGCATTCTGGTTCTCCTCACAACTGGCCATGGTGTTAAACTAGTAGGGACTGCTGACCTCACTGGAGCTCCCATTCCTTTTGCGTAGCTCCCAGTCTTTGCTACCCTTAGACACCTGCCTGGGTTTGTGCCATTCTCCATAAAGATCTGCTCTGGCTCCTTGGATACATACGAGAGGCCATCCTACACAAACACTGTCTCAGAGAGAGCAGTTTAAACTCTGCAGGAATCTTGAGACACCTTTTACTCCTTACCCTCAGGGCCAGGAGACCCTGCCCTCCTGTATGCTCTTCATTGGTTTAATCAGTAAGACTAACTCTAAGTACTCCTCATCTCCATCTTACTCTTATTAGCCAATCCATATATTTATTCAAATCACTTAAAGTGGGGCTGTCTTTTAACTGCCACAAGGGATTGGTGGTGGGACTAGGATGAAGGAGGGTACGGAAGAGCTCTAATGAATCTAGATTCTTGACTATGATTTTCATTCAAGGACAACCTAGTGATATCAGGTAAGTAAGCCTCTAAAGATGTCTGAGAAACACAAATCTTTCTAAGTTTTAAAATCATGAATCTGGAGGTAGAAGAGAATCCTCTTTAGAATCATCTAATCCACCACTTCCTGTTTTTTTTTTGTTTTTTTATTATTTATTTTAAAATTTTTTTTATTTTTTTAAAATTTATTTTTAGTTTTTAACATTCATTTCCACAAGATTTTGAGTTACAAATTTTTTCCCCATCTTCACTCCCTGTTTTTATAGGCTTATTTTAGGTTGGGGTGCCTAGAACATGCACAGAGAGCCTGGTACAGAGTTTTTCCATGTGAAGAGGGTGGGAGTTTGCTTCCAGGAGAATCTTGATGAGTGTAAGAGAAATGCCTTGGTGAGATGGGAGAGGGTGGGAAGCTCACAGTTACATTCTGTAACTGGTTCAGGCTGGCCCAACATGTGTTTGGGAGAAGCCTTTCTTCACTGGCTGCAAAGCCAGAGTTGTAGCATCCCCAGAAGGACCTGAGTTATCTCTAGTTACTTCCATTTGAAGGGTTTGGGGGGCATGGGGTTCTAAGTGACTCTTTTGCTCATAGTGTCTGGCGAAAGAATATGAAAAAAGGGTAAGGACCTTAAGACTTCTCTCACCTTCCAAGGCCATATGACCCTGAAAAATGGGCATCAGTTCCTGCCTTTTTTGCATATTCTTTTCCTCTCTAGGTGAAGAGAGCAGAGCCTTAGCCTCCTTGCCACTGGCTTTTTTGAGAGCTTGAGAGAGGGAACCATAAGAATCTAGAAATTGGAGTCTTCACTGAGTTTTGTGCCAGCACATTATCAATGCCTTGAGGAGCAAAATGCAATCTTTAGGAGTGACCTTTAGGACTCTAGCCCAGAAGAATGACTCATTTGGCAGCAGTGGCTTATAAACTTAATTAAAAGCTTTTGTGGGACAATGCTGTGTAGGAATTGTATTATACTGCAGTTGTGTTCAGATGGAAAGCACTCTCCTGCACAGAGATAGCAAACTTTATACTCGCAAGGGAAAGAGTAAGATAGCTGCTATCAGGGACAGTCTCAGTGTGTGTGGCCTCTATACTCACAGTGGGCAGAACATGACTGGAAGTGGTGGCAGTGGTGGGGGCCTCTCTGTTCCAGTCAAAGTCCCTGAGAACCTCAGGGTATGGTCTTATATATCATTTTGGACAAAGAACCAGTATGTTCCCAATAGAAACTTGCCTTGTTATCCATAGAACCAGTAAAATTAAGGCATTTTCTAAATTGCCAAATAAAGAAATTGGAATGCAGAACAGGGAAATAGGAATGTTAACCTTAATGAAACCATTCCAGCAAGACTGAAATGGGGGAGGTTGAGTCAAACTTTGTTTCACCAGTTTATAGGAACTGAGCTAAGCATTAAACCTATTCTCTGAGACCTATGTGGTGTGTGTGTGTGTGTGTGTGTGAGAGAGAGAGAGAGAAAGAGGGAGACAGACAGAGAGACAGATTATTTCAGAAATATTTGTATATTTCTTACTATATCCTTGAAGTAAACATCCCTATGTTGAATGGTTAAGTGGAACTGGGAGCCTGTGGGCACTCAGATCAGTGGTGGTAAAGGAAAGACAACCTCATTGTTCAAGATGCCCCACGGAACCTTGGGAGAGACATAGCAGATGCAGCACTGAGAGAATGGAGCTAGAGCATACAGGGTATATGTGGGACCAGAGCATAGAGGCTGAATGATTAGCCACTGGAACCAGTTACATAATGTTGAAACCTGGAGCATTGTTATTTAGTCATTTTTCAGTCACGTCTGACTTTTTGTGATCACATTTGGGATTTTCTCAGCAAAGATACTGGAGTGGTTTGCCATTTCCTTCTCCAGCTCACTTTACAGATGAGTAAACTGAGACAAACAGGGTTAAGTGACTTGTGCAAGGTCACTCAGCTAGTATATATCTAAGGCCAGATTTGAACTCAGGAAGATGAGTCTTCCTGATTTCATGCCCAATGCTTGTTGATTGGTTGATTGAAACATACTCCATAGTCTCTCCAAGGATCTCTGTTACATGTTATCATGATTTTCCTGGAAACCATCTCTCCAGCATCTCCACATGGAAAGATGTCATTTCAAGTACTTCATGTTCCAGATCCCTATTACAAAGGTAAGAAAACTGAGCCCCAGAGAGGTGAAACGAGTTGTGCAGTGTCACAGGTAGCAAGGGACAGAGTCAGGATTCAAATTTAGGTACTTTGAACCTGAGTGACCCTGGGCAAGTCACTTAATTCTGTTTGTCTCAGTTTCCTCATCTATAAAATGGGCTGGAGAAGGAAATGGAAAACTATGACAGTATCTTTGCCAAGAAAACCCCAAATGGGATCACAAAGAGTCCAATAAGACTGAAAAACAACACTTGGACTCTACAGCTAATGCTTTCCAGTTTACAAAGGTTGTAAGGTGACGGGTATTATTACACCTATTTTGTAGATGAAGAAACTGTTAGTACTTTGTTTTCCCAAAACAGAACATCATCAATCACTGGGCATTTATTAAGAACCCACAGTGAGTGTCAGGCACTGGGGATATAAAGACAAAAAGTGAAAGTCCCTGCCTGCCCTTAAGGAGTTTGCCGTCTGCTGAAGGAGACAATATGCAAATAAACAAGTAGATGCAACACAGATGTAATGGTAATGGGGATTTGAAGATCTTCCCTGCCCCTTGTATTGGTAAGCAAACAGCTACTTAGCACCTTGTTTTAGTTCATGATTGCATCAAGAATTAAGGTCCAGAAATTGTGAATCCCACAGACGAGGAAGTTGCTGATATAACAGGAAGGGGTAGAACAGGGAAGAGCTAATACCACATATAAGGAAAAACCTAAGCTAGAGAGCCACAATTCCTGAGAGAGAGAGAACTGCTAGGATCCTGAGAGCTTCTGAGAACTGCTACAAATTGAGAGCAGAATTTCAGAACAAAACTTTTGGTGGCAGAACCAAGAACCAAGAACTGAGAACTGAACTGAGAAGAGAATTGAGAAGAACAGAGAAATGAGAAGAGAGAAGAACTGGGAGGAAGCATGGCTGTGGTGCCAGTACTTTGTCTATCTGTTTTGATGTTACTTTGTCAGATTCATCTGTTAATAGAGGATGTTGTTGTTGTTACAGAAGTCCTGGGACCTTATAGCTGGTTCAGAAGCCCTGAAAGAGGATTTTCTTGTTCTATGTTTACAGAAATCCTGGAAGAGGGTCTTACTGACGTTTTCAAAGGTCCTGGGACTATACTGATGATTTGTGTTGATTTCTCAGACCTTGTTGTTGGGTCTATGTTGATTTCACAGGCAGAAAGTGAATTGATTAGGATGCCAGCAATGTGAATGAATGTTATTGTGGCTTTGTTAAGCTTTGTCTTCCCAGGAACAGAAACTGTGAGGGACTTGAGGTAAACTAGACACTGTGAGCTCCAGTATGGAACAGGAACTGCACAAGGAGCTAGACAAAGAACTGAGAGCTGTCTGCCTTTGAACTCAGGTGACAATTGGGTAGATTGGGGCAAGAGCTGGAACCATGGAAGCTAAGAGCCTGCCTTGAGTCAAGATGAAAAGACCTCTCCTTGTGTATTTAATGCAAACTGAGAAAATCATGATTTACTGTGGCCTGGGGGTGGAGAACTCTGTACTGTGTATCCTGTACCTTTTCAGGATAATTGAATTAAGGATGATTGGAAACTAATCTCCAATTAAGAAGAAAGAAGACTTTTTGACTGAGAGATTAAGACACTATGACCTAGGGGTGGAGAACTTTGACCTTTGTACTTTGTGTCCATTAAGGAGACAAGCCTCCTTAAGGATGATTGAATTAAGGACTTACTAAATGATTGAGTTACTAAATGATTGTACTTTGTTTAAAACTAGGTGACCACTTTGGTGAAAACTACGTGGCCACTTTAGTGATAACTTGTTATGCTATAACATTGTGAATGCTGTACCCTGATTTCGATGAATGTTTTATCTTAGTTTGTTACTGAATAAATAGAGACTTCACTGTACTGTGTAATCAGCCTTGAAGCTGTTCACAACAGCAGTCCTCTGGAAAGCTTCTCGTGCTTGGCTTTACAATAGATAAAAAGTAAGGCAGGGGTGGCTGGGAGGCAGGAGAGCAGACATCAGGAAGAGCTTCATGTAGAAAGTTGCTTTTCAGCTGAGTCTTTAGGGAAAGTAGGGATTCCATCCATGCTTGCATTCTCAGTGCAGCAAAGCACCACCAACAACAACACAGTAGGCACTTAACAAATGTGTATCAGCTATTCTCTAGCCAGTTGAGTTCAGAGATTCTGGCCTCCTGCCTGGTTCACAAACCAGACCCTTCATCTCTTCCCTTGGGGCATTCTCTCTGTCTGTCCTCAGTGCCTGAAATGTTCTTCCTTCTCTACTTTGACTACTGATCTCCCTGACTTCCTTTAAGTCACAACTAAAATTCACATTGTGAGCCCTCTTAATTCCAGTGTCTCTCCTCCATTCATTATTTCCTCTTTGTCCTTGATTTGTATATATTTGCTTGCATATTGTCTCCCCCATTAGATTATAGGCTCCTTGAGGGCAAGGACTGTCTTTTGCCTTTATTTCCATCACTTAGCACAAGGTCTGGAACATAGTAGGAGCTTAACAAGTGTTGACTGAGTGATTGCCTTAAAGAATAACTTTAAAAATTAGCTGGCAAGATTTATTAAGCACCTAATATACATGGGCTCAGCCTCTCTGGCACCTGGAACATCCCTTAGAGTTTGGTAAAGAGGATGAGCCTTCAGCAAATCATCCTATTCTGGGAATTTTCCCATCTGGAAAATTCCCATGAATAAGGTTGGTTAGGCCAGAGGCAGTTCTAAGGAACAAAGCTGCATTCATGACAGCAGGGATCTGGCATCTTTACTGCATGCTTTCCCAGTATCCTCTATAAATAAATCTTTTTGTGGTGTTGAATGGATGACCTCTTACTGACCTCTCTTTACTAAGCCTGTGATGCTCCACCTTAAGTCAGTGCCAGCACCAGAACTGTTCTTAACTCTTATTGTCAGGTACAGGCTTTGCCTTTCTGACTCAGTGAGAAAGAACTGAAGATCACATTGATAAAACAAAATTAAATAAAAGCTTAAATTTTTTTATTAAAAAAACCACCACACCTGTAATTAATGAACAACAAAGTTTTTTACTAGTTATTTTCCTGAAGTTAGTATATTTTAGCTGTTATACATCATTCCTCTTATTTGGACTCTGCCTCTGAGACACTGGGCTCTGAAGAGGTAAACCTTTGCCTTGTCTTATCAGCAATCCATTCCTCCAAGCACTTTCTGGACATTTCCCAGCCATGAAGGCCTCCATTCTGACCATCCTTCTTATCCCTGTCCTCCTTCTTTTCCTCCTCTTTTTTATCTTCTTCCTCCTCCTCCTTTCTCTCATCTTTCCTGTCCTTCTCTCCTTCCTCCTCATCTTCCTCCTCTTCCTTTTCCTCCTTTCTCTTCCTCCTTCTCCCTGTATTTACTTCTCCTCTTTCTTCTTCATTTCCTTCTCTTCCTTTTCTACTTCTTCTTCCTCCCTGTTGTCCTCCTCCTCTTCCTTCCAGGTATAGTTGTACTTTGCCAGTAGAACCCTAGACTCTCATAGATGAGCCTCTGCCTTATTTGACCTGGAACCCAGGCCACTGTACTCACTGCCTGGACATTTCCAAATCAAGCCCTTCGGACTCCAGGTATTGTTTTCTCCTATTAGAACATAAATTCTTTGAGAACAGGAACTGTCTTGCTTGTATTTATATCCCATCACTTAGACCTAGCACAGTGCTATGAGCTCTTAATAGCTTAATTTTTGTTCATTCATTTATCACTCCCATCATTGTCACTCTATCACTTGGCACTATTACACTTTTAATAAATGTTTATTGGTTAATCTTCAATTTCTTTCTCACGCTACCATTTTCCCTATTCTCAACGTTTTTAGATTTTGAGCACTCATCTTAAGTTTCATCCATGAAATCTGAAATTCATCATGTCCTAAACCCTTCAGCCACAACTTTTGGCTTCATACCATCCCACCATAGAGATTAAACTAACATAGAATCCAGTGACCAAACAGGTACTGAGTTCCCTTCTTTTACCACTAGATGGTGCTCATTGGGTGAATTACAGATGATACCTAATTTAAAAATTAAACTACAATACTTTGAAAAAAATTTCTCCTCTTCCTTACAGGTAAATATAATAGTTCTCTAGGAAGTGAGTTTGTGTGGGTGGGGGAAGAGAGATTCTAGTATTCATTTATAGGAAGCATCAACATAAATTTTCCCTAGAATCACCTCCATTTACACAGTATGTTTGATTAATTTCCAGCCCAAATATTTACATCACAGATGATAGTAAACCATGTTAATATACTCTGGTTTATTTGGCATAATTTGAATGCTGTCAACAATGCACAGAATGTTAACTACACAAAGGAAGACTGAAATAGGCAATTGTCAGAGCCAAGTTTATACACTTTTAAATACCTAGTGAGGTGTACTTTAATCCTTCAATGAATCTGTGCTTATATCAGTATAACTGCACACTCTAACAGGACAGATCATAATCTATTGACATCTCATCTTGTAAACCTCTCTTCACAGAATCTGAGTCTGAGGAAACTTCACAATCTAGTTAGTGCAACTCATTCCTGAACAATAGTCAATCCCCTCTACAAAGGACCCAACAACTTGTCTGGTTAGGGAGTACCCATACTACGACCACCAACATTAACATCTCCTACTCCAAGGCATCCCATTATACTTTTGGGTAGCTCTAATCATTCTAACTTTTTCTTTATATCAGTCCTAAATTTACCTTTTGGAATCCAGCCAGTGTACGTATAATACCGTCCTTCAAATTCTGGATAATAACTCTAAGCTTTTTCTTGGCCAGAATAAACATTTCCAGTTTTTCCAACCAATTCTTGTATGGTATAAAGGACTTCAGGATAACATCTTCTCTCACTTATAATATCCTTTCTAAAATGTGGCACCCAGAATTAAGCACAATATTCCAGGATATAGTGTGATCAGGGAATTACCACCTCCGTAATCCTACACATTGTTTCTCATAATATGGCATAACACTGCATTACCTTTCTTTCTGCCATACCATACTATTAACTCATGTCAAAGTTTGCTACAATCCTCAGATCTTATTTAGCCAGCAAACAAGGATTTATTAAGAGCTTATTATGTGCCATGCATTAAGCTAGGTGCTCCGCAAGACACAAAGAGCTGGGATTACAACCAAGAATAATATGCCCAGCAAAACTGAATATACCAAAGGAAAAAATGGACACTTTGAGAAATGGAGGACTTTCATGCATTCATGATGAAAAGACCAGAGCTGAATAGAAATTTGACCTTCAAATACAAGACTCAGGAGAAGCATAAAAAGATAAACATGAAAGAGAAATCATAAGAGACTCAATAAGGTTAAAGTATTTGCCTTTCTATATGGGAAGATGATGCATGTAACTTATAAGAACTTTATCATTGTCAGGGAAGTTAAAAAGATCATACATAGAAAGAGGGCACGACAGTGAGTCAATCATGTTTGGATGATGTAAAAAATGAATAGACAAGAGAGATCCTCTAGAATAAGGGGGAAAGGAGAGGAAGAATGAGCAAAATTATTTCATATAAAAGAGTAATATAAGGAAGAACTTTTACAGTGGAGGGGAAAATTGTGAGAGGTTGTAATGGTAAGCAAAGTACTACTTTGCTGCTGATTTCAGTTGTTCAAGTGTCTTTGAGCCTCACCTTTGATTGTGTTAAATCTTTGTTGAAAACAGTATACATTGTGTTGCCCTTAATAGGCCTAAGGGAGTTTGGAGACCTTCCCTGTCCTTAAAAGGTCTAAGGGGGGCAGGTAGGTGGTACAGTGAATAGAGCACTGGCCCTGGAGTCAGGAAGACCTGAGTCCAAATCCAGCCTCCAATACTTAACACTTCCTAGCTTTGTGACCTTGGGCAAGTCACTTAACCCCAATTGCCCTGCCTTTCCCCCCTCCAAAAAGCAAAAAAAAAAAAAAGGTCTAACAGTCATCACATGGCACCCATGGTGGGAGGAGCTTGAGAAAAGAGTGGAACAGGAAGGGCAGAACAGGAAGGAGCAGAGCAGATAAAAGCTTGAGCACAAACTGGAACCAAGCAGAACTGAAAGAGAAAATGCTTGTGGTTTCAGTATTCTGTCCGTTGTTCTGTCTTTTGTTCTGTGTTGGTGTTACTTTGTCAGATAGAAGCACTCTGTAGATTTGTGTTGATTTCTCAGACAGAAAGTGAATTGAGATGATAGTGCTGGTAATGTGTGTAAATATTGTAGCCCTGTTGAGCATTGTTTTCCTAGAAACAGAAACTGTGAAGAGCTTGGAGTGGAGCAGTCCCTGTGGTGAACTGTGATTTGGAACAGTAGTGGAGAGCTGCCTACCTGTGAATCCAAGCAACAGTTGGGTGAGTCCAGGCAAGGGCTGGGAGTGTGGAAGAGGAGCCATGGGGTTTGGAAGTCAGCCTCAAGTTACAATGAAAGGAGACTCTACTTGGGCACTCAGTGCTGACTGATGATATTGTAACTTACTGTGATCTAGGGCTGAATGATATTTGTACTTTCTGCTACCCCTTAAGGATGATTGACTTAAGGATGATTGGAAGCCAACCTAGAGTCAAGATGAAAGAAGACTTGACTTGGGTACTCTATATGGATTGAAGAGATTGTGACTTACTGAATGATATGTTTTGTTTAAGACTATGTGGCCACCTTAGTAATGAGTGGTTATGTTATATTGTGGTGAATATTGTGCTCTAGTTTCTTGAATGTTTTGCTTTAGTTTATTGCTGAATAAATAGAGAGTTTACTATACTATGTGATTAGGTCCTTAAAGTTATTCACAGCAGTGGTCCTCAAGAGAGCTGCTCGTAATTGGCTTTATAAGGGTGGGGGCAACGCATCTAAATTGGTTCCAAGAGGACAAATACATATAAATAGTCAGTTGGTAATAGAAATCTATCTTACCACACAGGGAAGTAGAAGGGGAAAGAGATAAGAGAAAGGGAGATAATGACAAAAAGGAGGGTAGATAAAAGAAGCCAGTGGTTGGAAGCAAAACATACTTTATAGGAGGGACTAGAGAAGGATAAATAGAAGAAAATAGGATGGACATAAATGCACGATTAGTAATTATAACTGTGAATGTGAATGGGATGAACTTGCCAATAAAACAGAAGCAGATAGCAGAATGGATTAGGAAACAGAATCCAACAATATGTTGTTTGCAAGAATCATACTTGCAACAGAGAGACACACAAACAGTTAAAATAAGGGACTGGACCAGAATCTATTATGCTTCAGCTGAAGTAAAAAAAAAGGCAAAGGTATTGATCATAATCTTAGACAAAGCAAAAACAAAAATAAACCTTAATTAAAAGGATAAAGCAGGGAAACTTCAACTTGCTAAAAGGAACCATAGAGGAAGTAATATCAATACTAAACATATGTACACCAAATGACATGGCATCCAAATTATTTTTTATGATTAATTTATTTTTAGTTTTCAACATTCACTTCCATAAGATTTTGACTTCTAAATTTCCTCCCCTACTGTTTCACCCCCTCCCCAAGATGGCATGTAATCTGATATAGATTCTGTTTATACATTCATATTAAACATATTTTCACATTAGTCATGATGTAAAGAAGAATTAGAACTAATGAGAGGAACCAGGAGAAAGAAGAAACAAAACAAAACAACAGAAGAAAAGGAGAGAAAATAGTATGCTTCCATCTGCATTCAGACTTCAGAGATCTTTTCTCTAGATATGGATAGCATTTTCCACTGTAAGTCTTTTGGAATTGTCTTAGAACCTTGCATTGTTAAGAAGAGCTATGTCTATCAAAGTCAATCATTGCACAATGTGACTGTTACTGTGTACAATGTTCTCCTGGTTCTGCTCATTTCACCCAGCATTAGTTCATATAAGTCTTTCCAGGTTTTTCTAAAGTCCCTCTGCTCATCATTTCTTATAGCACAATGGTATTACATTATATTCATATTCCACAACTTGTTCATCCATTCCCCAAATGATGGACATCCCCTCGATTTCCATTTCTTTGCCACTATAAAAAGTTGCTATAAATGTTTTTGTACATGTGAGTCCTTTCCCTGTTTTTATGATTTCTTTGGGATACAGACCTAGAAGTGGTATTGCTAGGTCAGAGTGCATGCATAGTTTTATAACCCTTTGGGCACAGTTCCAAATTGCTCTCCAGAATGGTTGGATCAGTCCACAACTCCACCAACAATGTATTAATGTTCCAATTTTCCCGCATCTTTTCCAACATTTATCATTTTCCTTTTTTTGGTCATATTAGCCAATCTGATAGGTATGACATGCTACTTCAGAGTTGTCTTGATTTGCATTTCTCTAATCAATAGTGATTTAGAGCATTTTTTCATATGCTTATAGATATCTTTAATTTCTTCCTCTGAAAACTGCCTATTCATATCCTTTGACCATTTATCAATTGGGGAATGACTTGTATTCTTATAAATTTGACTCAGTTCTCTCTAGATTTAAGAGAGGAGGCCTTTATCAGAGCCACTGGTTGTAAAAATTGTTTCTCAGCTTTCTGCTTCCCTTCTAATCTTGGTTGCATTGACTTTGTTGTACAAAACCTTTTCAATTTAATGTAATCAAAATCAGCCCTTTTGCATTTCATAATGTTCTCTGTCTCTTGTTTGGTCATAACTTCTTCCCTTTTCCATAGATCTGACAGGTAAACTATTGCTTCCCCTCCTAGTTTGCTTATAGTATCACCCTTTATATCTAAATCATGTACCCACTTTGACTTTATCTTGGTATATATAGGGTATAAGATGTTGGTCCATGCCTAGTTTCTGCCATACTATTTTCAAATTTTCCTAGTAGTTGTTCTTTTTTGGGATCTTTTTCAAGAGGGATTGGTGAATTCTTTCAATTTCTATTTTGCCCTCTGGTTCTAGAATATCAGGGCAATTTTGCTTGATAATTTCTTGAAAGATGGTGTCTAGACTCTTTTTTTGATCATGGCTTTCAGGTAGACCAATAATTTTAAAGTTATCTCTCCTGGATTTATTTATTTTCCAGGTCCAATGACATATTTCTTTTTTTAAAAAATATAACATTTAGAAATATTTATTAATCCAGTAAAATAACAATGTTAACATATTCTTATGGGAAATAGCTATTTTCTTTTTTTTTTAATTTTATTTTAGTTTGCATCATTCATTTCCACAGGATTTTGAGTTACGTATTTTCTCCCCCTCTTTCCCCTACCCACTGCCCCAAAACAGCCATCCCAGTGTGTCCCCCCTCCCCCAGTCTATTCTCTCCTGTGTCACTTTTCGGTAGGGCAGGATGGATCTCCCAACCACAGTGCCTGTGTATCTCAAGTTCCAGTTGGATGTAGTTAATAATAATTGCATATATATATATATATATATATATATATATATATATAT
>CM053582.1:141457350-141524843 GCA_028627135.1 Pseudochirops cupreus
AGAAGGGAGGGCAGATTGAAGGAGAGGGTAGTTAGAAGCAAACACTTTTGAAAAGGGACAGGGTCAAAGGAGAAAACAGAATAAATGTGAGGTAGGATAGGACAGAAGGTAATATAGTTACATCTTTCACAATATAACTACTACGGAAATATTTAGCATAAATACACATGTATAACCTATATTGAATGGCTTGTCTTTCCAATGGGGATGGGTGAGGAGGGAAGAAGGGAGAGAATCTGGAACTCACAGTTTTAAAAACAAATTTTAAAAATTGTTTTTACATGCAACTGGGAAATAAGATATACAGGCAACGGAGTATAGAAATCCATCTTGCCCTACAAGAAAATAAGAATGGGAGTGATATCAGAGAGGAAAGACTGGGGGAAGGGGTATTCTACTAGTATGCTTGCCATCTTGGGGTGGGGGGTAGGGGAGAGATGGGGAGAAAGTTTGTAACTCAGAATCTTGTAGAAATGAATCTTGAAAACTAAAAATAAATAAATAAATTCAAACAGATAAAATATACTCTACTAAACTTAGTATTTAAAGACCTTCACAGTCTGGCTTGAATCTACCTTTCTAGACATTTCTGTTCAATTCAGTGAGCATTTATTTAAAGTGCCTAATATGTTTCAAAAACTTTTACAGGCCCTAGGGATACAAAAATAAAAAATAATAATAATAGTAATGAGAGTTTCTGCCCTTAAAAAGCTTACATTCTCATGTGTGGATATAAAAATGAACACATATACACAGATATATGGGTAGATCAATAGACAAACAGAATATTTATTGTTTACTATAAACCAGGGACTGTGGTTGTAAAATAAATACAAAGTAATTTGGGGAAGGGGAACAAGAAAAGTTCTCTTAAAGAAGGTCTTACTTGAACTGAGTCTCAAAAAGGGGCTAGCAGTTCCAAGAAGCATAGGTAAAGAGGAACAGCAGATATGGTATACAGTCTGTGCAAGGTCACAGTGACTACTACAACAGTAAGTAACGAATGCGGTGCATAAAGAATAGGCAGGCCAGTTTGTCCAGATAAGGGCACAGATAAATTGCAATTTGCCAACTATACCAATTGTTTCAATTACCAAAAAGTTTTTAATGAGATATTTCCCCTATACAGAAGAGTGAAAATCCTTCAACTCCACAGCACATTAAGCATTAGTGGGTAATTCTGCCTTTACCTCCAAATTGCTTTCCTTCGTCAATTTTCCCCCTCAAGATAAATAAGTTGCAGAAAGTACAGGGTGTCTCCATCAAGTATTAAAAATGAAAGAGCTTAAAAAGAAAAACTATAACTTTAAGACTAAGTGGAGGGGAGAGCAATAACAATGTCTGCAACTGTCCTTTGCATGCCTTGATAGGTTCAAAGCCAGGAAAAACTGAGTTCAAATCCTACCTCTAACACTTATTAGCTGTGTGAACCTGGGCAAGTTAAACCTCCAAGTCATAGGCCACAATTTGCTTTAGTGGAAGAAGTTTTGTATATACCACATATACACACACACATATAAATGTGTATGACCATATATACATATATATGTAATTATGTAAATATATAGCATTTTAATATGTGTGAAAAATCACAAAAATTTTTCTTAAAAATGCTATATGCTTTCACTCACGAAGAAATAATTTCCTTGATTCTCAAGAGCTAAAAATGGCAATCACTAAAAATTCTTAAATCAAACTGATGTCTATAGTCAATTCTACCTTACAAATACCTTTGGTACCTTGTCTCCTCTCCAGTAACACAACTATCAACATAACTAAAGGCCACTTCATCAAAGTTCAAGTCCCACCAACTTTTGCATATACTATTGTTGCAAGGGGATCCTAATTAGTTTCTATGCTTCAAGTTTCTCCCTTCTCCAATCCATCCTTCACACAGTTGCCAAAATAAAACACCTAAAGCTCAGACCTAACTATTATACACAGTGCATCCTACTCAAAAAGCTCCTGAGGGTCTCTGTTGCCTTTAAGATAAAATACAAAGTCCTTTATTTTCTAGTTCTGGCCTACCCTTCTAGGCTTCTTGTTCCCCTTTATATAACCTGTATTCCACAAAACTGGCCTACTTGCTGGTTCTTAGACAGAGCACTTTATCTTCCATAGCCCTACCTTTTCCCAGGCTGTGCCCCAAGCTTGGAATGTGTTGGCTCCTCACTTCAGCCTCTCAAAATTCCTAACTTTTTCAAAGCTCAGCTCTAGTGCCATCTCCTATAGCAGGTCCTCCCTGACCTTCACAGGTATTCAGACTTCTCAGAAATTACTCTTTGTATTTACTTACTGGAGTACATGTTGTTTCACTAGATTGCATGTAAACTCCTTGAGAGAAAGGATTGTTTTATTTTTCTCTCCATAATCCTAAGGTCTAGCATGGTGCCTGGCACATGGCAGATGCTTAATAACTGCTTGCTGACTGGTAGGTATACAATCATTTAAAGTTTATTCTTGAAGTTTCTCCTGAATAGTATTTGCATAGCAGATTTTTCAGGGGCATTTCTAAATCTAATACCTGTCTACTAATATGACTTAAGAATATAGGTGGTCAGTCAATAAATATTGTCCATCTCTATAAAGGTAAAGAAAAGAGATTGTCCTGTGACAGTTACAGGGGAAGAGTCTCTCTTAGTCATTGCTACAATATTCTGGCCAGAGTCCTCCTTAATAGGCTGATCCTTCACCTGAAAGATGTTTATCTACCTGAAAGCCAGTATGGCTTCAGAAAGGACCAAATGGTCAACACGGTGTTTGCCAGGAGCAGAACAGAGGTCTGTATACAACATTCATTGATCTGACCAAGGTCTTTGATACAGTCAGTTGTGAGAGCTCATGGAAAGTTATGTCAAAATGTGGTTGTCCAGAGAAGTTCTTCAGTATTGTATGCCAATTTCATGATGGCATTGACCGGTGCTCTTGAGCTTTCTCAGTCACCAATGGAGTAAAACAAGGCTGTGTGCTTGCTCCCATGCTTTTTAGCATAATGTTTTCAGCAATGTTATCAGAAGCCTTCAATGAGGATGAACGTGGCATCAAGGTCGGCTACCACACTGACAGTAAATTATTTAACTCAAGGTTACAAGCCAAGACTAAAGTAGACAGAGGATTTAGCGCATGATTTTTTGTTCACAGATGACTGTGCACTCAATGCAGCCTTGGAAGTTGAAATGAAACAATGTATGGATCAATTCTTCACTGCTTGTGCTAATTTGGGCCTAATAATTAACACAAAAGAAAACACAGGTGCTCCATCAGCCACCACCACACCATCCATATGTGGAACCATCAGTTACAGCAAATGGAGAAGTTTTGAATATTGTGGATAAGATCACTTATCTTGTCAATATATTTTCCAGAGACGTACACATTGATAATGAGGTTGAAATACACATTGCAGGAAGTATGTCAGTGTTTGGGAGGCTCAGAAGGGAAGTGTAGGAGAGAAGGGGTATTAGACTGACTACCAAACTGAAGGTCTACAGAACCATTGTGCTGACCTCACTGTTCTATACCTATGAAACCTAGACATGCCAGGAAAGTAAATCTCTTCCATTTGAATTGTCTTAGGAAGATTCTGAAGATCACCTGGCAGGATAAGCCACCAGACAATGAGGTCCTCTCTCAAGCTGAACTGCCAAGCACTGAAACTCTAATGAGCTGGCCACAATGTGTGAATGCCAAACATGTTTGCCTAAAAGACTATTTTATGGAGAACTCACACAAAGCAAGCACTCACATGGTAGTCAGAAGAAGCGATGCAAGGACACTCTCAAGGTCTCTCTGAAGAACTTTGGAACTGATTGTGTGACATGGGAGACACTGGCACAGGACCGCTCATCCTGACATGTTCACGCTGAAGTAGCTCAAAAGAAACTGGAGATGTGTAAATTTAGAGAAACCATTCCAAATGTTCACATGGTCTCTTTGTGCCCAATCTGTGGTAGAGTATTCTGTGCTCATATTGGTCTGATCAGCCACAGTCAGGCACACTGTAACTTGACTCTAACACAGTAATATCATTTTGGTCCTCTTTGAGAACAAAGGACAACAATCAACCAGCCAACTAAGAATTTACTATGTGCCTACTATGTGCTAGGCAATGCACTGGGAATACAAAAAGAAGCAAAAGGTGTCCCTGCCCTCAGGGAGCTCACAATCTAACGGGGAAGACAACAAGCAAAGAATATGTACAAACAAGCTATATACAAGGTGAATTTAAAAAATAAAACTATATACAAGATAAATGACAAAATAACTAACAGAGGGAAGGTACTAGAATTAATAGGGGTTAGGGAAAGCCTTCCTACAGTAGGTGGAATTTTAGTTGGAACTTAATGGAAACCAGGGAAGGCAAAAGGTAGAATTGAGGAGGGAGAATATTCCGGGAATGAAGGACAGTCAGAGAAAATGCCCAAAGCTGGGAGATGAAGTGTCTCTTTTGTGGAATAGGTTGTGTCAAAGGATTAAAGAGTATATGGTAGGGAATAAGGTATAAGAAGACTGGAAAAATAGGTGGAGCTATGTTATTCATGAAGGGCTCTGAATACCAAACAGAAGATTTTGTATTTTATCCTGGAGGTGACAGGGAACCACTGCAAGGTGGGTAGAGTGAGAAATGATTAGACCTTCACATTAGGAAAATTACAATGGTGGATGAATAAAGGATGGATTGGAGAAGGGAAAGATTTGTGCAGGCAGACCCACCAACTCTCTTGCAATACTCCAAACATTAAGTAATGAGGGCCTGTACCAGACTGGTTGCAGAGTAGTAGTATCAGAGGAAAGGGGAAAAAAAGGAATATATTTTACCATAATATGTTATAAATGGTGATTAGTTTCTCAGGCTAGCCCACAAATGCCTACTTAACTCACAATTTTAGCTTAGCACTTAACATAGTATGTGGCACAGAGGCCCTTATTAAATATTAATTGACTGACAATGTAACTATTCTACATTACTACAGAACATAATCACAATTTGTAACACTATTTCTATAGCAAAATGCAATTAGTTGGAATTATAGACACTAAGAGCCTTTCTGGTCACAGATCTAGTCAGAGGGTACTTATACCTCTCACATTATAAACACCCTATAAAAGAACAGGAGTTTCCCTTCTTCCCAATTTCCAGAACGAGATAACAAACTTCCTTGATCAGAGCTTCTGGGAAGATAAGGGAATGAAGGGTTTACATACAATAACAGTGGCTGTAAAAGGAAACAGAGGTTCCCAAGGCAACTGTCCCCCAGTATGGCAACAGTTCCTGCTAATGCCACCAGATGGTACAATTAGTGGTAAAGGTAGAGCAGTCATTTGTAGGAAAGGGTTCCTCAAAAATCAGGTATTCATAAGTAAGAAACTGCCATTACTATTAAATTAACTTTGAGTTGTTTAGCCAATTTAAAGCTTAACTGAAGGTAAACCTATGTAAATCAAATCACCTCAAGGAAGTCAAACGAACATAGAAACAGCATCAGCCAGCAAACATTTGGTCTAGCTGAATAGTAAGATATAATATACAAGGGCAACATCAGCTTATGATAGAAACCTGCCTGAAAAATCTTAAGCATCATAGAATCATATACTTTGGAGTTGTAAAGGGCCTCATAGGTCATACAATAAAACCATTTCATTTTACAGATGAGGAAAATGAGACAACAGAGAAATAAAGTGATCAAGGAGGGCAGGAGATTATGAACAACATCTCATAAAATAGTGAGAAGCTGCACAGTGTAAAACAAATTTGGTGATATGCCCAATTAAGGTAGGACTTCCCAGAGAATTCAAGAATGAAATATGAGTAACAGTGAACAGACAAAAAAATGGAAAAGATCTGTGAAAACTTCTATAACAAACCATTTTCTCTATCAATAACAGTTAAATTATGAGCATTTAGGTGGCACCATGGATAGAGTTCGAAGCCTGAAGTCAGGAAAACTCATCTTCCGAAATTCAAATCTGGCCTCTGATACTTCCTAGCTGTGTGATCCTGGACAAGTCACTTAACTATGTCTGCCTCAGTTCCTCATCTATAAAATAAGTTGGAGAAGGAAATGGCAAACCACTCCAGTATCTTTGCTAAGAAAATCCCAAATGAAGTCACAAAGAGTCGGATACAACTGAACTGAGTAAGTAACAACAACAAACAGTGAAATTACAACATTTGGACCCTAATATCACAATCCATGATGGAATGGCAATAAAGAAAACAAAATAGGAAGAGCAGCTTGACCAGACCAAGCAAAATCAGAAATTGTCCGTGCTAAAGACAACACAATTTTGATATATGAAATACAGGATGATACCAAATGCTTAGACAAATTTAAAATGTTATTGAGCTAGGGGGAAAAAAAGATGATCAAAAAAATCTCTGTCAATCACTCTCTTCTTTTTGAGACTCTCTTCTCTCTAGGTTTTTAAGACACTTCTCATTCCTGGTTCTCCTCTTCCCTATCTGACTATTCAGTCTCCTTTGCTGGATCTTCATCCAGGTAATGCCCAATAATGGTGGGTGTCCCCCAGGGCCTGGTCCTGAAGGCTCTTCTCCCATTAAACTATTTCACTTGGAGATCTCATCAAATCTCATACATATATACAAAATTACCATCTTTATGCTGATGATTCTCAGATCAACTTATCAGCTCTAACCTCTCTGCTGACTTCAAGTCTCATATCTCCCACTATCTTTTGGACATCTAGAAGTGGATGTACCCACAGACATCTTACAGTTGACATGTTCAAAACAGAACTCATTATCTTTCCCTCCCAACCTTACCCATTCCAAACTTATGTATTACTGTCAAGGGCAGTCTCACAACTTCAGTGTCATCATTGACACCTATCTTATTTCCCATATCCAATCTGTTGCCAAGGCCCATTTTATTTTATTTTTGTAATATTTCTTGCATACACCTCCTCTCTTCTAATACTGCTACCACACTGGTACAGACGCTCATCATTTCATGCCTGGACAATTGCAATAGCCTACTAGTGGCTATCAAGTCCACTCTACTATCAAAGTGAATCTTCCTAAAGTACAGCTCTGATCATGTTACCCACCTACTCAATAAACTCCAGTGGCCCCTTATCACCTCTCTGATCAAATATAAAATCTTCTGGTGTTTGAAGCCCTTCATAACCTCCCCGCTCCTGGCTGCTCCTCAAACAAGACACTCCATCTCCAAACTTCAAGAATTTTCACCAGATGTTGCCCTATACCTAGCCTGCTCTCCCTTCTCATATCTACTTCTGGGTTTTCCTCAAGTCCCAACTAAAATCCCATCTTCTGCAAGAAGCCCTTCCTGAGCCTTTTTAATTCTAGTACCTTTTCTCTGTGGATTAGTTCCAATTTATCTAGTATGTAGCTTTTCTGTACATAAGTCATTTGCATGTTGTCTCCCCCTTAGGTCATGAGCTCCTCAAAAGCGGGGACTGTCTTTCACCTTTTGTTGTATCCTTATGCTTTTTATCCTCACAACAGTATCCGGCGCATTAGTAAACACTTAATAAATGTTTATTTACCAATTTATGCTTGACAAACAGGGAAGGGTTTGGGAAAAAGATAATGGTTCAGTTTTGGGCATTCTGAACTGAAATGCTGGAGCAGGTAGAGGGAGACATATAACTGGAACTTAGCAGAGAAAGGGGAGGTGGACACATAGATATAGAAGTGTATCTGTGTAGAGCAGACATTTGAATCTTTGGGCATTAATGAGATCACAAAGAGTGGTTTTTTGTTTGGTTTGTTTGTTTTTGTTTTTTCATAGAGAGCATTAAGAGAGAAGTGAAGAGGACCCAAGACTGAGCCCTAGCAGTACAGCCACATAGAGAAAGAATATAGACGATAGCACTATAAATGAGACTGAGAAGGAATAGTCATATAGGAGTAAATCCATAACAGAGAAATCATACAATTAACTAATAGTTCAAAAGAACACAAGATTAAACTTATTTTTTGTTGACTATTTAAAAAAAGGTTTGGGGCAGTTAGGTGACACAGTGAATAGAGCACTGGCCCTGGAGTCAGGAGGACCTGAGTTCAAATGTGACCTCAGACACTTGACACACTTACTAGCTGTGTGACCTTGGGCAAGTCACTTAACCCCAATTACCTTGCCTTCCCCTTCAAAAAAAAAAAAAGGTTCAACCACACTATATTTTAAATAGGCTTTTGAACACTATTCTGGGAATATAAACCACTGTTTACTACTTCCAAAAGTCTAACATACAAACAAGTATTTTTTAAGTGGAGACCACCTATAATTTTTGAGTCACAAGTCCCTTTCCTTGGTTCCTCCAATATTATTTACCTACAAGTTTCAGAAGAGTTGTAATTCCTTGCAGTTCCACATATATAAAAATAACCTAGTACATCTAATTTCAAACCAATAAAAGCACCCAAAATGTAGCAATGTATAGATAATCATTTTAATGGAAATTTTTATTGATAATACTAGGATCACATTTCTTCAACTTCCTTTTATTCCTTCTTTTCCACAAATATATAGGATGTCCCAAAAGTCCACATCTGTATTCTACCATTTTTCTTTCAGCATTCAGTTTTCATACAAGTTCAGTTCTTTGGAATGCAAAAGATTTGTTTCTTTCTTTTTATAAAGGAATTGGTGAGATATACAAACAAGTAACAAATTATTTTTAATTACTCTAAAAATAGTATTTTCAAAAGTACCTAAAATACAAAATAACTCACTTCTTTGAGTTCTTATAGTCATGTCAAAAGAATGGAAAATAGTGCCATTTTACAGGACGTATTTTATGGACTTTCTCCACTATAAAGCAGAACATAAGCTAGTAACATCAAACATCACTTCAGTGAACACTGTATTCAACAAATGTGATCAGAGATAACAAAAAATTTAAAAATTAAGAGAGAAATATGCTCACCAAAACTCCATCCATAGATGAAACTTTTTCCCAATTCTCCCAAGCCTTTTTCCTGACACGATTTGGTATCTTTAGTTTCTGACATAATGTAGTAAAATCAGGATCTTCTGCTTCTTCAAATTCAAGCCTATCAGACAGAAATAAGTTTATAAGAGGCATATGGAAACAAACTAAGAAGACAAAGTAAAACATTTCCCTCAGAGAACTACTGATATCCTGAAAAATGACAGGTATTATTAATTTCACTCTTACTATCTAAAAAAAAAAACCTGTTTTGTACAACAATAATATCACAGTATTTATGTAGTGCTGTATGGCATGCAAAAATATTTTACATGTTATTTTATATATATCTATATATACTTATAAAAAATTTACTTTCCTTGATCTTTCCTTTACTACATATCACACTGGTGAAAAGCTGCTGGCTTGGTTCACCAACATATACTCCAAGGTAACAAAACAGTTTTGTGAGAGAAAAAAATTTGAGTTAACTTTTGAGAAGAAGAGATGATGATGAGAAAGGACTACAAATAATATTACTATAATGAAGCATTGGGTGATCTGTCAACACAGAATCAATTTCATTTTAAAAATTTCACTGACAAGTATGTGTGCTTGAAAATCAGCTATCTTCCATTAGACCACTTTCCAGTTCTTACCTGACCAATTAAAATGTATTACAAAGCTAGGTGTATCACCCTTTTCTCTCTTAATCTTTTGCATTTCATTTATTTACTATTAGAAGAAAGAGAATTGTATGTCATTGCAGGAGACTGTCCTCTTTCCTCACAAACTTCTGCCTTCCATTTCTTAAACGTTTTCCCCTGAAGAAACTATTATAATTACTAGCTAGCTGGCATAGAGGTATAAGTGCTAGACTTAAGAGTTCAAATTCTGCCTCAAATAATTATTAGCCATGTAACTCTGGACAACTTCACATCTCTCGCCCTTGGTTTCTTCATCTGTCATTGTGAGGACCAAAGGAAATAATATATGTAAAGTATTCTGGAAACCTTAAAGTGTTAATACAAATCTTAGTAAAAGCTACAATTAATGTTGCTACTAATTCAAATCCATTTAAAACATGCTACTTGATGTTATAACAATGAAGTTTCTCTACCACCTAACTCAGCTGAGTCAAGATTCTAGTAGCAAGGACCAAATCAACACTGCTAGAGAAGAATGAGACCCTGTCACCTAGTATAGCTGAGCCAAGGCATGGAACTGGGTCTCAAACCAAATTTTCCATTTCTATAGCCAAGGAGACCTGCCTCAGCCGGGCAGATTCTTTAGAGCAGTAGTTTTGAACCTTTTTTGTGTCATAGACGTCCCTTTGACACTCTGGTAAAATCCAGAGAGCCCTTCTCAGAAAAATATTTTTAAATTCACAAAATAAAATACAAGGGAACAATTATACTGAAATAGTTATCAAAATATTTTTTAAATAAGCTCCCAGAACTCAGTTTAAGAACTCCAGCTTTAGAGTTTAATTATCCATGATTACATTAGTAGGAATAATGGTAGATAGACTGCCTTTCGAATAGCTTAAAGTATGAGGGGAGCCTTCAAAGAAAGACTACTGTCATTCTTATTTCCTTCAAGAAATATAAACTGATGTGGAGAAAAAGGTTCCCTTCTTTTTAGTCAGTTCATAATCACATCTTGGATGTATGTGGTTACCCTGGGATATTCTCAATGAATTTTTAGTTGTAGAGAAAATCAGAAATCAGAAAATACTGCTTTTACAATTTTTTTTTACTATTATATAAACTTTTTTGTTAAATATATTAATTTCCAATATATTCTTCCTCCCCCCCCCCTTTAATCTGCAAGCCATTTTCTTCTCATATGCTTGGCACATACTAAGGGCTTAATGTTTGCTTTGATAAATTGATTGACTGATTTTTAAAATGAAAAAAAGTAGTTTAGCAAACCAACCAACATATTAACAGTTTATGCAGTATTTCACCCCCTCTTCAAAGAAGGGGTAGAATTCTTCTCAGTGACTAGTCAACATAATTACACAGAGTTCTCTTTCAACTTACTGTTGTAATTATTGTACACATTGTCTCCCAGTTCTGCTTACTTCACCCCTGTATTAGTTCACATGAGTTTTCCCACAAGTTTTAGAATTTTTCATATTGGTCTCTTATTATAAAGCAGTAATATCACACCCTATTCATGCAACATTTTGTTTTGCCATTATGCAGTCAATGAAAATATATTTTCGTTTCCAATTCTCTGCTACCACCAAAAAACCTTCTATGACATTCTAGTACATATGGGTCCTTTCTATCTCTAACCTCCTTAGGAGTAGGATCTCAAGGTCAAAGGGTATGGTCATCTTAGTCACTTCCTGAGCACAATTACAAATCGCTTTCTACAATAAACAGACCAATTCACAGCTCCAGCAATAGTGTATTATACACGTCTTCCTAAATCCCATCCAACATTGACTATTCTCATCTTTTAGAATTTTCTGTGTATAAAGTGAAACCTCATAAGTTGTTTTCAATTACATCTGTGTTTCACTTTTGTTTTTGCATCTTCAGGACTTAGCACAGTACCTGGTAAGTAATACTCAAAAAGCTTACTGTGTGATTTCTTACTGTTATTAATTTAGAGCAATTATCTGTAGCGATTAATAGTTTGCACCTTTTGAGAGAATCTTTGGTTTATATCCTTTGACAACTTATCCACTGTAAAATGACTGTGTGTGTATCTTGGAAATAAAGACTATTCTGAGACACATTTGATGTAATAATTTTTTCTCAAGAGACAAGTTTCCCATCTTATTCTAAACACATTTTTTTGTTTTCTGCAGAAGCTTTTCAATTTCATGTAACTGAAATCATCTATTTTATCTTCTGTAATTTCTTCAATACCTTGTTGGTTAAGTATTCCCCTCCTGAAAGATAACTGATATCATTTTATTCATTTTTATTATGGTCTGACCTTTTATATTCAGGTCACATGTCCATCTTGACTTTACTGTGGTATATGGTGAAAACTGCTGGTAAAAAAATTCAATTTTTTACTAAGTGCTTTCTGGTTTTCCCAGCAGTTTCTGTAATACCTTTGTATTGTCTGTTGTCTGTCATGACAAACAGGAATTGCTAGTGTTAGAAACACCACTAGAACTTGACTATTGTTGAATAAAGAAAGACATTTTCAGCTATATCACTATCTGAAATCTGACCTCTTGTATTCTTTCTACTCAAATATTTTAACTGTATATTTAAAACACTCAAAATGTTTTCTATGAGCCTATTAAAAACAAAGCAAATATCACATCTATCTGTTATTGTTAAGCTGTGTCTGACTTTGTGACCCCATTTGGGGTGTTCTTGGCAAAGACTGTGGAGTGGTTTGCCGTTTCCTTCTCCAGCTGATTTTACAGATTAAGTGACTTGCTGAGGGTAACCATAGCTAGTAAATGTCTGAGGC
This sequence comes from Pseudochirops cupreus, assembly GCA_028627135.1. Classification (NCBI taxonomy): domain Eukaryota; kingdom Metazoa; phylum Chordata; class Mammalia; order Diprotodontia; family Pseudocheiridae; genus Pseudochirops; species Pseudochirops cupreus. The sequence continues at coordinate 141,469,714 of CM053582.1, forward strand.
CAGATTTGAATTCAGGAAGACAAGTCTGACTTCAGACCCAGCACTCTATCCACTCTGTCTAGCTGCCCAATTCCATGGTAGGGCCTAACAATAACATCAAGTTAAGTTTTTTAAAAATTGTATATACTTGCATCCATTGCCTTCAATAGATCTGTAATCTCAAGGTAGAAACAAATCTTGGCTTCCTTCAAATTCCAACTAAAATTCCACCTTCAGCAAAAAGCTTTTTCTAATCCCCCTTAAAGCTAGTGCCTCCCTTCTGTCCATTATCTCCAATCCATCCTATACAGTTCTGGTTGTACCTCCTTGTTTGTATGCTGTCTCCCCAATTAGATGGTGAGGTCCTTGAAGTCAGGGATTGTCCTTTCCTTTTCTTGTATTCCCAGTGCACAGCACAGTGCCTGGTCCTTAGTACGTAAATGTTTACTGGATAACTGACTGGAGAGAAAATATACTAAATACGTTTTTCAATATCAAACATAAAGAATAACTACAAAGCAGAAAAACAACCAAGAAGTTGGAACATATATATAACACATCATCCTGTAATATTCTACTGTATCCACTAGGGTTGCTCACATAAAGATTTCACTAAGTAAACAATTCCATGTGAGTTGAGCATTGCTAAATATCCTACAATACTAAAGATATAAGACATCAATGTCCCAACCCACCAAAAATCTGAAATTAAAGTCAACTCTGACATGCTGATGCAGCATCTAAATATGAGAAAGAAATAAAAACAAAGACCAAATTAACAGAGCAATCCTTGTCAGCTTTATTTTTTAAGTGCTTGCACTGCAAATTACATTACTGAAAGTGATTCACAAGGGTTTTAAACATGTATCATGTTAAAAAAATTCTGAGTTATTTTCTTACAAAATCACTACAAATAACTCTGCAATTCCCACCTAAACATCTTGAAGCATTACAATACATGACGACCAGGGCTCACATCTCACTAAATCTCCCATTAGTCTTGTAATACTACAAAAGTGTGAACCCTCATTCTCAGCAGTCAATTAGATGACTGTGCCCTCAATTCCGACAGAAACTGTCCCCACCACCACCAAGATCTTGCAAGACTGTAAAAACAATACTTTTTATTAGCTTTATTATACAGGAAGTGGCAACGTATGATATGCGCACCCAGGCATTTAATACACGATTTACGAGTGGGGGCGGGGGGAGGGCGAGGAGGGTTGTTGTTTTGCTTTTTAACATATCTAATTAGGTTGCACTGCCTCAGACCCAAACCATCATCGAACTCCAACATACAGAACAGAATAGGATCCTTGGACATCTCTAGAGGAAACAATGCTCTCTACCCGATTAAACGGTTTTACTTGGAGACCTCCAAGCAGTCACTACACCCACCCACTCCAGCCGTCTTCCTCAACAACCCGAGAAAGAAGCCACCTGTCACTTCTTCTCCCCGGGACCCAGACCCGCCCCACCCACCTGTCAACCTGGGGCCAAGCCTGCCGCCAGGCAGCCCCGTCCCCGTGGCCCAGTGACCCGCGTTCGCAGCTGTCAGCCCGGCCAGGGGAGGGTGGAGGAGAGCCGCTGCCGCCGCCGGGTGCTCGTCCCCCGCCCCCGGCTCGGGCCCGGAGTGCCGCCCAGACCAGCAGCCGGCCCCTCCCTGTACGCCGCGTCCCCGGGGTGCCCCCATACCGGAGAGGCTCCGGCCCCGGCTTTCTCACCTGACGAGCGGCAGGTCCTCTGGGCCGCTATCCGGCTCCGGCTCCTCCCCGCGAGGAGGAGGGGAAGGCGGCGGCGGCGGCGGCTCCGGGGTCGAAACAGCCGGTTTCCGAGGGGCTTTGGGTGGCATGACTGACTGGCAGGAGCGATGAGAGGGTGGAAGGTGAGGGGAAAAGGGAAACACGCGCGCACGCGCTCTTTCCTCGTGAACGCACCGCACCAGCCGCCCCTCGTCCTCTTTCGGCTCCCGTTAGAAAACTTTAAACGTTCCCCAAAAACAACCAAACAACCGGGACAACCCTGTCTCCACCCACCTCTCTACCCCTAGCCCGGCACCAAAAGCTCCGCGCTCAACCGCGGGAAAACGTCACTTCCGCTCCTGCGCGTTAAGTCCCACGAAGTTCTCGGGCCCGCCAGCCGAGCCCGGGAGGCAGAAGAGAGAAAGTCCCGGGGAAAGAGAAGGGTGGGGCCGCCCCTGTCGGCTGCGGCATGCCGGGCCCACGTCCCTACCCGAGGCCACAAGTGTGTAATGAGACGTGCGGCCCTGTCCTCTGCTGGGGTCGGGTTACCTAGCGGGACGGAGAGGGCAGATCTGGCAGCCCGCAGCGAGCCCCATCAGCTAGGCCCGGGGTAGCCCTTATGTCTGGTTACCTGCAATGCCATTGTGCTTTCCGGGGTGCGGCTCGTTTCTTCCCCTCATTGTGGACGGGGGAGACCGACTCCATAAAGGACCCCTTCCCTTCTGCCACCATCTCCAGCCTCGGACACTTACTGACTATGACCCTGGGCAAGTCATTTCACCTGTTTGCCTCAGTTTCCCTAACTGTAAAATGGGGATAGTGCCCGACTTACCTTCCAAGGTGGCTGTGAGGCTCAAATAAGCTAATAATTATAAAGCTATTAACACAGTGCCTGGTACTGCGACAGCTATGGCAGCATCTGTAACCATTATCTTCCTTATTCACTGTAAACCCTTAGCACAGTGCCTGGCATATACTACTTGTGACCCCCTTTGGGGTTTCTTGGCAAAAATAGTGGAATGGTTTGCCGTTTCTCCCTCCAGCTCATTTTATAGATGAGGAAACTGAAAAAAAAAAAAACCCAGAGGTTAAGTGACTTGTCCAGGGTCACCCAAACATGAGGCCAAATTTCACCTCTTCTTCCTGGCTTCTGGCCCTATGCTCTATTATTGAGCCACGTAGTTGCCTCCTGTCTGGCACTTAGTAAACACTCTTTTATCTACCTATACATACATTTGTATATATATGCATATGTAAACACTATATATATTAGCTGTTATCATCATCCTTATTAAGTATAAAGTGCTTAGCATATTGCCTAGTACATACTAAGGGTACATAGATGCTAGCTATCATTATTAGGATTTGATTTGATTTGATATGATTAGGATTTGATAGCAGAGTGGTGAGGTGGAAAAATCACAGGCTCTGAACTCAGAGGTCTTGAATTCAAATCCCACTTCGGATGCTTACTACCTCTGAGGCCATAGGTAAATCAATTAATCTGTCTCAGTTAAATTTCCTTATCTGTAAGAGAGGTTTGGGGCTAGATGGCCTTATGTCCCTCCCAGCCCTACGTCCCTGAATCCATGATGCCATGACCTTTCATCACACAACATTCACTTTATTTCAATTGAACATGCACAGTACTTAAAGGATTGCAGAGGGGTTTAAAAGAAAGTACCTTCAGGCATGGAGCTTTCAAGATTGGTAGTTTGTACAAATGCTTACTTTGCTATATAACTACCTGTTGGCCTCGTAGAGCAAGCCCCATAACTTCTCTGGACAAAAGCTTACTATTTTATTTTCTTTTTTCTTTCTTCCTTCCTTCCTCCATCCCTCCTTCCCACTCTTTCTTGGTAAAATGAGGAAGTTGGATCAGTTGATGTCTGTCTCTGCTCTAAATCTATGATTCTTTAACATATTAAACAACTTAATAATTTCACTTCCTTATAATGTGCTTAAGTACCTGTATGATTTAGGACAAGTAGTAACTGCTGTAAAGGGTCAAAGCAGGGAATTCTTGCCAGGGGTTTCCTTATAAAAGAAGTAGGATTTTAGATGATCCTGAAAGGTAGGATATGGTTAGCTGGAGAAGAAAGGGAAAGGGGATTCCTTTGTGGAGAACACAGATTTATACAAATAAGGAAATAAGATCACAGAGGTTAAATGACACAGAGGTTAAAATGCCCACATAATAACAGAAGTACCATCAGAACTGAAGCTAACCTAGGACTTTCAAGGTAAGTTAGTTCTCTTTTCATTTTACTCATGACTCGTCATTGGCTACATTAAAGCAAGCTTTGTTAGGATCTCAGCAGAGTCCCTGAGTACTTTCCCAGTTTCCTGAGGGACCCTTTACATATTTCAATCAGTTAACAACAATGGCAGGGAAACATGCTAGCACAGGCTTGTGAGCTATGTATATATAGCACTTGGGAAAACAACTGTGCAACCCCTCAGGGCTACCCATAGAGTCCTGAGATGATGTAGGAGCCATGTTCTGAGCACCCAACTTTGTCAGAAATACCACCTTAAATCTAAGGAATACTTTACTGATCACTTCTGGAGGGTTAAAAATGTTGTCTTTATTCTGAAGGCCTTTTGATGAAGGCAAAACTCCTCTCTTAAGGAAGTCGACAGCTTTTTTTCCTGCTCTTTGCCCAAATCCTCTGTCCTATAGATGCTTTATCATCTATAGAACAATTCATTCCATAGGCATAAGAATGAAAGTTGCTAGATTTCCTGGGAGGAAAAGATCCAAACCTGGGATGTAATCATAGCGTGACCTAGTACTGAATAGTAAATAAAGGATAATGGTTAATGGTATCTAGAGATGTTCACAACCGACCTTTCTTACTTTATTATATATTACCCCCATTACCCCCCCACACACACACACACAGTCTAGTCAAACTGGCTTTTTGTTGTTCCTTGTAGTAGGTTCAAGTCCCACTTCCGACACATACTAAAACTTAAAAAGGCTAAGGTCTCCCACTGCATCTTGGACTATCTCCAGTTGTCCTGATTTATATCTGGCCACTGGACGGACCCAAAGGGCTCTGGAGGAGAAAGTAAGACTTTGCAGAACCCTCCCTCATTCAAATCCAATCCAATGCAAGTGATGTCATCATGTCCCTGATGGCATGGTACTTTTCGAGAACAAAGAACAAACCACAAAATCACAACCACAAGGATTACTCTTGTGAAAATGCTAAGCTTTCCCATGTCCCCAGACAACTCCCTTAGATTATAGTCTGCAGATGAGTTGCTGATCTGTGTCAGTGAACCAAGTTTCCACACACAAACGAAATCACAAGATAGGCTACATACTAGAAATTTATCCTGCATGATATGTATAATATATTATGCTGGAATGAGCACTAGCTTAGGAGTCAGGAAACCTTAGTCCTAGTTCAGATCCTCCCCTTCAAGTTTTGATATTTTCATTCTTCACAATGGATACTGTATTATATTTTGGATCAGAAAGCCCTGTGTTCTAATCTTAACTTCAGTTGCTTATGTGCTGTATGACTCTAGGCAAGTCACTTAACCATTTTGAAACTTGGGTTCCTCATCGGTAGAATAGAGATCATAATGGCACCCATATCTCTGACTTGCTTCAAGTCTTAGCTAAAATCTGACCGTGCAGGAGACCTTTCCTGATATTGCCATCTATCTATCAATAGAGAGACATATGAAGTGCTTCACTAATGCTTGTCGACTGCTTGACTACCTCACAGTTATAAAGATCAACATTTTAAAACATAATTATTGAGCACCCAACCCTAAAGGGCTTTTATTTATGTTTGTTATTCAGTTGTTTCAGTCATATGCAACTCTTTGTGACCCCATTTGGGGTTTTCTTAGCAAAGATACTAGAATAGTTTGTCATTTCCTTTTCCAGTTCATTTTACAGATGAGGAAACTGAGACAAAGAGGGTTAAGTGATTTGCCCAAAGTCACACAGCTAGAAAGTATCTGATGCCACATTTGAACTCAAGATGAGTCTTCTTGACTTCAGGCCCAGCCCTCTATCCACCATACCAGCTGGATGCCTCAAAGAGCTGGGGTTTTTTTCTTTTTGTTGTTGTTGCTTTAGTTTGGTTTTGGAAACAAGTGGGGTTAATTGACTTGCCAAGGATCACATAGTGGGTAACTGTCTGAGGCTACCTTTGAACTCAGGTTCTAGGGCTGGTGCTCTGTGTACTGTGCCACCTAGCCAGTAACATGTTTTAAAACACTTTGCCACACTTTTAAGTAGTATATAAATGCTAGCTATCACCATTATTGTTTTATACCTACACTATTTCTAGTACTGTGCTAGGTAAATAAAAAGTTCAGAAGATTAAAAACATGGCCTTTCACCTCAATGAATGTATAGTCTAATTGTGATCACACCTATGCAGAGGTCAACTGAGTTAAATAACAGACGATACGTTATTAAGACTTTACCCTTTTTAGGCATCGCATAGTTACATTCCTAGCTTATAAAAGAAGTATTAATATTTGCAGTTCTTTCCTCTTTTACAAAGTACAAAGAAGTTCTCTTTATTCCTGCCATGGACTTGAACCCACATTCTGGTGTGTTACCCCCAGTGTTAACCACCAATCAATCAATAAACCTCTATCAATTGCCTACTATGTACCTGGCACTGTGCTAAATTCTGAGGATACAAAAAGGAGACAAAAGACAATCCAGGCCTTCAAGGAGGGACATCAATGGGGAAGATGACATGAAAACAAACATCTACCAAACAAACCATATTCAGGATAAATAGGACATAATTAATGAGGGCAGGCATTGGAATTAAGGGGGATTTTGTAGAACTCCAGTCTCATTTAATCATGTAACACCAATTAGTTTTTACAAAGGGATACTGACTATAAGGATATGGTAAGAACAGAAGTACAAGTATTCTTCCCCAATGCCTGGGGCACACTTTACCCTATTCTGTGTCAGCCATTGAGGAAAATGAGTTCAGACTTAATGCTTTTTCTATATAGCATTCTTCCCCTCACGCCCACTTTCTAATGCAGCAGGACTGATGTATAGATGAATCTACATCACTGGTATAGGCCTGGCTGAGGAGGCTGTTCTGGACTTTACTCTTCACTATTTGTCTTCTGGAGAATCCTGACGTGGACTCTAGCTTCTAGTGGTTTGCTCTTTTGACCTTTCAAAGCATACACAGTTGTAGCCATCTGATTGTAGCCATCTCTAATCTCCTTCATTGATAAGCAAAAAAGGATGGACACACAACATACACACACACATTCACATATATTTATGTGTGTGTGTATTTACTTATACACATATAAACACATATATCATTGGAAATGGACTTCCAAATAAGGAAACTCCCTGTATCTATACCGGTTGGCACCTTCTTTGTAACTTATAGTCTTAGGCAGTCACCCAGAGGACTGAGAGTTTTAGTAACTTGCCCAGGCTCATACAGTCAGCATGTCTGTCAGAAGTAAACTCAGGACTTCCTAGCCCAAAGGCTAACACTCTATCCACTATACCATGCTTCCTATCTCTACATATGTGTGTTGTTACATTTTTATACAATTTTAGTGCAGACCAGTGACTTCATTGATATGAGGAACTCTGGTCTGGAAAGTACCTCTACCAAAGCAGATAGGCAGTTTTGGGGAAGCTTGTTTTAGAGAGTTATCTGGGTTCCAAGAGGGTGGCTTGCCCATGGTCACAAAACTAACATTCGTCAAAGATAGAACTTGAATTCAAGTCTTCCTGACCTCAGTGACAGGCCTCTATCTACTATAGCATACTGTCTCTATCATATACATATAAGATATGTACATATATCTCCATATCTATAATACGGCTATGTTTGTTTTGGACCTGTGATTTCATAGGTAAAGAGATCTGCCATTATGGACATTTCCTCCACCCATACAGATGACCTAAACATCTGTAACTTGGAAATCTTCAAGAGGTGTGTGTGTCTGTGTCTGTGTCTGTGTCTGTGTAAGGTGCTGTCCCTTTCAGATTTGGCAGGTGTATGGAAAGGAGAAGAAAGAGTTATATTAGAATCCTTGAGAAAGCAGCTACTCAGAGAAAAACATATGGGGGGAATGCAGTTATATAGGAGGACCTGAGAAAAAGGAGTCCTCAGAGAAAAATTACTTACTGAAAGCATTAAAAGCATCTTATTTCCTAGCAGTAAATTTACGTATGTCTATTATAAGAACTTTGAGGTGGATATCTGGGAAATCCTGACAACTGGAACATTTCGATGACTATGAGACGATTATATAGTGCCTATTTATGGCAGGTCTGATAAAAATGTGAATTTTAGTTTCTTATCCTAACATAGAGGTGAGATACTTCACACAAGGAGACGTTGTTTTGATGCAGAATAGAGTCAGAAGAAGCTGGAGAGGACCAAAGTAGCTAATAAGACAGAAGAAGCTAAGAAAGTAGAAGCAGCACAGTGAAGAAGACCGCAGAGCTCAGCTGAGTCTGGCTGGGCAGATGGCTCATTTAAAAAAAAAAAGCCAATGAACTGAGAGCTGAGAGAAGAGCTTAGAGCCTGCCTTACCGCTGATTGGAGGAAGGCAGACCAGTTGCGTCTTCTGGGAGTTGAGATGATTAGAGGAAAAGCTTTGCTTCTGAGATCAGAGTGGAGGAAGAGCCCTTGTTGCTAAGAGCAGGCTGGGGAAAGGGGAGACTTATTTGCCTTGCCCTTTACTGCCACCTACAGTTGTAAAGCTCATGTACAATTCACTCTTTCAAGGTCCTAGAGGTCACCCAGGTGTAGGGAACTATACATCTACTCTTCACAAGTGTAGATCCTACCATTTAAATCAGCCAAGATGACCAAGGGTTGATTGAGGTATATTATATCTATGTCATTTCCATGATCTTGTAAACCTGTCAAAAAAAGAAAATATTTGTCACAGTTAACCTAGGTTTCTAAAATTAGAGTCATCTGACACTTCATTCTTCTTTATATCCTGTCTTATTAAGTCCTATACATTCTAATTCAACATTACCTCATATAATTTCTCCTTTCTAATCCCACTGCAGGTATCCTAGATACTAATTTTTTTTCTAGCCTCGACTATTTCAATAATTTCCTAACTGATCTTTCTGCCTCTAGTAATCTCCTCTTTCTAAATCTCTTTTTTGTTGTTGTTGCACTGCCTAAGCCAGACCTATACAGCCTGTGGCCTGTGAACCACCCGAAATCCTTTGGCATGCAGCAAGGGGCCCATGGTTTCACAGGTTGTACAGGCCTGACCTAAGCAGTCTTTGTTGGTTACCATCATCTGAATTCTGGTGTCTCAACACTTTACTTTGGATACTGTACATATTGTTCATCATTTCAGTTTACTTCACTTTGCATCAGTTCCTATCATTCTTACCAAATTTTTCTGAATTCTTTATTTCTTATAATACAATAATATTCCATTATATTCACATACCACAATTTGTCCAACCATTCTCTAACCAATACTTATCTACTTTATTTCTAGCTTTTTGCTACCACAAAAAAACCATCGGATCATATTTTCCAAATATGGAACTTTCCCCTTTGTCTTTGATCTTTTGGGGGGTTATATCTCTAGTGGTGTCACTGGGTGTTGTGGTAAAAGGAGCCATAGTTCACAAATTTGGGATATAGGTCCTCATGACCTGTCTCATGGGAAACAGAAGTCAGTTAGCTCACAAGTGAACCAAGTGAGCTTTCCCTTGCAAGATATTTTCCAGCAGTATATATACAATAAACAAGAGAAAGCAAGAGCAGCTATGCTGGGCCAGAGATTGTTACTTTGCTGGTTGTTGTCCTTCCTGCTCAAAGAGGACCCAAAATGACAGAATGTTAAGGTCAAGGTATAGTGTGTCCAACTGTGGTTGATCAGACCAATATGAGCTTGGAAGGCACTACCACGGATTGGGCACAAATAATCCATATGATCATTTGAGGTGGAGATGTCTCTAAATTTCTGTATGTCATATTTCTTTTGAGCTACTACAATTCTGCTTTGCTCATAGAGTACATCTTCTTTGATGAGGGCATGCTATGCTGGGCAGCCCTGTGCTAGTGTCTTCCATGTCTCACATGGAAGAGTTTCAGAGTTTTTCAGAGAGACCTTGAGAGTGTCCTTTATTGCTTCTTCTGACCACCATGTGAGTGCTTGCTCTTCATAAAATAGTCTTTTAGACAAACATATGTTTGGCATTCAAACAATGTGAGCAGCCCAACAGAGTTATGCTCCCTGTAGTAGTTTTCAGCTTGAGAGAGGACCTCATCCTTTCAGTTGGTCTTCAGAATCTTCCTAAGACAATTCAAATGGAAGCAATTCAGTTTGCTGACATGGTGCTAGTATACTGTCCAGGTTTCACAGGCATACAACGCTGAGGTCAACACAATAACTCGGTAGACCTTCAGTGTGGTAATCAGTCTAATACCCCTTTCTCTTCTACACTTTCCTTCTGAGCCTCCCAAACACTGAGCTAGCTCTGGCAATGCATACATCAACCTTATCATCTGTGTGCATCTCTGGAAAATATACTTCTCCATTTGTTGTAATCAATGGTTCCATATATGGATGGTGTGGTGGAGATGGTACATAAAAGGAATGGGTACCTTTTAGAGGTGTATAATATTACGTTTACTCATCTGAGCCAGAATACTCACAAATGTCAAGTTTAGTTTGACAAAAATGATGGGGATAAAAATCACAATTTTACCTAAATTAATTTACCTATTTATTGCCATACCAATCAATGTACTGAAAAATTACTGAAAGAGCTAGAAAAAACAGTGACAAAATTCATCTGGAAGAACAAAAGGTCCAGAATATCAAAGGAATTAATCAAAAGAAAGGCTAGGGAAGGTGGCCTAGCCATACCAGATTTTAATATGTATTATAAAGCAGCAGTCATCAAAACTACTTAGTACTGGCTGAGGAATAGAGTAGTTGATCAGTAGAACAGATTAGGTACACAAGACACAGCAGTCAGTGACTATAGTAATCTATTGTTTGATAAACCCAAAGACCCCAGTTTTGGGGATAAGAACTCACTATTTGACAAAAGCTGCTAGGAAAACTGGAAAATAGTATGGAAGGAACTGGGCATAGACCAATATCTTATACTGTATACCAAAATCAAGTCTAAATGGGTGCACAATCTAGGTATAAAGGCTAATAAAGTAAGCAATCTGGGAGAGCAAGAAATAGTTTACCTGTCAGATTTATGGAGAAGGGAAGATTTTGTGACCAAACAAGAGTTAGCGAGCATTAAAAAAATGCAAAATAGATCATTTTGATTACATTAAATTGAAAAGTTTTTGTACAAATAAAGCCAATGTAACCAAGATTAGGAGGGAAGTAGATAATTGGGAAAGAATTGTAATAACCAGTGTCTCTGATAAAGGTCTCATTTCTAAAATATGCAGAGAACTGAGTCAAATTTATAAGAATACAAGTCATTCCCCAACTGATAAATGATCAAAGGATATGAACAGGCAGTTTTCAGAGGAAGAAATTAAAGATATCTATAAGCATATGAAACAATGCTCTAAATCACTATTGATTAGAGAAATGCAAATTAAAACAACTCTGAGGTACCACATCTCATTGGTCAGATTGACTAAGATGACAAAAAGGAAAATGATAAATGCTGGAGAGGATGTGAAAAAATTGGAACACCAATGCATTGTTAGTGGAGTTGTGAACTGATCTAACCAGAGAGCAATCTGGAACTATGCCTAAAGAGCTATAAAAAAGTGCATACCCTTTGATCCAGCAATACCACTTCTAGGGCTGTATCCCAAAGAGATCATATAAGTAGGAGGAGGACCCATGTGTACAAAAATATTTATAGCAACTCTTTTTGTGGTGGCAAAGAATTGGAAATCAAAGGAATGCCCTTCAACTGGGGCTAAACAAGTTGTAATATATGAATGTAATGGAATATAATTGTGCTATAAAAAATGAGGAACAGATGGACTTCATAATAACCTGGAGAGACTTATATAAACTGATGCTGAGTGAAGAGAGCAGAACCAGGAGAACTTTGTACACAATTACAGAGACATCGTATTGTGACGACTAACTAATGACTGGGCTCCTCTGAGCAATATAAGATTACAAGACAGCTACAAAAAACTCATGATGGAAAGGGATATCCACATCCAGAGACAGAACTACAGTGCTTACTCCCTTTTGTGTTTTATTTTGTTTTGTCCCTTCTTTCTCATTGTTCACTCCATTGGACTATAACTCTTCTTTACAACATGACTTTGTTTTGTCCCTTCTTTCTCATTGTTCACTCCATTGGACTATAACTCTTCTTTACAACATGACTAAAGTTTAATGTGAAGGTATTTGTAGAACCTATAAATGCCACCATGGCGGGGAGGGGGAGGACAGGAAGGGAGAGAAAATTTGGAAGTCAAGGGATTGTGGAACTGAATGTTGTAAACTAAAAGTAAATAAATAATGTGTTTTTTTTTTAATGATGGGGAAATTTGGAAGCAGATAAATGAAAAACAAGAACAATGAAAAACAGGGTTTACCAGTGGGATTGTTTGTCCATCTATGATACGATAAGAGACATTTGCAAGATTCTTGGAGAGGCAGATGAAATTTAGCCTTGCTCTGATAGTAACAATCCAAAGCACTGTTATAATGCCCTGAAGGCTATTTATGGGCCAAAGACCTATGGGGCATCTCAGTTACAGTGAGGCTACTCTTCATTTGGAATGGCCTTCAGAGATCTTTCTCTACACCACTTTGAACATTCTCCTCCATTATGTCAAACCTTTACCTTTTAAAGGTGAAAATGTGTATTTTGGGGAAAAAAAATTAGTCATTCAGCGTCAGAGATTACAAGGTAGTCTGCAATAAATTTTGTTATTGGCAAACACATAAAAATGAACATTTCTATAGTCAAATGTAAACGGGGAGAGGGGGGAAGAGGAAGATAATACATGAAGTCATGAATCTCCTTTATATCAGTTTGGTTGAGTTTGGTTGGTTGGTGTTTGGTTTTTTTTTTAAATAGCATCTACATTGAGCATGGTACTTCCAAAGCTATACTTCTTGTCTATCTTTCTCCCGGAATCTCTTAATCTCTTCTATGCATTTAGAAAAGTTATTCATTGATGACCTTATCATTCTTTCCCTTTTTGTTTTGCTCTTATTAATATATTCCCCCTAATTTCTCCTATCCCAAAATAAAGGGAAAAAATAACTTTTAACAAATAAGCCTAGTCAAAGCAAATCCACACATTGGCCATGTCCAAAAGTTTGTCTCATTTTGCACTCCTAGTTCATCACCTTGCTGGCAAGAAGTGAATAGCCTGCTTTATAACTTGTCCTTTGGAATCTTCGTTCGTCATTGCATTGATCAAAGTTTTAAATAGTTTTGAAGCTATTTTTCTTTAAAGTTGTATAATCCTTGTATAAATTACTCTCCGAGTTCTGCTCACTTCATTCTGTGTCATTTAATATGTGTTCTCAAGTTTCTCCAAATCTAGCACTTTCATCATTCTCTTACTGTGCAGTAATATCCTATTACATTCAAATATCATAATTTATTAAGCCATTCTTTAGTTGATAGACTCCCCAGAAAAACATTCTTGAGAGAGACAGAGACAGAGACAGAGAGAGAGGAGAGGGAGAGAGGGAGAAGGAGAGGGGGAGGGAGAGAGAGAGAGAGAGAGAGAGAGAGAGAGAGAGAGAGAGAGAAGATTTGACTATAAAGTAATAAGACTGCTTTGTCTATATGTTAGGCCAACAAAACAACACAATGTGTTCTATAATGTCTAATGTATAGTTCCTGTGCTATTTTTCATAATGTTTATAAAGATATGTCTGTTATTAAGGACTCTTGAAACTGTAAACACTGTCCTTTTGGGGAAAATATTAACACTTTACCAGAAAATATATCAAAGAAAAGATATAAACTCTTTTGAGTGAAGCCTCTATTATCCTCTGCCACTTAGTATTTCCCTTGGCAATGGAAAAATCAAATTAAAAGAAAAAAATCATAAGGATCTTTCAACCATTTGCTTACCTGTTTCCCTAGGAAATTTATTGTCCATCACCATTTTATCTTACATCTCTAACCTGTTGATAAGATCTCTCCCTCTTTTCCAAATTATAATAATATTCATCCCAGTTCACATGAAATAGTTTTGGGTTTTCAGGTTGTTGGTTTTTTTTTAATAGCACCCTAGTTCCTGAGACTATAAATAACAGATTTCTACATCCAAAAAGGGTTCTGAGTCTGTGCTAGCCCTCCCATCTAACCAATCACTGACCTAGAAGATTTGGGAACTAGAAAACTGAAACATTATGAATGTGCCTCATAGATAGGTCATTTTCTGTTTTCAAAAGAAAAACTTGGCAAGCTTTTCCTCTTTTCTTTTTTTGGTAGTAGGACCCCATTCAAAGTACAGAAGACAGAGTCTCTTTGGTATTTCAATCCCCATTAATCTGGGAAGCTGCCTTCCTCCACCCTTGACAGCTCACCTGAAGTTGTCAGACCTCTGCACCCTGAAATTGTCTAGTGGTGACCCACCCACTGGGACTTAAAGTAAAGATAATCAAACACTCTCCTCTGACTCCAGTTCTCCAGACATCTCTACTGGCAATAAATAGTATCCTTCAATGGATGATGTCCTTTGTTCTGGAAAAGTATACTACCAAGGTAAATGAACTTATCCATAGCATTCAAAACTTCTCCATTTGCTGTAACCAAGTATTCCATGTATGGGTGCTGTGGTGGTGACTGATAGAGCACCTGTGTTTTCTTGGTGTTAATTGTTAGGCCAAAACTAACACAAGCTGCAGAGAATCAATTCATACTTTGTTGCAACTCAGCTTCAGAGGCTGCATTGAGTGCACAATCATGTGCAAACAGAAAATCATGCACCAACACTCCCTCCACTTCAGTCTTGGCTTGTTGCCTTTACAGGTTGAAGAATTTACCATTAGTGCAGTAGCTGACCTTGATGCTGGGTTCATCTTCATTGAAAGCACTTGACAACATGACTGAAAACATCTGTGAGCACAAGCAAGGTGGGATTTTTGTTGTTTTTTTTCTTGTTATTGGAGTTGGATTTCCCAGGCTCATGTTAAATTGTAAACACCTGAAGGATCAATCTCCTTTGAGCCCTACTCATTCACAGCTGTGCTGAGTCACATTGGTTTTTGTGCCTTCTGATTCTGAGCCTATTAGTCGAAAGTGTATATATATTCTCTGGGAGAATAGTATTGCCTTGAGGCTCACTCATGGGAAGAATCCTTCACATGAGAACTCTTGATTTATGAGACTCTGGGTAACCGTTGTTAAGCCCACCACCACCCTCCCCACCTCACCCCACTTCGTTAACCCAGATATTGGTGCTGGTGATGGAAGAGAGAGGAGCCTCTGATAGAGAGAAGGAGACCTCTGAGAGAGAGATGGGACCTCTGATACCAACCCTTGTGAGAACACTGGAACACTGGACTGATAGAAAGTAAGATTGTTAACACCTTTGAGGAAGGTATGGGATTTAGTGAGACTGGGATCGTTGTCTGTTATTTCCCAATTATTGTATTATTTTGCTGTGCCCAGAGCCCATACCAGAGTGGTTTCTCCCCATGTAAGACTGGGAAAGACAAGCTGCCCTTGAATTGGGGTGGTGCCAGCCAGAGACAGAAGGTGGGGGCAGGAGCCCCTGGAACCTGCTCTGCCTGTACCCAGACAGGAGCAGAGAGGGCTTAGAATGGAGCAGTCCCTTCCCCCATGAGGTGAGACATGGAGCAGGAGTGGAGAGCTGCCTACATTGGGACCCAGGCAGGAGCTGGGAGCTGTTGGCCCCTGGATCTGCAGGAGGAGGAATCCCAGAGCGTGGGACTCAGCCCCGAGTTGAGATGAAAACTTTACAGCAGGACAGGAGCAGTGAGAGTGCTTTCCTGCTATGTCCTCCTAGGATGGGTTGGGACCCCTGGGGTGGAGTTGTCTCTGGTGGGAGGGGGAAAGTGCTGTGACCCCTGGGAACCCATCCTGTTGGCTTTGTCACCCACCCACCCCTCAGGACTTAGAAGCAGGGGCTAGAGCAGTGTTAAAACTTGGACACTCTGACTCATTAGAGCATGTGTGCACCTGAGAGTGCCAGATGGGAGCATACAACATGGAGAGCATGGAGAGAAGGACACACCCCCAAGAGGACTTTCCTTGGACATTCTGTTTAGATTTAGGGAATTGTAACCTGCTGTGACCTTGGGAGAAAAAGTTGAGCCAACACACCATTGACAACAGTGGAGCAGGAATGGAGTGGGCAGCTTTCAGAGGTTTGGTGTCCTACACTCCATTTGCTCATCTCGGTCAGAACACTTGCAGGCATCAAGATGGATTTGTCAAAAATGATGGGGAGGGCAGCTAGGTGGCACAGTGAATAGAGCACGGGCACTGGAGTCAGGAGGACCTGAGTTCAAATTCAGTCTCAGATACTTAAGTGACCTTGGGTAAGTCACTTAACCCCAATTGCTCTGCCTTCTCCCCTCCAAATATGATGGGGAAATTCAGAAGCTGCAAAATGAAAAATGAGAACTCCACAGAGTTAACAGAGGGATAGTTCATCTACATCTAAGAAGGCAGTATTTAATTCCATCAAAAGTAAAAAATACAAGTGAAGCTTAAAGAGGTACAGTATTCTTGGTTCAGTAAGAAAGCAGATGAAATTCAGTTGTATGCCAATAGCAACAATCCAGAGCACTTTTATGATGCCCTGAAGGCTATTTATGGGCCAAAGACCTATTGTGTATCTCAAGTACTCAGTGCTAATAGAGCCACATTGAATAGTGAAAAGGACATGATTCTAGAGAAGTGGGCTGAACACTTCCATAGTGTTGTCAGCAGACCATCAATCAATGCTGAAAGCCATTGACCATTTACCTCAAGTTGAAATCAATCCCTCTCTCCCTGAAATTAAAACTGAAGAAGAGGTTTTGAATGCCATTAGGCTCCGTTTGTGTGATAAAGCATTTGGTGTTGATTCTATTCCAACAGAGATTTACAAGGTGGGTGTCCATTGCTCATACAAAAGTTGATTCAAATTTTCCAGATTATATGGTTATATCCCTCAAGAGTTCAAGGATGCCTATATTGTCCATCTCTATAAAGGTAAAGGAAATAGATTGTCCCATGACAATTACAGAAGGGTCACCCTCTTAGTCATTTTTAGCAAGATTCTTGCTAGAGTCCTCTTTAATAGGCTGATTCTTCACCTGGAATGTGGTCATCTACCTGCAAGCCAGTGTGGCTTCAGAAAGGGCTAAGGAACAGTTGACATTGTTTTTGCTACTTGACAGGAGAGATTCCAGGAGACATACCAAGAGCAGAGGTCTGTATGCAATGTTTATAGATCTGACCAAGACCTTTGATACAGTCAGTTGTGAGGGCTTATGGAAAATTATATCAAAATTTGGTTACCCAAAGAAGTTCATCAGTATTGTATGTCAAGGTCAGCTCTTTCACTGATGGTAAATTCTTCAACCAGAAAAGACAACAAACCAAGACCAAAGTGGAGGGAGTGTTGGTGCATAATTTTCTATTTGCAGATGATTGTGCACTCGATGTAGCCTCTGAAGTTGAGATACAACAAAGCAACTCCTGCTTGTGCTAACTTTGACCTAACAACACCAAGAAAGCAGAGATGCTCCATCAACAACCACCACAGCACCCATATGTGGAACCACTGGTTACAGCAAATGGAGAACTAGTGAATGCTATGGATAAGTTCACTTAACCTCGGCAATATATTTTCTGGGGATGTACACATTGATAATAAGGTTGATGTATGAATTGCCAGAGCTAGCTCAGTGTTTGGGAGGCTCAGAAGGCAAGTGTGGAAGAGAAGAGGGATTAGACTGACTGCCAAACTAAAAGTCTACAGAGCCATTGTGCTGACCTCATTGTTGAATGCCTGTGAAACCTGGGCAGTATATCAGCACCATGCCAGGAAATGGAATTGCTTCCATTTGAGTTGTCTTGGGAAGATTCTGAAGATCGCTTGGCAGAATAAGATACCAGATACTGAGGTCCTTTCTTGAACTAAACTGCCAAACATTCAAACTCTACTGCAGAGAGCACAACTCTGATAGGCCGGCCACGTTGTTTGAATGCCAATCATACACTTGCTTAAAAGGCCATTTTATGGAGAACTCATACAAGGCAAGTGCTCACAGGGTGGTCAGAAGAAGCAACTAAATCATAAACCCATTTTGACCTTATCTTGGTATATGGTGTGAGGTGTTGGTCTGTACCTAGTTTCTGCCAAACTATTTTTCTGTTTTCCCAACTTTCTTGCCCCTAAAACTTGAATTTTTGAGCTTAACAAACACAATATGAGTGTGGTCATTTGCATTTATATGTTGTATACCTAGTCTATTCTCCTGATTCACCACTCTGTTTCTTAGCCAATACCAGATTATTTTGATAATTGCTGTTGCTATGGTTTTTGAGTCATTACCGTCATGTCTGACTCTTCAAGATCCCATTTGGGTACTTTCTTGGCAAAGATACTGAAGTGGTTTGATGTTGTTTTTTTTTTCTCCACCTCATTTTTACAGATGAGGAACTGAGATCAACAGAGGTAAATGACATGCCCAGGGTCACACAGTTAATAAATATCTGAGGTTGAATTTGAACTCATGAAGATGAGTTTTCCTGATTCTAAGCCCAACGCTCTATCCACTGCACCACCTAGCTGTCCTTTGATGATGACCACATTATAATACATTTTGAGGTCTGGTATTGGGAGTTCACCTTCCTTTATATTTTTTCATTAATTCCCTTTATGTTCTTGATAAATTAATTTTTAATTTTTAAAATAAATTATTTAATTTTAAAATAAAAAAATAAATATTTTATTTTCTAGCCCTATGAAAGAATTCTTTAGTAGTTTAATTGGTATAGTACTAAATAAGTAAATTAACTTAGGTAGAATTGTGATTTTTATGATATTGGCTCAGTCTACCCACGAGCAATTAGTGTGTCCCCAATTAAGTCTGATATTATTTGCGTGGGAATGTTTTATAATCATGCTCATGTAGTTCCTGGGTTGTCTTGGCAGGTAGACTCCCAAGTATTTTATATCATCTACAGTTATTTTAAATGGAATTTCTCTCTTACTGCTGGACTTCATTGGTAATATATAGAAATGCTGGTGATTTATATGGGTTTATTTTATATCCCACAACTTTGCTGAAGTTCTTAATTATTCCAACTAGTTTTTTTAGTTGATTCTCTAGGCTTCTGCAACTATTTTATACACACACACACACACACACATACAAACACACATGCACATACACATACATATATATGTGTGTGTGTATATATATATATATATATATATATATTTATATAATCTGCAAAGAGTGGTAGTTTATGTTTTGTCAAGAGCTTTTTCTGCATCTATGGAGATAATATGATTTTTGTTGTTTTTGTTACTGATATGGTCAATTGTGCTGATAGTTTTCCTAATATTGAACTAGCCCTAGATTCCTGGCATAAATCCTACCTGGTCATAGTGTATGATTTTTGTGATATAGTGTTGTAATCTCCTAGCTAATATTTTATATAAAATTGTTTCATCAATATTCATTAGAGAAATTGGT
The DNA here is from genome assembly GCA_028627135.1 of Pseudochirops cupreus. Taxonomy (NCBI): domain Eukaryota; kingdom Metazoa; phylum Chordata; class Mammalia; order Diprotodontia; family Pseudocheiridae; genus Pseudochirops; species Pseudochirops cupreus. Next base: position 141,489,087 of record CM053582.1, read on the forward strand.
CTATCATTTTCTTTCTCTGTTTTTGCTCTTCCTAGTTTGGGTATCAGTACCATATTTGTGTTGTAAAAGGACTTTGGTAGGACTCCTTCTTTGCCTATTTTTCCATATATTTTATATAGTATTGGAATTAGTTGTTCTTTAAATATTTGGTAGAATTCACTGGGAATCCATCTGGTCCTAGGGATTTATTGATGGCTCGTTCAATTTCTTTTTCTAAGATAGGGTTATTTAAATATTCTGTTTCCTCTTCTGTTAATCTAGGCAGTTAATATTGTTGTAAGTATTCATCCATCATACTTAAATTGTCAGATTTATTGGCATATAATTGAGCAAAATAAATATTAATAATTGCTTTAATTTTCTCTTCATTGGTGGTGAATTCACCCTTTTCATTTTTTATACTGCTAATTTTATTTTCTTTCTTTTTAAAAATCAATTAACTAGTGGTTTACATATTTGTTGTGGTTTTTTTTTTTTTCATAAAACCATCTCCTAGTTTTATTTACTAGTTCAGTGGTTTCCCTTACTTTCAATTTTATTAATTTCTCCTTTGATTTTTCAGGATTTCCAATTTGATGTTTAATTGGACGTTTTTAATTTGTTCTTATTTTTTTCAGTTGCATGCTCAATTTATTCATCTGCTCTTCCTCTACTTTTTTGATAATAAGCATTTAGAAATATTAATTTTCCCCTAAGTACTGTTTTGGCTCATAAATTCTGTAAATTACAGTCTAATGTCTCCTTGTTATCTTTAATGAAATTATTGATTGTTTCTATGGTTTGTTCTTTGACCCATTCCTTCTTTAGTATTAGATTATTTAATTTCCAATTAATTTTTATCTATGTTTCCACAGCCCTTTATTAAATATAATTTTATTGCATTATAGTCTAAAAAGGATGCATTTAATATTTCTGTTTTTCTGCATTTGGTTGTGAGGTTTTTATGCCCTAACACATGGTCAATTTTTGTGAAGGTGATGTGTATAACTGAGAAAAAGGTATACTCCTTTCCTTTCCCATTCAGTTTCTTTCAGCCTTCTTTCTTGTTTATTTTATGGTTGGATTTATCTAAGAGGAAAACTGAGGTCCCCGACTAGTATAATTTTACTGTCTATTTAACTAGTCATTGGTTTTATGAAAAAAAACAAACAATAAAATAGATAAACCATTAGTTAATTTGATTTACTGTCCACTTGACTCATTTAACCTTTCCTTTAAGAATTTGGATACTATGCTATTTTGGTGCATGTTTATGTTATATATTATTTGGTTATGATATGACTTCATTGTCTGTGGTGCCTTTTAGCAAAATGTAGTTTCTCTGATTGTCTTTTAATTAGGTCTATTTTTGCTTTTGTTTTCTCTGAGATCATGATTGCTACCTCTGCTTTAAAAAAAAAGCAACTTAACTTGAAGCATAATAGATACTGTTCCAACCCCTTATTTTTACTCTGTGTCTGTGTTTCAGGTGTGTTTCTTGTAAACATATTGTTGGATTCTGGTTTTTAATTCATTTTGCTATCTGTTGCTTGTGTTTTATGAGTGAGTTTATCCCATTCACACTCACAATTATGATTACTGTGTATTTCCCTCCATCATGTTTATCTGTGTTAATCCTTCCTCTCTTTTTTACTGTCTTCCCTCAAATGTCTGTTTTGCTTCTGACCATTGTCTCCTTTAATCTGACCTCCCTTTTACCTACCCATTCCCCTTTTTCTTGTCCTCTTCCCTTTTTACTTCTCTGTAAAGTAATATAGATTTTTATACCTAATTGAGCGTCTTATGTTATCCTTTCTTTGAACCAGTTCCAAGATGGTGATATTTAACATTGCCTGCCCCGCCCCCCATTTAACCTCTCCTTCCCCCTCTCCCAAAGCATTGCTCTTTCTCACCCCTTAATTTGATTTGCAAACAGATTAACCTTACTGAATCTCTTGTGATTTCTCTTTCATGTTTACATTTTTCTGCTTCTCTGGAGTCTCATATTTGAAAGTCAGATTTTCTATTCAGTTCTGATCTTTTTATCGGCAATGCCTGAAAGTCCTCTGTTTCATTTGCTGTCATTCAGTCATTTTTTCAGTCATGTCTGAATCTTTGTTACCCTGTTTGGGGTTTTCTTGTCGAAGATACTGAACTGGTTTGCCATTTCCTTCTTCAGTTCATTTTTACAGACGAAGAACTGAGGGTTAAATGATTTGCCCGGCATCACACAGTTAGTAAGTATCTGAGGCCAAATTTGATCTTAAGACAGATGAGTTTTCCTGACTCCAGACCCAACACTCTATTTTATTAACTATCTGTTTTTCCCCTGATTATACTCAGTTTTTCTGGGTAGGTAATTCTTGGTTGTAATCCTAGCTCCTTTGCCTTCTGGGATACAATATTTTAAGCCCTCCCCTCCTTTAATTTGGAAGCTGCTAAATCTCATGTGATCCTGACTGTGGCTCCATGATATTTGAATTGTTTCTTTGTGGCTGCTTGCAATATTTTCTCCTTGACTAGGGAGCTCTGAAACTTGGCTGTAATATTCCTGGGAGTTTTCATTTGGGAATCTCTTTCAGGAGGTGATCAGTGGATTCTTTCTATTTTACTCTCCTATTCCAGGATATCAGGGCAGTTTATCTTGATAATTATTGAAATATGATGGCTTTTTTAGTCATGTCTTTCAAGTCGTCCAATAACTCTTAAATTATCTTTCATCAATCTATTTTCCAGGTCACTTGTTTTTCAAAATAAAATTACACATTTTCTTCTATTTTATCATTCTTTTGATCATTATTATTTATTTGTCTCATGGAATCATTAGCTTCCACTTGCCCAGTTCTAATTTTTAAGGAATTCTTTTCTTCAATGAGCTTTTGTACCTCTTTTACCATTTGGCCAATTTTGTTTTTTTAATAGACATGACTGAAAAAGTGACTGCACAACAACAAATGAAACAGAGGACTGTTGTGCTTTCTTTACTATTAGCTCTTTTTTTTCATAATTTTCTTGCATCACTCTCATTTCTTTTCCCAATTTTTCTTCTCTTATTTGATTTTTAAAATTCTTTTTGGGTGCTTCTAAGAATTCTTATTAGATTTGTGTCCAATTCACATTTTCCTATGAGGCTTTGATTGTAGCTGCTTTGAGATAGTTGTCTTCTGAGTTTATTTCTTCTTTCCTGTCACCATAGGAATTTTTTATGGCTGGTTATTTTTTTTTTTTGCTCATTTTTCCAGTCTGTTTCTTTACTTTTAACTTTATGTTACAGTTAGGCTCTATTCCTGGGGTCGAGAGGGCATTGTCCCAACCTTTGGGGGTTTTGTGCTGCTATTTTCTTATTTTTTTTAATTAACTTTTGTTTATTTTTAGTTTACATCATTCATTTCCATGAGATTTTGAGTTACAAATTTTCTTCCCATGTTTACCCCCTCCCCCAGTCTGCTCTCTCCTATATCCTCCCCCATCACCTCTCTGACTTTCTGGCAGGGTAAGATGGATCTCCTTACCCCAGTGCCTGTATATCTTAATTCCCAGTTACATGTAAATAATAATAATAATAATAATGATTATTATTATTATTATATATGTATCTATTTTTAACATTTCATTTTAGAACTTTAAATTCTAGATTCTTTCCCTGCCTCCTCGTCACCCACCCTCACTGGAAAGACAAGCAATTAAGTACAGGCTGTACACATGTAGTTACGTAGAACATCTCCACAATGGACATATTGTGAAAGACTGACTATGTTTCCCTCCTTCCTATCCTGTCCCCCACTTGGTCTATTCTCTACTTTGTCCCTGACCCTTTACAGAAGTGTGTGGTTGTAACAACCCTCCCTACCCCAACCTGCCCTCCCTTCCATCATCCCCCCTCTAATCCCCATTTCCCCTACTTTCCTGTAGGACAAGATCCCTACTTTAGAGTGTATGTCATTCCTTCCCTAAGCCAAATTCAATGAGAGTAAGGTTGACCCATTTCCTTTTGCCTTCCTGTTCTTCCCCTCCATTGTGACACTTATCCTTTGCCTCTTCTATATGAGATGATTAACCCCATTCTGTCTCTCCCTGACTCATCTCCTTCTATTCCTTTCCCACCTCTTAATTTCGCCTTTTAAAATATCATCCCTTTCTATTCAACTGATCCTGTGCCCTCTGTCTATGTACGTACACACACACACACACACACACACACACACACACATATACACTCACATGTATTCATATGCATATATACCCTCCTATATAGACATATGTGTATGTGTACATATATAAATACATTTATATTCCCTTCACCTATCCTCATACTGAGAAAAGTTTCGTAAGTTACAATTATTGTTTTTCCACGTTGGCATGTGAATAGTTCAACTTTGACAAGTTCCTTATGATTTCTTTTCCATGTTTACTTTCTCATGCTTCTTGTATTTGAATGTCAAATTTTCTATTCAATTCTGTTTTTTTCAGCAACAATGCTTGAAAGTCCCCCACCTCATTGAATGACCCCCACCTCATTGAATGACCATTTGTGCTGCTGTTTTCAAAGCTAGTTATGAGGGTCTATAAATTTTTGGTTCTTCCAAGGTGGTATGATCTAAGGAGCAGTGTGCTCATTGCTCTCCAGGCCTGTGCTCTGATCTTTACCCAGATAGAGATCTCGTTTTCTGTATCCACAAGTGCTACTGCTTTTCTCGGCCCTGAGATATGACGAAGTCCCCTGTGTTCCTGCAACCTAAAGTGCTAATGCTCCTTTCTGCCTTGGAACTGAGACCAGGGTTCCTACTCCCTTGTGTGAGACTATAAGCACTCTTCTCTATGCTGGAACTGTGACTAGGGCCCCTCTTCTCCTGTGACTATAAGCACTGATGCCCCTCTTTACCATAAGACTACAACTTGGAAGTGTGTCTGAGCAATGCAACAGGGTCCTGAACCCAGTGCCAAAAAATGATTTGCTGAAATCTCTTCCTGATCATTTGTCTGACTCCCTTACTGTCTGTTGGCTGAGAGCTCTTGATGCTGCTTCTAATGCTGATGCAGCTGCCTCCAAGATCTGCTGTTGGCATTGCTGCCGCTCAGCCTACACTGCCCTCCAGGTCTGACCACCCCCCAGTGTAACAGACCTTTCCTGATGACCTCCTAAATTAATTGTCTTGGACTGGAAAATTGTTTCTGCTACTCCAGAATTCAGTTTGAGGGATTATTTTGAAGTTGTTTGGAGGAGAATTTTGGAGAGTTCAAGTGAATTCCTACTTCTTCTCCCCCCTTCACACACTCACACACTCACACACTCACACACTCACACACTCACACACTCACACACTCACACACTCACACACTCACACACTCACACACTCACACACTCACACACTCACACACTCACCCACTCACCCACTCACACACTCACACACTCACCCACTCACACACTCACCCACTCACCCCACTCACCCCACTCACCACACACCCCTTTACCATTAAACTGTAAGCCCTTTGAAGACAGAGACTGTCTTTCCTTTTCTTATTTATATCCCCGTGGCTTAGCATAGTGCCTGGCAACAGGAGGCACTTTAAATATATTTATTGTATTACATGTCAATATTGATAGCATATACATTTTAGCTACAGAGATGCACAGAATATGAGAGATGGTTCTTCAACTTTAGTTTTATTTTACCCCAAATCCACTGTTTTCACCCTGCTGTACTGCCTCCTATCCAATTCAGGTTTCCCTCCAGCCATAAGCAGGCAATAAAGACTTTTGTAGAGGGTATATAGTTATGTATTCATACCAGTTGTAGAAGTGCCTATTTATCTATTTGTACCTACAGATATGCATAGATATACACAGATGTATACATGTGTATGTTTAATATATTTATATGTTTATTAATCTGCAAACGCATGCAATCCATGTAAAGGGGTGTCATAGTGCAGTGGAAAGGGCTCTCATTTTAGAGACAGGACTGGGTTCAAATCCTTTCTCTGCCTTTTAATTCCTCTTTGACCATAAAGAAAACCACTTTTCCTCTCTGAGCCTCAGTTTTCTCATCTATAAAACTGGGGTGGGGGAAGGGTCAGACTAGTTAACTTTTAATATCTCTTCCAGCTCTAAATCTATGACCATAGGATCTGAAATGGGGATTGGGTCAGTCATGGAGCAAGAATGAGGGATAGTATGATGGATGATGCCTCAGAAAACTGAATTTGCTGTCATGTTTTTGAGGAATAAAGAAACTGTTGAAGAACTCATCACTGTCATGATCTCTAACTCAGTACTCTACAGTTGATGGTCTTAGAGAGTTGTTTAGGAGCTTGAGAGTGGATGAGACTAGTTCAGAATCACACAGTTAATGTCAGAGGAGGCAAGGCTGTATCTTGGATCCTTTATGACATAGTGCCTTGCCCTATATCACCTCTGTGTAGCCTTTGTATCGATGATTATAAAGTGCTTTCCTCACCGTAACTCCATGAAGTATACCATTTATGTATTTCCAACATTACAATAAGAAAAATGAGATTCAAACATATTAACTTAAATGTCCATGGCCACAGAACTATTAACAGTTTGCAGCTGGGATATAAAAACAATTCTTCAAACCCTGCATCTAGAACTCTTAGCTCTATACCATTCTTTCCTCCTCTTCCTTGTCCTCTTCATCAGCAACAGCATCCTCCTCCTTGTCCTGAACGTTCTCCTTCTCCTCTTTGTCATCTTTCTCCTGCTCTTCCTTCTCCTTCTCCATCCTCATACTTCCTCTCTTCTCTTGTCCTCCTCCTCTTCGTATTCTATATCCTTTTTATTCCTTTATTTTTCAGGCTGTGTGAAAAACAGGGACTGATCTAAGGACGATAACAGAGGCATTTTGTTGCTGTTTTCCCCCCTCGTGTGCACTGGCTAATTGCAGTTCTGCTGGTGTGGAATTCTTGACATCCCATTCATCCATATAATAATCTGACTTACCTTGCCATTAGCACCACTTGCCTTCTTCTCCCCACCTGGACCACCACTCTCCACATCAGATCTCTATGCAAGACCTTTAAAAACCATTCACCCAGTCCCAGAGGAAGTTAATCCACCCATTTTAGTTACTCCTGTCTGTGGCAAAACCATCATGATTAGTGACTAATTGAGTTCAAACTAGCCCACTTAGCCCCAGACCATGCTTCATCTTTGCATCTCTGTAGCTGCTCATCCAGTCTCTCTAACCTGCTTGCTGCTTCACATGTCCCTCTCCCCTGCCCCCTCCCACTTTCATCCTAGCCCCATACTGACTCTTTCCACCTCATGTTCTAGGCACATGTTCAAATCAATAATACCATTGCTTCTGGGAAAAACTTGTCAACTAACTGTGCTATGGATCAATTCACCAGCTCCGTGAATCCCTTAAGCAAAAGTATTTTTTTCCCCTGGCCACAGCCCCTCTAAATGTGTTGTCTTTCCCCTTTTAAAGTATAGGCTCCTAGAGATCAGAAACTGTCTCTCTTTTTGTACTTATATTCCTGTCACTTGGCTCAATTTCTGGCACATGATAAGTACTTAATAAAAGCTTATTCATTCGTTCATTCAGTGATGTCACAGAAGCTGCTCATACTCCCTTTCCTACCATCCCTGGTCACTTACATTGTTCTTCCCGTTGTGCTAATACCTCCCAAATAAAGATCAACATGAGAAGTCCTTCATAATCTTCACTTCCACCATTATCTCATATTACTTCCCTTCACATGCTTTATGCTAATGCCAAATTCAAGTACTTGTACCCCAAAACAATGTTCCACATTTCCTGCCTCTGTATCTTTGTTTATATGGTTCCCCCAAACTGGAGAGATTAGAGTGAATAGAGGTGTGCATTGGGCTCTATGTTAATTAATTTTTCTGTCTCTTCCTCCTCCTCTCCCCAGCATACATCTTAGGACATCTAAAAATAAAATGTCCCTGGCTGTGAGTCAGAGAGGTGATAAGTGATATTAATTGCTACTGGAAACATATGCCTCATTGATGGTGGGTAAGTCATATCTTCTTTGCATAGAGAGGATAAATGTGGTGATAGTTCTATAATAAAGCCCCAGCCCATAGTAACATGCTCATTTTTACTCTTGTTGAGCCATTTTCAACCATTCAGAAGCCCTAATAAACAGTACTACTTACAGAATAGCGTTTAATTCCCAGCATCCCTATTATAGCCTAGAAATATAATTAGAAACTAGGCAAATGACACAGCTGTCTCTTTTCCTATATTGATGATCCATATAATGTAAGTATTAGAATATTACAAAGCTGTTCATTGATCATCAGCTTCCAAATATGTCACAGGGCAGCCATGAAGCCACTAAAGTGGAATACAACATTAAATTTAACCATGTAGGAAATGGAGATACCATGTTTATGGATCCTTATAAAATATATTAGGAAACTGGATGCTAAGCACATCATCTGTGTCTTCAAAACATGGTCCCAAGATCTCATTGCTAAATGGCTGTTTCCTGCCATTTATTTCTGACCTTTATTGTTTGCATTCTAAATTACAACATCCTGAAAGATTTTAGTTCAATTTTCCCTAATGGTTTTGCATGTTTGCTTTCTTCTATACTGTTTCTATAAAAAGCATACTTTGAAAAAAGAGGGATTTTAATATGGTTCTATCTTTCCTTTAGGATTAAAAGATTCAATAGTGTTTATAAAAGTTACCATTTATTTAAGGTGTTTACATTTCTTCATATAGAATAACAAATTAATAAAAATTGCTCTAGAAATAAGCAAGATTCCAGCAAAGGGTTTTCTGCCTGTGCTTGAAGTAACCCTCCTGGCCCTTGGTTCTCACAATAGTAGGAAACTTGATGGCAGAGTAGTTTTCAATGGGAGGAAGTTCTTTGGAATCTGTTTAAGCAAGTATCCGCCCTTCTCAATAATGAAAAGATTATTTTAAAATTCAGTTCAGTTCTAAGGAAAGAATTTTGTCAACAATTGAAATTCATAATAATAATAATTTATTATGTACATAACTAGTACTTAAATTTAGGTCTGGAAGCATCTCCGAGTATTGCTCCATTGCTTAAAAATATTGCTGTTCTGCAGACAGATTAATACAGTTATGATCAATTGCTCTTATTAACATTCAACCACAGTGATTAGGAACACTGACAGCATGAAATCCAGAGATAATACAAAAAGTCATAGGTTCCTAGATTTAGAGCCACAAAGGACCTTAGAAGTGATTTTGGCCAACCCCTTCATTTTATAGGTGGGGAAACTGAGTTCCAAAGAGGTTAAGTGACTTACCCAAAGTAATACAGTTAAGTGGAAGAAGTAGGATTTGAACATGAATTCTCTGACTGCAAATTCAGTGCTTTTTCCACTGTTCCACTGCAATCCCTTCCTTTCTCAAAAATACCAGTGAATAGCAAATATGTCTGAATTTTGAAACTGGTTGTGGTTGATCATGGTTCAAATGAAGGCCATTCCTCCAAATCTACATTTTGTTGTGTGGCACCTTCTATTTCAATTCAGTTCAAGGTTCTACAAGTAGGCCATGCTTTTCTATAGAGAACTGAGATTAGAGGAGAGAGTTCTGTTCTCTAGCTGTCCCAGCTCTATGTATAACCTTATATAAGCAAAACTACAGTTCTATTTCCAATAAGAAACATTTCCCACTCCCACCTATTCAGGCTCTCTGTTATTGAGATATTTTGCTGCCTAGGACTCAAGGTTTTTCTCCTTTCAAGTTGGAGAATGTCATAACACACCTTTTAAGGGAGTACAAGGTTTAAGAAGACAGAAAAGGTGGGGGAAGAGGGCTAAGTTATGAAGGACCCTGAATGCCAAACAGAGGATTTTGTATTTAATCTTGGAGGCGAGAGGGAGCCCCTGTAGTTTATTGAATAGAGAAGTGACATAGTTAGATCTGTGCTTTAGGAAAATCACTTTGGGAGCTGAATGGAGGATAGATTAAAATGGTAAGAGATTGGAGACAGGCAGACCAACTAGTAGGCTTTTGCATTAGTCCAGGAATGAGGTTGATGAGGACCTGATCTAGGGTGATGGTAATATCAGAGAAAGGAAGGGGGCATATTTGACAGATGTCATAAAGGTGAAATCTGCAGGCCTTGGTAACAGATTCGATGGGGGTGGAGCAGTGAGAGATAAATAGTGAGGAGTCAAGGATGACACTTAGACCGTAAGCCTCAGGGCCTGGGGGGATGGTTGTGCACAAGACAGTAAAGTTTGCAAAGGAAAAGAGTTTAGAGGTAAAGATATTTAGACAATGAATTTAAGATGTCTACTGGACATTCAGTTCGAGATGTCTAAAAGGCAGTTGGAGATGTGAGACAAGCAGAGAGGTTGGGGCAGGAAAGGTAGATTCGACGGTCATTAGCGTAGAGATGGTAATTAAATCCATGGGCAATAGAAGGATAATAGATTAATCTGGCCATTTTAGCTCTCTCTCAATGCTTATTATATAAAAGACAATCAACATTTCTTTACCTAAACAATCAGTAGCAAATATATTTATCTAATATATATAATAATCAGTAAAATAGAAATATGGAAAATTATACAGATAAAGATAGGCTATAGAATATATGGTAAATGGGCTCTTCAGCTAGGGAGAGAGAAAAAATCTCAGCTCAACCAAACGTAGGTCTCATCGAAGAAGTTCATTCTTAGTAACTCTAGGGTTGCAGGTGTTCAGAATCAAGGAACATGAGAGAGAGAAGGCTGGTTTGCCCCACATCTGCAGCTTTGGAGCCTCCTGTTAGCTATTCCAAATGTCACTGTTCTCACTCACAGGGTCTCTCTCTTGAGTTCCACTTTTCTTTTCTTTGAATGTGGTCTCATTCAGGTACAAATATGCAACATGACCATCTCAGAGGTCTCTCAACCAATCAGGAGTCAAATCTCCTTGTACTTCCACAAAATTACCCTGGGCCAGGGTGTTACATAACAGAGTAATTTCAAGTTCTTTTTCTTACTGGGCCTACTTTCCAGAAGGAGGATCATAACTCTTCCCCACCTTTCCTTTTTCCTTTTCTGATACAGCTTTTGTTTGATTGCTGTTCTCTGAAGGAATTCATGGAACCGGACTTCCTTTTCCTCTGACCTATTCAATTAACCCCCACTTCCAACCAAATCACAGGTAGACAGAAATTCTACATATGCCAGACTTGTAATACATAAAGGTCCTTAGTGTTTCCTTATTTTTGCTGTCTGTCCAGTGATATAGTAAATGATGGACTTGGTGTTACTATTTTGTATCTCAAGTTCTGTTATATACATATGTGTGTGTGTGTGTGTGTGTGTGTGTGTGTGTGTGTGTGTGTGTGTGTATGTGTATACCAAGACAGTATGGTATAATGACTAGAAAGATGGTCTTGGTATCAGCAAGAACTGAGTTCAAGTTCTGCCTCTGCCACAACTTATCTGTGTGTCACTTAATCTCTTGGTACTGCAGGCAACTAGACTAAATGTTCCAAAAAAGTTAGTGATGTGCATCAACAAAAGGAATTTCTCTACCAAAAGTTCCTTACATTGGTGAAATCAGTGGACAAGACCCAAATATAAACAGTGAAAAATGTTTATATAGTTGACTGCTTAATAGTGAATCTTACTCTGTGTCTTAATTACCATATTCCACTAGAAACTAGGAGTTAGCTTGTTCTTGCAAATTATCCAGCAAGAATCCTCCCAATTTTGAGAGGTAAAGTATACTTGGAATGCAAATTCCAAGTTATGTTTCCCCAAATCTTAGCTCCAAACTGTATATGAAATTCCCAATCAAACTTTGAATATACTGTGATTGATTTTAGTTGAAGTTATATCACCCAGATACAGAAAGGAATGACTTCAGAGATCAATCAACACCTTGACTTCTGTTAGAAGTAATGAGGCTTCCAGAGAAGACTGGATGAAATACAAATTTTATTTGTCGATTAATACTCTTAAAGCAGATAAGCATTGGCATCATAAACTCTTTGAGGGAAGTACTTCCTAGTATTCAGCACACAATGAAGGTTCAATAAATGTCATTTCCTGACTGTCTGGTTACATGCTAGAGCTTCTGTGTCTCCAAGTAGGAAATGCTATACTCTAAGGATAGTTATAGGAAAGGCCTGATTCAGGCCAGTACCTTGTTAGCTTAGGTTTGATTTGGGAAGGAAATAAAACATTCATAGACAATCTGATAGTTAACAAAAGGAGATTTACTCAGCCCTAGCTAGGGAAGTATATTCAATAGGGTTATCGAGTGAGGGCACTGAGTTGATTGAGTTAATGGCAGGTTCCTTGTCTTTGTTGCCAATGGGAGTCCCCAGCTTAAGCATCAGGGAGGAATTTTTGTTCCCCTTGTGGCTTTTTTGTACTCAGGAAAAAAGGAAATGGCCAACAACCCCAGCCTTTAGTCTGCAAAACCAATTAAATATTTCCTTTTAAGAAAAAAACAAAAAGCAAAACAGCCTAGCCCTCATAGAGAGAGACTGTGATAGATATCCTTCCTATACCAGGACTGTTAAAAACAATAGCTATTTCAAGAGAAGTGATAGTGACCAAAAGCCAGCATAGCTTTGTGAAAAACAGCTCAGTCCAGAAGAACTACATTTCCTTCTTTTGACAGGTTTACTAGAATAAGAGATAAAGAGACTGTCAAAGACGTAGCATACTTGATTTTCAACCAGGCATGTGACAGGATCCCTCCTGTTATATTTGTGAATAAAATGGAAAGATGTGGGAGGAAGAAAGAGGAGGAAGAGGAGGAAAGAGTGCCAGACTTGAAATTAGACAGATCATAGTTCCTACGACACCTCTGATACTGACTATATGACCACAGGCAAACAACTTAACCACTCTAAACCTATTTGTTCATCTGTAAAATGAAAGGGTTGGATTAGATTACCTCTGAATTCCCTTCTAGGTTCTAAATCTATGGTCTTGACAGGTAAGATTTGGGCCAAATCTAACAAGAACAAATTTAATGGAAATGTAGCTTCATGTGCCCAGGTACAATAAAAAAGGAGTCTCTCCTCCTTTTATTCAGATAGTCAATAAGCATTTATTAAGCATCCACCATTTGCCAGGCACTGGTCTAACTTCTGGGGATACAAAAAAAGTCAAAAGACAATCCCTGCTCTCAAGGAATTCACAATCTAAAGAAGGAGACAATGTGCAAACAGCAGTATACAAACATAATCTATATAGGATAAATTGGAAATTATCAACCCAGGACAGGGACCAGCATTAAGGAGGATCAGGAAAAGCTTCTTGTAGGGGCTGGAGTTTGAGCTGGTACTTGAAGAAAGCCAGGAGGCGGAGATGAGAAGGGAAGAGGATTCCAGGGATAGGTGGGGGAGTAGAGAAAGCCAATGAAAATGCCTAGAGTTAGGAGGTGGAGTATCCTATGTCAGGAATAGCCAGGAGGCCGGTATCGTTGGACTGCAGAGTAAGTGAGGGGTGGGGGAGAGAGCAAGGTAAAAGAACACTAGAAAAGTGGATGGGGGGAGTCAGGTTATGAGAACTTTTGAATACCAAACACTGGATTTTATATTTGACTCTGAAGGTGATCAGAAACCAGTATAGTTTATTGAATGGATGGCTGGGGTGTGGTAGGGGTGTGACATGGTCAGATCTGGGCTTTAGGAAAATTAATTTAACAGCTGGGTGGAGGATAGACTGAAGTAGTCAAATCTCTACTTGAGGCAGAGAGATCCAGCCAGCAGGTAATCTCAATAGTCCAGCACAGATAATGAGGGCCTGTACCAAGATGGTGGTAGTGCCAGAGGAGAGAAGAGTACAAATACTAGAGATGTTGCAAAAGTTTAGAAACAAAAGGACTTAATGGATATGGGGGAGGGGAGAGAGAAGGTAAAGAGTTGGGGATGACACCTAGGTTTTGAGCCTAGGTGAGTAGGTGGTACCCTTGTGAAAGAAATAATCATTTCTCTTTTATGTTAGTAATCAATTATTGAATTAGGACCAAAGTTTTTCCCCTTTTCTACTTCCTCATTCAGAAATCAACGCCTGTGGGTTTCTCAGGAAGCCTTTGAAGTGCAGGGCTGATAATGAGAAGGAAAACTCAGATCTGTTCAAAAGGTAAAAAAAAAAAATTTAGGTAAATTGCTGGATTCTAGCCCATTGTGTTTTCTTTAGAAAGGTCCAAGGGAAAAGTGGATTCTCTTTTTTGTCTAGAATCCTAGGCAAAGTGGGCAATACTGTCCCTGGGGGCAGGGCACTGGAACAATCCAGGGGGGTGGTAGTAGCCTCAGGTGCAATTGAGGGGATCGTTGAATAAAAATAAGGGCAATGAAAGCATAAGGATAAAAGAGAAGACAAGAAAATTTTGAAAAACTTCATACGTGTTTCACCTGTTGTGCAACAGAGTTAAAGTCATAGCAATTACATCATTTTCCCAAAATATACAAAATGCAAGTTATAACCACTCAGTGGTCAAGTCCAAAAACAAGTCTTTAACAAGCAAGTGTTGGCAGCTGAGGGTGTCCTTTGGCAAGAATATGTGTGTATAATGACTTGTTTACAATATGATACTATACAGGTACATGGTGTAATATTGCATCATCAAAATTTCAATGGGGGAGAAATCCACAAATTTACAATAAATTATTAAATTTAAGATGCATCATTTTTTAAATGTTTATTTTTTTTTAGAAATGACACAATTTAAAAAAAAACCGTTAAAGGCCTAGAGAAAGTAGATTTTCGGGGGGGGGGGGTACTAAGTAAATTTTTTTTAAAAGGGGGTGACCAAATAAGTTTGGGAACCTCTAGTCTACATAACCTTAGACAGAATGATGTGGGTAAGTCTTTTTGACCAAGACTGAGTGATCAGAATCATGTCCCCTAGACTCTCATTAGAATAAGCCCACCTCTCATTACTTTCTAATCTTCTCATTTCTCATTTCATTACTTTCTCAGTTCATTCTCTCATTACTTGTTAACCAATCAGAGCTGATTTCCACCCTCAGGTGCAGCCCCTTTTCCAAAGGTTCTATAAGTATTGAAGGTTTCACAAATTAGATCTCTTTGGTCATTGTGAGGACAATTGAACCCTTTTTGTTAACTACTTGCTAGCTGTGGTTGATAAAATTAATGTACCCAGAAACTCTCTCGAAAAGTTTTACTTGCAAAACTTGACAATAATAGGGAAGTTCAGAAGAGGAGAGGGTTTTAGGGAAAAGATAATGAGTTCTATTTTGGACATGTTGAGTTTAAGATATTTATGAGACATCCAGTTTGAGATGTCCAGTAGGCAGTTGGAAATGAAAGTCTAAAACAGTGGTTCTCAACCTTGCTAATGCTGTGACCCTTTAATACTCATATGTGGGTGTATCTGCATGTGGGCGGACCGCCTGGAGACAGATAGAGGAGTGGTGTCTCGGTTCCTAAGACCCTCAGAAATATGTGTTTTCAACTGTCTTAGGTGACCCCTGTGAAAGGGTCGTTTGACCCCCAAAGGGGTCGCGACCCACAGGTTGAGAACCACTGGTCTAAAAGATAGGAGAGAAATTAAAGTTGAATAAGTAGATCTGAGAATTATCAGCATAGAGATAGATGATAATTAAATTCACAGTTGCTGATAAGGTCACCAAGTGAAACAGTATATAGAGAGAAGAGAATGGAGACCAGGACTGAGCCCTGCAGTCATATACCAAAAGAGATGATGACCTGGATAAAGATCCAACAAGGAAGATTGAGTGAGTGGTCAGAGGGAGTTCTAGGCTAGAGAAGTGTCAAACAAACCCTGAGAGAAAAGAGCATCAGGAAGAAGAGGGTGATCAACAGTGCCAAAGGCTGAAGAGAGATCAAGAAGGATCAGGAACACAAAAGTCATTTGACTTGGCAAATTAAGAGATCTTTGATAATTTTGGAGAGAGCAATTTCAGTTGAATGATGAAATCAGAAGCAAGATGTAAAATTTCCTGGACAAATCCAACTCTTATGAGGCATGAACTCAGTTTGTCCTGGATGTTTGCTAAGGTGATATATCTTTTTCTGGCACTAATGATGTGTTCTTGACAAAGGATGAACTTGCTTTGTCATGAGTCCTTGTTATGGTGGTTCCTATACTTGAACTACACTCTTGGCCGTGGCTTTTGATAACCTTTAAAAGGGGCTACACACAGACTCCCGCACCTACCATTGGATTTGGCATCAGGAAAATCCAAGTTTTAATCCTGCTTTGGATCCTCACTAGCATTGTGACCCTTGGTAAGTCACTGTCTCTCAGCCTCAGGTTCTCATCTAATAGACAGGGATAATGAGGCACCTCACAGGATTGTTTTGAAGATCAAATAAGATAACATACGGAAAGTACTTTGAAAAAATTTAAAGCATTGTACAAATGGTAGCCAAATCATCATATTGTCATCATTGTTATTATAGAGAGAGATGGAGGTCAGATAGAGAGGATGGAAGGGCTAAATACAAACAATGACTCAGTTCTCCGGAGAGAAACCTGCACAACCAGTGGCCAAGGAACCATGTGATCCAAGAGAAGAAGCAGAAGAATGGGGAGAAGCTCCTAGATCAGTTAGTCAGTCAGCATTTATTAAGCACCTGCTTGTCTACAGGAGCTGTGCTAAGTACAAAGGATACAAAACCGGGCAAGAAAAAAGACTCTGCCCTTGAGGAACTCACAATCTAAAGGAGGAGCCAAGCAGACAAAACAAACTATAGAGAGAAGGAAGGCACTAGAATTAAGAGAGGTTGGGAAAGACTTCTTGTAGAAGATGGTAGGAACATGAGGTGGCAGCAGTGGAGCAGCCATGGCAAAAGAAGTTCCTGGATAAAGGCCAGGATCTGGTTCCAACTGGAAGATGCTGAGGCCATACCAGAGCCGTCAGTAACAAGGAAGGGGCAAATTCAAACATTGTTCCTCACTGGTATTGTGAATGTGGACTAGCCAAATGCTTCTTATAATAACAAATAGTAAAGATAGTTGGCTGTTACATTCTCTATACCTTTTAGGAGGTAACTAACTCACTAGCTACCTCTATTTTCCCTTGTGGAGGGCCATCAGCCCCAAAGTGGTCTTATAAGTCTGGAGTGATTGTAGAGGCTCTGGAGAAGCAGAAGTTCACCAGAGTAGGTTACTTGACTATCTTGTAACCTGGATGTTTTCCCTTAATTGGGAGAAGGGAGGTGTCCACATAAGTGAGTACTATAAGTGATATACTTTAGGACTTCCCAAGTGAAGGGGAATTGGCTTGACTAGTTATAGATTTCAGTCCATTGCCTTTTTTTTTTTTGGCCAAGTTGAATAAAATCTGTCCAATATTACAAGTCTTGTTAGCCTCATGGTATTGATTTACAAAGCCTTGATGGACAAAATGGTCTGTGTATTGTCATCTATAGAGAAATTTGTATGATATTAAATAATGAATAGAAAGCATCTTGTTAATCTAAATGAGTCTCTGAGGCTATATATACTGAATCAATTTTTTTTTTGTTTTTTGGTAATCAACAAATGAGCAATAGGATTTTATTTTCTATATCTTTCAGTTAATTGTGACACAGTAAAGATGTTCATTGGTTAATGTTGTTTGCAAAAGACTATCAATAACATCTTTGATTAATGGATAGATAATGTGTAGACATGTAAATCAGTAGTCACTTCTTTCAGTATTAACAAAGCATGAGACTTTTTTCACATGTTTTGACATCTTCCCTGCCTTTTGATATATCTTGTATATCTTTCCCTGAATACCCTCATGATTGTGTTGTCTCTAGCATAGATCTCCTCTCTGTACATTTGACCCAATTTGGCTGACTTTTCTATCTCCATATTTTCTGTTGTCATTTCTATGTCTTCTATGAATGCCTCGGTGACTATTTCATTAGGAGTACATATGTGGTAGCTTCATGCTGGATAAAGTGTTAGACCTGGAGTCAGGAAGAACTGGGTTCAAATCCAGCCTCAGTTACTCACTAGCTGTGTGACCCAGGCTAAGTTAACTTCTGTCTCAGTTTCTTTATTAGTAAAATGGGGATAATAGCACCTACCTCCCAGGGTTGTTGTGAGGATAAAATGAAATAATATTTGCAAAGCACTATGCAAACCTTAAAGCCTTATATGAATGCTAGCTATTGTTATTGCTGACAATAATCATAAAATGACTTTTACAAATATTTTCTATTTTTTTGTTTAAAATTCTTCTTTTTTCATCCCTGAATGCCCTTGGGATGATTTTACATTGTTGGATGTCTTGCCATACTTTCTTTAAACTAGTCTTATCTCCCACCATTCTCCTCTGCTTTATGAGATAATGCTACTTATAATAGTTAATTATCCTTTTTCATAAGATTTTACAGAAGAGTTTTTGTTCTAACCTGGTACTTCCTCTGTCAACCATCTCTCTCCCTTTAGCAAATAGGTCAGAGATTTGCTGACTAAGGAACTTTCTGGGCTCTTTTGGTTTCTTGGTTATAGTGATTAATTTCAATTGGTTAAACTTTTGCAGGAAATTATCGTAGTTGGCATTGATATCAGTTCTGTTGTCCATTTCCCGTTTTAGAGTTTCAATTACTTGTTTAAATAATTCAAGATTCAGTCATCTTAGTTATACTCCATACTTTCTTTATTATTCATTTTGATAAATTCTTATATTAGCTCTGATGAGTCAGTGATCTATCTGTTCATAGATAACTATCAGTGATAACTCCCACATCAATAACATCTTTTTTAGTTCACTAAAATAAAATCTATTGAATGTTTTATAATATTATTTGGTGCTCACCAGTGCCTACCAATTATCTTTATTTAAAGAAAGTATTTATGATATGAGTCATGAGTCTTCTGTAAGCCTCTGACATTTCATTTCTTTTTCTCGTGAACCATACTTTCCCATATATTTCTCCTCACCCTCACCTTTACATTTAAGTATCAGAATTTATGTTGGTTTGATTGGGAGGGCCTTATCAAATCCTTTGTGGAATTCTTCTCTGACTTTGTCCTCAGCAACCAATATTAGAGCATAGGCTACAATCATTTCTAAAGTGGTCTTTTTGCAAATATTTATCATTAATATTCAATACATGACCAAATGTCCCATGAACAGTGTTTCTTGTAGCATCTGAAGGTATGATAAAATCTTTCCTACCAACTCTTCTCTTTGTTTCTCCAAGGAATACCTGTGAGCTGCTCCCCTCCATTTAGCTTCAACTTCCTTCTTTCTTCTGGTTTCATTTATAGCAAGAATGTCAAAATCAATGTGACTCAGCTCCTCCAGCAATATGTTCACTCATTGGTCATTGGACAAAGATGCCACATTTAGAGCACTCAACTCCATTAACAGCAAATCATCTTTCCATTGAGCTGCAGCTTCTTTATGCCTTCTGGTTTCATTTGTGAAAATGTCAGTATCTGTGTAGACCATTCCCTCTGGGATAATGTGGATTCAGTCATATGAAGATCCCACATTTAAAATCCTGCCAGTGAAATGAATGCTTAAAGATGGTCTAAAAACGTTACGGTCCTTAACACTGTCTGCTGCCAGTCTATCACTGCCACTATGAAAGTGTAGAGGAGCTACATAGGACTGAGGATTACTTTTTAGTTTTCTTTGGTTCATAAGTTTCCAAGGCCAAATAAGTCATTCCTTAATGGTCAACCTACTAATGAGAATCTCCTTTGTACTCTACTAGGCTGATCCCAAGATATTTGAAGCCTTTCCAGATTGGTACAGCCTGTCAGAATTTTCACTCCTCTGCCCTGCAAGAATTATCTCCAGGATTACAGCCAGGGCAAGATGGGCATCTGAGAAGACATTTCATGGAGACTTATCTTCTAGTAAACTCATGTCAATTAAATAAAAAAGGAGAAGGGAAAGTGGGAATGGGGAGCAGGAAAGGGAGAGGGAGGAGGAAGAGAACAAAAAGGAGATATCTCCATGGGCCCCTATTCAACTCACAACAAAATTAAGATATGAATGGATTAACAACAATTAATAGAATAGGGATATGAATGGGTATCATCTACATTTTGCATCTACATTTTGGAGGGGATTTAAATAAGCAGCTGCCCCAACTTCAAGAGTTTAGATTTGGCCTGGAATCTGAATGTAATTAGGATCATCATTTAGGAGATGGTTTTAGTGTGCCAGCTATGGATAAAAATTCTAAAATACTTTTTGAACTGTCAAATGTGTTCTTGGCAGAATCTTGCAGCAGCAACCGATTTTTTAGAAACTCAAAGAAGGGCTGATAAGTAGAATCTGGCCCATGTAGCCAGATTTGTTCATTTCCCTACCATTAAGCTACAATGTTAGAATATTAATAATAATAGCTAGCATTTGTATGGTACTTGCTTTGTGCCAGGCACTGCACTAAGTGCTTTACAATGATCTCATTTAATCCTCACAATTACCTTGGGAGGTAGGTGCTATTATTATTTTTTACATAAATATTATTACATTTATTACAGATGAGGAAAATGAGACATATGTGACTTCCCCAGGATCACACAACTAAGTAAGCACCTGAGGTCACGTTTGGCTCCATCTACTCTACCACCTAGCTGCCCCTGTTGAATATTCAGTGAACCAGTTATGCTCTTGATCTGAACTCCTATCTTTGTCATGACATACTGGAATTCTGAGTCCAATGTTTATGTTCTATTTATCGTTAGACATAAATGAATTTAAATTTATAAAAGGAGTTAAAATACAAGGATTTTAAATGTAAATAAACTTGCAAGAGAAAATAATTAAAAATGCTAGGATTTAAACACAAACGTAACCTGAATCAACACTCACTTATTCACTCACCTACTTAATAAGTGGGAATTTATTAATGAAAACTGAACAGAACAGGAGATAAGACAAATGAATAAGCCTGTCTTAGTGATGCCACTCCTACCCTTCTGGTCCAGGATAACAACCGAACTCGGATGGAGTGGATGGACAGAGTAAATAAATGCCTTTTGTATAGCAGGTGCTAAATAAATATTCACTGAGTGAATAGATGGAGAAGATACTCCATTCTCTACCACTACCATCACCAAAGGTAGTTCAATAAATTGGCTGCATCGTTGGATGAAAGGTGGAAAATTTGACAGAACTGGGGTTACCTCCTTTGGATAAGAGAAGTCTAAAGAATACAAAATAGGATTGAGGATTATTTTTAATATGGCTTCTTACTGAGTGCTCTTCATTTTTTCTGAAGTTAGTATGCAAGACATGGATGCCTATCCTAAATATTACTGAACTGTTAAATATGTTCTTGGCAAAATCTTACAGAGGCATCTGGTTCTTTATTACTTAGATGAAGATGGGAAGAAATGGGATTAATTTCCACCAGACATGACAAGGATAGAGAGGAGGAAAGAGCTTCTGAGTGTTAAGAATTTTTTCCAACGCTGAACAATTTACTCAAAATTTGAAATGTATAACCCTGGAGATTGAAGAGCAGATCCCACTTCCTTCACTTTCCTCTCCTTTACTTTTCTACCTCTCAACTACAGTACTTACCCCTCCATTCCTTTGGCATTTTTGTAATGCCTTACACCGTACAGGAAATATCCTGTCTAAAGTAGACCCAACTGACATTGTTCTTCAATTATTAGTTTGTAATAATGTTACTAAGTGCATTATAGCGGAGCCCAACCACAACCTAGTAAAACCTCTTTGTTAAGAGTCTGATACATATAACAGGAATGCAAATCTCTCCTGACTTCTGCTCACCCAAGCTTTAATACTTGACCAATCAGAAAATGGTTGCTGGGCGAGTTATCAGTGGTGCCCTCAAATCACAACTTGTCCTCACAAGCACACTGGCCTTAAAACAGGTGTCCCCTGTCACTGCTTCCTCCTGCTGCCTGCTCATTCCAGAGGGAAATTTTCTTTCCCAGGGGCTCTGATAGAGGAAAAGGAAGGGAAGTGGGCTCAAACAGTGTTAAGGGAGCTTTCTCATATTTGGGGAGGTATAATTGCCATTATTTGCATATTTATCTAGACCAAAGTTCTTAGTCTTGTTTCATGGACCCCTCCTGGCAGGTTCATGAAACCTGTGGACTCCTCAGAATGTTCCTAAATGCATAAAATACATGGGATTACAAAGGGAAACAATTATATTGAAATGCAGTCATCAAAATAGAAAAAAGGAAAAATAAATTCATTGGACCCAGATGAAGAACCCCTGAATAATAAGCTCTTAGAGGAGAAGGTCCATCCAGATCTTTGCAATTCTTATAGCACTTGACATAGTATGACATTTAAGAAGTAGTCAGTGACTAAGATGGACAGCTGATGTTCTGGGCCATTTATGTACTGTATAGGCCTTCCTTGAGCCAAGTAAAAGGACTAGACCTCTTTCAAATTCCTTCTTCATCACATTTATCTATGACAATAAGAGAGATGGGTGGCATGATCGCTAAAATCTCATCCAGCTCTAAATCCCAGGTTCCTATGACAATTTGATGAGGACTAATTATGACTATGGCCTATTCTTGCCTCACTCTGTTTTCAGATTTATATTCAGGTAGCTAATCTGCTCAAAGAGTAAAGCTTCCATTTTTCTGCCAGCCAACTATGATAGTAGCTGTTTTCTGCTCATTGCACTTCCTTAGTTTTCCTATATGACACCCCTTATGTGATGATTATTGGCTCATTCCAATGGCCAAATTATATTGCAGCAACCAAATTAAATGTGTTCAGATTGTTACTAACAGCATTGAGCCAGCTCTAATGCAAACCATGCAATAATATATGCAATTTTAATAGTGAACCTATGTACTGCTATGTATATCTACATGATCTAGCTATATAGAGGCAAGTATTACTCCCATTCTTCTGATAAATCAATAACCTTTTTTTCTTTTAATAAGGTATAAATAGTCTGGAGATGATAGTGATTTGTATGGTGTTTGAAAAAAAAATTCTAAGACAGTTTCTGGGTAATTCAATCATTTTAATAAGGTCAGCACATTATTAATAAAAGGATGGTCATTCGGCTATCTCTCTTAGACTAAAGACCCCTCGTGGCAGTGGGCTTATTACATGCTGTTGAGAGTGGAGTCAAGATGGCGGCATAGAAGCAGCTGATTACATGCTCTTCTAAGAGTAGTTATTCCTGAGAGGTGGTAATTGACTTTGATTGGTTAACACAATGGGAGGTAGGTTATATTAAAATGAGGGTCTTGGATTACGTGGCCTGTGTCACCCAAATCTTGGTCAAAGAGACCAATTTCCAAGTCACCTGACAAAAGCAATGATCCACATTTTCGCAGACCTGTCTGAACAAACACAATAAGCGGGTAATACACCCATTAGCCTAAAATTATAATTTCTTTTACTGTCTGATTAGTTCTTGGCTTGGGTAAATCTCTGAGATTTCCCACACTGGTTGGTTTCTGGCAGAGGAAATAGAAAAGGGAAAAAACTTGGTCCTAATAGAATTAGTTACTAAGCACAAGAGAAAAATATTCATTTCTCACAGGTGGCAGAATTGTTTAAGTATCAGCCTTGCAGGCTGGAAAAATTAGGTTCAAGTCTCCTAGGCAAGTAACTTTACCCTCTCAATACTCAGGCAAACAAACTCTCTAAGACTAAACTGCAAGGAAGTGCTGAGCTGAATTGACAAAGTTTCCTCATCTAGGACATCTTAGTATCAGTGAGGTCACAGACCAGTTCCCATCTCTTACTCCTTTTGCTTATTTCACTGTTTCTATTGATGGCTAAATTTATAGTTTTTTTTAAAAATCATCAGTCAAAGGACTTCTGTACAGAAGTCATTTCAGGGAGATATTAAAAACAGAATCATTTATCCAACCACAGGTCACTAAACTCTATCCATAGAAATAGCCACTGAAATTGGTAAGACTGGAGTCAGTGGCACAGACCTATAAACCCTGCTGTCAGGAAGGCTGATAGATTGCTTGAGCTGAGGAGATCTGAGCAGAAGAGGGTTAAGCCAATTGTCTGATTAGTCCATGTCAGAAAAATGGAGCAGGTCAAAGTTCTAGTGCCAATTGTTGCCTGGGTAAAGTGGGAAGGGAGGAGGGAGGGAGGAAAGAAGGAAGAAAGGGAAGGAAAAAGGAAGAGAGGGAGGAAGAAAGGAAAGGAGGGAGGGAAAGAAGGAATAAGACTGGTAAGAAATAGTCTTTCTTAAAGTGCAAATTTGGAGTCTGTTAAGACTTTTTTTTGTGTTAATCTCTCCTATGCTGGAAAATAAACACAGAGACAATCACTATCAATCAGGACTATTTGGATGCTCAGAGAAGTTAAGTGTTCATTTCAAAACCTGTACGCATTATTTTATATAATTTCATATTATCAACATTTTAGAATAAGTTGTTGGAACTGTTTATTCCCCCACAGGGGACTTAGCAATATTAACTTTCCCATTTCAAACAAAGTTATCTTGAGAACTGGATTATTTGAGTCTCAAAAGACAAGGTTTTGGATAAGTTCATGATTGTGAAATATTTGGAATGAAATGAAATGAATATTTATATTTGGAGTAAATTTATATTGAGTACCTACTACACACAAAACACTATTCTAGGAGTTTCAAAGCAAGGAAAATGGCCTATAGATTGGATAATTTTGTGGAGACAAAAGAGTCACAAGGACAGGAGAAGATCAAAAATTATGAAGGGTAATGGTAGGAGAAGAGTAGGGGAAGTAGTGGTTCATATTATAAAAGCTTCAAGGAATATCAGACACGCCTGACCTGGCAAAGATAAGGAATATAAAACAGCTTGCTCCTATCTTCTTTACCACCTTGCTTCCAGCTCAAAGGACTTCCCAAAATTAAAGCAGCTAGTTGGTATAGTAGATAGAGTAGTGGGCCTGAAGTCAAACTTATCTTCCTAAATTCAAATCTGGCCTTAAGACACTTACTAGCTGTGTGACCCTGAGCAAGTCACTTACTCCTGCCCGTTTTCTCATCTGTAAAATGAGCTGGAGAAAGAAATGGCAATCCACTCCAGTATCTTTGCCAAGAAAACCCAAATGGGGTCAAGAGAGAGTTGGCCATGACTGAAACGACCAAACAACAAATATCCTGTGTACCTTATGAAGAAGTTGTGAAGCTCAAATGTGATAATGCACTTTTGTCATCTTAAAGAATCTTATGACTAAGTTATTATCTCTAAGCAACCATTCATTTAGAGATTAGGGTCACTGTAACCCAAGTATTTATCTTCCGTATATAATAATGGGTCTGGATGATGGATAGCTGAAGACAGAATTATACCTGATGAGGTTCTTCCAAAGAAACCAGGGTTAACTCACATAATGATATGACTAATAAGAGGAGCTCTCCAGAGTTCTCTCCCCAGTGGTGGAGGGGAAGCTGCTGTGCCATCCTGAACACCACCACAATGCTGTGGAACCAAAGCACCACACAAAGTAGGCTGAATTGCTCTTTCCTTTAATAACATCCACAACTGATGAGCTCCTTCTTCATTGACTCATCTATTTTCATGCTTCCAAGAAAGGAATGGGGGCACCTCACAGGAGACAGGTTGGGCTGCCTGAGACATAATGTGGCAAAAAGGAAAAGAAGTTCTGGGTTATGTTAGAACCCAGTTACAAAGGACACTATAAAGACAGCTTGGAAGGAATGTGGGTCAGGTTAAAAAAGTTCACAAGAATAAATAAGAGCTAACGTCATCTAAGCTAAAGAAAAATTTAGTAACCGTTTTGTGGAATTGAGGGGGTATTAAAGGAAGAGATGTTGATAAGCTTTTCTCTAGGACCTCTACTTTCCTAGATTTAGGTGAACAGAAACATGTTAGCTATGTGTTCTCTGAAGGGGAAAGTTGAGACTGTGAAGGAACAATCCTTATACTTGGAGGCTAACTCTTAAGAGTTGAGGTGGTAGTTGAGGTTGCAGTGGACAGAGTGCTGGGAATGAAAAGTCAGGAACACTCATCTTCCTGAGTTCAAATCTGTTCTCAGACAATTACTAGCTCTGTGACCCTGGGCAAGTCACTTAACCCTGTTTGCCTCAGTTTCCTCATCTATAAAATAAGCTAGCAAAGGAAATGGCAAACTACTACAGTACTTTTGCCAAGAAAACCCCAAATGGGGTTGGGAAGAGTTGGACATGTCTGAACAACAACAGGGGACTGTTATTTCAGGCTGTTTTCATGTCTTGTAGCACACAGGACTTTTGTTTTCTTTTGGATCAGACCTACAGTTTCAATCAACACAGAAAATTTCTGGTGTGGAGACTCCTTTCACCCACCTAGTCTTAAAAAGTTCCTAGGGAACAATGAGTAGTAAAGTGATTTTGTCCATGGTCACACAGTCAGTATGTGTCAGAAGGAATACTTAAACCCAAGTTTTCCTAACTCCAAGTCTGGCTTAGTACTCATTATACCTAACTGATTCTCTGAGAAATGACTACTAGGTTGTTGTACTTATCCTACCATCCCAATAGGGAGTGAGCATGCAGAGAGTGGTGTGAATATGATTCTGTCTACCTGACTGAAACACTGGACCAGAATAGTGTTTCATAAATTAGGAATTCATGACTTCCTGCTCTTGTAGACTAAAAGAAAGACAAACTCCAAGTGTAGCGTGCTAAACAGTTGCCTAGTTAAAGTAGCAATGTAGATCATTATTATAATCCTCTTTTCTCCCATTAACATTGCAACATACCGATCTTCTGAGGCATGGGGTTTGCTCATTTTTGAGCTTACCTGTGAAATCACATAACTTTAAAATTAGAAGGTTGGGAAGGGCATAAGGGTAAGAAGGGGTCAGCATGCTCTACATTTTATGAGAGCATTGTCTGCCCTGAAAAAAAAATGCCCAATACCAAAATGATTAGCAGGCCTAATACTAATTCTACATTGCACAGACTGAGCCATGCAAGGGTCAGAATTCAGATAAAATAGCCTTTTTGGCTGTATTTAGTCTAAACTAGGGATTCTGTGGCAATGATTTATATACTCTATCATTTTAGGGCCTCTAAAGACTTTCTCAAAGCAATTGTTTTCAGACTTGGGAGAGTTATAAAGGAGTCACTCATGGGCACATTAAAGGTGATGGGCTCTAAATTTGTCCTGAAGGGAAGCAACATAAAAATATGTTAAAGAATCATAATGGTCCTATCGTTCAAAATCTTTGTCAGTGATGGAGTAATTCTCAGGGATTACTTTGACCTACCTTTTGTGTTGTAATAAGGTAACAGTATTTCAGTTAAACAAAGAAGTGTTCCTTTCAGAATTCTTATCATTAATGCCAAAGTTCCCATTTCAGAACATCGTTTAAGGTCAAGGTCAAGGTCTGAGTAGTTTTCTAACTACTCAATGAAAAAACTGCTTTAGATATTGAAACATCTTGTATTTGCTCTGGTCATATCCACTGTACATCATAATGCACAGATTTTGTTTTGAACTATGTTTATTCCCTTCCATGGATGGCTTTTGTCATAAAGAGTCAATGTTCCTAGTTATTTTTTCCTGTGTGGGGGGAGAAAAAACCACAAGTCCTTTAGACAAACAATTTTGTAAGATTTATATTCCTTCCATTGCACATACACGGGTTATATACAAATTAGTAACACAAGTTACTGCTTAAATTCCATTACATTTTCTGAATTACTGTTACAGCAGGTGCTTAGTATATTAAAACATCAAGTTGGAAATCATAACCTAAAGAGTTAGATATGACACTGAAAATACTGCACATTGTAAATGGAGTAAAATTCAAATGCATGTTTAAATGCTGTAACAAACTAGGCAGCAGGGTAAGTAACAATGATGAATGGCTACTACAGCTCACTTTGTATGTATGCAGAGTTAGATTTCCCAGTTCCCCTCAATAACCCTTCCCTCAAAGGAGCAAAGTAAAAACATAAAAATCCTGACAAATGTCTCAAAGAAATTTTATTCTCCTTAATACTTAAGGCCTGTCACATGAAATGTACTAATATCTATGACTTTATACAATTACTAAGTCAAATATAAAAGAAACCACACTTAAGGGGGGAAAAGGAAAGAATGATTCTTTGAATTTACTGCTAATTTTAATTGTATTATGAGATGAAAAGACAACAGAACCCTGCTTACTACTTACATGAAAAAAAATTATTTAAAAAGAAATCACTGCACAAAATACAAAGGATGGGATTATACTGCTGTATTAAAATTTTTCACCAGAACTGTGTTTTTCATTTTTATGTTCATGCACAAATGCGTGTCTCCACAGCAAAACTGTTTTCAAAGTGCCGGATCTTGATGCAATTGTCAGCTTCACGTTTTTGAATACCTACATGGGTAAATAAGAGAGATGACTAATAAGCCTTTTGGATTTTACCTGTTTACATTTAATTGCATAAGCATTTAAGTCCCTACTATGTGCCATTACTTTGCTAGTGATAGGGATATACAGACTAAAATGAAACCAGTCCTGCCCTAAAGTATCTCTCTCCACTGACCACGTTTGGTCAGTGACTAAGCCTCATATCTTAGGACTGAGAAGATTCAGAGCAGGGTGGTGGTTAGAATACCTTCGATTGTCGAAGACCTGGACTTCATGAAACCAAGTGATATTTCCCTTTTCTGAACTTTCTATCTTCGCTGGTCTGAATGATCTGCTTAAGATAACAGAGGATGTAAATCTCACACATTAAAAGGACTACTTGGAAGTCCTCTCCCCAATAAAATAGAAATGTTTTGTAATTCAATTAATCATTTCTGTTTGGCTGTCAGATATATGTTAAATGAGAACTGCTTTTACCATCTTCCTGGCTGAAATGTTGGCTCTTCTCAAGGTTATGACTTTCACTGTCCACACTCTTCTCCCTACCTGGTGGGATTTCATTCATTCAAATAACTTCAACTAAAACTACGAATAGCTCCTCATCTATTGATGGCACACACCATGATCCTTTTGGTCACCTTGATGTGCATACCACTATGGCATTCCTCATTCTTTCCTTATCCCTACCACAAAGAGTCACTAAATCCTGTTTATATATTCTATTTTCACAAGTATCTCTCTTCCCTGTTAGGAGATGACTGCAACGACCCAACAGGTTATGTTCCTGGTCCCTGTCTCTTCCTCATTCCAATCAAAACTACTGCTGGCAGATTGGTAGTACCAATGCACAGACTGACAATGTTCAAATGTAAGACTTGCTCCATACACAAAGAACCCTTAATTCTAAATGCCGGAGTAGTCACTTGAGAATGTGTATGGATGTATGAATGGCAAAAACCTCTGAAATGCAGCCCAACCAAAACTGGCATTCCTAAAGGCTGGAGTGGGCAACTCAATGAAACAAGGAATAAGAGGTGAAGAAAAGACGGGAACATTAGCATTTCAAGTAGGTGCCATGGCCAGCTACACTCCTCTAACTATTTTGGACCTGGTCCAAAATGAAAAGAATGGGATTGGAATACAAAAAGAAGCCAACGGTATTAGTAGCTCCTGTTTATCTGAGTTTTGAGGCTCACCAAGTCTTTTCTTCACAATGAACGTGGATATAAGGAGCATGTACACATTTAATTAGGGATCAAGACAATAACTTAAGCTTTCCTTTACTACAGCACAGCATAGATTCAAATCCTATCTCTGACACTACCTGTGCAACCTTGGGCAAGCCACTTATTACTGTAAATAATAGTTAACTTCAGGCCTTGGTTTACATATCTGTAAAATCAAAGAGTTAGATTAGGTGGCCTCAGCTCCCTTTCAGCTCCAATTTTTAAGAGAGACAGTATAACATTATGGAAGCAACATTCACCCTAGATGTCAGGTGACCTGGATTTGATTCTTATCTCTAACACTAACTACCTGTGTGGCCTTGGGCAAATCACCTACTTCTCTGGGCCTCAGTTTCCTCATCTGTAAAATAAGGGAGTTGGACTAGATGGCTTTTGAGATCTCTTCCAGCTGTAGAGCTATGATCCATCCATAGCAAGACCACTAAGTCAAAAGTCTTTAAGGCTTTTAATATGAATATAATTTAATTGCACATTAAGCTTCAACATACAACTTTTCTACCCATGCCTAAGGCATTAAAGAAGTATTTACCTTTAATGGTTTCTTTGCGCTGCAATTTGTAAGTTTCCTTGCCGTGGCATAGACGATAAATAAAGAAACCCAACTGATCAACGTTTTCAATGCGGTCAGTGATAATCATATGCTCATGAATCAGGTAGGACTGAGGCAAATAGGTTCCAGCCTGCAGTTTGAAAAAAAAAGAAAGAAAGAATACAAATATATCACCACACCCTCTTTGGGGAAATAAAAACTGCCAGAATCCCCCATCTTTATTAGTTAGCTGACTAAAGAAAACATTAAATTTCTAAATATATAAAAACATCAGGAATGACAAAATTCTGGAACCAGAATAAGCCCTCAGATGTTAAAGCACTATTTCCTTCGCTAAATTCTGACATGTTTTGGTGGAAAGATGGGTTTCCTGAAGTGAATCTCTTACCTCTCCATCCCATAAGTCCATGGTAATATCAGTGGACAGAATTAAGAACTGTCTTTACCTTGATGTTGATGAGCAACTCCAATAAGTTTTTGGGAGGCATTACAATGGAAGTATTCAGAGGAATCACATAGCATTTATCCAAGTTAAGGTCGAGATAGGCTGTAAGTTTCTGAAGAGGAAAAAAGGAGTATTTTAGTCACATTATTTGAATATTTATAGGATTAGCAGAAACTGCATTTTAATATTTTACATGGAGCTGACTTTAGAAAATGTAAAAGAGGTTCTCACTCTCATAATAAATCACTCTGCTTTAAATGAATTTGGAACTTGGTGGGATAGGAAGAGAGGAAAAAGAACAAAGATTACTTTTATGCAGTAGTCAACACTCTCTATCTTCATTTACCCAATAAAGGCTAGTCAAGGTTTCATTCGACAATGGCTAACAATAAAGCTTCTCAATGATTTTCCAACTTCTAGATGAAACTGACAGACAGTCAAACTCTAGATTTGGAGAACATTTATAAAGATAATAAATAGCAAATAATAAATCAAATAAATAAGTATTAGCAAATAATACACTAGCTTGGATTATGTAGCCAAGAAGTAGAAACATGGCAGACATAGATAATAGGAAAGGTAGTTTTCTGGCAGGCATTTAAGAGGAAATCCAGGCCCCACTAAAAAGTTACAAATACCCTCAGGTTATAGGGTTAGTTAATTCATCCATAATTAATCAAAACCAGCCTGTATCTTTTGGGGGCAGAATAAATGTAGTTAACTAAAAAAAAAACAACCCAAAACATGGAGGCTCTAAGTAACACAGCATTTTATCATCAAGTAAGTGAACCACATTAATTAGAAACTGTAGAGGTGCAAGTTAATGAAATAAATGATAGGCCTTTATAACTCAGAATGGACAGCTCACCTTGTGAAAGTCATGAACAATGTTGGCAGGATCACTATCAGCAAATTCTGGGACTGGCACACTGATGAATTCCACATTATCTTCCTCAAGGATCTTAATATTTTCCTCAATTGTCTGGTAGCGAGCAGCTGGAGCATTTGCAGAAGGTTCGTTCAGGATCAAATCATCTTTGATGTATCTTATTCCACAGTAGTAGACATCATCCTGCTGCAAGGAATTTAAAATCATCTCCATGATCACTTTGAGCCTAAGCTTTAAAAACTGAGGGTTAACTTAAGCTACCACTTTTAACTCAAGAGTACTTTGCTTGCAAAACTTTTTATTTCAGAATGTCACATAGGACAGATTAATTATAGATCTCCAGTGCATTTTCTTTAAGATCAAAGTTTGAAGTAGAGATCCAGTTTAAAACTGTTTCTGAGAAACAGGAAAAAGAATAGCAGGGTTTGGGTTATGGTTTCTTTTCTCTTCCTTAAACTTGACAGGAAGAGAACAGAACAGCAATTATTCACCTGGTGACAGGTAAATTTAAAGGGAACACACATACAAGCATGTCCCTGACTGAATAATTCATAACACATTTTTGTAAAGATGTGTTGCAAAATGAAGGATATTTTCTTGGGGGAAAAAGGCTTTCCAAAGTTTTCAAGTCTTCAGCATTTGTATGAGCTCAAGCCTGCTTTTTCTCTTCCTGGATTACAACCAAAAGATATTTTTTCTGAAATCTGTCTGTGAACTGATGCATATGTGTGGAGTACCTTTAATAAGACTTGTTCTTACAGAATTACTTTGAGTTTAAAATGGAAGAACAGAGGAAAAGTTTCTCTACCAAGTTAAAAATGTGTTATACAAATGTCATATGCTAGGACTGTTTGAAAACTAAGTGAATACTGAACAAGTTACTAAGCTCTTCTGTATATAGTACACTCTTTGGGGGTAGGGAGGAAAGAAGGGAGACCAAAGAAAGAGATCAGAGTCCCTGTCCTTGAAAAGCTCACAATCTATTACATTAAGAAATTTCAGAGAGGTGGTCAATTATGGAGGGAGGAAGTCCTGTGTTCAAATCTTGCCTCCCTCTTATCAGGTGTGTAACTCTAAGCAAGTCATTTAACCAGTTTGCCTCAAGTTTCCTCGTCTATAAATTGGGGATAATAATGGTATCTAACACCCAGAGTTTTTGTGAAGATCAAATGAGGTAATAATTTTAAAGCACTGTATCAATATTAGCTATTATATTGTTTGTTTGTTTTTAAAAAACAACTTCAAAAATCCTATTTTAAAGGGATTAAAGTTAGGTATTGAAGTTAGGAAGCAATGATGATTTTTCTTAGAAATAAAAGGATATTTTACTAAAGGTTCCGAAAACAAATTTGCTTTGCTTAATGTCAGTCAATAGAGTTGTGCAGCTGACCCATCACCCAACTGTTTGAGGCTAATTCTAGGCTTTCCTAGGTGAAGCCCAGAGTATTATCTAATAGCAAACACTCATTTCATGAATGAGGAAAAGGTGAGAGAGGTTCTGATTTGATCAAGTAAAGTGTTACTTTATAACAGTGGTTTTCAACCTTCCTAATGCCGCAACCCTTTAATACTTGTATGTGGGTGTATCTGCATGTGGGTGGACCTGCCTGGACACGGATAGAGGAGCAGTGTCTCGGTTCCTAAGACCACCGGAAATATGTTTTCTGATGGTCTTAGGTGACCCCTGTGAAAGGGTCGTTCAACTCCCAAAGGGGTTGTGACCCACAAGCTTAGAACTGCTGCTTTATGGCATAAGTGGGGCCAGAATACAGGTATCCTGACTCCCTATCCACTGGCTTTTCTATTTCACTGAGATACATCTCCATAGTTACTGGTGCTTGAAGGCTGTTCATCATCTTTTGGTATTCTTCATTCAAGGATATTCATATCAAAGATACATATATATATATATCCATATTAAAATATTAGAACCCAGGCAACAACAGCAGCGATTTCCTGGGACTGGGAAAGCAGAGTTCTCCTCTATGGAACCACCAAGGTTTCACAGCAAAAGTTCATTAAGGTTCAGGAAATTTAAGATACCATGCCTGAATGGACAGGTGGGCTGCTACTAATTAAAAAAAAATAAAACTATGCTCACTGAAGTTATTATGAAGATCAGAAGAGTCTGGAAACTGTAACAGTTAGTTTGGGGCAAGGGTTCTTAACCTGAAATCTGTGAACTTGTCTTTGAAAATATTTTGATAATTTGAAAAGATAAAAATTGTTATTTTTATAAATAACTGGTATTCTTTGTAATCCTGTAAATTAAAAAAAATGTATTTAAAGACGTCATTCTGAGAAGGGGTCTATAAGCCTCATTAGACTGCCAAAGTCTTTGGATCAAAAAATTTTCAGAACCTCTGGCCCAGAGAATGAATAAAATTTACCAATTTGCTGGGACCAACATCACTGTGTTTCATATTGATATGCTAACAGCACTCATCTAAGACAGAAACTATTGGGCACCTAAACTACTGAGTTAAAAATAGGAGGATCAACATAGGTATAATTATTAAGATAAGATTGTAGACTTGGAACTGGAGATCTTAGAGAATATCTAGTCTGAGCCCTTTGTTTCAAAGCTGAGGAAACCTCTGGAGTCCAGAGGTTGTGATTTCGCAACGTCTAGGTCCTCTGACCAAATCCAGCATTCCTTCCATTTTCCACTGTTTCTGTAAATAAGGCCTAAGCTCTTTCATTCAAATACCTTTGTTGGCCAACAGAATTCACTTTAGTAAACTTGTACCTATCTGGCAACTAAATTCCACGTGGATCCTCATCTCTTTAAGTTACACAAATCTCTCTGTTCAGAGAAGATCCACTGTTGTCATAAGAATACAGATTTAGAGCAGGTAGGAATCTCTGAGGCCATTTTATCAATTCTCTCATTTCACAGATGGGAAACTGAGTTCAAATGATTATTCAAGATCATAAGTATCAGAGTCGGGATATGAAACCAATTCCTCTGATTAAGAGTCAATGTTCATTCCATTGTAATTAAAAAGTATTTCTCTGAATTTAAAAAATGTTAACCCTCTTGAGTTCTGCCTTTACTCAAAATTTAGAAGTCTTTTTTTCCCTCAAAAACTCCTTAAGAGACAGAAAGACCCTAACTATAAAGAAGTACTGTCAAGAAAAGTATTAGGTGGACAGAATAAATGGGAATTATAGAAGTTATTATAATCCTGATCTTAAATTATTGTCATTACTACTAAAAACTCTAGTTTACAATAAACTTTTAAAAACTACTTTATTCCAGTAACACTGCTGGCACAGTTAAATGCTTTAGGGAAAGAATAAACCAATCATGGAGAGAGAAAAGTACAGGATGCCAAGACACTATGAACCTAAGAGAATAAGAACACTGTGAGGGAGCCTTAACTGGGAGCTGACCCAACATCTCCCAAGCTGTAGGCTGTCAAGGCTACAAGCTGATTTATTCAACTGGCAGTCAAAAAAAGCTGTCCCACTCTCTATTAACTACTAAATATTGTAGAAATGGGAAGGATATTCTAATTGAAAAATGTTCCAAGAATTTCTACTCTTCAGTCAGTGCATTTTGAGACTATACAATAAGGTTTTGCTTTTAGGGTCTGCTGTATGGATTTAGCCAAAACGTCATTGGGAGATTTAAAGATACTTAAAATAACCACTAGGAACATGGCTAAAGGCCACACAGCCACAGGGGAAAACTGAAACAGCATAGGGAGTGAGTAATAACTTTCAAAAAAACAGACAGGGAAGAGAGAGAAAGAACCCTGTGGATTCCACCCCTACTCACCTGAAATGCAAAATATTTATACAGGTATGCCCCTCCAAGGATCACTCCAGCGAGCATAAATGCAAGTCCAAAACACATGCACCAACACCAGGCTCTTCTCTGGCCAACTGGTACCACTTCATCTGGATCCTAATCATGAAACAAGGGCAAATGGGCACTGTTACATCTTTACTTAGAAATACAATCTTAGCACTGGAAGGAAGCTCCCTTAAGAAATCTAGTCCAACCTCCCATTTTAATGAGGGATGTGAACCTGAGAACCAAATGATGTGACATTTATAAGATGACCAGCTGTAACTATGATGAGTTATGTACTGGAAGCTAGTCTCATGATTGCCTGAGACCTCACATCTTGGACAGTGGCTGAGTTGGTTGGCCCCAGGACTGAGTCCCCTGACCCTTGTTAATCTGTGTTCTTTCTACTTTGTAATGTTGCCTCCTTCATAAGACAAGCATTTGTGAAAGGAAAATATCACTTGTCCCTTGCTTTCAGTCCCTGCAGCTGATCTGCAGGAGCAATATACTGTGCTGTTCCTATTTTCGTCAGATGATTTTCATATAAAAATATGTTTTCTCTCTCTCTATAAAAATGTTATATAAACATATAATATATAAATATTTATGAATATATTATATATAAATATATAC
>CM053582.1:141524943-141581814 GCA_028627135.1 Pseudochirops cupreus
GCCAAAAAAGCTAAGAAAACTCATTGTTGAGGTGAAGGGTAAATACATATTGCCTTCTCAAATGGGTGGGGAAGGGAGTGAATTTAGAACCCAAAATTTTTAAATATGAATGTTAAAAAATTTTATATGCAATTGGAAAATATTTAACAAAACAGATAAAAATATATTCAAAGGGACAAAAAAGGCGTGAACAGATATCTCTAAATGAAAATATGAAGAAGTGAAAATTATCATCTGAGAGTGCACTGAAGGTAGCTTATATTTTATACCAGAAATACAGCTTTTCTTTTTTGTTAACTTATAAGAGGACAATAAAAAGAACAAGATTCACAAGTAGGGAGTGTAACAATTTCAATGCATCAAAGACATGTTAAACTTACTTGTCTAGAATTAATTGTGCAGTAATACCATCTCACTTCCCCCCAACTCCCAATATCCTAAGAATATTAAGCTGGCTCTGACAAGTACTTGTATTTGTCTCTAGAGACTGTAGCAACAAGACAAAGATACAAGAAAAGGGGAAAATCAGGTAGAAGAAAGGTACAATAAAAAGGAGAATGGGAGAAAATAAAATTACCTTATCTCCATATCAAAGCAAAAGAATCATCTCACTCTAGTTACTAAGCTCAAAAATATAATGAAAATTAACTCTCCTAGTGCCTGTGAAGATTCATTGTAAGCCCGTGGGCATGAATGGTAGAACTGTGAAATTATATTTCCATTAAGCAAGTCAGTAACCCAGTATTCTGATTTAGAAATGGAGTAGATGAGATGACACCTCCCTTCCAACTACACTTTTGGCCACTCTGGATCTCTACCTAATTACAACATGTCTCATATTTTATCAATCAATCAAAAAGCAAACATTCATTAGGAGCTTAATTGCCAGGCACTGCACTCAGTACTGGCAGGGGGGGCAGGGGGGGGGGAACAAAAACAAGTGCCAACCTTCAAAGAGTTTAGTTTAGCTGGGGCTGAAGACATGAGTGTATAGGGACACACAAAATAGATACAAGGTAGTTTGTTGGGGTGGGGGAAGGCACTAGAAGTTGGACAGATCAGGAAAGGCTTCATGGAGAAGGTGGTCCTTGAGCTACATGTTGAAAGCATTAGGGATTCTGAGAAACTCAATTGAGGACAGAATGCATACCAGGGCATGGAGGCCAGCCAGTGCCAAAGCACACAAGGGGGAGGAGGAATGCTACGTATGAGGAACAGTAAGGAAGCCAGTTTGACCAGATTTCAGAGGGCGGGAAGGAGAATAATGTCTTATGAGGCTGGAAAGATAGGTGGGGCCAGATAGGAGTTTCTATTTGGTCCTAGAGAAGTTAAAAGGGAATCACTGGAATATATGGAGTAAGGGAATGATGTGGTCAGATCTGAGTTTAAGAAAATGAGTTTGGACTGAAGTGAAAGAAAGGAGAGAACAGAGGCAGGGAGCCCTGTTAGAAAGCTCTTTCTTTTAACAGCTAGAGTGGTAGTAGTGGGATTAGACAGAGGAGGTGTGAATGCAAGACATGTTGTCAAGATGGAAACAAGATCTGGCAACTATCTGGTTATGTGGGGTGAGGAACTGATGTTTACTCTGAGTCTGTGAGTCTAGGTGACTAGAAAAGATAGTGGTGGCTTTGAAGGAAACAGGGAAGTTGGGAAAAGGGATAGATTTGGAGGGGAATGATACAATTCTGTTTTAGACACACTAAGTTTGAGACAGCTAGTCTACAGGATATCTAGGTCTGACAGGCAGTTGGTGATATGGAAGTAGACTATATATCTTGGTC
Organism: Pseudochirops cupreus; assembly: GCA_028627135.1. NCBI lineage: Eukaryota > Metazoa > Chordata > Mammalia > Diprotodontia > Pseudocheiridae > Pseudochirops > Pseudochirops cupreus. Next base: position 141,526,725 of record CM053582.1, read on the forward strand.
TTGTGAGTCATCTGTATGGACATGATAATTAAACCAATATGAAGTAATGAAGGAGAGAGTATAATAATAACAATCATTAACAGCTAATATTTATATAGAACTTTGTTTGCTTTAATGTTCTGTTTACACATCATTTCACTTTATCGCTTACAATAACCCCATGAAGTAGGATGCTAGCATTACCCCCATTTTACAGATGAGGACACTAAGAGTAGTTAAATGAGTGCCCAGGATCACACAGCCTAGTAAGCATTTGAGACAGTGACAGACACAGAGAAAATCAGGGAAACTATCCCTTGCCCTGGAAGCACTCACAATTTGGTTGGGAACACAACAGGTACATGCATAAAATGAAATAATATAAATATTAGACCTCTTGGTATTAAACAAAAGAACTACAGGAATTCCTAAGCAGGAAGTGAGGGCCTTGAAGGGCAGGTTGGAATCAGGTCCTTGAAACAGAAAGAAGACCAAGCAGGAAGGGAGGAAGAGTACAACCAAAGGAAAGCAGGCTGAAGCCTCGGAGAGCTAAGGTTGGTGAGGGGTGGGTCAGGTTGTGGAGAACCTGGGGCTTTAAAATGAAGAATCTATTCTCATTCAACCAATAAACATTCATTAAGTGCCTGCCATGTGCCAAGAATGAGACCAGGTGATGGACACAACAAAGACATTCATGACACAGCTGTTTATAATAAGGAGTTTATAACAGGAACTAGGGTGGGGAAGGGGTGATAAACAGTTATAGAAATAATGGTGGCTACAAGGCAGAAAAATACAGGGGCAAAAGAAGAAAATGTCAATGAGGGATAAAAAGAATATAAAAAAGAATTAATCATGCAAAAAAAAAAAGAATTCCCCTATCTAAGGGAAAATATAAGGCTTCCCAAGAGTCATAAGGATTTACTTAATTAAAACTTAATTACATCTACTTTGCTTAGGAAGTACGAGGTGGGGAAAAGACCATTTTAGGATCATTTAACTTTTACAGAATGGCTCAGTCAGCTAGGAAGGCAGGATGCCGTGATTACTAGACATTGTCACAACTGATCCATCTTAATGGTCCAAGGCAACAGCTATTAAAAGCATCCATCCATCTCACCTTTAAAGTGAACTGACCAAACATATGGCCATCTTTATTTTGACTGGCTTTTCCATGCCACTGATAACAGCAATTTTTATTTTTGTACAAAGAGAAGCTGCTCCAACATAGTACCAATGTCACTTTTCTACCAAACAGTGTAAATCACAAATTTAAAAAGAGATTTATTTTTTTCCAAAGCAATTTCATTTATAGGTTAGTAATTCATTTATGAAGATCATTTATCAAGGATCTTAAAGAGTTAAGAACCAAATTCTATTTTTTTAAAAGGGGAAGAGAAGGAAATAAGCACTTGTAAAACCATCTACTGTGTGCCAAGCACTGTGGTCAGTGCTTTTTACAAATATTATCTCATTTGATCTTTACAACAACCGTCTGAGGTGGGTACTGTTATTATTCCCATTTTACAGCCGAAGAAACTGAGGCAAATAGCAGGTAAGTGATCTGTCCAGGGTCCCATAGTATCTCAGACTGGATTTGAACTCAGGTCCTCCTGACTCCTAACCTAACATTCTATCCATGGTGCCCACTATCTATCTAGCTGTGTGAGAGCCTCTGAGCAGTGAAAATAAATGTCACAAAGGCTACTCATGAAAGTTCTCACTTTATTCAAAGGGCTACATTCCTCCAAGTGTCTATTTTCTCATATTATTTTAGACAATTTAATAATAATTAATGATGTCCTTTCCCAGGCCAGGCCAAATTAGAAACAAGAAGGGCTGCTGTGGGAGGGAATTTTAAAAAGCAAACACAACTCAAAAAACACAGAAGTTTGGGGTCCTTTAGAGTTAGAGCAAAGAACCCTAGCAACCCACTTTTATAATTTCTCTGTATTATAGCTCAGTCATTGGTATTCATGATGATGATTTTAATCATGAAGAAAATCTTAAATTAGGCTCAGTATACTTTGCAGAAGTATGTAATTCATTTTAGAAGTGTTTTTTTCATAAGTGGAGGTTAAACATAATGGCAAGGCAGCATGACCTAGCCAATAAGAATGCTGGCCCTGGCATCAACAAAGACTTGGGTTCAAACCCTTCCTCCTATACACTCTAAATATATGACCAAGGGCAAAATCGATTATCTTCTCAAAGTAAATCCTGAAGACTCTTAGTTACAGAGATGAGCTGCCAATCTGGATGAGCAGAAGGCTCCACTCTCTTTCCTAAACCCACATAATCTACGGCACTGGTTTCTGCCTCCCCATTAATCCCACCCATACTCCCTACCCCAAAAAGTGGGAAGCTTCAGTTATGTAGAGGAGCTATTACTAAACCAGACTTATTAAGAACCAAAGTCACCTACACATTACCATCCCTTACATTTACAGGCAATTTTCTCAAACTAAAAAGTGGTAGAGCAGATGCAGATAGATGTGCACTGGGAAAGGAGTTTCCTATGAGATCAAAATGAGGCCCACATTTACATTCCATACTTGTAATCCAAACCTACTATGTGCCAGGCATTGTGCTAAAGAGCTGGATAAATTCTCTTGCAAACATTGCCATCATTTGGCAAAATATCACTGTTTAATCACGTAAGACCCAAGTGAAATAAAAGATAAATTCAGTTACTGTATTTCTGTTAGTTCATATTTAGGTCACCTCAACCATTTCCCTAAAGATATGCAGGAATGTGTCATCAATTATAAATCTAACCCAGGTTAAAAAAAAAAACCCAGCCTTTTCATATTTTTTCTCCCTATGTTCTCAAACTAACAGGTAACTTCATATCTCCAGACACTTCTATTTAGGTCTTCTTTATAGGTTGAATGTTTAAAGGAAGTTTTTTTTTCAAAGCTCTCAGGAAACCTACTTTAATATTATGGTTGAGTAAACCAACATTTCAGAATGCAGAATTCCAGAGGGCACTATATTTCTAGGGTTAAAAAAAAGAAAGAAAAAACATGCCTCTCTTATTTAAACCAACTGGAATGAGACAATTTGACTTGGGGGAAAAAAACATGAAAATGACCATGTGGTAAGAATATAGACTATGATTAATATTTAATAGAAGAGTATAATCAACCCAATTAAAGTCATTTAATAAATAACAATAATGGCTAGCAGTTATACAGTACTTTAAGGCTTGCAAAATGCTTCCCAAACATTATTTCATTTGAGCCTCGAAACAACCCAAAGGGATCATTTTACAGATGAGGAAACCACACAGAGATCAAGTGACTTGCCCAAGGTCACTTAGCTAGGAAGTGTATGAGACTGGGTTTTGTTGAACTAAAGATGTTCTTGACCAAGGTGCAGCACTATCCATCACACCACCTAAATCACATTCTAAGGTCCTGAACTAATAATGTACTTTTAAAAGAAAAGTCAAATTCCTTAAGAAAATCTGGGACATTTAAAAATACAGTCAAGTGAGAGCTGAAACATCCTCTTGGGTATATTAGGCTCATCACAGTGGACTTCTTTGACCCCCTTCTCCTCTTCTCTCATAACCATGGCTACCAAAGTCAAACCGGCTACTTTACCTTACCTTCATTAAAATGTGACCCCTCCTCCACTTTAGGGGACTGATCTTGCCTCCAAGTCTCTGTTCTTCTTGTTTGCTTTGCCTGAAATAATTTTTTAATTCTCCATGTTCACCATCAAAACTGAGCTTAGGACAAATCTGATGCATCCCCATCCCATTCTAATCAACCAACAAGCCTTTGTAGAGCACCTACTCTATGTATGTGCCAGGCACTCCGCAAGGCACAAGGGATACAAATGTAAAAGTGAGACAGACAGTCCTTGCTTTTCCAGGGCCCTACATTCGACCTTATCACCCTCCTGACCTGCACATCCTCTTTGCCTATGTTTGGGATGAAAAATACCCTTCATCCTTAATTTAGTAAAAAAAAAAAATAAACAGGAGATCTCTTAGGATAAGCACAGGAGTTTATTCTCTTCCCCGGGAGAAGAGGGCGGTCTTTCCCTATGACTCATCATGGAGAAGAGGCGCCTTACAAAAGACAATGCAGGACTTTATATTCTAATTCCATCAAGACCCCTTCCAGCCTGTCTCCCCTCTCATTGGTTGAGAGGCAGACTCCCCCAAATTCTTCCCCAAATGGCATAGCAAGAAAAGGAGCGGGGAAGGGTCCCACCAAGGTGGGAAAACAGACGAAGGAAGATGAAAGTGACTGACAGCAGCAACGGGGGAGAGGGGAAAGGGAAAGTTAACAACGCCAAATTAAGAAGTTTTCACTCATCCCATGCACCTATATTTAAACTCTACTATCACAACCATCCTCCATTCAACATTTTGTCATAATATGGAGGAGGAGACCCCCAGGTTCTCAAAGTCTAAGTCTCAGAAACCTACTTAATGTTATTATGGTATATTAAACCAACATCTCAGGATGTAGAACACCAGGGGTCAAATATACTTATCTGACCTCAGGTTTTAGTAGGTCCTACCTAAAATGTAAAGGTTTGGGACAGGGTTGGCAATGAACTCTGTCACTGAGGACCAAAAATAATAACTGGCATTAACATACCACTTTCAAAGTCTAAAAGCCCTTAATACCCTGTTATTGGAGTTGAGCCTCATGACAAGTCTGTGAGCTAAGTCCTACAGGTAAATACTGTCCCCATTTTGATAGCTGAGGAAAAGTAAATCCCAGAGAGTTTTAGTGCCTTGTTTATGGTCACATACTGCTAGTTAAGTGTCAAGAGGGGGAATCTGAACCCATGTTTTTCTGACTCCCAAATCCAACACTCTATCTACTGTACCTCAAGATTCATCACAGAAGAGCTGCCTCCCAGGTAATGAATTGTTTTTAACTACAGCAATATAAGAAATCATCTACTAATTGTCAAGAGGTATATCATGGGACCAGCTATTCCCATGGATTCTTCAAGTATTGAATGAAGGTCCCTTCTAGGGACCTCCTCCTCAGCAGTCTCACCTGATTAGAGGGTTCCTCCCAGACTCTCCATTTAAATGCTGGGGTTGCACAGTGCCTGGAGCAGCTATTTCTCATTCTTCTCCAGGCTTCTCCCAGGCTCCCCAAGGCTGGGTACTTTCAACTAGCCCCATCAAATTCCTCTAGGGCAGGAAGCATCTACCTTTCCACTAGTATTCCCAGATGCTGGGGTTACAAAGAAAGATAAAAAACCAGTCCAGGCCTTCAAGGATCCTACACACAAATAAGGAGAAGTAAACAGGTACATGTGAGATATCTACAGAGAGAAGGAAGTTGACCCCAGAGGAGAAGGTACTAGGAGCTGGGGGACAGAGGCAGGGAGTGAGAGGGGGCTGGCTGCCTGTAGAAGGTGGGCTTTGGGCTGGATCTTGAAGGTACCTAGGGAAACTAAGAAGTAGGGATAAGGAGTAAGAATTCTAGGCATGGGGTGGGTGGGAGAAGGTCAGAGGTCAACAGATAGTATAAAGGCACCTTTAGGGAAAAACAATAAGCCAGTTGGTGTTTGCTAGATTTTAAGAGTATCTGTGTGTGTGTAGGGGACTGGAAAGGTAAGAAGAAGGCCAGTAGAGAAGAACTTTAAATACCAGAGGACATAGTATCTGACCCTGAGGGGGAAGGGAGAGGGAAGACATGCCCAAGGGCACACAGTTAGTAGTAAGGGAAACTGGAATTAGAACTGGATCTCTAGCACACAGGAAACAATGAATGCTTTCTGAACTGAACACACCAATTTCCAAGACATATCATTTTCCAAGGGCGACTAGGCAGCACAGTGGATAGAGCTCCAGGCCAAAGTCAGCTGGAGTAGAATGGAGATACTTGCTAGTTGTGTGACCCTAGGCAAGTCACTTAACCCTGTCTGCCCCAGTTTCTCATTTGTCAAATGAGCTGGAGAAGGAAATGGCAAACCACTCTGGTATCTTTGCCACAAAAACCACAAATGGGGTCATGGAAAAGTCAGACACTACTAAAAAAGACTGAATAAAATAATTTTCCTAGTTACTTACTATTTTATACTGTATCCATCTCAAAAACTAGAAATGTATCTTGGCCAGTTTTGCTTTCCTCTTCTGTAAAATGGAAGAGTAGAGCTAGATTTCTAATTTCCCTATTTCCAAAATTTAATGGCTAAAATTTAAAACCCACAAAAATAGATTAAATAATAAAGGATAAAATTACACAGAAAACCCTTACTATTCTGTGCCTACAGTTTAACAAAGCAGAACCAAACAAAAAGTGCTGAGTCACTTTGAAATTCCCCTAGATTTGACTTTTTGTTTGTACTTCAGGTTCTACTGATCTCCATTTTCATAACTTCATAAAGGTCTTTGCATATTTCCTGATACTCATATTTACCATTTTTTTCCAGCAACATAATATTTCAACTTCTATCACAAATAAAGCAACTAGGAATACTTTGTTCAGGTAGGTCCTTTTTACCCCTTTTTCCTGATATGATCATCATACATTAAAATCCTAGCAATGGAATGGATGTGTAAGATGGTAGGAGCGGGTTTTTTTCCCCCCTTTTGTATATGTCATATCAGGGTCACCTAATACACAATGTTCAGTATAGAGAATACTCAAATATTTTCTGAAGGTTGACTACTTATCTAGTAGAGACAGTCAATGGAGATTAGTGAAATCACTGCTTATGAATTGAGTTAATGTTTGGTTAAGTGGTTTTCCAGTCTTAGTCAAACAGCACGCTCCACTAGCTAATACAGCTGTTAGGGTCTCAGACTATCTAGCTCAACAACTTCCCACTCCACATTCCCTTTTGTCCCCCCTAACCCTCCTCACCCCTATCACTCCCATCAGCATGATGGAATCACAATGCCAAGGTCAGGGCACCTAGAACCTAGTAGTAGTTCTGCCATTAACTGCGGAGTCAGGATAAATCACTTAACTTTTCTGGGTCTCAACTTCCTTATCTGTGAAAAAGCCCAGGTAGGTGAAGGTATAGAGCCAGGCAATCTGAGGTGGCTTCCCAATCTAAAAGTTAAAGATTCCATAGAAGCCAACTCTCTAGTCTGGCTAGATGTGAAAGAATACCGATGGTATTCAACTCAGAGACACAAAGCTTATATATACTCTATTTGACTTCTACACTCAAGGCGAAACTGATGAAATGACAAAACAGTACTGTTATTACTAGTAACATTCATTCACTGCTGATTCTGAATTTGGTTAAGGCACACAAATCACATGGAAGATACAACCTCATCACCCTGCAGAACTCAATCAGCCTTGGCACTCACACCTCATCACTCCCCAAAGATTGGAGGGCACAGCCAGCTGCGCATTCCAAAACCTGCTTCTAAGCTCATATTCTGAGATCTCATTTTCCCCCTGGCTATAATACTTTGGGACTTAGACTTCTCTACCATTCTCTTTCCTCTTCCCTCCCCCACCTTTTCAATTTATTTTTGTTTGCTACCTTCCCCCCCCTTTATAAACTGCTGGAGGGCAGGGGCTGTCTTTCTTTTTGCCTACTAGGATCCCCAGTGCTTAGCACAGGGCCAGGAAAACAGCCTTTTAATGAACATTAAACAAAAGTCTATAATGAACATTAATAAATGTCCACTGACTATTGACAGCATCTGAGCAACATAAGCCTCAAGAATCCAAAGAGACTTGTAAAAATCCCCTAGAGTAGCGGTTCTCAACCTGTGGGTTATATTCAATTTGTAACAATGAAATACATCCTGCATATCAGATATTTACATGACAATTCATAACAGTAGCAAAATTACAGTTATGAAAATAATTTTATGGTTGGGGGTCACCACAACATGAGGAACTGTATTAAAGGGTCGCTGCATTAGGAAGGTTGAGAACCACTGCCCTAGAGTCTTATGCCTATATCTGAAGTTAATATTTCCCCATTTGGCTTTTCTAGGGAAGATTGCTACAGTCTCAACTATAGTAACAAAATAAGCATAGGGATAGTCCACTTTTCCTTTCTCCTTCTGTAAATACCAGCCCCATACTTCAGAGACCCTTAACTTTCTATCACTACTAGCTTTCACAAAATGCTGACCTTTAATAATTAAATCGGAGCTTGTTATCAAAACTTTATGAATGTTACAAAATGTTTCTATCAGGGTTACTGAATTAATCACCATGGGGGGGAGGGGTGTAAAGTATTGGAGACCACACCTATGATTTTATTAGTAGACGGAATTCCCAGGGGAGAAAACTCCTTGTACCAACGTGGGTGACACCTTTTCAGTAATTTATAGTCTTAAGAGGGGTCCTCAAGGCCAAAACTATTTTCATAATACTAAGAGGTTGTCATTTTTAATCAATAGATGTAACTCACAGAAACAAGTGAGTGGCCTTCAATAATTTTTAAGAGTGGAAAGGATTCCTGAGATCAAAAAGTTTGAGAACTGCTGGCCTATAGCACTTGTTCAGGGTCTAACTAGTTACTATGTGTCAAAGATGAGGCTCAAATCCAGAACTTCCTGGCTTCAAGGCTAGCTCTCTATTCACTGTACCAAGCTGCCTTTCTAGAGAAAAAAAAAAAAGAACAAAGTTAAAATGTTATCTGAAGTTTTATCCTCAGGTAGAGAAATCTACCAAAAAATGATTTTTTTAAAATGACCTTTCCAAAGAATAACAGTAAAATAAAAGGAAACTTAACTATATTAAGACATCATACAGAAAACCCAGTGACTTTAAAAAACCGAATCAGGAAAGTCTATGAATCCTAATACATCATTAGGAAGCATTCAAATTAGCACAGGTGTTTAGGTCTCCAGTTTTGGACAGTGTTCCTAGTATAGGAAATTAGGTCAGAACTAAAAGAAATTAGGCTGTAAGCCTTTTTCTATGATATTGCACATTCTTTAGGCTCACAGCCAAATTTGTCAGTGCTATAATTTTTTATGAGAACTATACAATGTAAGGGATGTACCTTGAGGGCTATGGAGTTTAAATTTATTTCCCAGTCTGTATTTGAGGGCCTGAAAAAGTAAGAGTCATGTAGAAGGTCTACTCGGAGCTTTTGAAGGCAAATTTTCAAATGCAGGGAGAGGAACACTGACAGAATTTCCCAACTGGCAAGGACAAAGAGTTAATGTTACACCACCCTAGTATATCAATTTTCTCTTCTTGCAGATCTTACTAACAGGAAGGCTAGATTTTCTAAGAAATTAGTTTCAATATTAAAAAGCTTTGTTCTGCCTTCACTCCTAGCAGTGTATATTTTTATTTTAAAGTAACCAAACAGGACAATGACATGCATTTCCTGTTAGTCCTAGGCAAATGTGAAGTTTGTGTTTCTCTAAGGAAAGTTTCCAAAAATGTTCCCCTTTCAAAGATGGTACAAAAGAAATGACAATCTCAAAAGGCCATCTTTCGATCCAATCTTTTTAGGAGGATAAAACACTGTTGGCATAAAGATGAACATTAGTATTGTTTAAGGAGGATGCGCAAGTCAGTCACCTCTTCCAGCTGCACCTCTTTGGACTCTCATACCTAGAGGAACTACTTCATTCTGTAAGACTGAATCAGTCTGGTAATCACACTTCATCTATACCTTTTCTGACCCTCAGAGCCCTTTGAAATTAAGGATAGAGTTCCTCCCAAAACTTCCTCCGTGGCAGGGGCTGTCTTATATCCCAAGAGTTTAGCACAGTGCCTGGCATATAGGAAACATTTAATAAATGTTTATTAGCAGACTATTTTGAATGAAAAATTGAACCAATCTTAACTGTCAATCAATTACCCCTAGCCTCAATGATGACCTTTCTGGGACAGACATTCTGACAGAATCATTTAGTTTACTATTATGTTTATTAGTATGAACATTATTAAACATCCATTGATTTAGGTAATTTTAAAAAATTAGATGAAAAAGTACATCATTTCTCCTTATGTAACAAAAAAAAAATGATTCTAATTATGGCATAATTCCTTATATAATTCATTAAGCCACAGGAACAATCTTATGCAAATTGTACAATGAGAGGGAGGCTATATTAAAAGATGACCCTGATTCCTTCTTACCTGAAGAACAGGCATTCAGTAAAGCTCTTCAGCTAACTCTGCATATGTTAAAAGCTGAAACAGATGAATCCTACCTAGAACCACCTGGTTCATTTCTGAGTTAAGGACATTATATGCTTGTATAGAAATAGCACTGCCAATTACAAATGTCATCTATTCAAATCAAACTTGCAAAGGCTCTGCATGTAGTTAAGAGCCACAAAATTTAATTTCTTCAGCAATATTAAAAGTTTAAGCTGGGACCATGCCTGTGGCTCAAGAGGTACAATACAGTTGTCTGCAAATTGTAACTACTTCAGGTTTTTTGAAGTTTGTTTATTTTTCATTAGCTAATCTTCTGGGAGGAGAATAAGTAATTTGCTCTTGGCAGGGGGCAGGTGTTCAGTAGGCAATGGAGGGGATTGCCTCTGTTTTGTGATAGCACACTTAACACCAGGACACTGCTTTAATACATATTAACTCAGTAATACAAAAGTTACTTGCCCTCAAAAGCATTAACTTAAAAGAAAGTCTGGACTAAGTAATAAGGGTCAAAGTTATATAGACGAATTTTCATTCCATTTTAGGTACCTGCTACAGACAAGGCCCTATTGGAGATACAAAGAAAAAAAATCAACAAAACTGATGCTTGCCCTCAAGGAGCCGGCATTCTACTTAAAAACAACTCTAAAATCCAAAGTGACACAATTCAAAATGCCATTATGATGAACTCGACAGTTGACACTGGAGTCAGAAAGACCTGAATTAGAATCCTTCCTTAGACACTTGCTGGGCAAGTAATTTCATCTTCTATGCCTCAGGTTCCTCATCTTTAAAGTCAGGGAATTGGATTCAATGGCTTCTAAGGTCATTCTTTCCATCTCTAAATCCATCATCACATATGTGTATATTATACATACATACATACATACATATATATATATATGAACATATTTATATATATAAAAATATGTATGTATGTACGTATGTATGTATATGTCCTTTCCGGGTACAAACAACACTTTATATTGAGTCAATCAGCTAGCATTTATCAAGCTCCTACTATGTGCCAGGTACTGTGCCAAGGGCTGAAAGAAGGGCAAAAACAGTTCTTACCCTCAAGCAGCTCAGTTTAATAGGGCAGACCACATGCAAACAGCTATGTACAAATAAGATAGAACAAAGATAAACTGGGGGTAATCTCAGAGGGAAGGCACTAAGATTAATGAAGACTGGTAAAGGCTTCTTGCAGAAGAGGTGGGATATTAGCTGAGACTGGAAGGAAGCCAGGAGGCAGAGATGAGGAGGAACAGAAGATGGCTAGTGAAAATGTTAAGAGTCCAGACATGCAGTATCCTACACAATAATCAGCAAGAAGACCAGTGTTAATTGGATCACAGAGAGAGAGACAGAGAGAGAGAGAGACAGAGAGAGAGAGAGCGAGAGAGAGAGAGAGAGAGAGAGAGAGAGAGAGAGAGAGAGAGAGAGAGAGAGTGAGTGTGTGTGTGTGTGTGTAAAGAAGAAAGGTCTAAGAAGGGGTCAGATTATGAAGAGTTTTAAAAACTAGAAGATTTTATATCTGATCCTGGAGGTCAGGTAGCCATTAGAATTTACTGAATAGGGGATTAGTGTGGTCAGAACTGAACTTTATGAAGATCAATTTCACAAGTGAGTGGAAGATGTATTAATGTGGGGAAAGACTTTAGGCAAGGAAACCATCCACCAGACTACTGCAATAGTCCATCCATGAGATGATGAGCAAGGGCCTGACCCAAAGTGGTGGCAATGTCAAAGGAAAGAAGGAGACTTATATTAAACATATTATGAAGATGGGAATGACCAGGCTTCACCAATGATTACATCTAGGGGAATGGTGAGATGACCGAAGGTTGGGGTTTAGAAGGGTGCATCTTCTATAGAATATAGGGGGCAAGGGACTCAAAAGAAGAGGGCAGTGTAAAGTTGATCTGGTTCACCATGGGATCAAGAAGAGAAAGGGAAAACAGTGAAGCCAACACAGGGGTGATGGCTTGATAAAGAACAAAGGGGTCAAAGGACTTGAGGTTCACAGCAAAAACAAATTTGTAAGGTTGAGGGTTAAGGGAATGACAACAAATTATGACAGGATAGAGGAATTTCAAGGTTCACAAACATGGATGTAGAGCTTTTGTGGGTAATGAAAAAATCAAGAGTATGATCACCTCCATGTGGAGATGAGGTGGAGTAGAGGAAGTAAGGCAAGGGATATGAGCAAGGAGAAGAAATGGGGCATTAAGGTATTAAAGGGAATATCAATATGGATAGTACTTTGAAGTCCCCTAATATGAGGACAGGAGCTGGGAAGGACAGACTCAGGCACTGATTCATTGACAAAGGAAAGAGAGCACATTCTGGAAGTGACAACAGGTACTAGAATCATGACTGGGGAATAAATATGTACTCAGTCAATGAATCTGAGAGAAAGAGAGGTTACTGAGTTACAGTAGTAGAGAGAGAACCAAGAAAATGGCAATGAGGAGCAAGAAATAATCTAACTCCCCCACCATGACCACAGGGTGTCTTGCAATATGAATTAAAGTGTAGCCAACGGTGGGAAAGTCTAGCCAACAGTGGGAAAGTGTAGCCAACGGTGGGAAAGTGTAGCCAGGAGGGAGCCAGAATGTCACAGTTTCGAGATGTAGTTTGGTTTATTACCTGTGGAACAGGCATTCCAGAGAATTCAGTGAAAAGGTTAGTTGGGTAGCATTAGAGTGGGAGGCTGGAAGGATTGGATTGAGGGGGAGAGGAATAAGGGAGTGGCCAGAGGAGGATGGAGAAAAGCAATAGGGCATCCAGAATCACTGGAATGGAGTGGGTAGCTGAATGGAAATGTGTTAATTACTGAGGAAGGAGTTCAGGATAATCTTATTGATTACATAACATCATCCGAGCCTCACAATAACCTTGATGGATAGTACAGGCACAATTATGGTCATATAACAGGTGAAGAAACTCCTGAAACTTTAAAGTCACACAGCTAGAAAGTAACAGAAGTGCTTGGGATCCAAATCTAGGTCATATAGGATATTAGGGAATTTAGAGGTAGAAAGGATCTTGGAGATCCTGTAGACAAGGAAATTTTTTTGAGGCTCAGTGTAGTATTCATTTCATTATACAATGATATAGGCTGACAGGTGGTAATCGAATTGTTAAATTAGGGTTAATTTAGTTCTAGGTATTAGAATCCAGAATCAAAACAAAGCACATACTCTCTTTTTAGGGCAAAAAGTGCTTTGAACCAAAGAAAACAAAGAATATGTTTTTGGCCCATAGTCAATGGTCAATAAACAAAACAAAAAAAACCACCACGGCCTCATCCCACCCTTCTCTTTCCTAACTTCCTGGATCTCTTGGTATTTTTTTGTTATAATAGATGGTTGGATTGAGGTGGGAAGGCTTGGAGAAATTGCTACTAGATGGAAAGCAAAACCTTGGCTCATCTGTTACATGGACAGAACCCAAAGAAAACACTTGTACAGAATTATTCATTGTATAAAATTTGTTATAAACAGATCAACAAAGAACTGTTTCGATGGGCCATCTGCTGGGATAAAGGAGGAATGCTTCTCCCTTTTACACAATGGATCTGTTTCTAAGAAGTCAAACTAATCCTTTGGCGAGTCCTTTTACAAAGAAATAATTACTCCCTCATTTAGGGATAAATCTGGAATTTCATATAGAATCTCAGTTTCATCAGAAAGGGAGTGATCAATGGCAAGTTAGCTCCCACCTATGCTGTATCAGCATTCAGATTATGTGACAAGCAGTAAATAAAGATCAAGACAATAAGCGTTTATTAAGCATCTACTCATGTACGAAGCAATTGTGCTAAGTGCCAAATATGTGTGTGAATAAAAATTTATATATATTTATAGAAATGATTTAAATCATATTTTACATGTAATTTAGATTATTTATATAATTGTATGTTAATAAATTATATATATGTGTATGTATATCCCCAAACAAAAACAAAAACACCCATTCTATTATGTGACAACAGGGTCCGCTGTTTCTTTTTGAGCCTAGAAAATCAGCAGCCAAATATGAATGATGACAAAAAGGGATGAATGTTAGTTATTAAACTGGCCTTAGTATTCAAGGGAAAAGATGTCATACACATATTTTAGTGTATATAGGAAAGAATGCTAGAACGAATGGGGAATGAGGAGATGTGAGATTTCATCTAAAAATGTAACTGTGGGCAATTCTGTTCAGGTTTTGTTATTGGTAAAAATGATCAGGTTAGACCATATTAATTTGAAGCAAACCAAAGAATTCTGTGGGGAGGGGAGAGGGGGGAGCATATTCAACAAATACCCATCTACTTTGTTGACAATACAGGTCATATATAACGGCAATGAAACCAAATATTTGTGGAAATCAATGCCATGACCACAAAGTTCATTTATTAGTATAGAAACAATCACCAAGCACATCCTATAATGTATCACCACACGATCAGCCTGAGAGGTCAGTGAACCATAAAGAAAACAACAAAAATTTAAGGGATCTTGGAGGCCATCCAATTCAACTACCTCATTTGAAAAATGAGGCCCAGAGAGGTGAACTGATTTTCAGAGTTTGATTCCTAATTTGGGTCCTATGACTCCAAGGTCAGAGCTCTTTCCACCATACCATGCTATGACCTAAACCTAAAAGCAAAATTAATGTTATTCAAAATGTTGTAGGTTACACTGATCCTGGAGTAAAGAAAGCACAGCCAAAAGGTAAGGAATAACATAGTTCTCACTAAGGTCAGTTAAGAACTTTGGTGCTAGCATTAATAGCAATACGAAGGAAGAGTCTAGAAGAGATGATTTGAATCAGTGTTCCCTTATTTCACTCAATAAACTGTTGAAATTCTAAGAACTGTCATTCAAGAGAGATGAGTTAGGGCATGTATATTTCCATTCCATCCCACAGAAATGCTTTATAAAGTATTTACTTTAGAAATTCATCATTACTTCTAGTTGGATCTATAAACTAGGTCGTCATGATTGAAGAGCTCCAGGTACTCAAGAGATCTGGGTAAGACCTCATTTCCTGGGGCCTCAGTCTTCTCATCTGTAAAATTAAGGAGTTAAATTCTAACTCTAAATTCCATAAGTCTCTCATGACATGGATGGAAGGTTTTTCTGGCACACTTGAACTCCTTGGTACTGGAGTACAGTGTCAAATAACACTAGAACCATTCTAGTT
Organism: Pseudochirops cupreus; assembly: GCA_028627135.1. Classification (NCBI taxonomy): domain Eukaryota; kingdom Metazoa; phylum Chordata; class Mammalia; order Diprotodontia; family Pseudocheiridae; genus Pseudochirops; species Pseudochirops cupreus. Next base: position 141,541,988 of record CM053582.1, read on the forward strand.
ACTTAAAAAGGAGCTGAATTAAAATGGAAAGAGCTCGAGTGAGGGGCCATATTCTTACAATCCACCAAGGAGCAATAATGAATGTAAGCAAATGTCAAACCTTGTGGCCAGATTCCAAAAGACCCAGAATTTCCTTCAATCCTAAATAAAATCTTCTAGGATCCCACTCTGATCAAAGTTTCTGAATTAAAAAGATCACCCTTTAGGAACAGGATTCATATGTACAAAAGTATTTATAGCAGCTCTCTTTGTGGTGGCAAAGAATTAAAAACTGAGGAGATATCTATCAATATAGGGAATGGCTGTGAGTTGTGGTAGATGACATTGAATACTATTGTGCTATAAGAAATGAAGAAGGGGATGGTCTCAAAAAAACCTGGAAAAACTTATATGAAGTGATGCAAAGTGAAGTGAACAGAACCAGGAAATTCATATACTATTACAATGACCAACCATGAAAGACAGACTTATCTATCCTGATCAAGACAATGATCCAATACAATTCTGAAGGACTCACAGTGAAAAATGCTATCCACATCCAGAGAGAGAACTATTGGACTCTGAGAGCAGTATATTCTGAAGTATAATTTATTTATATTCTGAAGTATAATTTTTTCTTGCTATTTTTTGGTTTTGTTTTTGCAATATAGCTAATAAGGAAATATGTTTTGCATGAATTCTCATGTACAACTGATATATCATTTGCTTTCTTAATGGGTGGGGAAGAAGCAGGAGGAAGGGAGAGAATTTGGAACTCAAAATTGTCCAAAAATAAATAAAAATTTTGTTAAAGGCAAGAAAAGAAAAGACCATCCTTTAGCTTAAGCCTGTTATGTCCATAACTGAAGCTCACTGGGCTGTTAGCCCAATACCTTGGCAGGCTTTAAAATGTTACAGATCCCAGTACTGGAATGAGGGAGAATAAACTCAGACTCATGGAATGTTGGGACTGGAAATAAATTTAGAGATTAGAGACCAAGCAGCAGTAGAGAATGCTAGAGAGTCAGGAGAAACCCGGAATCAAATCCTGCCAACCCTTAGCTGTTAGTCATTGAACCTCTTGGTTTTCTCATCTGTAAAATAGGAATGTTAATACCTGTAATTTTAATTAATACCTTTAAACTTTATCGAGTTGGTGTAAGGTTCACATGACATGACAAATGTAAACTTCTGACTTTCACACTTGGTCTTATTCCCTCATTTTATAGATGAAGAACCTGAAGGCCAGAGACAGTGAAGTGACCTTCCCCTAGGTGACAAAGCTAAGTAGCAGAAGGTGGGGGAGAAGGGAGCAAAGGTAGGGCACGGCTGAAACCAAGCCTTTCTGACTCTCCATTAAGGGAGAGATAAAGATTAAAAGAGAAGTCAGTAGAAAGGAAATACTAGGAAGAGAAGTTAGCTGTTGAAGATGAAGATAAGACATGCAGAACTAAAGAAGGATAGAATTTAATAAACATTTTTCTGGTCTAAGTTTTTTCATCTTTTTTTTTTGAAAATCCAAGAAATACATGTAATTTCTAGTATGCTTGACATCTTGCATTTCAACTGACTCTTCTTGATTTTATATTTTTTAGTACAAGGAGATGGAGCAACATTAATCAATAAAACTTATTAAAGCAGAGAATAAGAAAACTAAAGGTTGCAGTAGTTTATCCTTAGTTCAATCAAGCTTTTTTAAAACAAAGGAAAGAAAATGTTGTTTATGTTATCTTAACAACACATACACACATTGAAGTTCAAAGGCCATAATTTTAGATAGAAATTCTCCAGATGGTTCACATGAAAACTGAGGTATTTAGAAATCTGTGGTATGCTTTAACTCACTGACCGTTTTTCCACCATCAAAACAAACAAACAAACAAAAAAACCCAACAACTTGGTCTCATCCAGAAATAGCTTTATGCTTAAATTTTATGTTACAAAATTATCTTGCAGCCAATCAATGACCAAGATTGTTAAATAGAAAGTACTTAGTGAAAAACAAAAATATACCTCTACCATGAGAGCAGAGACAGAATTTATCATAAAAAAAATACACCGTTCACTTTAGGAATAAGGTTAAGCAGATGCAAACACCCCATTAATTTATTCTGAATGCTTTTTTAAAAAAGTTCAATTTCATCCAAATGGTGATGAGATATATTGGTTTTCCTTCACAATGAAAAGAACTTTAATAGACTATACTTATTTTCCAAGGGTTTTTATTCACTCAATTGTTGGAAACATTCAAAAAATGTCCAGTAAGATGACAGATAATACAAGAACTACAAGGCAGGCTTTATTTAAAAAGTCTTTCATTTAAAAAAAAAACAAGTATTTACTGAAGAATACAAATGCTGGTAAAATTAGTTCTCAAGTAGCAATTGTCCTAAAGGACAAACAGGATACACTCTTCTCCTCTAGTTACCTCCTTTGTGTAAAAGCATTTAGTTTAAAAAAAAAAAAAGGAATAAAAACCAAACCAAACCCAGACAATTTTCAAAAAATCTTCCCAAGGTTCTGGAGAGTAAGAGTTAAATGTTTCTGAGTCTTGCAAATCACATTTGTTTCTGAATAATATCCCTTTCCTCCCACCCCCAGAGCAAGTAATCCTTTGTGGCAAAAACTGAGAAAAAAGTTCAGCAAGAGGAATCGACCCACAGACTGCATAGTATTATGCACAATATTCCATTTACAATGAAACAAATTAGTTGTGCAAAAAAAAAAAAACAACTTTCATTTGGATGGGCAAATCAATTTCACTTAATAGACAGCAGCTGAAACCCATCTAGTCCTAAGGTTTGTAGAACCTGTAGCAAGTTGTATTTTTTTAAATTAGCATCTCAGTAAGTTTAAGAGGATGAATTAATCAGTATCTCTCTTGGATCATCTCTGGAGGACCTCTTTCTGGCCCTTTCTCTACACACTGATAATATCATGGACCACATTTATGAAGACAGCCCAGTATGGGAGAAAGTTCACTAGAGTTTAAGTCAAATAACTTGGGTTCAAATCCTGCCTGTTACATTTGCTATCTGGAATTTTAGGCAAATCATTTAGTCTCTCTGGGCCTTAGCTTCAACTGTAAAATTGAAGGCATTGGTATAGGTGATTTCTAAGGCCCCTTCCAGCTTGAGGTCTATTATCATGGATGGCTTCTTTAAAAGGACCTGCCTTTGTGATTATAATGATTAAGCTGACTCTGGAGCGGAAAGGAGAAAACGTACCATCCTCCTCCCTTCACTACCAAAGGGGTGAACTCATGGAGTGAATAAATAGGCACAGACCTGAGAGTTCCCTTCATTTTGCTTTCACTCCTCTTTAAAAACAAAACAAAGCAAACGAACCCTCTACCACTTTTCTTAACAAGTGAAAGCTTAGGGAATGAGGAAAGAAATGATCCAGAAATAAATGTAATACTAACAAAAAAGGCATAAATAAGATCCAAAAATAAAGTTTCTTTTTAATAAATATTGTAACTAAAACAGAATGCCATGTATACTCAATTCAATTCAACAGGCATTTTTAAAATGTCTACTATGTATAAAGTCCAATAAAGTTATCACCTAGGATCTGGAGATATTAAATGGAAAAAAAAATGCAAATAGCCATATCTTGAAGGAGCTGACAGTCTATTAGGAGCAAACAAAGATTTCCAGCACCCACATCTACAAAATGAAACAGCTGGGCTAGATGACCTCTCAGGTCCTATCAGCTCAAAATCTCTGATTCTAAGATCCTAAATACAAAGCAATGGGGTGAGAGGAGGAGGGACAGGAAGAAAACATTAACTGAGATGATGAGAAGAGCTGAGCCTTAAAAGGACATAGGAGTTTCCAAGAGGCAGATGTACCCCAAAACAATAAAACTGTCCCAGAAGAAAATTTTTCTAAAAGTCTGTGTCAATCAATCTAATATTAAGTAACCCTTTAAATAATCTCACTTCATAAACCTCAAGATGTTTCCTATACCTTTTAGTATACCCACCAAGTTTGAAAATTTCCTTGTATACTAATTAAATATTAAATAATCCTTTAAATGAAACAACCTTCTTTCATAACCCTTAAGATAGTTTCTATAGTCCCCTCATTCCCCCCCCCCACACACGTACAGTTTGAAGCCCTAGGCATCATAAATGGACAGGACAAATGAACAATCATTAACTCTGAGAAGCTCAATTAAGGGTGCAAACTCTAACTGTGAAATGGCCTCAGAGAATACTTCTGGCCAGGTAAAGTCACCCTACAGCGACAATGTGGAATTTCCCCACAATCCTCCAAACACTGATCAGAAACACTGTCTGGTCAAGAGAAAAGGGATTTATCAAGGCAATATTGAGAAGGACACAGTTCAGAGGAGACCAAAGCAGGAAGTTACCCTCTTTCAATTCAATATGCACCATCCTCAAGTCCCCGAAGTTTCATCCCAACCTCCCCCAATTGTTAGTAATATGATAGTCGGGATTGTATCGAGTGCTGGAAAGTTTGCAAAGAGCTTCGTAAATACTACCTTGTCTAATCCTCACAGCAACCCTGGGAAGTAGGTTCGCTTATTAACCCCATTTTACAGATGAGGAAACTGAGGCAGAGAGCAGTTAAGTGACTTGCCCAGGACCTCACAGTGACATCTGAACTAGTCTTCCAGACTCCCAAGTCAAGCTGGCTAGCACTCTTTTATCTACTAAGTCACCTAGTTGTCTTATGAGATTAAAAAAAAACAAAATAAGGGAAAAAAAAACTTGATAGTACATAATATCACAAGATAAACTTGAGTAATGGGGGCCATAGGATTTCATGAGAGTCCTTGAGGCAAGAAGAGGAAGAAAAAGTCTGTCCATTGCTAAACTACAGAGAAATAAGGCCATACATGAAATAGGTTTTACAAGTAATCTCAAGAAATGTATCGCAACCCCCTCATGCTTTACAGAGGAGGAAAACCAAGCTAGTAAAGGCTGAAGGACTTTGCCCAGGGTCACACAGGGCCACACCTCTTTCTCTAGTCCATCTTTCGGGAGAGCAAAACTTAAAGTCTAATTGGATTGAGGAAATATTTGTTGCTTTTAGAACAACAACCAAAAAACCCCACACGATGTCTGCCAAATATAATTACATAATATAGTGCTAGAGTTGGCATATTTCCTTCGGTATTTACAAATGCACAGCACACCTATTTTCCAGAGTTAAATGAAAAGCAGTCCGCAACCTAACATACAGGAAAAGTTTCCAATTTGGGGGATATGTATTCATTCCATTTAAAAGGCTCAAGATAGCCTCTTGGTTTTCTAATTATCTATTAACAGCTATTCCTCCCCTTCCCCTTCTAAGAGCCTGGCCAACAAAAAAGAGAGAGAAAGTATAAGACAAAAAGTAAAGATAGAATTATTCACAATAATCAATGGAGGCAGCAAATCAGGATCAATATGAGACAAGATGTTTTAACAATAGGCAATGGAAAACAAAACAAGAACTGCACATCCCCAACCTGCTAGGGATAGCCTGTGGGGAAAACAGCAAGGGGCTGGGGGTAGGGAGGCTGGGGGTTCGGTTTGCAAAGCAGCGAAGATGACAATGTGCATCGAGAGTGGTCACTCTAATGGAGTAAAGGGTATTGTGGTTACTAGTTCCTAAATGGTTTAAGCCTCAAATTATCCAATCTAAATCAACTCAAGAGAGTTAAAGATAGGAGCAAACATATAACTGAATGAATCTGTGTTTTTATCTCGAGAAACCAGCTGCAGAAAAACATAAAGAATGGTTTGGATACAGTAATTATCACGGAACCAGAAAAATCTTCAAGGAAATACTGATTTTGTAGTTATTGTCCAAGCTTTTAAGGTTCAGAAGTTCTTTCACAAAAAAATTACCCTGAAATAAGGTTTTAATTTACATGTAAATGACTGATTAGAAAGATTCCACTCTTAAGGCAGAGCAATATTTTGTCACAAACTGAAGAAAAGGCCCCTTTCAGTTAGGAGCTGCAAAAGGAGTTAGTCATCTGTATCTGCCAATTCACTGATTACTGCCTTAGTTACAAAGCAGGACTTTGGCCTTTATTGCTCAGTCCTGGTATTTTTGTTTGATCTGTCACTTTCAGAAAACAGAAAAAGGGTTAGAAAGCCACAGAATTGTGTATTGTTACTTTTTATAGGTGCTACAATGTCAAATCTGAAGGTGAATTTAGGAGAACTTCTGAAGCTCTTTCCCTGAAGCCTCACTATTCCAGAAATTATGAGAAAAATTATCAGGGGCTGATTTTAAGGCTTTCCAGCCAACAAAAATCTGATTTTAGTCCAAAGATTTTCAGATCTCCCAGAGGATTCAGGCCCAGAGACAAGTAAGGTTTCACCAAAAAATGATGTCACCCAATTTCTTCCTCTGGATTTTTTTTAAGAGGAGGAGTCAATTATAGATACAGTCTTGTGATGATAGTTGTTTTCTACTTTCAGATTTTAGTTTTCCTACTGTATTATACCACATTGGTCTAATACTTAGGACTTTGGGGGGGGCACATTAATGTTAAATAAAAACAAATGTTCAGATAATCTGCCAGTGGAATTGCAATGTAAATAGATCTATCCTAAGTATGTTATTTTAGGACTTTGCAGAGGATTCAGGAAAGCAACCTGCAAAGGGCAACCTCTTAATCCACTTAGGCAGTCGGATCACTGTTTCCATTTCAAAGTAAGACAATCCATATCAAAATTAACTTTTGAAGCTTGAGGTTTTCGTTTCTAATCTCTTACGATTCCACACACATACACCAAAAAAAGCACAGGCGAGGGGAAATTAATGTTGTGTGTCTCAAAGTTGTGAATAATTTGGTAAGCACAGAATTATAAGAGTCCCTAGAATTCCATCTATTCTAAGTCAATACAAGAATCCCCTCTACAACACTGTGGGGAAGGGGGTTCATCCAGTTATTCGAATATTTCTAAGTAACCGGCAAAGACCAGTAGCTCCATTCTCAACTCTTATTGTTAGAATTGGAAACCTTGAAAAAACCCCGGCAGTAGTCTAGGTGGCACACAATAATTAGGCTTCCTTTATAAGTTAAAACAATATTTGAATCTTTTCAATAATTAGAAGGCATAATTGGAAGGAAAGTATTCCATGGCAAGTTTCTTTTAAAAAGTTGGCAGAAATAAAGTCTGTTAAATTGCAAAAATATATTCATCACAGAAGTTAAAGTAACACACGGAGAATGCAATAACCTTTTGTTGTAGTTTCTTCTGCTAAGGTACAAAAACAAAAGAAACTCCAGCAAAAGGTTATTGCATTTCTCCGTGCGTTATTTTAACTTCTGTGATGAGTATCACAAAACAAATGCTTCCTAAATAGCCTTAGTGGGTAAAAAGAATTATTCAGTGGAAACAAGAGTCCCAGATAACTGCTCTATGATATTTCTTTTAAAGCAGAATACTAATCGCGCAATTCTGTATACAAAAACAAAAACTGGAGATGGGAGGGGAAAGGTTTGCTAAATAGTTTCATCTACAGTTGAGTGTTATTCACAGGCTTCTAATTTTTGGGGGGTGGGGTGGGGGTGGTAAAACCTATGGCCAGTTTCCAACCACAGCCTCATAACAATTGCTGACCTTTGATAGAAATGATTTTGTTTTAATTATAAAATTAACAACTCCTCACTCCAGCCAACTTGCCTGCCTGCCTTCTCCCCCATGGCTAAGTTCAATAAGGATGGACCAGAGGGGGAAAAAAAAGAAAGGAGCGTGAGGAAGAAAATGCTTTTAAATAAGAGGCTTACAGCTTGCTGGACTCAGTCCAAGAACTGTTTGGCTCCAAAACGAAAGTAGAAAAAGAACCCGAGGTTTAGGCTCGTTCTGATGTCAGCCATTTTAGGATTTATTTATAAAAGGGGAGGAAGTGACAAACTCGGCTGGGGGGACGCGGGTGGGGGGGGGAGTGTTTTTGTTTTGCACGTTACCGCCATCGGTTCGGGACGAAGCCCCCCAGTGCACGCAGCAGCAACAGCGGCTGCAGCCCCGGCCCTCCTCCCCGCCCCGACTGCACCAATGACAGCGAACCCCGCAGAGCTTTCAATCTAGCTGGGCTCCCGTCCCCGGGCTGCCCGTGCAAAGTAAGGAGCTCGCCATTCCCCTCTCAAGTACACGCACTTCCTTACAAAGGAGCCGGCCCGGGCTGAAGGAGAAAGGGGCAACTGAAGGAGGGGCAAAGCTTTAGGTTTCCCTGGAAAGTAGCTCATAGAGGTTCCTCTTCTTCACCCCCTCACCCCCACTTCATCCAGGCATCCCAGACGGACTACGATCCCTGCAACTTGATCTAAATCGCCCCGTCCCCACGGCAGTGGCTCTCTCAGGGATGCCCTCGGGGCCCCCCATCGCGATCCTTCTCTCCCTCCTGATTACCCATTCCCCCCCCCCACCCCGCCACCCCAGCCCTTCCCCAGCCCTGCCCTGCGCTAGGACCTTGCAGTCCACACTGACGGCGTCCGGAGGGATGATGAGCGCCTCCTCGCCGCTCTTGGGCTCCTCCTTCTTGGCCTCCTTCTGGGCCAGAGCCGAGTTAAATGCCACCTTCACCATGGCGCGGCCTCTCGCTGCCCTCACGGGGTGGGGGGTGGCACTCGCTGCGGGCCGCCTGCAAGCGGCAGCTGCCTTCTCCTCCTGCTCCGCCCGGGCTCCGAGCTAGCGAAGGGCCCTTGCTCAGGCTGCGGCCAGACAGCAAGATCAGTCTGCTGAGAGCCCTGGCTGAGCCCGCACTGCCACTGCTGCTGCCGCTGCTGCCGCTGCTGCTCCTGTGGCTCCGGCTCCTGCTCTCCAGCTCTCCGGCTCCCGCTGTGCAGGCTCTGGACGCTCACGCACCCAGAGGGAAGGGCGGGGCAGGAGGCGGGGCGATCCGCCGCTGGGGGCGGGGGGAGGTGAAAAGAGGAGGGAGAAGGAGCAAAGCTACCCGCACCGCCTCCGCTCTGGGGAACCGGCCGGGGGAGCGGCGCTGGCGGCGAGTAACTGGATCCTCCTCTCCTTTGGTTTCTTATTTTAAGTATAATTGAGCCAACTTTTCTGGGGTCTCCTAAAACAGATGGGTCTTAATCTCTTGCAGCTCCCACTCCTAGCGAGTGCTCCCACAGGTGTAGTCTGGCATTTCAGGTGTAGTCTGCTCTCTGCCTCAGTTTCCTCATCTGTTTAAATGGGCTGGCACTGGGAAGTCTTTGAACTTCTGCACTCTGCTTGATGAGATAAATACTCCTTATCCCAGAGATCAGCTTTCTTTTGTGGCTGTGTGGGTCCCACCCACGGGCGGTTACCTGAGTCAGACTCGATTTTCTCTCGCCCTTCCTTCTCCCTTCCTCCATCTCCCTCCTCTTCTTCCTCCTCCTCCTCCACCTTGGTCCATCTTCCTGTTGTGACTTGCCTCTAGAGCAGTACTTTCTGTTGCTAAGCTCCACCACATTTGAACCCGAGTCGTTCTCTTGTGGATGGATAAAGCTCACCCCTAAACTTTTGTCTGTTGACATAGCTCCAAAGAGACACAATGCAGACATTTAGTAATCATCTACTCCCGCTGTGCAACTAGAATTTCTGTATAATGGGCTCAGAAATCGTGACTTGTAGGTCAAAGAGGTAGGTAGCACAGATGAACCCAGGTCCTCTGAATCCAGCTTCACTGGTCTTTTCCCCGAACATATTTAGCTTAGTTTATAAAAGGGGTTCCCACTCTAATCCACCCTTCTAAATGCTTTCAAAACGATTTTCCATAAGCACAAGTCTGACCATGTCATTCCCTTACTCAGTAAACTACAGCGGCTTCCTGTTTCTTCTAGGATAAACTATAAACCATACTGGGCTTCTAAAGTCCTTTGTAACCTAGCCCCAACCCACCTTTTCAGCCTTATTATATATTATTCTTCTTCCCACACTACAGTATAGCCAGCTTTCTTGCTGTTCCTCACTGCATTTCCCATCTCCTTGCCTTATCGTTGGCTAAGGAACTTGAAACTCCAGTTCCCTACTCCCTTCCATCTCTTTTAATCTTTTTTTTTTTTTTTGGAGGGAAGGTAAGGCAATTGTGGTTAAGTGACTTGCCCAAGGTCACACAGCTATCCTGTCAAGTGTCTGAGGTCTGATTTGAACTCAGGTCCTTCTGACTACAAGGCTGGTACTCTCTTCACTGTGCCCCGTAGCCGCCCTATCTTTTAATCTTTTACCTCCTTAACTACATGAAGCCTTTCTAGATCTCTCCAGCTGCTACTGCATTCTCTCCCCCCCTCACCTCCATTTACTTTTTAACATATTCTGTGCATTAAAAAGGTCCTTTCAGGCAGGCCAAATATAGCACATACAAGGAGCTTTAAAAATTCCTGTTGATCACTTGAATGAAGCAAAAATGCTTTAAAAAATAACCTTAGTTGAAATGAGAGGGAGAAAATTTTCATTACCCTAGAGATAGTGGAAGATTCCCGTAACTGGACCATGTTTCTGGAGTAGAAGATCTCTTGATATTGATTTGGTGATTTGTTGTGGAAGATAATAGAATTTATTGAGTAGAATTTCTATTTACTAATTGTGTGACCTGTGCAAATCATTTAACTTGTCTGGGCCTCAGAGGCTGTGAGGGATTAACTTTGCTTTCTTTATCTTGCCCAGAACCAGTTCTCCACCATCACCTCATCTCTTCTGGTCACCATCTGATCCATATCATGCTCCTTCCCACACTTCTGTCTCCCCTTTAAATATCTTCACCCATTAGAATATAAACTCCTTGAAGGCAAGTCTTGTGCCTGGTAGTTGGGGCTAGCTACTTGTACATGATCTCTGAGCAGTTATCACTATTGTGATGCCCCCCAGCACCTGTTGTCCCAGACCCCTATACCCTGCTTAACCTTGTACCACCCTGGGCCACTCACTTCTTGGTGATTGACCTCTATAATGCCTTCTTCTCAATGTGGGTTGCCCCTGAAAGTCAGTTCATTTTTGCTTTTCCCCCGAGGGGTGTCAATATACCTGTCCTTCCGCAGGGATCCACTGAATTGCCATCCTATTTCTTACAGATATTAAAACAGTACCTGTCCTCACTAGATTTTTTCCTAGGATATCACCTCTCTGTCTCAGTCTTTTCTCTCTATCATCCCTCCTTAAGGCTGTCATTCAGTTCCCTGTACCCTATATCAAGTGTCAGCTCCCTGCCTTCTTTAGTCGGGCAGTCTATTGCCATCTCTGGATCCCTGACTTTTCATGTGTAAGTCTGCCCCCTTTATGACCTTCTGAGGGTTTCTGTATCTGAGCCTTTGGCTCTCTCCTCTGATGCTCAGAAATCCTTTAAGTCTCTGAAATTGACCCTCCAATACCCACCAACTTTAGGCCTCCCCAACTGTTCTTTCTCATTTAATTTATTCACCTCTGAGAAAGGAGGGAATGCAGTTGGTGTATTAACGTAAAAACACAGTGAAAATTTTCACCCTGTAGGATAGATACTATAGTAAAACTTTGGACAGTGTCCCTAAGGGCTTCCCAGGTTATCTCCATGCGGTAGTGGCCACTATGTTTCTGTCACTGAGGACATTTGTCTTGATTCTCCCTTAGTGATACATGTTCCCCATGCCATTGAAACTCTTCTTAATTCATACCATATCCAGCATTTGTCCTCTAGCAGGCAACCAACCTTGAAGTGACTCTGTTGTCCAAACATAACCTGATCATCAAACATGCTCAACCCTGCCACCTGTCTACCTGAGGTGGAAAGTGAAAATGACTCAGGGTGAGGAACCTGTGACCTTGAGGCCACATGTGGCCTTCTAGGCCCTTAGGTGCAGCCTTTTGACGGAGTCTAGGTTTTACAGAACAAATCCTTTTATTAAGGAGATCTGTTCTGTGAAATTTGGATTCAGTCAAAGGGCCTCACTTGAGGGCCACATGTGGCCTCAAGGTTGCAGTCTCCCCCACCCCCCCAACCATGACTGTGTAATTTATCTGGATGACCTTGGGAGGACTGAGGAAAATCCCCTTAGAAAGACACCCTCTTGACTGGTACAGTGATGAATCTTGTCTCAGGAATGAGGAGGGAGACTTGGTTGCTGATTATGGCATCATCACCACCACCACAGGGTTGAATCTTCATTACTACCTGATGCCCGCTGGACACAAGTAGCTAAACTTGAGGCAGTAGCCAGGGCTTGTGAATTAGGAAATGGAGAAAGAATTAACATTTATACTGTATGCGTTTGGGGCAGCACATGACTTTGGGATGTTGTGGAAACATTGGGGCTTCCTTACCTGATGGGGACAGCCCATCAAGATTCAGAAACAGGTTTCCCGTCTGTTAGATTGTTTATTGCTTTCCCTAAACTGTAGCAGTAATTAAAATTCCAGGACACAGCCGAGAAAACAACATCCATGCCTGTGGAAACAACTTAGCTGACCAAGCAGCTAAAATCACAGCTTTAACTCCTCTAATTCCTGAAAGTATTGCTCCCATAGCACAGGTCTCTATGGAACCATCATTCTGCCCTATAAGCACAGCCTTATTAGCATTTTCATTATTTTGACCTAAAGGCCCGCCTAAGCTTCTGAGCCTAACAAAAGAAGAAATAGCTACAGCCTAGAAAGGGATGCTCATGAGAAAGCAGGAAAAACTTCAAAGGGAGGGATATAGACTTGATAAGACTATGGGACTATGGGTACTCCCCAAGAACGTATCCCTCCTTATAATTGAACACCTTCATTCATTTAGCCATTGAGGACCTGACAATCTAGTAGAGCTTGTCTGTAAATGTTGATGGGGGAGTTTTTACCAGGCCACCACCGCTGCCTATGAGATGTGTTCTACCTGCCCCAAGAACAATGCCTCAAAGCCTCTGAAGCCAGAACATAGGCAGTGTCCTCTCCTAGATGCACCCTTTGAAATCTGGCCAATCAACTTCATCCAGTTGTCACCTGCTCATGGTTATAAATATGCTTTGGTTATGGTCTGCATAGTGTCCCGGTGGGTGGAAGTGTTCTCTTGTCCTACTGCTACATTCTCCCGGGTAGCAAAAAATCCTCTTAGAAAAAAATCATTCCATATATTGGGAGAAAGAGAAAGGGAGAGATAGAATAGGGTAAATTATCTCACATAAAACAGGAAAAAGAAAGCTGTTAGAATGGGGGGGGGGGAAGAGCAGGAAGGTGAAAGGGAATGAGTCAACCTTACTCTCACTGGATTTGGCTTAAGGAGAGAATAACATACACACTCAACTGAGTATTTTACCCTACAGCAAAGTAGGGGGGAAGGGGATAAGATGGGGATGATAGAAGGGAGGGCAGATTGGGGGAGAGGGTAGTTAAAAGCAAACACTTTTGAAAAGGGACAGGGTCAAAGGAGAAAATAAAATAAATGTGAAGTAGGATAGGACAGAAGGAAATATAGTTACGTCTTTCACAATATGACTACTGTGGAAATATTTTGCATAAATACACATGTATAACATATATTGAATGGCTTGTATTCCCAGTGGGGATGGGTGAGGAGGGAAGAAGGGAGAGAATCTGGAACTCACAGTTTTAAAAACAAATGTTAAAAATTGTTTTTACACGCAACTGGGAAATAAGATATACAGGCAATGGGGTATAGGAATCCATCTTGCCTTACAAGAAAATAAGCGGGGAGTGGGGACGATATCAGAGAGGGAAGATTGGGGGAAGGGGTATTCAGTATGCTTGTCATCTTAGGGTGGAGATTAGGGGAGAGATGGGGAGAAAATTTGTAACTCAAAATCTTTTGAAAATGAATATTCAAAACTTAAAAAATAAATATATTTTAAAAAAGAAAAAAGAAAAAATCATTCCATTATGGGGGGTTCCTAAAAAGATACATAGCAATAGGGGCATCCATTTTATAGGAGCTTCATTAGCTGAACTGCCTTCATCTTGACTAATCACTCAGCATTTCCATTGTGCCTACCACCCTCAGTCTTCAGGAATGGTTGAAAGATTTAATGGATTACTTAAAACCTCTCTTGCTAAATTCTCTGAGGAGCTAGGTATTCCCTGGCTCAAAGTCCACCCATTAGCCGTGCCAGGCCTTAGATCTAGACCATTTGGTTCCCATAAGCTCAGTTCATATGAGATAGTAACAGAACACCCCATGCCACTGTACCCATGGGTGGGAAGCATAGCAGCCAAAGGCTCCCTACTACAATACTCTGCTAGGTTGGCTTAGAAAATCTCAGAAACTCACCAACTTATCTTGAAGTCTCATTCTTTAGAAATTCCAATAGAGCCTCTGCTCCTTTGGTGCCTGTGTTTATTGGAAACACCATCTCCTAAAACACTACTTGGAGCCACAGTGGAAATGTCCCTGTGAAAGTCCTGCTCACCACCCCCACTGGCACCAGACTCTGGGAAGTCCTGGATCCACCACTCACATCTCAAAAGGGCAGCACCACCCATCTGGATTGTGGAAACTACTGGTGACCTGACCTTGAAAATAAAATGGTCTGAAGCATCCAACATCTGATAGCTGTTCCCAAGACTCCCTGGCCGAGAAGCAGATGACAGCAGTTGCAGACCACCGACCCAAGAAACCAGACATGAGCTGAGGTTTGCAGTTACTCTGTGAATTAAGTCTTTTCTTTCTCCTTGCTACTGTCCTCTCAGTACCAGTCTCAATGTTTGTGGAAGTAGCAAGTTCCAGCCTCTCATTTTCACTACTTCTTATTTCAAACTACATAGAATAGCAGCTTTTGTAAAGGGAGCACCTCATGTGCTCTACCATCTCTATCCCTATTCTTATGACATTACCACAGTCCCAGGCATTAAAATACCCCGAAGTACATCTGCCTGTGGAGAAAAGGAGCACCCTAACCAAGAAATAGAGAACTTAACTGAAGATTTTTGGGCCCCTAGCATATCAGACCCTTACCTATGGGGCCCATTACACTCAGGAGGCTCTCTAGAAATTCAAACTCCACTTTGCATCCTGGCCACAAGCAGCAACATGGATCCCCACCTTGAATCATTAAATCCCATGCAATGTAATTCTGTCTTCATTCTGAACTCCTCATGGGTTGCTCCCCTAAATGCTCCACTTGACTCCTCTGGTCAGATTTCCCTGAATGGGATTGGGGCATCTCATAACACTACAAATGACCCCAGTAACAAGTGGAGTGTGGGAGCTTGCCCTAACAAATCAGGCATCGACCCCTGACCTTGGTCTTGAATAAAGGCTACTGTAAAGGCATCTATTCAGTTTCTAGGATAGTGTGGGCATCCCAGAATGGCCTCTAGTTCTGCAACAATACCAGTGCTGAATACCCATGCCAGGAGGCACTCTATTCCTTGAGTTTCACTCACTTTGCCTGGGATTCATCCTCCTATACCTTCACTTTTGAAGCTTAATTTCCACCTTCCACTGGACCGTTCTGCTTATGCAGCTCTACACTGTATCACATTCTCCCTCCCTTCTGGGAAGGTCTCTGTGCCCTTGTCTACACCATGCCCAAATTATCCCTATTTCCTGGGAACCACTCTGCTGAAGTTCCTCTCCAGTTAAGGTTGTCCCTCCACCAACAGTGGAGGCTCTCTTTCCTATCCATTGCAGTTCTGGTGGCAGCCCGGTGGTCCCTGATTGGTACCACAGACACTTTTGGTACACTGTATCCATCTGTTGGGAACCTCTCTGCAGAGTTAGCCATGAACCCAAAGCCCATTGCAAGGCTCTTCACTCACCTCCAAGTGCAGGGTGATTCACTTGCCCTCGTGGTATTGTAAAATTGTCAGGTGCTTGATGTCCTAACTGCAGAGAATGGAGGAGCATGTACCCTCATTAGGGAGGAATATTGTTTCTCTGTCAACCAGTCCTCCCAAGTAGGAAGACCTACATGCTCTAAATGGGCAAGCGGAAGATGAATGGAATAGGGGCCAAAACATTCTGAAGCATCTCTCCCTCTCACCTTCCTTTGACCTATTCTCCTGGTTGCCTGGAAACCTTGGCAGCATTCTCCATTCTGCCCTCTCAGGTCTGATGTTTCTCTTCCTTATTTGTCTTGCCATCTACCTTGGCATTTTCCTTATATCTCACCTATTCACTTCTGTCTTATGTAAAATCAAAAGCATGTTTCATGGGGGATGTTCACCGTCAGTCTGCAGGGTTATCCTGACCTTTGACTGAAAGGAGGGAATGTGAGGGGATTTGTGATTCTAATATTAATCGATATGATATGTGTTATGATTATACTATCTAGATTTGTTGGAACTCCCATATTTCCCAAGAGATTCTGGCTTGGGAGTCAGAGCTATAACCAACACACTGCAACAGAAAATTATAAATCAAGAACTCTTGACATGGTAACAATTCCTGCATTTCAGAACTTGTAACTGCCAAATGAACTGAACCAGGGACTACTGCACTCCTGTTCCCATCACACTAACTCTGGTTCTGTACCCTACTGAATAATCACAAGGATCAACAGCCCTTAAGACTTGAAACAATCAACTTAAGTACTGTTCCCACAGGACTCAAGAGCATCTGTATAGTCCCCAAAATGCCTGAACATGTGAGCCTGCTTTGGGAACTATTTCACGACCTGAGAATGATTGTGTTATGATCCACTCCTTTTGTGTTTCTAGATACATGCATATGTATGTATGTGTATATATGTCTGTATGTGTATGTATGTATGTATGTATATATGACCTTTGCCTTTGCCCCAGGAAGAGAAGCCCTCCCTGGGGAGACTTCATTTGCAAACTTGCTTTCCTCACTTTAAAATTAAAACTGCTACTTGATTCCTGACAGACCTGCTTCTAGCCCGGGGCTTCTTAAATTTTTTCCACTCTTGCCCCCATTTTGCCGCCAAAATTTTTATGCTACCCTGGGTATATAGATATATATAACAGGTCTACAAATAAAATATTTACTGATAATAAATCACAAAAAATTTACTTTAAAACAATTCTTTGTTACACATATAATTTAACCATTTATTAAAGATGAAGGCAAATTTGCATACTAATGAGATAGATTTGCTTGTTTATTTTTACATAAAGAATTAAATCTTGGCAAAATATTTGATACTGCAGGACACAGAGCATATTCAGTGGTTTTCAGAGTTGATTGCTGTTTTGATTTTGTAATCATTAATGTCAAGAACCCTGCTTCACATAAATACACAGTACAAAATGGCAGAAGTATGTTCAGGACCATTTCAGAAATTGTTGGAAATTCTGTCCTAATCCCAAGCCAAAATGCATTTAACGATTTTGTATATACAGTAAAAACACTGCAATTTATAACATACAGTAGTCTCGAATCTGAGCCAAGGTGTTTCTGGCAACATTTTGTTGGTGTTGCATGACATGACGGCATGTGCAGTGCAAAGTATGCATGTTGTGTGTTCAGAACCAAGGTTGCAGTGAAGTTGCAACATGGGTAAGGATTGCCATAAACACCTCAGATTCATTATGGGTTTGATTTTAAATCAATTTTTGGTCATTGTGCATTCAGAAACCTTTTGCTATTGTAAATTTTTCTGCAACCCTCTCATTCAGTTACACCATATGGTGTCATGACCTGCAGTTTAAGAAGCGCTGCTCTAGCCTGCTCTATTTTCCAGCCATTTTCAAGTTAGAGACTGGTACAGTCCAGACTATGTTTAAAATTCTGTTGACCGCACATACTAAGTATTTAAAACATCCTTTCTAATGATCTATATTTATCGGACCTCATTTGTAAAAACAAAGTTTGAATGATATAGTTTATAAGACAGCTTCCAGGGTTTAGAGATAGAGAGACTGTAAGAATTCCTTATTTTTCAGATGAGGAAACTGAGCCAGAAAGAGGTTTAGAGTAATACAGGTAGTTAATATCAGAACTAGAATTCAAATTCAGGTCTTGTGTTTCCAAATCCAGGACTCTTTCCATAGACCACACTGTCTCCTTGGGTCTCAAGTTCTCATTACTAAGGTAAGAAAGGTAGATTAGATAAGCTTTATGATCCCTGTCAGCTCCAATATTTTCTAGTCTAGTGAAATAAGTTTTCAACCTCCAATTCAATTCTATATCTGGTTACCTGTTGTCTCCAACCTCAGATTAATCATAAAATCATAGCACTACAAAGTAAAAAGGGATGTCAGATGTCACAATGTTTAGTCTCTTACCCAAAACATGAATCTGAACCTCTAACTTAAGATCCTGAAGCTGGGATAGATTTCTTGGAATGCTACTGTTTCCAAAGACTGAGAAGTCTTATAAGGAAGACATGGATGATTATAGAATTCAATTCAAATTCAAGAAAATTAATTAAATTATTTTGTACCACTCTAGGGGAATTGGGGAAACAAAGGAAAGTCAACTAACATTTATCCGCTAGCATTTATAAAGTATTTACTAAGTGCCAGACACTGTGTTAAGGACTGGAAAGAAACTTGTCACATTTCACAGCTGAATAAATTGAGCTAAAGGAAAACCAGATAAGTTTGTGTCAACCCTAGGAATGGAACCTTATACTTTACTTATTAAGCCTCAGGAATAATAGTAGCCTACATTATATGGTCCTTTGAGATTTAAAAAGCACTTTCCTATGAACACACCTGTAAGGTAGGTACTGCAAAGATTAGTATGCGTATTTTCTTGATGAGAACACTATAGTGAAGTAAAGTACTTTACCTAAAGTTCCTTCAGTGACCAAGTTTCCATGCTGGTTTAAAGATAACATGACCTCCTGATAGAGAGGTAATGGGCTCAGGGTGAAGATTAAGACATATATTTTGGTGACATGGCCAAGGCAGGACTTTGTTTTTATTGGCTGTATATTGGTTACAAGGTTTTGTCCTTTTTTGCTTTCTTTTCTCATCAAGAAGAAAAGTGAGAGGTAAAGAAAGTAGATTTCTGTTAGCTGAAAAAGCTTAAATTTAAAAATTTTTTA
The DNA here is from genome assembly GCA_028627135.1 of Pseudochirops cupreus. Lineage (NCBI taxonomy): Eukaryota > Metazoa > Chordata > Mammalia > Diprotodontia > Pseudocheiridae > Pseudochirops > Pseudochirops cupreus. The sequence continues at coordinate 141,560,843 of CM053582.1, forward strand.
AAAAGATGACGTGACTTTTCTTGTTTAAAACTGGTTGGCAAATTCTCCAGGAACTGTATTCTGGTTTGGTTTCTGCATTTTATTTTATGTCTCAAGTACGGTGTAGAATGAGCAGTCTTGTTTTATAGGAGTATGGTCATTGTTCCTGGAAGCTATGGGAGGGGTAGAAAAGAAAAAATATGGAATAAGGGCAAACTTAAAAAGGGGGGAACCCTCCAACACTAGGTTACTGCATACAGACTAGTGATGCAGAGCATGCATGTTAAAGAAGTATTCGGCGTGCTTTGTTAAGACTTTTTCCTCTGGTTTATTTTCAAACAGTAGTAAAATCAGCTTTTAAAATGAGCCATTCGGTGTATTTCACCGTGATTCCTTGTTATATTTATATTTAACAGAGGACGAGGACAAGAAGGGCTCTGGGAGCTAAACCAAAGAAAGTTCCAGATCTGTGTCTGTGATTTGAGGGGTGGTTTGGGGGAAGAGTACATTGTTTTTACTTCACTGTTTCCATTTCTTCAATGACTTCTTTTAAAAGTGATCCTTGTCTTCAGAGACTGATTTTGGAAGTCTGCTGAAGTGATTTGAAAACTCTCTGCAAATGTAAAATTCATAGTTGAAAAATGTCACTATGTATTTTGAAACACTTTGTTGACACTTCCCTTCCTTGACCTTAATATTTTTAGCTTTAGCAAGTAACCTTGTAGCTTTGTCTCAACTTCTATAAAGCTTAAAGTAGATTTATTCCTTTTAGACTAAGAATGATTCTCCAACTTAAGTCTCCTCTTCCCTTCAACCAACAATTCCTATTATTTACCTTTTCAATAATCTTGAATATTCTTTCTTGTTTTGAAATAACCTTCACATTCCCTGCCTTCCTCCCGTGTTTAAAATTCTGCTTATCGCTTTCTGTCTTGTTGCTCACAATACTTTTTTCAACCATTTTATTCTGACCCTTTTGCAGTCTAGCTGATGTCAGACAGATGATAGACCCTGGTATGGAATGAGACATATTTTTTGGATATGGCAAATGCAGGGAGTTATTTTTCTATGTCTATGTATTACAAAGGTTTTGTTTTTCTTTTTTTTTCTTAGTGGAGAGAAAGTAGGAAGGGAAGAATATAGATCTTGTAAATTGAAAAAAATAAACTTGATTTAAAAAAATTTAATTGATGTTTGTCTGGTACTCCAAAATCATTACCTATTTACTGTATTTCACTAACTCTCACCAAATAATTTTTTAAAAAAATAATAGTTGACGTTTACAAAGAACATTACTTTTGCAAAGCACTTTCTCATTTGATCTTTACAACTACCCTGCCTTTTTACAGAAAAGGAAGCACAGGTTCAGAGTGGGTTAAGTGACTTGTCTTTGAGAATACTAGTAAGTATTCATGGCAGAATTCCCACTTTGGTTTTCCTGACTCTCATGTTCAATACTCAGAGTGCCATATTGCCTCTCGAGTTTATAAACTTTCAAAATTTTTATAACTAATCCTGGTCCTATATGCAAATATACAGAAAATTAGTCTTTGATCTTTCTTAGAATTCCTTCTGTCTTAGATTCTCTTATCTTATCTGCTTGTATACAAACTACAGTGGCTCCCTAGTTCCTCTAGGGTCAAATATAAAATCCTTTATTGGGCTTTTAAAGCCCTTCACAATCTGGCCCCTTCCTATGTTTCCAGTCTTCTTACACTTTACTCCCCCCCACAGACTTTAATATGAAGTTGCATCTGCCTCTTTACTGTTCTTCAAACAAGACACTTTATCTCCCAACTCCCTTGCATTTTCATTTGCTCTTCCTCAGGCCTGGAATTTTCTCATTCCTCTCCTTCTTTTCCTGGTTTCCCTGATTTTCTTCAAGTTTCAGCTAAAATCCTGTGTTCTTTAAGAAGGCTTTTCCAAGTTCCCCTCAATGATAGTGTCTTCCTTCTGAGATTAGTGAACAAATTGTGGAATATAAACGTGATGGAATATTATTGAGCTGTAAGAAATGAGAAAATAGATTATTTCAAAGAGACTTGGAAAGATTTGTCTGAGCTGATGCAGACAGAAGTAAGCAAAACTGAAAGAACAATTAGTAGTGTGTGGGATAGAAACCACTGCCAGATCTTCAAAATCGGAGTCTGAGGCAGAGATCAGAAAAGGTCTTTATTCTTTCTCATGAGAAAGGGCACAGCCCTCGTCTATCAAGGGGTGCATTTTACTTTATTCAGGGTATATTCAAGGTATATTTACTTTAAAGGTATAGAACAAACATACAAACATCTGTTCCAACACCTGAGGGAGATAATCCCTCCCTATACCACCTCAGTCTTTGGGGAGAGAGGGTTATTAGATTCCCAGTTTAACTCAATTCCTTTATAGCATAGTCCCACAAAGTTCCAAATGCAAAATCCCCTGGACTGGAGTCTCAGAAACCTGTTTTCTTGGGGCTTCCTTTCCAGTCTGACAGCAACATTTGGCCTAGAATCCTGCCTCCCAAGGTCACTATGGCTCGAGTTCCAATAGCAGCAACCACATTGGCATACCCAGGATGGCTGCTAGCACAGGTTCTTAGATCTGCTTTACTAAGAGAGATAGCTGTTTAAAGAGTCAACCGAATTTTTTAATCACATTCAATATTTCAGGGGAAAAGTCAGCACCCTGAAGTTCAGAGAAAATGCAAACAGAGAAAATACAAGCAGAGAAATAAAGGCCAACAGACAGGGCTCTGACCGTCCGAATCAAAGCAGTATTGCTATACACTTTACATACATCCCTGAATTGAGAGCCTTTACATCTGAGCAGGCGGGGACCTCTGAATTGCAACCAGGGAATCATAAGATCTTTTTCATAAGTGAACCCCCAAAGCAAAATACCAACTCAGAATATATGTATCTTCTCTGAGCCAGAATGCATCACAACAATCCTGACCCATTACCTAATTAGAAATTAGCAAAATGTGTGAAAGCTTTCCTACAAGCAAGCTTCCCTTAATGGTCTCTGAGGCCTGTTAATGGGTAGGGAAGATTTTAAATCCCATTAACATTACAGTTCCTAGGTCAAGGGACTCAACTTTGTATGCTTAGAACTGAAATGGACAAAACCCCAAACCCATTGAGTGATGGGACCTAAAGAAAAAGGAAGGAAGGAAATAAGTATCAAGCACCTACTATGTGCCAGGCACTGTGCTAAGCACTTTATAAATATCTCACTAGACCATCACATTAGCTGAGGGAGCTATTAGCCCTGCTATTATCACCCCCATTTTACAGGTGATAAAACTGAGGCAGACAGAGGTTAAAGTGATTTGCCCAGGATCAGACAACTAGTAAGAATCTGAGGCCCGATTTGATGTCAGCTCTTTCTGACTCCAGGCCCAGCCATCTATATACTGCGTCACCTGGTGTAATGCCAAGCAAAGGCAACTTCCAAAGTTCAGAATACCAGCATAGTAACTCTCCATTCATTCAGTGACAAATTAAGGCAAAACATTCACAAAACAGAGAAAATCAAAATACAGTATAACTTAGTCATTTAGAGTTCTCAATTCAATCACAAAATATAGAGTCAAAGCACCCCACCCCGGCTAGTACATTCATTTAGTCAGTCACAAAGTCTCTCTTCTCAAATGGAGATTAGTTTCTAATCATAAACAAAGTACATTCATTTGGTCAGTCACAGAGCACAAAAAGTCAAAAGTTTCCCACTCCTGGATCACAACTGAATTACAATTATCATCAGTTAATGCCAAGCACCTTCTCAAAAGGAGCAGTGGAGAGCAGAAAGCTCATCTACCCCTAAGCTACAACAATGTTAAGATACCATCACAGCATTTAATACCCAAAGAGAGGTCTTTTCTTCATCTTGACCCGAGGCAAGTTCTCAGAAATCTCTGTTCCTGGGGAGACAAAACTTAACAAAGCCACAATATACATTGCCAGTGTCCTCATTGATTCACTCTCTCCCTGCAGAACAGTCTCAGGACTCCAGAAAACATCAGCAAGATCCTCTTCCAGAATTTCTGTAAGCATACAACAAGAAAATCTGCCTTTAGGGCTTCTGAACCAACAGCAAGGTTCCAGAACAAATCTGGCAAAACAACATTAAAACAGACAGACAAAATACCAGCATCACAATCATGTCTCCTCAGTTCTTGGCAGCTCTGGGTGGCAGCTCTCAAAAGTCCTGGACAGCTCCAACTGGCCCTCAGCAGTCCAGGTGGCTTTGGCTAGGTAGTTCTCTCTCTCTCTCTCTCTCCCTCTCTCTCTCTCTCTCTCTCTCTCTCTCTCTCTTTCTGCAACTCTGGACCCCAGCAATTCTCCTTTCTCTCTGCCTCCATGATGCTGCTACCCAAAAGTTATTCTGCCTCTCTTTCTCTGCTTGGGCCTTCTCTCTTCTTGGGCCTTTCTCTAAATCCATGACACCAGCTCCTCCCAGTTCAGCCCTCCCTCTTTACGTCAACAAGTCCATCCTACAAGTGGGATTCACAAGCTCTGGGTTTCAACACTCTACCTGAAAACCAAGCCAATACAGGGGGATCTTTAAATGCCGTTACCATTACACCTGTCTGTGTACTCCTTGATGGTAGCCTTCCCACCACCCAGTTTAGTTCATGGCACCTATGCTGGGGATGAACAGGACCTTCACCATTATTATATTGCAAGTTCCTCAAAAGCAAGGTATGCATTGCATCAGTCTTTGTATGCCCAGAATCTTGTGTATGACAAATATTTCTTAAATAGAATTAAATTTATGGTATCTATATTAATAAATTTAAAATATTTGACCAAGAGCTTTTAGAAAAGGGAATAAACTTAATCTGATTAGTTTCAGAAGATAGAATTAAGGCCACTGAATAGAAGTAAAAGAGAAGCACATTTTGGCTCAGCACTAGGAAGACCTTCCCAATAATTCAAGCTGTCCAAAAAATTACTGGGATTTTGGTTAGGTAGTGATTTTCCCCTCATTGAAAGTGTTTAAGGAGGGGCTAGATGACTTTTTTATGAAGGGGATTCCTGTAATAGGAAGGGGTCGCTCTCTAGAGTTCTTTCCAACTCTTATTCTATGACTTTGCTTCATATCTCCATCTGCAATGGAGAACTATCCATTCAATGATAGCTATCATTTATGTTGTGTTTTAAGGTTTACAAAGCTCTTTTCAAATATCTCGTTTAATCCTTACAACAATTCAGGGAAGTAAGTGCTGTTATGATCTCCATTTTATAGTTGAGGAAACTAAGGCAAGACAAAGGTTAAGTGATTTGCCCAGAATCAGAAGTGTCAAAGGCTGAATTTGAACTCGGGTTTTCCTTATCCCAGGTCTAGTGCTATTTCCACCATGTAACCTAGTTGCCTCTAGTATTTCTTAATGTATACTAATAAAACTATGTTAAGTACTTTGAAGGATATGGAGAAATATTATATGTAGTCCTTGCCTTCAAAGAACTTGTGGTCTTAGTTGGGACGGTACTACACCTGAAGAGTTTAAATCATAATTCAAAGATGTCATAAGGTAGTGTGTGACCTGAAGAGTGGCACTGAGGATAATCGCTTTAGGATTTTAAGGTGGAAGAAACTGTTAGATCATAGACACAAAATGGAACTCAGGTATTTAATCCAACCTCCTCAATTTACAGAAGGGTAGTAAGCCTCAGAGGCAGGATTTGAACCCAAGTCCTCTCCAGAGCTAGTATTCTTTGTACTGTGCCAAAATGCCATGGTTTAGAGTAGTCTTTTTGGAGAAAAAGGGCTTGGATTCTAGCTTGGTCTTGAAGAATGGTGTTTTTTTTCCCTTTGGGTCTGTATCTTCTTTCACAACATGCCTAATATGGTAATATATTTTATAAGATTGAACATATATAACCTATATCAAATTGCCTACTGTCTCAGAGGATGGGGGGTAGGAGGGTGAGGGAGGGAGAAAATTTGAACTCAAAAAAATTTTTGAGTGAATGTTAAAAATTGTCTTTATATGTACTAAAATAGAGATAAATAACTATAATATAAGAAAGATAAATAAAAATAATAAATATAATAAAAATAAAATAAAATTTTAAAAAATATTTTTAAATGGAAACCATACTATATCATAAAGTCTAACAGTATAAGATTGGTTCAAAAGAAGAGCTGGGACCACTATCCTCTAAACATGAATTACTAGAATTGGTAAGGAGGCTTTTCCAGGTCTATATTAAACTGGGACTCTTACTCTATAGTCAGTTGTGCTTAGTATCTTCAAGTTTTATTGATTGTTTCTTCCCTAACTTCATATTTCTAAGGTCAATCTGCCTGCTTCAGGCTGAAATTGTGTCTTTCTTTAGTTCTATTTCCATGGTGATTGGTAGTAACAGTGTCTCATACTAATAATATCATTGCCCTTTCCCCTGCTTTTCTCTCAAGATTCTAGGTTACGGATACTTTTAATGCAATTCTTACTGTCTTTGTTCTTCATGTACTGCTTTTCAAGTTGAAAGAGAGCAAAAATAAAACATCAGATAAGCCACCATTTATAATTTTATCCATTTTACCTTTAAACTTCTCACCATTAAACTAAGGAAATTGGTGCTATAAACTATGACAAATATTTTCAGCGTCGTGGAAGCTCTCCTGGGTGATCAGAATGAACTTAACAGGTTAGAAAAGTGGACATAAATAAAGTGAGTTTCAAGAGGAAGTATGGGGTTATATTGTTGAAAAAAATATTAATACTATCCTCTGTGTTTTAGGCACATCTGCCAGAAGCAAATTTATTCATTTAATGTCATTCCAAATCCAAGTATCTCTAGTTTATCTAAAGAAATGTCCAAACTGACACAGTCCTCCTTCCCTTTTCTGTATGTGTCCTTTGATGTCTTGTTCCTCAAGGCAATGTGAGGCAATATTTGTAGGAATTTTGAACAAAGAAAGGCAACAATGTGTTAAGGTACAGTTTTAGTTAATCTTCTACTAAAACGATTCCATTTTTCCCTTGAACACTCCCCTCAAGGAATGAAACGACTTCCTCCCTATGTTTCTTTTTTTTTTTAAAGGAAAAGGCAATGATTTAAACTACACAATATATTTTTTTTTTTGGTATTAAACTTGGTCAGAAATGTTAATCCATATCCCTGAGACCTTAGCTTTTGTTCTCAGCCTTTTTTTTTTATTTTATTCTAAAAAGAGAAGTATGAAAAGGATGTTAGAATTGAGAAATATTTGTTTCTTAATATTTTCAATAGAACTAAGAAGGAGGATTTTGCTTCTACAATACTGAAAACAAAACCCTACACAAACACAAGATTAAAAATTTTCTATGATGCTGGAAATTCTCATTTTCACTCTCTATTGTTTTCTATGACCTACTGTTCCTCCATTCTTTTAGGCTCTGTCTTTGATTATCTGTTTTTCGGTCATTAGTTTCTCCCTTCTAAAACTAATCCATTTTCTTGATTTCAACTATCTGATGACTGCCAAAACTAGACTTTTCCTCTCTAATGCATAAGGTATATCACTGACAGACTTAGATGCTTCCACAGATCTCTGATCTCATACCTATGGGTACTTCTTCAGTGGTGCACATCATAAAGCCATCCACATCTCATCCTATTGTGACTCTTATCCACGTACTCCCAGATATCCTCCAAAGGTCGATTTCTCCATTAATGTGCTAAGGGCCTTCATTTAGTGGCATTTTATTGATGTCCCTTTCTTTCTTTTTTTTTAAATATACATATATATACACACACACACACACACATATATATATATATCACTGTAACTTTCTAATGGCTTTCCCCTAACAAGGTTCATTTCCTGTACCTCTTGACATTATATGGACACCACCAAAGCATGCCTCTGGGCATTGGTCATCCCTCAATTTTATTACATGACTAACCCTTATCCCTGTTCACTCCTAGTACTTTTCTTCTGAAATTACCTTCCAATTAATTATTTGCATGCTGTTTCCCCCATTAGAATGAGTACCTTAATTGTGGAGGCTGTTTTTGTTTTGGGTTTTTTGTTTTGTTTTGTTACTTTTTTTGTATCCCCCCAAACTTAGCACGGTGCCTGACGTGTAGTAGGTGTTAAATAAATATGTATTGATGGACTGATTGACTGTTCCTCACACACACAACTCCATCTCTAGTCTATACCTTTGCACTGACTGTTCCATATGTCTGGAAGAAGCTCCCTCCTTTCCTCTGCCTCATAGTGTCCCCCTCTTCCTTTAAGAAAAATTCCAAGTGCCATCTTCTGCATGAAGACTTTCCTTAAACCACTTCAACCACTAGTGCCTTGCCTCCCAAATTACCTTGTTTTTACCTTTTTTTTTGTAGTTTTGTTGCATAACATATAGGTATCATATATGTCATCCACACCAGAACTGTCAAACTCTGGGTTGAAGCTAACAGAAATCCCCAGTGGGTCCTGAACAAGATTAGATTTTAATTGGGTTAACAAAATAAATAAAAATACAATGCAACATAGATAATACTAATTTGTGGTTTTATAAATCAATATTCTACCTTCAGAGGCTGAATTTCTCTTTGAGTTTGACACTATTTGTCTGTACCACTACAATGTATGCTCACTGCAAGTAGAGATTGTTTCATTCTTTATACTTAAAATGCCAGTGCCTAGTATAGAGCCTGGCACTTTGTAAGATCTTAATAGATACTTGTTGGTTGATGGATCTTACTCCAATTCTCAAATACAGTCAACAGCGATTCCATCTAAACTCCTCTGGCTAATGTTCAAAGCTCTCTATAATCCGCCCCCACCCTAACTGTGCATTCATTCATTCATTCATTCAAACAAGTGTTTATTCAATGTGCCAAATACTGAGCCAGATACTTGAGATACAAGGACAAAAGAAAACAGTTCCTTCCCTCAAGGAACCTCCATTTTATTGAGGAAAATCCACATGTGCTCAGATAAGTTAAGTAAATTCAAACTTATTTGTTGGGAGCAGGGAGAGGGATGACTCGAGGGACCACAATAAACTTCTTCTAGGAGATGGTGCTTGAGCAGGGTCTTGAAGGAAGCTAGAGTTTAAGACAGAGCGATGGGGAAGGAGTGCTTTACAGGAAACGTCTGCAAAAACAGAAACAGGAGATGAAATGTCCTGAATGAAGAATGCATTGAAAGGAATGATATACAATAAACCTGTAATGATTGACTGAAGGCAGGTTGTAAAGGGCTTTAAATGCTAATCAGAGTAATTTGTATTTTATCTTAGCTGCAATTTAGAGCCTTTGGGACTTCTTGAGTGGGAGAGTGACATGGTCAGACATGTACTTTAGAAATGTCAATTTGGAATCCATGTGGAAGATAGATCGAAGGGGAGAGAGACTTGAGGGAGGGTAGGCCAGGGGAATAGTGATTAGGGTTTGAAGTAAAGTGGTTGTGGTGTGGGAGGAGAGATGAGGATAGATATGAGAAATGTTTTGGAAATGGAATTGATAAGACTTGCTACCTGTTGGGATATGAGTAGTTACAGAGAGGGAGGAAAGAATTGAGAGTAAATTTTGGTGACTGGAAGGACAGTGGAGCCTCCAGTAGTAACAGAAAAATTAGGAAACTGGTAGGATTTGGGAAGGAAGATGCTGAATTTTGACAGACATGTTGATTTTAAGGTACCTAAGGGACATCTATATAACCTCATCTCTTGTGTATACTGCCACCCTATTCGTTAATTCTTATCTTCTTCCTATTCAGGCTAGTCTTTTGACCATGAAGATGCCTAACTCATTCCACACTTTTTACCTTCACTCGTATTGTACTGACAGCATACACTATTGTTCCTTTTCTTCAGTAAGGACAGGCCTTAAGGAAATGGGCTGATGCTAAAGCCAGAAAGGATGGAAGTTAAAGTGAAGAGAGTATTTCCATTTAATATCTGTTGGTAACCAGCAGACTGAGTCATTGAAGGAAGTTGCATCTCCTTCTTTAGCCTTATTCATAATTCAGCAGATCCTCATCTGCCTAGACTAGAGGAAGCAGTCTTGTCTGAAGCCAGATTCCTTTAAGTGTTATGATTCAGAGAACTTTTCATTTTCCAGCATCTAATCTATAGTAGCTCCATTCTTTCACGATGGCAAACTAGGCCATCTTTTGTCTCAATTCTTACTTAGTCCTTAATCGCTGAATGGGTGTTGTCTCAGACAAACTGATATTTGAGGAAAAAAAAAACAAACCTTACTTTATAAAGGCTGAGGTCACCCACTGCATCCCGGGTCATCGCCAATTTAGAAAGTGCTGCTTAAAAGACAGGTGCTTTTATAAGTGGTTCTGATTGCAATAGCTGATACGTCCTAGAAAAATTTTTAGTATATTCTGCTTCTAAATAACTTCCTTTGACCTCCTACTTTGAAAGAATACATTTTTATAGAACTTTTATAAGAAAAACATGCCAGGGGGCGGCTAGGTGGTGCAGTGAATAGAGCATCGGCCCTGGAGTCAGGAGGACCTGACTCAAATCCGGCCTCAGACACTTAACACAAAAAACTAGCCATGTGACCTTGGGCAAGTCACTTAACTCCAATTGCCGTACCTTCCCCCCTCCAAAAAAAAAAGGAAAAAAAAAAAAGAAAAACACAGGAGATTACAGTCAGTTGAATTTCATCACAATTTGGTTCATTTTCTCCTTTGATTTTTATGTAATCAATCATTAATCAGCAGGTACTTATTAAGTACCTACTGTATACTAAGCCAAGCCGTGCTCTAGGTACTAGAGATACAAAAAACGAAGCATCTCCTCTCATAGAGCTTGCATTCTGTCAGGGTAGACAACATATACACATAACAGAATATACAAAAAAAGGAAATACAAGATATATACAAGAAAAGTACGTGGTAACAGTGAGGGAAGGACCAGACTGAAGCCCTAACAGCTTGGGGATTTTATTAGAATAACAATAAGCTTTTTGCAAGTAAGGCTTGTTTCATTCATTGCATCTGTGTCTGCAACACCCAGGCCAGAGCATGGTACTTTGTGCGCATTTAGTAAGTGCTTCTTGTTTGATTGGATCAGTAAGAAGATGACATTTGGGCTGAGCTCTGAAGGATACTTGGGATTATGAGAAACTGAGGTGAGAAGAGCGTATCCAAGGCATAGGAGACCCCCTGTATAAGGGCACAGAAGAGAAGATGGAATGTCCTTTGTGAGGAGCAATAAGGAGGTAGTTTTGGTGGATTGAAGAGTGTGGGGAGGGGAGTAATGTATATACATACACTCAATATCAACCTTTCAAGGCTTGTATGCAGATTAAAACTAAAGTCAATCTAGATTCTGTCACGAAATCACAGAATCAAAGAATTTCAGTTAGAACATCAAGCCCTCAGAAGTATGGCATCGTTACCATTGGAGTTTGCTCTGTATTCTAAGTTCCAGTTAATCAGACTTGGAATATTAGGACTGGAAAAAGAAGTCAAAAGGTCTTCTAATGACTATTTCATCTCCTGCCTCTGAGCTCAAGATTAATGGGAACATCTTGCTAGTTTAGACAAAGCTATAAAAAAAAGACCAAACCCATAGCAGAAACTGTATTGCTTATGATCATTTAAAAATGTCAAGTATCAAAGAAAGCTAGTTATCTTTTGGTCATTTGGTTTCATGCCAAGGGCAAAGGCAGTAGGAGGTGGTTGAGTGCTTCCAATTTGGGGACTATAAGTGCCTCTTGGTCTGGCAGCAGCTGTAAAGAAGGACAAATGTTCTTAAAATTGAGTGCTGTAGACAGACTTCATGGGCTCTGGTCCATGGAACAGCCACCACAGCACACAGAGTAGAGGAAAGTGGGGAGACTATGGGGCTTGTCTCCCAGTTTAGCAGTACAGTATCTGCCCCTCCAACTCTGACCTTGTTTCCAGCTATAAGTAGACCCATTGACCTCATGACTTAGAGGCTGATATTTGTGATGGGAAAAAGTCTTCTGGTTGTATAGGGTTGCTGAGCCAGAACTCAATGTGCACACAAATGGAATCAGCTGCTCATCTTGCTTTCTTTTCCTTTGTGGCTAAGAGGAAGGAAGACTACTTAGGACCATTCCTGAGATTTGGGTGGGACAGGGGCAGCAGCCCTATTTTCCACTCAGCCATGGCACATGCACACATGACTTCTTAAATTTGTGTTTACTTGCCTGATTTACAATGGGTAGCCATTAGGTGGCTGAGCATCAGTCTTAAGATAGGCATGCCCCAGAAATGACCATGTGAGTGTTGCCAGGCCCAGAGAGATTTCAGGGTACCAACTGGCTTTTTCTCCTTTCCCAGCACCTGAGCAGGACAGGGAAGAAAGTACCAGCATCAGTGGAGTGGTTTAATTCAGCCCATTATAGAAGCAGGTGGAAAAGCTTGCCACAGCAATAGACTGACCTGTTACAGAAGTGGAGTCACTCATCCATCTCTGATACCACACCTCTCAATGAACTTTGTATGGACTCCACAAGGGGGAAAAAAAAGATTTCCGGGATCAGGTGTTCAGAGCCATATATTCTCTACATACATGCCTCTCACTACCTTTGTTCTTAAGTTTGAGTCCATCATCCTTAGGGACCTTGTGTGTACAGGGGGAGAGTGTAATCCTGGTTTGGGGAGAAAGTTTTGCACCAACTGTTCTTTCTATACTTGTTCAATAAATCCCTTTCCTAAATAAAAGATAATGGAATCTATTGTTTGGTTGTTGATGGAGAATCTACCACTGGGGACTCAGGAGCAATAATACTAGAAAGTTAAGTCCCTTGAAGTTTCTTATATAACCATGAAGAAAGAGAAATAGTCATCTGCTCTTCAGGGACTTGGATAGATAAGTGGGAATTGCTGAAGAGGCACTACACTATGTGTGAAGTTTGGTTGTTTCTTCAAGGCTATCCGTACCTTTTTCAGTGCCCCAGTTGTCTTGTTTTAGTTACAGCTCTACCTCTTAGACTTAGAATAGCTGCTAACTAAAAGACAGAATAGAGCAAAGGAAACATGAAAGGTTTGATGGCAAAGATGATAGTATATAATAGTAGTAATTCCAATACTTCTAGGGTATACTTTGGGAGGCTTGGGGTTTTTTTAACCCAGTAGTGATGATAATCTTACACAAAATCATTCATATTTTTCTGAAAATTATATGACTTTTTAGGCCAAAGAGCATCTATGCTTCTATGTAATTTTTCATCTAATTTTCTTCTGGTTAATTTTTAGAAGGAAAGAATGAGACTGCTTTATTCACTGAAACTATAGGGAACAAAGACAAGTTTTTAATGTGAAAACATTTTTTAACAATTTCCTATAGAGGGTTTTAGGGAGAGAAAATGAGTAGCACAGTGGGAAATACATCTGAAATCCAAAAGAAAACTAACCGGAAGTTAGTTCTTGGAGCTTACAGATCATGGAGTATAATAGGCCTATAAATTCTGTTCTGGAGAAAGTATACAGGGCCAGAAACAGCAGCTAAACAGTTGAAGAAAGACTGCCATTTATGTTAAGGGACCACACCAGAGGAGAAAGTCTTATAAAACAAAGTCTGGTAAGATGCCAAAAATTTACTGAGGATGTAGTCTGCCTGTGGCTTCACACACACACACACACACACACACACACACACACACACACACACACACACACACACACACACACACACACACCAGAAGCAGCAGCAAAGGGAAGGGAATGAAAGCCACCAATCCCTTCCCCTTTCTCCCTAAGTGCTCTGAGCTGATTGTTTAATCCATATGAAGTTTGAAGGGACAAAGACAATAGATATTCCCAGAAGGAATCAAATTGCCTGGAACTGCAAACAAACCACTAACCAACCGGGAAGAATCAAGATTGGTAGTGGTCCAAGAAACAGCCAGTCAGGACACACTTTCACAGAGACTAGCTGTCAGACTAAGTATGTATAGGAGAATAAACCGATTTAATGACAGAAGAATCACATAGGCACTGAAGGCAAAGACTAGTAAAGTGGTGGTGATGGAGTGGGGGGGGGAGGAGCCTAGCAATGAGGCTATTTTGTCTAGATCTCTTTTCTCCAGTATAGGACTACTAACTCTTGTGGGTCAACATCTCCAAAAGACTTTGAATTTTTCAAATGTATCTTTAAGGCAGTTTTCTCCTTTATTCGGGACAGTCACCATCCCTATTCTCTCTCATCCTTTTGTTTCATTCTAAAAGTCTCCTTGTAAATGGGAGAATGGTACAAATATTATATGAAGAACTACTCAACCACTCCTTTGTTGCATTGAGATTATGCTAATTTTAAAGTCAGAATGCATATGAACTGAAGTAAATATTAAAGCTATGTAGTTGCTAAGAAGAGGCAGACATTCAGAAAAAGCCTTGAAAGTATTTAATCAAAGCCATTCAATTAGGTATCTTTTTAAAGTCCTTATTTGTGGTAACATCTCCATATTTCACAAGAGCTACATCAATCTTAATGGGGTGAGAAAGGTCTGTGGTTAATGGTGGGTGGTCCTCAGAGAGAGTACAGAGACAAATAAAAAAAGAAATGGGAAAGGAGGGAAAATAGGAGACACTTGTCAGGAAGAACAAGTAGTTCTGTGAGTCAGGAGCTTGAACTAATAAAACCCGGATTTTCATGGATTACTCCCAAGAAGAAAAATAAACAGCAATCTTTCTATCCATAGTAGATACAATTTTCTAATAAGTTTATTTTTAGTGTTCATGAGGAAACCTCCTTCTTTGAAAATGTAGGAAGTGAGGGGTGGCTAGGTGGCGCAGTGAATAGAGCACCAGCCTTGGAGTCAGAAAATGTAGGAAGTGGTGTGCCGATGATGTTTTCAAATCTGGTGCACCTGTGGGGAAGGGGTGGGATGGGAAGAGGGGGAGAGGTCAAAGGAAGATGGGCTATCTTTCCCATAACTGGTGGTGGAATGAGGGCTGGACCACAGGAATAGTCAATTTCCATTCTTTTTTACTACTGGAGAGGATTGTAGAGATTATCCAATCCAACTCTGTCATTTTATAGATGAGGAAGTGGAGCTCTAGAAAAACTAGGGTCACTCAATTTATGGGGCCAGGACTTGAATGTAGGTCTTGGAGGCTCCCAGTAGAAAAAATCCAAAGCTCTTTCCACCAACATTACATTACCCTTCTTGTGATGTCAAAGATAGCCCAGAGACTCTATGGCATGCTAAAATTTAAATTCAAATATTTATTAAGCACATTGCTTTATTCAAAGCAATGAGCTAGGCAATGGAAGAGATAAAAAGATAAATAAGATAAAGTACCTGCACTTTAGGGGCTGACTATTCAGTAAAGGGAATGAGTTATAAGCAGATAATTAATTATTCAGAGAGACAGTGGATTTTGCTCTGGGGCAACACAATCTTCCTAGATGGCCCTCCACATTTGATGGTCCACATTCAGGTCTTTATTATTCTGTCTATCTGCCTTCAATCAGCACCTGACTTTATGCTGTACTCTGACTAGGACTAGCATAAAACATTTATATAAAATAGAATATCATTAGCAAAGAAAGAAATACAAAGTGTGGAGAAAGTTCCAAGAGGGAGAGAATATTTCTGATTAGATTTATCAGGGAAGGCTTAATTGAGGAGGTAGCATTTGAGTTATGCCTTGAAGGTTGCATAAAATTTCAGAAGGCAGAGATGGAGAAGGGCATTCTGGATATCAGAAACAGCCTGGGCAAAAGTCAAGGCATTGAGAAAACTCCATCTGAATATCTAACATAAGATGAGAATAATAATGGAAAATCAATAGCCACGAGGATTGTCCTGTCCATCTTTAGAAACTTGATCCTGAAGGGCAAAAGATATGATTAATAGAGCCAGAGCAAGGTTGAGCTCCAAAATGGGATTCACTTCATCAAATCTACCCTGAAATCCTCTTGTGTGCCCAGTATTGCACCAGGTGTCATCGGAAAAATCAAGATAGCTTAAGACATGGTCTTTACAGTTAGCTTAGGAGACAAAGGTTACATATAGTCAAATGGAAAATAAGGAAAAGCTGTGTAGAGCCCAGTGTTAAATTAAACATGATCATGTGACAAAATGTGAGCTACAAAGGGTACCTATGACTAATCCTAATCTTCTTGTCTTTCTATAAACTTGTCTTTCTATAGGAAGCTAATACTGAAAAAAAAAAGTTGCTTTTGGTGGAATCTGGTTGCTCCAAAAAACAATCAGGGAAAGAAAGTCAAAGGAAACCAGAAAGGTCATTCTAGTCTTTTATCCCATTCTTTTAACCACTTTATAAAAATAAAATAAAATAAAAGTAGTGCTTGTGGTTGTTTCTATCTCCTCCCCCAGTTTAAAAATTAGAAAAAAGGCAACGTAGTTGGCAAAAGAAGAGATATGAGAGGCAGATAAAGTAACTAAATAGTGGCTCTGGAAACATAAGCAATTTTTCTGGTTTTTAAAAAAGCCAGAAAAAAAAACAACAGTGATGAGTTAGAAGACAGTGATGCCTTCCACCTCTCTAAGTGCCTACAGGGCCCCCAGCCTGGCTTGCTTCTAAACACAAAGACACTCTGTGAAGCGAGAATATCTGTGAGTGGATAAGTGACAAGTCTTACCTGTATAACTGCATTCCATTTTTGTGCTTCATACAATTAGCATTTTATGGGCAGGCAGTTCACATCATTTCTTTGATCTGAACTTCAGTATTTCTATATTCTGCTCCACTTTGCAGAATTAAACCAATGCTTTTCTTGAATGAGATTTCAGGATACTCACCTGACTAATTTTACCATTAGGTCACTCTTAAGCAGCCTTTCAGTTTTACCCTACATGTATCTTTCTTTCAGTATGGGATCATCTCTGGGGACCCTGAAGAATAATCCTAGTAGTAGTAATGTCCTAATGCGTCCTGTAATGAAAATGTAGGCATCTGGGGAAAATCTCCTACTTCTCCAAGATTTTTAGGGCAGCTAAGTAGTGTAGTGGATAGAGTATCAGACCCGGAGTCAGGAAGACTCATTGTCCTGAGTTCAAATCTGGCCCTAGAAAATTACCAGCTGTGTCGTCCCAGACAAGTTACTTAACCCTGCTTGTCTCAGTTTCCTCATCTGCAAAATGATCTAGAGAAAGAAATGGCAAATCATTCTAGTATCTTTGCTGAGAAAACCCCAAATGGAGTCATGAAAAGTTGGACAAAACTGAACAATTCTAAGATTTTTGGAGGCAGACTTGAAGTTTTAGCTAATAAATCCACCAGTATAGGTGATGAGAGGTAACATGGAGTAATGGAGAGTGGTATAGGCTGCCTCTGGGGTAAGCAAGACCTGAGTTCAAGACCTGACCCTGACACATAATGGTGACCCCTAGCAAGTCATATGACCTCTCAGTGCTGCCTTTCCCCATTATGGAGTCAAAGGCAAAGAAGGAAATGGTTATCCCTCCTAAGAGAAAAGCCACATCAAAGACCTTGAAGGCCAAGGAAGTAGTATTGAAAGGTATACATAGCTATGAAAAGAATAAAATCTCAATACCCCCCACCTCTGGCATCCCAAGACATTTTGGCCCTGCAGACAGCCCAAGTACCCTAAGAAAAGTACCCTGAAGAGCAACAGACTTGATCACTATGCCATCATCAAGTTTAAAAAAAATGTTTTGACATTGTATAAAAACAAAAGCAACCAAGCAACCTAATTCTATTGTCTTAAGCAATAATAAGACTGGGGAAGCTAACTGTCTCAGTGGACAGAATGCCAGGCCTGGAGTCAGGAAGACCTGAGTTTAAACTTGGTGTCAGACACTAGTTGTGTTACCCTGGGCAAGTCACTTAACCTCTGTTTCCTTTAATCCTCTGTAGCAGGAAATGGCAAGCCACTCCAGTATCCTTGCCAAGAAAACCTTATGGTCAGTAGGGTCCAGGAGATTGTGAAGAGTGAGACATGACTGAAGAGCAACAACAAATATTAAGACTAAACTTATAGATAATTTACTGCTTTGCATTGATGGAGGGAGTTTCCTCGCAGGTAGCTCCCCACCCTGATGAAATCATGTATCCAGAAATAATTCACAACAACACAAGCAATCCTGGTATGAGACCCATCTTGACATAATTTCCATAATGTATTGGTGGTGGTAGTAAATATGTAGAAGGAACTGAAGGGAGGTGTCCGAAAACAGAAAACAGTTTGTTGTTCTCAACAAACAAACGATTGATCTTTATGCCAGGCACTGCGCTGAGTGCTAGGGATTCCGAAAAAAGTAAAAGATAGTTCCTACCCTCATGGGGCTTAGAGTCTAATGGGGCAATGTTGGGAAAAACACGCAAACACATATACGGAGCAAACTGTATGCAGGATAAATAGGAAACAAGTAACAAAGGAAAGGCAGTAGAATTCTTAAAAGGGAATTCCTTTTAAGAAGGCTTCCAATAGAAGAAGAGATTTTAGTTGGGTCTTAAAAGAAGCCAGTAGGTCATTAATCAGAGCCAAGAAGGGAGAGAATTCCAGGCATGGAGGACAGGCAGAGAAAATGCCTGAAGCTGAAAGATAGAAGGTCTCGTTCACCAAACAGCCAGGAGGCATGTCACTGGATCAAAGGCTACCTGTCAGAGAGTAAGGTATAAGCAAGGTTAGGAAGGGCTTTGACTAATGAACGGAGCATTTTGTTTTGGATCCTGGATGCAATGGGGAGCCACTGGAGTTTATTGAGTAGGAGGATAATATGATCAGCCCCATTATAGCTCATGGAAGCGATAGATTTCGCCCTTTCCCTCAAGAACTTGAGATTCATTTCCATGACATATAAAAAACAGCTCCTCTCACCTTCTCTGTGTGTTCTGTCCCCATAGTGCACGTAACTGTCCTTGACTTGGGACTATCTAACCCCATTTATTGAGCATCTTTTCTGCTGACAGTAGGTACTAACCTTGTGGAGAAACAAAAGAAATGAAAAAAAATAGTCCCTGCACTGGAGGAATGGGGTGTCACATGTGTAACAACCAACAGAGACAATCTAAATTAGGGTGTAATCAAGTGTCTGATAACAGACGTAAGTGGTACAGGAATGCAAGAGAAGAAGAGGTTATTTCAAACCCATGCTGGGCCTGGATGAATGGCTAAGATTTGGTTGGTCTGAAGAAAATGGGAAGTATTGAGGAACAAACAGCAAAACTTGAGTCATCTGGGAATGACCACCACAGTCCTCAGGTTTTGGTGGAGGCCACAGGGAACTCCCTTTCCTTCCACAGCTGGACTATGACTTAATAGACAAGTCCCAGGGAGCTACTGAATGTGTGTAAAGCTTAAATAAGTTCTGCAGCCTGGCTCACCCAGACAGTGTGCCAGGCAGGGTTTGGACTCTAAGTCTTCCTGATTCGGAGGAAGAATCAGAGGTCATACTGACGTGCAGCCTAGCTTGCAACTGACCCACCATGCCTGGCCATGGAGCCCATAAAAGTCACCTGCTCATGAAGGAGAAGGTGAATATTTAAAGTTTCCTCTTGGCCATCCTGAAGTTTTGGGGGGTTTTTTAGCGTATTGCCTGACCCATTGTAGATGTTCAAGAAATGCTTGTAGATGACTAATTGAGAAAGAAGTCCCTGAGACTGAGCTTAGTCTGTTTATCAGACATGATACTCCTATTTAAAAGTCCAGTCATTCCTATATTTATGTATTTTTCCCTTTTATATAGTTATAGCCAATGTTGTTTCACATTAATATCTTTCCACATTTCTGTGTATTCCTCATATTTAGCAATACTAATTGAGTTAAAGAATTCCATTATATGACTCTAATGGAATTCCCCAGCCTTTGGACTTCTGGGTTGTTTGCAGTTTTTTGTATTTTCAAAGCAGCTTAACTCCTTTGGGCCTCCTTTTCTCATCTCTAAAAATGAAAGCTTAAGACTGAATGACCTCCAAAGCACTTTCAGTTCTAAGTTCACTGCTCCTGTCAAATAGCGTGGCTATAAATATAGCTGATGTTTATATGGCATTGGAAAGTTTAGCAAGTGCTTTACAAATATCAACTCATTTGGTCCTCATAACAACTTTGCAGAGTGATCATTATTTTAGCCCTATTTTACAGATGAGGAAACTGAGGAAGAGGTTAACTGACTTGCCCGTGGTCACACAGCCAGTGTCTGAGGTAGGATTTAAACTCAGGTCTTCCTGACTTCAAGTCCAGTACTCCACTAGTTGTACCACCTAATTGCCCTACATATCTTTCTGCGTATAGTACTTTAAAAAAAAATCATTTCATAATGTTTATATGATATTTTCTCCAAAAGGGGGGATTGTTAATGGGTGATGATTATTTTCCAACTCTTGTAGTGTATTGCCAGATTGTTCTACCTATCTGCAATTTTATCAGCAATACAACTACTTGTTTTTCTACAACAATACAAGTGTTGAGTTTTGCTACTTTTAATTATTTTCTACCAATTTGAATGGTATAAAGTGGTATCTAAGAGTTGTTTAAATTTGTATTAAAATTATTATCATAGTTATTCTTTTTCTAAGCTATTTACCATTTCATAAATTGTTCCTATCCAGTGAATATATGTATTCACTATAGACTAAACATTTCCTTGAATATTTTTGTCAATTACTTACATAGATGTGTATTTGTATCCTTTATATTTTTAATATTTTATTTTATTTATTTTAGTTTACATCATTCATTTCCACGAGATTTTGAGTTACAAATTTTCTCCCCATCTTTCCCCTCCCCTCCGCTCAAAACAGCCATCCTCTTGTATAACCCCTCCCCCACTCTAATCTCTCCTATGTCCTCCCCCATCACTCTTCTAACTTTCTGATAGGGCAGGATGGATCTCCCTCCCACAGTGCCTGTGAATCTTAAGTTTCAGTTGGATGTAGTTAATAATAATAGTAACAATAATTGTATATATATATATATATATGTATATATACATATATATTTTTAACATTTGATTATAGAGCTTTAAATTCTAGATTCTTTCTCTTCCTCCCTCATCAGCCACCCCCACTGGAAGAACAAGCCAACAAATACAGGCTGTACATGTGTAATTACTCAGAACCTCTCCACAGTGGGCACATTGTGA
>CM053582.1:141582314-141648083 GCA_028627135.1 Pseudochirops cupreus
AATTATTCTCTTCAGAATGCTTTTGAGATTCTTTTTCCATCTGGCAAAGTCAACTTTTTAAGGCATTCTTCTCCTCATTGGCTTTTTGGGCCTCTTTTGTCATTTGAGTTAATCTATTTTTTAAGGTGTTAATTTCTTCAGTCAGTTTGTTGACTCTCTTTTCATGATTTTCTTGCATCATTCTTATTTCTCTTCCCAATTTTTCTTCCACTTCTCTCATTTGGTTTTCAAAATCTTTCTTCAGCTGATCTCTAGCTTTTTGGTAATCTTCATGTTCCTTGGAAGCTTTTGGTGTGGGAGTTCTGACTGCATTGTCTTCCTCCCTTTCCCCACTTTGTTCTTTCTTTTCCCCAAAGAAGGAATTTAGAGTTCAGTTGCTGTTCTTACTTTGCTTCCTATGCTTATTCATGGTTGCTATTCAATGGATTTTTTTTTTTTAGTTCTGTGGAACTCTGCTTCCAGAGGGAACAGCTCTGTCCCAAATTGCTGGGGTTTTCCCAGCTGCTGAAGCTTTTAGGAGGCTGCTGGGTCCCTCCCCAGCTCTGGCTCACTGAAAAAAAAACCCCAGGACCACCACCCAAGACCGCAATTTGGATCCAGGCCACTCAACGCAAGAGCACTTGGCCTCTGAACAATCGCTTGGCCCCCCTGCCATCTGCAGGCTGGGAGCTCTGAAGTGGCAATGTGGAGGTGGGTGCAGAACCTCCACTTCCCGCTTCTTTGCCCTGGAAGTGGCTTGGCCGGACCCACTTTTCTTCCCTGGTTATTAGCCAAGTTCCACTAACCTTAGTCCTTTTTTCTTATGGCTTGATAATTCTGGATACTGCCATAGCTGCTGTAGATCCACTCTCCTGAAGCTCCAGCTGCAGTGGGGCTTGGCTTGTCCAGTTGCCCCTGGGGCAAAAGCCGCCATTTCAGGCTGGGCTGGTTTCTGCTCTCAGAGTTGAAATGGTCACTTTGAGCCAAGCTGCCTTCAGCAGGAAATATATCTGTGTGCATTTTAGAGCTCTAGAATTTGTTTAGAGTCATATTTTTTGGGTATTTGATGTGGCTGTGTCGGAGCTGCGATTTCTTGCTGCTCCTATGCCGCCATCTTGGCTCTGCCCCCCTGGATCTTTTATATTTGCTACAAATATTTTCCCCAGTGTTATGTTTTAAAATTTTCATCAAAGGTAATTGTGGTAGAGTTATGGAGAAAAAGATTTACTGTTTTTCTTTATGAAAAAGAAGGGTTCAGTGGAGGGGAGTATATCAGATTATGAATGGGATAAAAACCTAAACAATATCAATAAAAAGTATTGGAAGGGACATAAGTACATGAGTGAAGCAAGGATGTCTACTCTCCCTACTACTATTTAATGTATTTCTAAAAATGCTAGAAATAGCAATAAAATAAGAGAAAGAAATTCAAGATATAGATATGGGTTGAGCAGAAATAAAACTATCCCTATTTGCTAAAAGTATGATGATTTACTTAGAAAACCCTAGGGAATCAGGGAAGATGCTAAGTGAAACAATTAACAGCATCATCAATTTCAGACAGCAAATAAAGCACAAAAATCAACATTTCTGTATAACTCACAAAATTGAAGAGGAAATAATCAAGCAGGAAATCACATTTCAAATAACCACAAAATGCATAAAATATCTGGAGGTCAAAAAAAGTGGGGCAAAGGATATTAAAAATTACACAATTCTTAGATGTTCTACAAACATTCATTTACCTGTTAGCACTCTGTGTAGGTTCTTTTTTCAACAACTAAGATGACCCTACTGATAGAATTGACCCATATCTATGTCATGTTGATAACACAATGTATACTCTATGTAGGTCAATGCAGAATGTTCCTTGCTCTCTATACATGATAGAAGTGAGATCCTCATTCCTTTTGCACTCTTGCTGGTAGCTCTTATAGCCAACTCCCCTGGAGAGCTGCCAAGACTGTGTTACAAAGAAAAAAAAGGGAGGAATAAGGACAAGTTGAGGCTTAGAACTAAGTAATAAATGTGAGGAACATCTGTGATTCTTCTTGAAGCAGAGGGAGCTGGACTGTCTGCAGAGGAAACAATCTATTCCCCCAAAGAGTGATGGATACAGATTCACAGGCACTATTGGGGTCAGGGTCAGAGACAAGAAGTAGTCTTTGCTGGGGAGTTCTAAGAATGTCTTTCTTTACCTGACACTAGGAAGAGATGGGTCAGTTATCTTTCTGGAATCTGTGTCCAGACTTTTCCAATACTTGTCTAATGTGATGGCTACTGTCCACTTTTAGTGATTCACACAAACACAAATTATATTGCCGAAAGAAGTTAAGAGATATTGTTAAAGACAATGAAGGAAGAGACTGAAGACCTCATGGGCTCAGGTGGTTTTCTTATCTCCGCTGCCAACAGAAGGTAAAGGCTGTTATCAGAGAAAGGCAGATTTATAGAAAGAACAGTTGGTTAAGAGGTTATATCTGGAGTACAGCTTAAAATATAGAAATAATGGGCCCTTGGCCAAGGGTGGAATACATCTAGCAAGAGGTAACAAAAATGCATTTCCCTGGAATTGTGAAAAACTAATCAAAAGACCTTTAAACTGAGAAAGAAGTGAGGAGAGAGAAATCTGCCTATGTAGATCTACCAAAATATGCACCATGGAGAGTGGCTAAAATGTCAAGGCAACTAGCCAAATCAACTAGCATTTTAGCATTTATTGATGTCTAACCAGGCACAACTCTAAGTATTGGGGATATGAAGAAAGGCAAAAAAGTAAATAAATAATTTCCTGCTCTCAAGGAGCTAACATTCTAATTGAGGAGATGACATGCAAACAGTTAAGTACAAACAAGATGTATACAGGATAAATTGGGGGTAGATTCAGGCACAAAGATTGAGAACCGGGAAAGGCTTCTTGCAGAAGTGGGATTTTAGCTGAAAATCAAAAGAAACTGGGGGAGAGGAGGGAGAATGTTTCAAGCACAGAGTACAGCTAGTGAAAACATTTGGAGTTTAGAAATGGAGTGTTCTATGCAAGAAACACCAAGGAAACCAGTGTCAATGGTTTGCAGAGTATGTGCCAGAGAGTAAGATGTAAGAAGACTGGCAAAGTAGGAAGAGACAAGGTTATGAAGGACTTTGAAAGTCAGACAGAAGGTTTTCTATTTAACCCTAGAGGTGATAGGGAGCCACTGCAGGTTATTGATGGAGTGGGCAGTAAAAAGATCAGATCTATGTTTTAGGAAGATCAGTTTGGCAGCTGGATGAGGAATGGTCTGGAGCAGGGAGGCAGGGAGGCCATTGCTGTAGACCAGGCATGAGGTGATAAGGACCTGGGCCAGGGTGGTGACAGTGTCAGAGGAGAGATGGGGACATATATGAAAGATACAATGAAAGCAGAAAAGACAGTACTTAATCACTGATTGGATATAAGAGATCAAAGAGAATAGAGAGCTGAGGGTCACACCTAGATTATGAACCTGCGTAACAGGGAAGATGATGCTACTCTCAACAATGATAAGGAAATTAGAAAAAGGGGATACTTTGGAGAGAAAAATGATGTTTTGTTTTGGACATGCTGAGTTTAAGATGTCAGTGGGCCATCCAATCTGAGATGTCTAAAAGGCAACTGGAGGTGTGATTCTGGAGAAAGGGAGAAAGATCAAACTGGACAAGTAGATCTAAGACCTAAACCATAGGAGCTGATGAGTTCACCAAGTATGGAGGGAGAAGAGAAGGGGACCCAGGGCAGAGCCTTGGAATAGTCCTAGTGCTAGAAGAAATGACATGGAGATGAAAATCCAGCAAACGAGACAAAGAAGGAACAGTTAGACAGGTAGGAAGAGAATCAGGAGAAGGCAGAAGACAAGAAGGATGAGGATTGAGAAAAGGCGTTAGATCTGGCAATTAAATAGGCTCATTAGTGACTTGGTAAACAAGTGAGAAAAGGGATTTCTTTGTGAATGACTTTAGTTTTTGTTTTTGGGGTTTTTTTTTTAGGGAAAAGAGGCAAGGTTCTCAGCTGACAGGGTGGGGAGAGAGGAAACTGTAGAAGACTTAAGAAGGGATATAAAGGTTTGGAAGAGCTACTTTGGTGCACTTACAGCAGCAAAGCAATCCTTTTATTCCTTCCTAATTGGCTCATTATCCCATTCAACACAGCAGCTCTTCCAGGAAAGAAATAGAGAGGGTTTCTTTGTTGGAATCTTTTGTACGCACTCTTCAGCCTGGCTGAGAAGTCAACCAAAAGGCCCTGATTCACCATGCACTAACTGGACAAGACATAGTCAATAAATACCTGTGCATTCTGTGAAATGGAGAGTCAGCTCCTTCCATTCCACATCCTCACAAACTACCATAAATAGGCTCACCAAATACCCATGTAGGTCACCTCTGCAATTCTCAGGACTGGGCCCTTATTTCTTAGAACATAAAGACCAGTTTTTGAGCTATGTGATTGTAAGTCATCGAGTACCACATTCTTAAAAGAATTAAAGTTTCAGCTCCTCCAAAGATCAAAAGAAACCCCTCTTCCCCCTCCGCTGGTTCAGTGTAAGTATGATGCAGCATTTTATCAACAAAAATTTATGTAGAAGTGATATAAAAAATTATCATAGAAGTGTTATTATAAGAGAAAGTAAATAAGTCATGTAGTAAGAACAAGAGACAACTGACAGATAGCCCATATGTTCCATTGCTACTCATGCAATGTCAAAGTATATAAAAGAAAACTGCCATTATGTTGGTGGGTGCCCTCAAGTAAATTTATGGCAGAACATGAAGAACTGTCATGTAGGATGAGAAAGCACAAATGGGCAGTGATCTGAACTGAAATAGAGGGTGCAAATTGAAGAAATCCATGAAAGCATAAAATGACTCAACTAAGAAGAATCACCTTTGGATCAGAAAGGATCAAAAATGACTAATTGGGAGCTGACACTCAAGATAAGTGTAGGGAGAAAGTAAGAGAGCACCTTTCTTCTCTCAATGAGTTCAAATCAATAGGCCCAGAGGAGCTCCATCTTAGAGTTAGGAAAAAAAATTGGCAGGTATGATTGCTGAGCCACTGCAACAATCTTTGAAATATAATAGAGAATGGGAGAGGCACTACAGAACCCAAGATGGAAAATATTGTCTGATTTTTTGAAAGGGGAGTTGAGTAGAATCCTCAAGTTCAGGTTGATGAGCATGATTTCAATTTCTGGCAAAATTATAGGTTATATTTTTTAATGTATGGTTAGCAAACATTTTGAGAAGGAATTCTTGATTACAGAGAGCTAACTTGGCTTAATGCAGAATAGAATGTGCCTCTTTTGGTGATTAACTAGGCTGGAAGATCAGGGCAATACTATAGACAGGGTTTACCAAGATGTTAGGAAAACACTTGACAAACTGGATCCTACTACTTTTATGGACATAATGGAGAAATGTGAGCAAGGCATAGTTGAGTTGGGTACATTTGGAACTAATTGAATGATGGGATTAAATGAGTCATCATTAATAATTTTATATTAACTTGGAAGGAGGTTTCTAGGGGAATGCTGTGAAAATCTTTGGTGATGTGCTGTATAACATTTAATCAGCAATTTGGATAAAGGTATCAATGGAATACATCATATTTTCAGATACCACAAAGTTAGGAAGGATGGCTCAAACACTTTGAACAACAGATTCAGGATACAAAAAGATCTTGATGGGCTAGAACAGAGCCAAATGTATATATGATAAAATTAATAAATTTAAATGTGGAGTTTCACTTTGAGTTCCTTTTCAGTTGTGTCTAACTCTTCATGACCCCATTTATGGTTTTCTGGGCAAAGATACTTGGAAAGGTTTGCCATTTTCTTCTCCAGTTCATTTTACAGATGAGAAAACTGAAGCAAACAGGATTAAGTGACTTGCCCAGGGTTACTTATTAGTAAATATCTGAAGCCAGATTTGAATTCAGGAAGATAAATGCCTGGCATTCTATCCAATGTACCACCTAGCTCCTCCAACTTGGATTCAAGATAACCACTTCTAAAGTAAAAAAATGAAGGAGTTATGGCTAAATATCAGTTTTCCTGAAAAAAAAATTGTGTTTCTGTTGGGTTACAAGTTCAATATGGGCATTTGTGACATATAATAATGAGACTTCTTGCTAGTATCCAAACTTTTCATCTCTTCCATTTTCAGATCCTGAACCACATTTTCCAAGAGTTTTCACATGGCCTCAGACACTTAACACTAGCTGTGTGACCTTGGACAAATCACTTAACCCCAATTGCCCTGCCTTCCCCCCTGCAAAAAAGACAAAAAAAAAAGTTTTCACGGCCCTCCCCTTTGTTCATCTTCACATTGAAGACCCTGAGAATCAAGTAATATTGAGTTAGTTTGGGCAGTCTTGCCAAGTCAGGAATAGAATTTCTCTACTTCGTACTCTACGATGGGTGTTAATGACTAAGCTGCAATTGTCTTCATGGCAATCTTTTTTCCTTGCACTCCTTCTGAGCTCTGCAAAGCAAGATGACCAATTGTTCCATGAAATAATGTTTCTTTTTGTCTTTGGGAACATGAGTAAGTTAACTCTGCTGGCTCCTTGATTTGCGTTTCTGAACAGAACTGGGGAGCCATTCTTCAATTTAGTTGCAATACTTTTATGAGTTTTATTACATAGAATCATAGAATCTCAGAGTCAGAAGGGACCTCAGAGACTATCTCATAGAACCTTTACCTGCAGAAAAATCCCATTGACAACATTCTTTACAAGTAGTTAGTCAGCCTTTGCCTGAAGATCACCGTTGAGGGGGAACCCACTACCTCCTAAGGCAGCCCACTCCATTTTAAAAAATTAAACATTTAATATCAATACAGAGAGCTTGGCTTATTTAGAAAAAAACCCAACAAACAAAACAACAAAAACCCCTCAAAATTCTCAGATTTGCATTAGTTAATTCTTTTAGTTTTTTACTTTATTTTTTAGTCCATCTCATTTTGGAGGATAACTCCAATTGTGGTTTTTCCACATGTCAAGAATAAATCTCTCTTTCTACAACTATTTCCTACTGTCCTTAGTTTCTGCATTTGTAGGCCGAAGAACATCTCTCAGTCTGCTTTCATATGATAGACCTTAAATTACTTGGAACCAGTTTTTGTCTTACCCTGGAGTCTTTTCTTCACCAGAACAAACGTCTCCAGTGCCTCCAACTGATCCTCCTAGGGCAGGATCTCAAGGCCCTTTTCCATCCAGATGACCACCCTTTAGATACTCTCTAACATATCTGTGTCCTTCTTAAAATGTGGTTCCCAGAGCTGGAACCAGCACTCAAAATGTGCTGGTTCCTTAATGTGGGCTTAAACCAGTCAGGCTTTTTTGGCTATCACATTGGAAAATACGGTTCAGAATCTGGAAACGGAAGAGACGAAAAGTTCAGCTACTAGTAAGAAGTCTCATTACTCTATGTCACAAATGCTTTCTTCAAGAAGGAAGGCATTAGATGTGATGATCCAATAATGTTTTACAAAAATGACTACCAAGACATTCAAGTACAGTGAAAAAGAATGCTGAGTTTAGAGTTGGAAGACATAGCAGTTAATAAGAAAAATAGCTCACATTTATCTAACACTTTTAGGTTTGCAAAACATTTTACGTGGACTATCTCATAGGATAGGATTCTCCTAGGGAGTTCATTGATGGTTTGTTCAGTTTCTTTTTCTGTGGTGGGGTTATTTAAGTATTTTACTTCCTATTCTGTTAATCTGGGCAATTTATATTTTTGTAAATATTCATCTATTTCACTAAGATAATCAAATTTATGGGCATACAATTGGGCAACCTCGTGGGATTCTCACAATCAACAAAACAATAAGGGAGGTGGGTGCTATTATTATGCGTGGTTTACAGAGGAAAAGCTAAGGTTGATAGGTGAAGTGATTTGGCTGGGTTCACGCAGCTATTAAGTCCCTAAGGCAGAAGTTTAGTAATAATAATAATTAATAATATTAATAGGTAGCACTTATATAGTGCTTTAAGACTTGCAAAGTGCTTGACATATACTTATTTCATTTGAACTCCCAAGTCCAGCACTCTTATTTATTATCTGTGAGACCTTAGGTAAATCCCTAATTCAAGGTCCTTCATATAACTGAGCCCCCCTTACCTTTCCAGACTTTTTACACCTTCTTCCCCAACACATACTCTTCAATCCAGTAACATGGGCCTCCTGGCAAACAAAACACTCCATCTCTTGGCTCTGGGCATTCTCTTTGACTGTCCCCAGTACCTGGGACACTCTCCCTCCTCTGCTCCGAGTACTGACCTCCCTGTTTTCTTTTAAGTCCCAATTAAAACCTTACCTTCAGGGACTGCTAGGTGGCACAGAGCATAGCCCTGGAGTCAGGAGGACCCGAATTCAAATCCAGCCTCAGACACTTAACACTTAGTAGTCGTGTGACCTTGGGCAAGTTACTTAACCCCAATTGCCCTGCCCTCCCCCTTCCAAAAAAGACAACACCAAACCCTTACCTTCCCCAACTCGTCTTAATGCCAGTGCCTTCCTTCTCTTATCTCCTATAGCTTGTCTATATATATACATATATATACATATATATATACATTTGTAGGTCATCTCTCTTATTAAATTGTAAGCTTCTTGAGGACAGAACTGTCTTTTGCCTCTTTTTCTATCTCTAGTGCTTAGCACAGTGCCTGGCACATAGGAGGCCCTTAGTAAATGTTGATTAAATTGAATTAAGTCACTTCATTTCTCTGACCTCAATATCTCCATCAATAAAATGAAAGAGTTGAATTAAATGACCTAGGAGGTCTACTCCAGTTCTAAATGTACGACATCGTATCTTAATAGACAGGGAAATGACAACTTACTGACCAAACACTCATTTCAGAACCTATACACAATCAGGTCATTATCATGGAGCAGCAAACATCAGACTCAACCAAGAAGATATAAAAATGAAAAGAAGGTATTCGTTGTATTTGACTATAGTGGCTGGGGCCAGACCTAATTAACTAAACTGTGAGCTCTGGAAAACGGAAAGTAGAAAAAGAAGAGAAATGGATTCTATCCAGGGGGTGCTGGAGGGAGCTCAGACTGGCTCCTGACAACCAGTTGTTACATTTTCAATGTGAGCGTTTACACATTGGACGTTAGAAAATTCTACAAATTGAGGCCTAATTTATTGTTTTGTTGATTGTCTTGACTTAAGAAAGTGATGGGGGAAATGTGCGGATTAATCTAAAAAGTCTGTTGTAAATGCTTTTCCCCCCTGGAGAGCCACTTGTTAAATATTTGCCAACATCTCTCTGACTCTATGGCATGTACCCTAAAGCCCAGGGGATGTGAGGCTTATGTGGATTGGATGTGACCCTCAGAGTGGGGCTGACCCCACATTGGGCACCATATTGCTTGGCCTTTCTCTGGCTCTCTCCCTACTCTGGAGTAATTGTGAGAAAATCAGTAAAACAAAACTTAGGTGTAACTCCCGCCTTCAAGAGCCTGTCCCTAGATGTGGATAACAGTGTCTCCCTAAAAAAGGTATCCAATGTGCAAGTGTCAAGTATGATACCCACAGGAAAAATATAAGATGCAAAAGACTCAAAGAACAAATGCAGGAAACATAATCACTCAATTAGCCCATTACGTTCATTATACATCCCTAAGAAGGTAAAGACCCATGTGATACTGTTGAGAAAATATTTCATATTCGGACCTAAATGGTCTGAGAAACCCATGAACCCAGTCAGTCAATAAAGATTTATTAAGCACCTACTATGTGCCAGTCATGATGCTAAGTGTTAAGTACACACACACAAAAAAGGCAAAAAGATAGCCCCTGCCCCTGAGTTACTCACAGTTAGATAGAGAAGACACGCAAGCAACCATACAGGAGAAACAGATAATCAACCAAGGGAAAGCACTAGAATTAAGAGGAATTGGGAAAGACTTCCTGTAGAAGGTGGTATTTTAGCCAGGATCTGAAGGAAACCAGGGGAGCCAGGAGGTGCAGATGAAGAGGAAAAACATTCCATGCAAAAGAGACAGTCAGTGAAAATGCTCAGTTAGGAGGAGCATCTTGTTTGAGGGCCAGCTCTCCTGGCCAGCCAAGACATGACTTTCTTTAGTCCTTCAGCTAGAGGATGATCCTGGTAGTAGTTATATCTTCTTCTCCAGAAAAAATATTCTCCTGCTGGCTGGATGATGCCCAGATTTCAAACTGGGAGCTCTAGATCCCATGAGGTCAACACCAAGCCTAGAAAGGGAAAAAAATGTGAAAGCAGAAGAAGGCAGGCCCAGATGGGAGGTCCAGTCAGGTACGCCTAAACAAACATGTCTTTCTCAGTCATGTGCTTGTGCTGCAAGCTGTCATTGCTGTGTGATGGGGATGGGGGCAGGGAGGAGGAAAGGGAGAATGAATCATCTCCCTTTGCTGTCTGTGAGGGAGAAAAGGTCTTGAAAAAGGGAGTAGGGCCCAAAAGAGAAAGGCAGAGCTATTTTCGCAGCTCTTAGAGCCTGAAATGGGTCTATCCTCCTGACTCTCAGTCATCAATCATCTTCACTGAAGCAATGAAGACCAATCAGGAGTTCCTTTGCCATCCCAGAAAAGTGCTTTTTTCTTAGCAAAAAGAGCACATGCTCAGCTCCATGGGAGGTTTCCAGTCTAGCAAATTAGGGGTTGCTTCGATTCCCTCCCCACCCAAGGTACACACTATTTCTCATACTTAATGTGAGATCTGCCTAAGTCAGACCATTCCAACAACATTTTTAGCTGAAATTGAAAGTGTGACAATAAACTACGAAATGGAACAGATCTTCAAGTGTTTCCTGTGTGACCTATTCATATACTTGACTCAAGTCAAATGTGTTTGGTCTCCACCACATCAGTAACCACATACTCTATGAGAAAGTAACATTTCAAAAGATTGTCAAGATGAGTAGCCAGACTTAATCAAAAACACACAGGAGAAATCTGGGCTGGAGATGGCATAATTGTAAAGGCATCCAGAGATAGATTTTCAATGAATTTCAAGGAGGGAACACACCAAAAGAACAGAAGAAATCATTACCAAAAAAAAGTAACCAAGAAGGCATAAGCAACCAATCCATCTGTCTACTTTCTCTTTTCCATAAGCAGGGATTCTTATCTCTCTACTTTCTCTTCTCTATAAGCAGGGACCCCTTCTGGTGAAGCCAATGGACCTCTTCTCTGAATAATGTTTTTAAATACAAAATACATATGATTTCAAAGGAAATAAATTATTTTGAAATACAGCTATCAAAATATTTGAAGGGAAAAGAGTTCACAGCCCCCAGGGTAAAAATTTCTAGTATAAAATCTTTACAGGATTTGTTTCTGCATTCTTAGGGAATAAGCAGACTTTCTGTGATGATTTCTTGTAGCAGATCACATTTTACAATCTTACAATGTCAGTGAGATACAGAATATATCAGATCTTCTTGTTTGTAATGCTTTTTGGTTTTTTTTAAAGCTTTCCTTCCATAGAACAAAATATAACCTTAAATGCTCTCCTCAAGCTAGTTTTTTCTGATGCATGTGTTGAAGTCATACAGAACTTTAAATTAGTTCAGGCAATAATGGTAACCTTTTTCAACAGTCTGCTGCAACATCAATTAATAAACATTTATTAAACTCTTACTATGTGCTAGGCACTATGCTAAATACTGGCTTAGAGACCAAGTACCAACGTCATAGCACAATTCTCCCAAGGTGCTCAATTCCTATTATTTCAGAAGATGTCACTCTTGGTTTTGTCATTTTATAAATTTAGAGCTGGAAGAGACCTCAGACACTACCTAATCAAACATCTTCATCATACAGATGAAGAATTGAAATTTCATCAGAGAAGTTCAATGACTAACTAAGATTATACAGATAAGCAGCTGTTCCAGGATTTGAACCCAGGTTCTCTGACTCCAAATCCAACACTCAGAAGGCATGATATAAAAAAATAAAATTAAGAGGTGAGACAGGAATGTATTGGGAGAAGGAAAGGGGGGAGAGATAGAATGGGATGGATTATTTCAAAGGCAGGAGAAGGCTGTTACAATACAGGGGAAGAGCAGGAAGGTGAAAGGGAAAGAGTCAACCTTACTCACATTGGACTTGGTTTAAGGAGGGAATAACATTTTCATTCAGTTGGGTATCTTACCCTACAGGAAAGTAGGGAGGAAGGGGATATGAAAGGGGATGATAGAAGGGAGGGAAAATTGGGGGAGAGGGTAGTTAGAAGCAAACACTTTTGAAAAGGGTCAGGGTCAAAAAAGAAAATAGAATAAATGGGGGGTGGGATAGGATGGAGGGAAATATAGTTAGTCTTTCACAATATGACTACGAAATCAATACTCATAAGAACAATTCCTTCTTAATGTAGAGGTTTAACTGAGTAAAAGAAACATACATGTTGCTCAGATTACAACATGCAATGGGAAAGATGGCCTATTGATTAGTTCCAGGGGTGGGGAACTTCGGCCCCAAGGCCACATGTGGCCTTCTAAGTCCTTGGGTGCATCCTTTTGATTGAGTCAAGTTTTATAGAACAAATCCTTTTGTTAAGGGGAGTTCTATGAAGTTTGAATTCAGTCAAAGGGCTGCACTTGAGGACCCAGAAGGCCATGTGTGGCCTCTAGGCTGTTGGTTCCCCACCCCTAAGTTAGTCCATTAGTATGTCTATATCATAAATATACACTGGAAGGGAACTCAGAGACCATCTATTCCAAACCTCTCATTTTATGGATAAGGAAACTGAGGCCCAGGGAGGCCAAGTGATTTGTCTAATGTCACAGGAAGAAAGCATTGGAGATAGAATTTGAACCCAAGTATTCTCACAGGAGCTGCAAATGGACAATGAGATGAGCTTAAAATTGAATAGGAGGAAGAGATCAGGTTGGATCACAATGGGAAATCATGATGACCTTTGAATGTTCCCAAGGTAGGCCACAAAAAGCCCATCTTTTAAATACTGATATTCTCAATATTGGTACATAGCTATGAGTCAAGGAGCACCACGAGCTCAGAAGAATTACATTTGCAGGTGCAATAAAGTTCAATGAAAAGACACAAAGCAGGTATAAGGAAGCTGCAGCCTATTGCCAATAATGAGTTGTGTATGAAAAGTAGCATGAAAGATATCATAAAGTATATGAATGATCAGTGAAGGAAGTGAGCCAATCATATAGCAAGAATGAAAGATAGTAACTGGACAGCTCTGGTGCTGTGCTGGTACCCCCCTGCCCCAAATATTAAAAAGGGGGAAAGAAATTTACATGATGACCTTATTATATATTTAAAAGGAATAGGATGACTGTTGGAGAAGATGTGGGAAAATTGGTACACTAACGCATTGTTGGTGGAGTTGTGAACTGATCCAATCACTCTGGACAGCAATTTGGAACTAAGCTCAAAGGGCAACCAATCTGTGCATACCCTTTGATCCAGCAACACTACTACTAGGTTTGTATCCGTAGTAGTACAGATTATTTATAACAACTCTTTTTGTAATAGCAAAGAATTAGACGCCCATCAATTGGGGAATAGCTGAACAAGTTGTGCTAATGATTGTAATGAAATACTATTGTGCTTTAATAAATGACAAGCAGGCAGATTTCAGAAAAATTTGGAAAGACTCACATGAACTGAAGCTGAGTGAAGTGAGCAGAACCAGGAGAACATTGTATACAGTAACAGTAACATTGTACGATGATCAACTATGATTGACTTAGCTCCTCTTAGCAATACTATGATCCAAGGCAATTCCAAAAGACTCATGATGAAAAATATCCAGAGAAAGGAATGATGGAGTCTGAATGCAGATCAAAGCATTCTATTTTCACTTTTTGTGGGTTTTTTTGGTATTTTTTTCATTTTGTTCTATTTCTTCTTTCACAACATGACTAATGTAGAAATGTTTTACATGATTACACATGTATAACCTATGTCAGACTGCTTACCATCTCAGAGAGGGGGGAGAGAAAGGAGGGAGGGAGAAAAAATTTGAAACTCTAAATCTTTAAAGAAATTAATATTGAAAACTGTCTTGATAAGTAATTGGAAAAAATAAAATACTATTAAATAAAAAATAAAATAAAAAAGGAATAGAGAGTTGTATATAATAGATTTGCAGTTTCATGTACAACCATCTTTTTATTATACTATATTAATGATAATGCTTGTTTTATTCCATCAATTAAAAGTAAAATAAAATAATTTTAAAAACTACAGAACTCCTCCAGTATGTTGGCTGGGTCATCTTTGGAGGATTTATAGAAAAACACAGACAGGAATAATTCTGTATTAAAAGTTTAGAAAGGTTGCATCTGTGGAAGGAGATTTCATAATAATCTAATCATGGTTCCATCAAAGTATGGGAGTATTTTGATTCTATTTTAAAGAAGAAATCTATGATTTTTATGTAAACAAATACATCTATCTCATTTCCAGCAATTTTTTTCCATTTGTTAAATAGGTAAAATGAATATATCATTCTGCTATCAATACTTTCAGTTCAGTATTAGGCAGATAGTCTTTGGACAACAGCCAAGAATAATGATGTTTCCCAGCCTCCTCCTGCATTATTTAAAGTAGTGGTTTCCAAAACGGGGATCCTGTGACCCCAGTGGGCCATAACGTGGCTCCAAGGGGGCTGTAGCATGCTCCCATGGAGTAACCAATTAGGCAAATGGAAAGATGGGTTGCATCCTATCCTTTCCAGGAAGGCCATTCACATAGTACTGTGTGCTTCGCACATAGTAGGTGCTTAATAAAATACCTAAATTCAATTAAAATTAATTAAATTTTAAAAATTGCTTATTGATGTTTCTTATGACCCAAATATTTAAAATTTTTTGTGGCTTTAACATATGTGTAGGGGCTCCCAATATAACCTTAACTGCCCCCTGCCTTATTAGCCAATTAGCCTCCTCTTCCTCCAACTCTCCTCTCAATCCCCATCCTCCTGCTACTGGCTTCTCATGACACTGCAAACTCCCAACCCTCTTCTCTTTTGCTCCAGGTGTGTGTTTATGAGGTAATAAGGATTAAGGCACCAAAACTAGCAGCTTTATAGGCAAAATTGTAACCTCCTCCCAATGTACCTATACTTTGCTCCCCAGTTCACCTCTTGGTTGTGGCTGACGCCTTTCAATGGACTTCCAGTTCCGAGGCACACCTCCAATCAACTCCACCTCCTCACTAAGATGGCCATAATTGAGAAAGGTTAGAGTGAACAAGTTTCAACTGCCCAGGGCTCTTTG
The DNA here is from genome assembly GCA_028627135.1 of Pseudochirops cupreus. NCBI lineage: Eukaryota > Metazoa > Chordata > Mammalia > Diprotodontia > Pseudocheiridae > Pseudochirops > Pseudochirops cupreus. The sequence continues at coordinate 141,597,563 of CM053582.1, forward strand.
GACAGGCAACCCACCATGGTCTTAGGACATTTGCCCATAGAAAGTAGTTGGTCCCCAAGAGGTAAAAAGAGGGACTAATGCAGCTGCTTAGGAAGTATGTTGCCCCTCCCCCATCAGAGACTTCCTTCAGCACACAGCCTTTTTACACTATTTTACTCTCACTGTGCACCTGGTGATATAGCTAAGAAAAGGTTTGAGTTCAAATCCAGCCTCAGACTCTTAACTAGCTGTGTAACCTTAGAAAAGTTCCTTAACCTCTGTTTGCCTCAGTTTCCTCATATGTAAAGTGGAGATAATGATAACACCTACTTCATAGTGTTGTTGTGAGGATCAAATGAGATAATAATTATAAAGTGCTTCCTGGTGCTCTGTCAATTTTCAAAAGAGCACAAGGCTGCAATCTAGTCCCTTCTATCCCCAGGGCCCCTTTACAAAGGCAGGACAGTATAAACATAACAGGGACAGAAATAAGAACAGGGTCATGTGCTCACAGCTTCATGCAGACCTGAGAGGGTGGAGAAGGAGGGCTTCCTTTTGTTCTCTCTCTCTCTCTCTCTCTCTTTTGGAAGGTGAGGTGGGGAGGGGAACCCTATGCCAAGCCCCCTAATCCTCCCACATTACCTCCCTACTTCAGTCACTTTCCCTACATTTCCCATACAACCCAGAAGAACAGGGTGCCAAGTCAGCTGGCGATAAATAAAGTCCTGCCCGTTGCCATATAACGTGAGTTCGGTGCTACTTTAATAACAGTATATGCTCAGCTTTACAAACTGTATATCATGTACACTTTATAATCAGTGGCTAATTATACAGTAAGATGGCTGTAATTACCCCCATTTTGATAGCAGAAATGGAGGCAGAGTAATCTTCTTAAAGCCAGTGAATAACAGCAAGAAAATCAGGAAACCCAAGAATTCTGACTCACCTTTTCCTTCAGTTCCTATGAAGGAACCCAGACACAGATTAACTAACTGCTTAAGAAAGCCCCAAGTTCAACCAGTCCACCTCTCTTTCTCTGCCACCTGACTCCACCATCACTTGCAGTATGGTGAAGCCATCTCCAGCACCATCAGTTTTACACTGAGTGTCCAGAATTGAAATTCACCTCACCAGACATTCCCAACATTTCAAGAACAGTCATTACTGTCTATGAGTAAATAGTGATTCTGCTTTCAGGACATTGTTCATCTCTAACCCTTATTTCTCTTTCGGTTTTTCTTTATTTTTCTTTCTATGAACTGAATAAGCAGACTGTGGAGGGACTTTCCATTCTGGTCACTGATAAGAGTTTAGGCAGAATCATCTTTGGAGCAGAGAATGCACATTGCTTTCCCGATAACAGGAGGAAGGCACCCATATGGTGACCTTTCAAATTTCAAAGTGAAACGTGGCTAGGCTGATTTTATTCTTCTGCCATGCTGGCATTTTACAACTTACATCTGTCAGTACTGACTTTAACATTTTAAAAATATAGGCCTGAAACAAAAACTCGAAATATGGTGGTGGCCCATCAATTAGGGAATGGTTGAATAAATCATGATATACATTTGTACTGGAATGCTATTGCCCTATGAAAAGGGATAAATATGAGGAATTCAGAGAACTATGGGAGGATTAGAAAAAACTGATTCAGGGTGAAGAAAGTACAACAAAGAGAATAATATAAACAATGACTACAAAAACAACACACACACACAAACACACACACACACACACACACACACACACACACACACACACACAAAACCAAAAAAGCATTGAAATATAGCTGAATGTCAGATTGATTTCAAGGTCCATGCTTGGTCCTGAAGAACTAATGAGCTAATGATGCACTTACCTTCTCCCAGAAAAAAGGTAAGGGACTATAGAGTTTTATTTTATTTATTTGTTTTAAAGAATGACTCAATGGAAAGAGGGATTGTTGGGGTATGATGCTGGTTTTAAAAGTAAAAGTTTCAGTTCTGGACACCCAATGGAAAATTGTGTTTAACCCTTATTGCCCTTTACAATGGGAGAGGCTGGGAGCAGTAACGACACTGGCCTTGAGGCAGACAAAAATTAAGTGAAGGGCTTGCTTGAGCAATTAATTAACAATCAAGTTTTTAAACCACTTAGACTTCTGGTTAATAATAATATGTGTCAATAAACTCCAGTGGCTCCCTATTGGTTCCAGGAACCAATACAAAACACTCTGGCATTCAAAGCCCTTCATAACCCAGCCCTCTCCTATCTTTCTAGTCTTAGTACATCTTACTTCCTGACACATACTCTTTGATCTAATAACATTGACTTCCTGCTGTTTGGTGAGCAAGACACTCCATCTCTTGACTCCAGGCATTTTTTCTGATTGTCCTCCGTACCTGGAACATTCTCCCTTCTTAACTCGACCTACTGCCTTCCTTTAAGTCCCAATTAAAATCCCATCAGAATTCTACAGGAAGCCTTTCCTAACTCCTTTTAATTCTACTGCCTTCCCTCTGTTCATTATTTCATATTCATCCTGTATATTGCTTGCTTTGTAAATATTAGTTTCCATGTTGTCTCCTCCATCAGATTGTAAACTCCTAGAGGGCAGGAACTGTCTTTCACCTCTTTGTATTCCCAGCGCTTAGCACAGTACTTGGCACATGGTAGGTACTTAATAAATGTCTTGATTACTTGTAAGTCAGTTTGAGAATTCCTGCATGAACTTGTCCACATTTTCCTTTTTTGATAGACAAGCTCAAAACTATTGAGCATCATTTATATGAAGTATAAAGGGCTTCCTCATCCATTCCAAGTTTTAGTAGATGGCTTCATGAGTTGCGGTGTTACCCCTCAAACACCACATAGACACACACAAATTCATTACCTAACAATCACCTCATCTTCTGATGATGAGCCTCCCCAAATTTTGGGGCACTCTCCTTTGATGATGGTCCATAGCCAATTTGAGACTCAACATTTTGCAACATGATAATACTGGCCAGAGATTGAGTTTTGATGACATAGCTTTTGAGAATGCATTGCTACCTCCAAGCCAGCACGAAGCACTGGAAATGGCTAATATTCTTTTACCCTTTTCCCAATGCAGCTGAATTAGTTTTCTTTTTTGGTTTGTTTTGTTTTCTTGTGTTTGACTTCTTAAGAGAAAAACACATTCTAGAGGAAACAATGATTTGATATAGTAGAAGGAATATTGGCCTAGAAACCTATAGGAAGATTTAGTTTTTTACCTATCTTGTGTGACCTTGGTCAATTCACTTAACGCAGTACCTGCTGGCTCAACATTCTACAATTTACTAAGACCAAAGGCAAAAGAATGAGTGTTGCAAATCCTCAGAGTTATTCTTAGCAGACAGTCACTCATGAGTGGAACACCAGTCTTATGATTAATATAATATTAGAAACTATGGAGATCATATATTATATGTTATCATAGAGAACAGATATAGAACTCACTTATTCTCTACCCTTTATTTTACATATGCAGAAATTGAGGCCCAGAAACTTCAAATAACTTGCCCAAGATCACACAGTTATTTAATAGAAGAGCTAGACAAGACCTGTCCCTCCCACCCCCACCCACCATCTCCCAATCAGGAGCAGTTTTCATTCTATCACACAGTGGCTGTAAGCTTTTTAAGGACTCAGAGTTAGAGGGACAAATGGATCAGAGAGCTTACGCTTGGCAAACTGAGACATGGGCAAGGGTTAGACAGATTGTGAATTTCATAATGAATAAATTTTTAAAATTCTTAAAAGTATTCAATGAGGGTATCAATCTAAGTTAATTAACTTGGGGAAGAGTATAATGCAGTTAGAAAATTGGGGAATTTATACTAAATTTAAGATATGCGTGGGGAACTATTTGCCTCCTACACAAAAGTTCTGATTTGAAAGTAAAAATCCTTTCTTGCTACTGAGTTGGGAGAATTGATTCAAATTCTGGATGTCTAAAATTAAAATTTATCCATATACACCAAACAGATCAAAGTATTGACAGCAGGAAGTGACTAATTGGAACAGAGATCTTTACCCATGCAGAGCAGTGAAGACATTTCATTACAATGTAGGAACTTGTAATGAGAATTCTGGCACATCTCCAGGTAATTAAACACTTCTTTGGGGGAAAGCAGGCAGTCCTATAGCAGTGACATAATGGCCCAGTCAGAAGTCTGACGCTTTTGCTCTTTGTTACTTTGTGAGAACTACTTAGGAGGTCTTTACACCCAAGGGGAGAATGGGGAGAGGAGAGGAGAGGTGGTAAGGCAGGGAATCTTGCTTATTCTCTATTGATTTTTCTACTTTCTCTATGTAGATCAGGGATCTGGGAATAATTAACCCTCAGAGAATGTAGTAATTTCTGAATAAACATGATTTTTGAGGGCCCAATGTGTTTTGAGGGCCCACTGAAGGCAAAACACTATTCAAAGTCATGGGGAATATGAGAAAGCAATAACCTTTGGTTAATGGGTAAATTCTGCAAATTTAAAGTGTTTAGTTAAAGTAGTTGTTTATAAACACAGTGCTTTAACAGTCTTAGAAACCTCTCAAAATATTCTGCAAAGATCCTGGGTCGAATTAGTGGTTTCTATTTCAGCTGAATTATGGTTTGAGCTTGTGAGTTTTTTATAAGCTCTGGGTCCCAAGATTTATAGGGACAGCTGTATAGTAAGATGAACCAAGATATGTTGGAGCCATTCATAACAATATCAGTTAGACAGCTGATTTAGAAAAATAAAAGCAAAGGGCTCTGAATCAATAAGTACTAGAGATATTTTCTTCTAAGACAAAAAAAAATGTTTACTGTTTTGTAAGTTGCTGGTTTCAATATTTTTTTCAGTGAAGAAATTAAATTAATTCTACACTTTTGATCAAGTCCAGCTGACAGTAAATTTTCTTTATTTTTTTAAAAATAAAACTGAGTACGAACTTTTATTTTTGACGCCTAAAAATAAGAAGTCAGGATTTAGAGCTGAAAGGGGTTTTAGAGATCACTAAGTCCAAACCTTCTCATTTTACAGATGAGAAAACTGAGATGGAGTGACTTGACCAAGGTCACACAGATTATAAGTGAGACAGGAAGGATTTGAGCTTAGGCTCCCTTGTTCTTTCCATTTTCATGTTATTTTCCCTACCTCTCATTCATCATACAGAGGGTCATATTGTGTTGTGTGAATAGATATCTGCCCATTTAGATACCTTCTCTGTGCCTCTATTTTCTCTACAAAGCAAATTTTGGATAATCTCATTTAACTGTGTTCCTTTCCTTCCTTCCCTCCTCCTTTCCTTTCTTCAATCCTTTCCTCCTTCCCTTCCCTCCTCATTCTCTTCCTTCCTTCATCCCTCCCTCCCTCTTTTCCTCTCTCTCCCTCCCTCTTTCCTCTCTTTTCTTCCTCCCTCCCTTCCCTCCTTTCCTCTCTTCTCCCCTCCCTCCCTCTCTTCCTCACTTCCTTCCTTCCCATCCTCCTTCCCTTCCCCATTCCTCCCTCCCTCCCTCCTTCCTTCTCTTCCTTCCTTCCTTCCTCTTTCTCCCTTTCAAAGATAACCTTTTCAGCTCTCTGCTTGCCCAGGTATTGGACAGCTACATATGTACAACAAATAAAAAGACTTTTCTGACTGCCCACCAAAACCAATGAAGACAAAAGCATGGAAGGTATTGATGAAGGCAGTAGTCACAAAGGCAAGAATGCTGTTTTCAGGACCTTCTCATCAGCCAAGCCCTTTGCTTCCGTTACAGGCTGCTCTGTTATTCAGTAGCAATTTACTTCAAACTTCTTTCTATTTCATATACTAGACAGAAGCATATGGCCTTGAACTTCAAATACACATAAAAATGTACTAAAATGATCTATGATATTTTGAATAGAGCCATTTGAATGTGAGTGCCTCTGGGTGTTATGGAAAGCCAAGTACCATTCACCTTAGCCTAATCTGATATTTGATACCATAGTCCATCAGCTAGTCTCCTAGGGGACTTGCTTGGTCTCCTGGTTGTGGTTTTCTCCTCTGTTGATCAGTGCATCAACTCTCCTTGTACTGCTGAGGTAGTATAAAATCAATGAAGACTTTTAGCCTGGTATCTCCAGTGAGGATCATTGGCTGTCTGTAGGATTTTCCTAGTGCAGGCTGGGACATGACCTTGGTCTTCTTCAGGCTAGCTGCCAGATCATATCTCTTTATTGCCTCTAATCTCTGCCACGACTAGTATATTTGTGCCCAGGGAGCACAATCATTGCCATGCAATAGTGAACTGTCTTAATTTTCAGGGGCTTAGGGAAATGAGATAATGACATGGAAGGTTTGAAGAGTTAAAAAGTGTGATAGAACCAGAAGGGAACATTATGCTTACTTGTTTTGAACAGTATCAAGCATAGCACAATGCACGAACAGGCACTTAAACGTTTTTGATGATGAAGGACTCTTAAAGACATTTTCAGCCCATTAAATTTCACTGACTATAGCATATTCTAACAGCTTCAAGTTTCTTGTTATGGCCTTAGCATGGTTTTGCAAAGCATACGGGAGACAATAACAAAACCTGTTCCATCAGCTGACTTTACTCCTTTAATGGGAAGTGGTTCCAATATGGTGTTTTCCACTGACCCAATTGGCCACATTCAGAAGAGTGCAGATGTAAATACAAACCGGAAGAATGCAAAAGATGGAAAATTCAAAGTTAGGATTCTTCTAGCAACATGGAACCACATTCTATGGTCTGCATACTATAATAAAACTGCTGAATTTTCCACTGATTTTTTAAAAACACCCCAAAGTTGATGATTTTTATGCTTAGGCTCAGTTATTAACTTCACTTTGGCATTTTAATTTTCTGACTTTGTCATGTTTATATTCTCAAGCTGAAAGATGCTAGGTTTTTTTCTTTTTGGAGGGGTGAGGTGGGGCTAAATTTGATTCTGTCACATTATATCTTCCCTCCATATGTGAAGCTTACATTGAATTTCCTTGGGGGGAGGGGAAGAGAGAGAGAGAGACAGAGACAGAGACAGAGAGACAGAGAGAGACAGAGAGAGAAGGAAGGGATAGAGAAAGGAAAAATGAGAAAGAAAAAGAATAAGAAAAGAAAAAAGGAAAGGAAAAAAGAAAAGTGAAAAGAGAAGAAAATAAGGAAGAAAAAAAGAAATGTTGAGAATAGCTTTCCCAGGGGGTGGCTAGGTGGCTAGGTGGCACAGTGAGTAGAGCACCAGCCCTGAAGTCAGGAGGACCTGAATTCAAATCTGGCCTCAGACACTTGACACACTTACTAGCCGTGTGACTTTGGGCAGGTCATTTAACCCCAATTGCCCTCCAAAAAGCAAAAAAAAAAAAGAAGAATAGCTTTCTCTTCTAACTCTCCTACATAGAAGAGTCCCTAAAGTGCCCTAAGAACTCAGCTCTAAAATTTTTCCAATATGTATTCTCAACTGTGTCCTTTAAAGATTCATAAATTTAAAACCTAAATGTATGCTTTTGTTCTTGTCCTCAGCAGTAATTAACACATGGCCAAGCTTTAGTTTGTTTGAATTAAAAGAGTATACAAAAAAGTAATTTATGTTTTTGAAGTTTTTTTTTAACCTCTTGGTAATGCAAACACCTTCATTTTTTCATTAGTTTACACTTCAAATTCTATCTCTGGGCTAAGTTCAATTATTATAAAATGCTAAAAAATATTTCCAAGTATATTCATACATGAGGAAAAATTAGTCTGAAAGTGATGTGAATGATGTATAGAAAGAGGAACAGAGACTGAGGCAGAAATACTAGTTAAGAAGCTACTTAAACAGTCTAAGCAGGTGGTAATGAGATCCTGTACTGTGTAAGCAGTTGAGACAGAAAGACAGACAGATAGCCAGAGACAGATTCAGAGAGGCAGAGAGAGAGGAGGTCAGATGTGATACATATGGCCAGATAGAATTTACACTGATTTATGTAGATTGGATTATATATTTATTGAGGACAGAATGTCCAGGACCAAAGGGGTGCCAATGCAACTAGATAGGGAGTTGGGATGGTTAATATTCTAATGGCATAAAAGGGCATTGCCTTGAAGGATGCTGTGCATAAGAAAAGCTGTCATTGACCCACTGGTGCTGTCCCCTCCATGGTATTAGCTAAGGGTGGCAGTATGGGGCAGTGGAAAGATCTGTAACATGGAAGCCAAAGGAACACTTAATATCTGTGTGACCTAAATCTGTGTTGTCTAAACAAGTCACTTCCTCTGTCTGGGTCTAAGTTTCTGATGTCTCTAAAATGGGGTGTTTGGAAAGATAGACTAGTCTCTAGATGACCTGTAAGATTCCTTCCAGTTCTAAACCTATATTTTCCAATCACCTTTTGATCCAGGCTCTTCAATTATGTCCCACCATTCCCCCTCTCTTCCCCTTTCCTAACTCTGATTGTTTCTGGTTCTTTGTTGAATTGTTTCAATCGTCCCTTACTCTTTGGGACCCCATTTGGGGTTTTCTTGGCAAAGAGACTAGAGTGGTTTTCCAATTCTTTCTCCATCTCATTTTACAGATGAGGAATTGAAGCAGACAGGGTTAAGTGTCTCACCCTGGGTCACACAGCTAGTAAGTATTTGAAGTAATATTTGAACTCAAGTCCTCCTGACTCCAAAGCTGGCACTCTATCCACTGAGTCACCACCTAGCTGCCCTTTTGATTCTTAATTACCATAAAAAGTGATGCTATAAATATTTTGGTATATGTTGGATTTTTCTTCCTGTTTTTGCCCTCCTCGGAGCATACAACTGTCAGTTGTTTTGAAACTACCCACTATCATTCTGAAGACGAAGAGTGTGTCTTCATTGTGTTGAGTTCAAGAGAGACAGGGTAGCTGTAGTGAGATGTAGTGAAGGTATCACAGTCATGGAGAGTTATGGTTCCACTTCCACTGAGATTTGATGTTTTAGTTAGTTCAATCAGATGCCTAAAGAATACATAGCCTGTATTTGCTTCAAGAAAGTGACATTCGATTGTGTGGCTGATGCAGTCTGCTCAGGGCTATGAGAGTAGTCATCTAGAAGACCAGAGCTGTGGTGATCACTAGGGAATGTGCCTGCCAGGGATGCCCCCAGCCTCCAGGTTATGCTGTTAACTGCCTACCTGAGTCACCGCTTACTTACCTAGGTACTCCCCTCCCCTTAGGGCAAGCAGCTTCTTCAGAGGCCTCAAATACTGACTCAAACCCAGCCTCTCCAGAAAGCCTTCCATGACCAATCTTATCCCGATTATTCCTTTACTCAGAGCGTCGGCCACACGTATCTATTAGCTTATGCTGTATTAACTTGCCCTTTTTGAATTGTTGTTCTATAAAAGTGAATTCCTTTCACGTGTATTTGGTCTCTCCAATTCCATTGTAAGCTCTGAATGAGTTCAGAAACAAATATTCTTTGCTATCAAGAATATTTGTTTCTGAACTCATTCAGAGTTTTCCCTATAGTGCTCTGTACATTAGTCACTCATAAAGGTTATTGATCTGATTTTTCATGCATTTGTTCATTCAATTAACATTCATTTAATAAATGTTTATTGAGTACCTTTTCTCTGTGGACACCATTTTTATTTCTTTGTTCCTTTTTTGTTCTCTTTCATTCTATCCTTTCCATCTTCTTTTTGTAGGTTAACCTAGTCCTTCTAGTTCCTAGGCTTTCTCTTGTCCTTTATTTTACTTAAGAGCTGTTTCATTTCCCCCCATTCACTTGTTCTATTTACATGTTCATTAGATTGTGAGTTCTTTGGGTGCAAAGACTGTCTTTTGCTTTTTTTTGTATCCCTAATGCTTGGCACAGTGCATCATACACAGTAGTTACTTAATACATGTTTCCTAATTGATTGATTGATCTATTGATTGCCACTGGGAATTTAAAAGTTCACACAAAATATGCAAAAGTAATTAAAAGCTAAAACATTTCCCTTGGCATGCAAGTATTCTTTGTTTCCTTAAAACCTGGTTTTGTAATCCCTTTTATAAAATCTTGCCCTTTTTTAAGGTAAAACTCAGAAACAAATCTCTTATTACAATCATCTTCACATCCAGTGCAGAGGACCAGTAGCCAGTGGATCTGAGAACTGGTCCTAGTTCCATCACTCTCTATGTAGCCACAGAAACTAGTCACTTATAAGTTCTCCAGGTTTCAATTTCCTTATCTGTAAAATAAGAAAAATGAATGGGTTGATCACTAAGGTCAGCTCCAGCTGAACAATCCTGAGATGGTCATCCCCTTCAAGGGCAACAAACATTTGTCTATCATCATTGTTCATAGGGCCCTGGGTTCAGGTACATGAAGTCCATGGCTGAACCACAAGGTGGGGTCAGAACTGGACCGAGAGAACCCTGCTATGGTGAGTGGGGTCATGGCTCTGAAGCAAACAGCTGGCCAGTAAGAGAACTTTTTGCTAGTAATCAGAAGTGTGGATAGCCAGGAATCAACTTTAAGTAGTATCCAAGTGACTTGCAGTGAATGGTTTTATTGATATGCTTTAAAAAAAATCTCTGTTATTTCCGTATGATTGTTGTTCTCTACTTCTAATTGAATTCACTTCTGGAATAGAAAACACAATTAAAACTCACACATCAGCTGTCCGACACCCTCTGCTCTACCACCTCTTTACAAAGAAGAAGGAGGTAAATGTGTACAGTAGAAAGAGTGGTGGATTTGGAAAATCTAGGTTCAAATTCTGACTTTGTCACTTATTACCCATGTGACCGTAGGCATATCACCTAACCTATCTGGGCCTTAGTTTCCTCATCTGTAAAAATGAAGAGGGTAGATTAGATATCCTCCATGGTTCCTTCCAATTCTAAATCAGTGATGTTATGATTCTATGATTAATCACTTTAATGAATATGGATTTCTTTCTTTTTTTTTCAATAAATACTGTTTTTAAAGAAAATGCTCCCTGAGTTGGTGCTAAAGTTGGGGCTGGAGGTAATCTCACTGATTCTACTAACCTACTTAACTTTTATCAGGAGGGCTGGATCTGACTGATGTTCTTACTGACCATATAGGGGGAAAATGTGCATTTCCTTAATAATATTTGAAATGAGTTGGCAAAGGCAGTCTGAGTGAGATGAGATTAAAGATGAATTGAAAGATGTCTCAGCCTGCCAAGATGTGAGGTCAGACCCTTAGATCTTTTTGTTCTTGTTACAATTGGTGACATTACTGAAGGGGAACGCTGGATAAGGTGATCCCTTTTATTTTAGACAGTAAGCTATTCATTAGAAACACAGTGTTCTTAACAGAGGCAGCCGCTGCAGAGAAGTGAAGGACAATCACTTTTTTTTAAGTATCTCTGTGGTTTTAAATGTTTTTTTCTGTGGTGTGATAATGATCCTGAGACCTCCACTGGCTGCTGAATGCTAAACCTCTATTAGGTTTTGGAAGAGTAGGAGTGAAAGAACTCTGAAGAATAAAGTAGAAGATTTTATTTAGTTTTTCAAGCTCAGCCTGAATTTTCCTTTGAAAGAATCAACAGAGACCTTTTAAAAGTATGTGAACCCTGATGACTATAGGGAAAGATGCAAGTAGTTTCCCTGATAGGTGGTACCATTTTTTTAGTCAGTTTTTTAGTCAGTTCATCCCCTTTCTTCCTGATTTAACTAAAATAGTCCCCTTCATATATGGGTCCTTTTGAAAAACTACCCTAGGTTCTAGGCCCTTGGTGGGCCTATATCCACTCAAAAGCCCTCACCTTAGGGGCCCTCACCACTTAGATCATTGTTATCTGACTGTCAGATGCTACAGTAGTTCAAACAAAAGACATTTTAGTAAATAGAATAACAAGGTACTCTACTCCCATCCAATTGTAGTTCCCTATACCATGTAAATCATAGATCTGGACCCAAAAAAAAGGATGTGGATAGGGAATAACACACAAACAATGATAACCATAATGTGTAATACATGATAAATATATTAGTGCAGTGAAAAACAAAGAGCTATATGATAAGCATTATTAAGGAACGGCATTTTTCTCTTTATATAATAATAAATGAAAATATCAGCCATCGTTACTGATAAAGGTAAAAAGCTATCAAAATCAAAGAGACTTCTTCTAGTCCTAAGATCATTAATAGCTTAATGAGGTTTTTCTTTAAAAACTATATTTGTTACCAGTATGGCCAATCTCAGCAGAGAAGTGGTGGATTATAGGTTGTCGGACATAGTGTGTTGATTCACTTAACTGTGTAATACTTTGTTTATAAGGGGAGATTCTATTGGAGCAAGCACTGAGAAATACAAAAGAGCATGTCATTGCTACTAGAGAGATTGGGGAATACTTCATGAAGAAGGTGGCATCTGAGTAACCATTTAAAGGACAGGTAGTAATCCATCCAGTGAATATCGGGGAAAGGGACATTGAATACAATAAGCAGAGGTGGAAGAGTATAGTAATAGTCCAGGCTGGCATGAAGAAGGGTTGTACTAGTAAGGTGACAATGGCAATCTAAGCGAGGAGAAAAATGTAATAGATATTATAGAGATGGAATTGAAAGGACTTGGTAAGTGATTGGATATGAGAGGTAAGGAAAGGCAAAGAATCAAAGTTAATGCCAAGGGGTGATGGTTTAGGCGATGAGAGGGATGAGGCGAATGGTGTGACAATAGGTAGTAGTAGTGAAGTTAGAAGGGGGAGCAAAGAGATCCAGCAAGATAATGGAGTGAGAGGTAACATAAGAGCCACGCTCCCAAATACCCCTCACAAGAACAGGGATAAAGATGTTTCCAAATAAAAAGGGGAAGGTTGAAAAGAAGGGAAGGAATCATTGAGTCTCAAAAGATAATAGACTCTCAGATGAGGAAAAGGAAATGATAAAAGAATAAACAAATGGGGGAAAAATCCTCTAGCATAATGAATAAATATTCTAGATTAAACGCTTGAAGAGAAGCTACTGGAAGGAAAAAATAATGAATTAACTTCAACAGCAGCCTAGAAATATAGCCAAAATCAGAATGGGACACAACTGATTGGGTATTAATCACTTCAAAGAAAAATAAGAAGCAATTCACATTTGTAAAAAAGGATTTATCATCATTTAGAGAGGAAGAGGATAACGAAAATCAACAACATAAAGATGATAAGGGAAATATGAATAAAACATGGAATCAGTGAGAAATAAAATTATTTTGCTAAAAGGTAGACAGGCAAATGATAGAGCAAGAATCGAAGTTGGATCAAAAGACAAGTCAGCTCAGGAATTCTTGAAGTAAAGACGGCAGAAGTGGAGGACAGAGCTTAGAGAAGGAGTGTAAGAATATTGGGGTCCCAAAAATCATTCTGTTGTAGTGTTTGTTCTAGCTCTCTTTTCCAGACTGATCTTCCCCCAGGGCTCCAGGGGATAGCCCTGAGTTGGTCCCTATTGCCATTGGCTTGAGTCCCTATGACTGCTTTCCTCCTATTATTAAACTCTAGTGACTAGCCCTTCAGTTCCATTTAACCACTTGAGATCGATTTGTTTTTTACAAAGGGATATTTACTTCAAAGGTGTAGCAAAAATAAATGGGCAAACCTTCCTCTCGCAACACCTAAGAGGGCATACCCTCCCCTAAACCCCCTCAATCTCTTATGGAAAAGGCTCAAGAATTAGCTCAGTTTTTGCCGAGCATCAGTCTCCCCTAGTTCATGCCCAGATGCAGCATGACCACCGAATGAGGCTACATCTCAGCTACTGCTGGGTTGGGGTCCCTAAAAGTTACTTTAAAAGTTTGCTCCTTGATTCTCAGGGTATTGATTTTGTGCTCTCTGGGGAACCTGGCCTAGACACCAACATTTGTAGATTCCTGTGGTTTTTCTTTTCCAATCTTTCAAAACTCTAAAGGTCAGAGAATCCTCTCTCTTAACAATGGAATGGAAAAGAACAAATGTAAAGGCCTAGAATCGAGGCCTTTTCACTGGTGTCATTCAAGTGTCTTAAGAGAATAGAGGGCCCTAAGGTGTTTCCCTTCATAGTATGATCTGCCACTATATATCATAGGCAAAGAAGTCATTGAATGGGGGCGGCTAGGTGGCACAGTGAATAGAGCAACAGGACCTGGAGTCAGGAAGAGCCGAGTTCAAATCCAGTCTCAAACACTTAACACTTTACTAGCTGTGTGACCTTGGGGAAGTCACTTAACCCTAATTGTCCTGCCTTCCTCCCTCCAAAAAAAAAAACAAACAAAAAAAAGAAGTCATTGAATGAGAGGAAGAGAGGCAGCTGAGGCAGACTGAGGCTGAAGCTGCTTCTAGGTCCAGCTATGCAGTGAATTGAAAAAGGTGCCTCCAAACCACATGATTAACAGACTGGTACCACGTACAGGCTACCTATGCATGCCCTACACTCCACAGTCTTTCCAAGGCATGCTCCTTGCACATCATTATGATTCTCCCAGAAACAAGAGCCTTAACTGCTCTTCTTGGGGAGGCTAGATCAGCTGAGCCAAGTGATGGGCTCTGCATATGTACCAGAACCTGATTACAGTAAAAAAAGATCTAAACACTGTTCCCCCAGGAAATTTAACAAAGAGTGTCGATTCAAGTTACACCAGATTATTCACCTCATCTGAGGAAAGAAAGAAAAGACAGAACGTGATGTCTCAAAAGTCGAGGAAAATTAAATTTCATTCTAGAAAACTTCTTCCAGAAAGACTAGGAGTAATATCTGAAGTACATTGTTAATTATCCACCTAAAATATTTCCAAGCATTTCAACTGGAAAAGGAAAGCTTTGCCTTTGATGCAAAGGAACAAAACTCTGTGAATTCCTTAAGAATCCCTTAAGTGAGAATATCTGATATGGAAATCAGCAATGAACTTAAGATAAAATCTGAACAATGTAAAAGTGTGTCTGGTGGGGTGGGAGTAGGAAGTAAGAGTCCTGTCTTGTGATTTCATTCAAGTAAGAACTTTTGATGCAGAAAGTCCCTTCACTGATACAGATTGGCAACATATTCCTAATATACAGTCTTAGATAATTACCTGGGGTGCAAATAGGTTAAGTGATTTATTAGTGTAATCCTTCCAGGTAGTGCTTGTGAATGAGACAAGCTAACTTTCAAACACTCCTTAGCTTGGTCTGGGGAAGAACTTACTGCTGCCTCCCTTTGTGGAGGTATGACTTCCTTTCTCAGCAACTCACTCTCTCCTTCCTTCACGGGGATGGAGGTTTCTTAGCAAATTACTCCCCTGTAGGAGCATGGCTTTCCTTTAAAGCCTAGCATGACAAAATGAGCATCCTTTTTGATCTTATTTAGCCATTTGCAGGGTTCTTAAAAAAAAAAAAGCAATACTATCCCTCATTTCAAAGCATGTCACTCCGCTGAAACGGATTAGGCTTATTCAGATCAAGTTTACAATTTTGACTGATTTATTGTTGTGCTAATTCAATCTGATTTTGTCTGATAAAGATGTCAGGGTATAGAGCATCTTGTTGATTACATTAATTGGGGTTAAAGGGCATGGGATACCACTCTTACAGATAGTTGACATTTATATAGTATTTCACATACACTTATTTTATTTGATCCTCACAATAACCTTGTGTGAGAAGCAATGTGATATAGTGGATAGAGAATTATCCTCCCAGCCAGAAAGATCTAAATTCAAATAATGCCTCTGAAACCTACTGCCTATGTGGTCCTGGGCAAGTCACTTAAACTCTCAGTGTTCTAGTAAACTATAAAACTATAAGTTGCAGAAACAGGGCCAACCTACATTCATAGAGGGTGCTTCTTTACCTGGTAATTCCCTGTATCATTGATATCATGGGACCAGCCCCTATTCCTAAAAACTTTATATGAAATGGATTCACAATTATTCCCTTTTTACAGATGAGGAAACTGGGGCTCAGAAAGATCAAGTGATTTGCCCATGGTCATAACTGTCAAAGAAAGGACTTCAATTAAAGTTGTTCCTACCTCTAACTTCAGTAGTCTTTCCTTCCTATCCGGTCAATTGTATTAGCTCAGCCACTATCTTCCACAAGGTGACACAATGCCATTCTGGATATGCTGTTGTTGGTGCTGGTGGTGGTGGCGACACTGTTACTGTTGCTGTTATTTTAAGAGAAGTCAAAGGTTCATAGGCTCATAGCTCTATGACTGGAAGGGACCCCAGAGGTGAGCTCATCCATCCTTCTCATTTCACAGTTGTGGAAATGGAGGTTCATTGAAGCTCAGTGACTTGCAGGTCATAGGAGGCAGAGGTAGAATTTGAATCCAGGGTCTCTTACATGACAGTCTGTGTTCTTCCCATTGTACCCCACTACCTCCAATTTCTAAGACTTTCTCTGATATTTCTGCCCCCCCCCCCCAAAACAAAGTAAGCTCACCAGTCAGTAAGCATTTCTTAAGCACTTACATGCCAGGTTCTGTGCTAAGGGTGGGGATACAAAAAAGGACCAAATTGTCCTTGCTTTTGTGGAACTCAATCTAATGGAGAAGAAAACATATAAATAACTGGATTAAAGCTATAATCAGAGCAATGGAAGACAATTTAAGATGGGGAAGTAGTGACACCTGGGAGGTTCTAAGAAAAGCCTCCGGAGAAGGTGGAGTTTGAACTAAGTCTTGAAGGAAGTCAGGGAAACTCAGACATAGAGGTGAGGGTCCAGAGCACTTCAGGCATGGAGAATAGACCAGGAAAAGGCACAGAGATGGGAAATGCTGTCATGATGGAGGAACTGCAAGTAGACCACCATTGATGGATCAAAGAATTCGTGGAAGAGAGTAAAGTATGAGAAGACTGGAAAGGTAGGAAGGGGCCAAGTTATGAAAGACCTATAAATGTCAAACAGCGGAGTCTATATTTGATCCTGAAGGCAATAGGGAACCACTGGAGAGCATTGGGCAGGGGGGCAAAATTATTAGACTTACTCTTTAGAAAAAAATAACCTTGGTTTCTGGGTGGAGTAAGGAGAGAATTGAGGTAGAAAGACCAGTTAGAAGACTAGAGCAATAATCCAGACAAGAGATGGTGAGGATTTTGAACTAGGGTCATGGCTGTCAAGTGGAGAGAAAGGGATAAATAGGAGGGATGTTGTGAGAATAGAAATGACCAGACTGGATGGGATGAAAGAGAATGAAGTCAAGGACAACACCAAGGTTGTGAGTCAGGGTAAATGGGAGAATAATGGTGTCCTGGAGAATAATAGGGAAGCTTGAGAGAGCAGAGGATATGGAGGAAAAGATAATGGCAGCTGGGTAGTGTAGTAGATAGTGTCAGACTTGCAGTCAAGAAATTTTGAGTTCAAATCCTACCTCAGACACTTGCTAGCTAGACAAATCACTTGAATTTTCTTAGCTTTATTTATTCTGTTTATATGGCGGCAAGTAGGTATAACAGTAGCACTTATCTTACAGGCTTGTGAGAATCAAATAAAATAATATATGTAAAACATTTTGAAAAACCTTAAAGCATGATATAAATATTATCTATCATTATTTAAAATTTTTTTTAAAATTATTATTAATGTTCTTGGTTATTAACATTATTAATACTAAGTTTGATATGCCTAGAAGGCATCTATTTGAGATGTCTAAGAGGCAGTTGGTGCTGTGTGGCTGTATTTCAGTCAAGATACTAGACTGGATATATGAATCTGGGAATCATCCACATAGAGATGATAATTGAAGCTATGGGAGCTGACGAGATCACTAAGTGAGATAGTATAGAGGAAAAAAGAGAAAAGGCCCCAGAATTGAGCATTGTGAGACTCCCATGGTTAGTGGATATGATATAGATAAAACTCCTCAATAAACATTTCCCTTACCACCCTCACAACCACCAGGCCACGATAGTTGTTTTCTACTTTTGTCCCACTTTTGTCCAGTGAGACCCATCTCTCCCAACTGGAACAGTTTATTTATATATTTATTTATATAGCTTACAGAGCCCTTTGTACTCACATTCACAGAATCACTGGATTTGAGAGTTTGAGAAGGAACATTTAGCCCAGCCCACACACTGAAGGGCTCTCCACTAAAACTTACCTGATGAATGGTCCTCCAGCTTCTGTTTAAAGACCTCTAAGCAAGGCAGAACCCATCCTCTTGAAGAAACTCATTCTACTCATGACCAAACAAGAGACAGAGAGCATTATGTAATTAAAAATGAATATTTTTTATTATATTAAATTTAAAAGCTTTTTGCGCAAGCAAAACCTATGTAGCCAAGATTAGAAGGAAAGCAGAAAGCTGGGAAACAATCATTACAGCAAATGTCTCTGATAAAGGCCTCATTTCTCACATACATAGAGAACTGAGTAGAATTTATAAGAATATAAGCTATTCCTCAATTGATAAATGGTCAAAGGATATGAACAGGAAGTTTTTGGATGAAGAAATCAAAGCTATCTATAGGTATGTGAAGAAGTGCCCTAAATCACTTTTGATTAGAGAAATGCAAATTAAAACAAATCTGAGGTTGTTACACTTATCAAATTGGCTAATATGACTAAAAAAGGAAATGATAAATGTTAAAGAAGATGTGGGAAAATTGGGACACTGATGCATTATTGATAGAGTTGTGAACTGGTCCAACCATTATCGTGAGCAATTTGGAACAATTTGCCCCAAGGGCAACCAAATTGTACATACCTTTTGATCCAGAAACATCACTACTAGGTCTGTATCCCAAAAAAAGGAGGAAAGGACATACATGTGCAAAAATATTTATAGAAGCCCTTTTTGTGGTAGCAAAATATTGGAAATTGAGGGGAAGCCCATCAACAGGGGAATGGCTGAACAAGTTGTGATAAATGAATGTAATGGAATATTATTGTGCAATAAGAAATGGTGAACAAACAGATTTCAGAAAAACCTGGAAAGATTTGTATGAACTGATGCAGAACCAGGAAAACATTGTACACACTATCAATAACATTGTGTGATGATCGACGATGAATGACTTGGCTCTTCTCAGCAACACAATGATCCAAGACAAGTACAAAAGACTCACCAAGGAAAATGCTATCTACATTCAGATAAAAAAAAACTGATAGTCTCTAAATGCAGATTGAAACATACTTTCTTTACTTTATTCTTTTTCATGTTTTTTTCTTTTGATCTTTTTCTTCTTTTACACAACTGTAAACTGTGACTAACATGGAAATATGTTTTACATGGTAACACACATATAACCTATATCAAATTGCTTATCATTTTTTAGGAAGAGAGGAAAGGAATGAGAGAAGAAGAAAAAATTGGAACTCAAAATTTTATAAAAATGAATGCTAAAAATTGTCTTGACGTGTAATTGGGGAAAAATAAAATACCATTAAAAAAAAGAAAAAGAAACCCATTCTAGCTTCTGAGGAAGGAGATAGTAGAAGAAGGAAAGAAGTTAGCATTACCATATGTTGTTGGTAAAGTTCCCTAGACAATTGCATCATGTATGCCTAATACCTTCACCTGTCCGTTCTTTCTTAATAGGCATTAACGTTATTTTTGTATGTAATGCAACCTTTTTAAACATAAACATTGCCAAACCAATTTGGCAAATGAGCAAAGGACAACTTGGAGAGGGGAGACTCTGGAGTCAGGGAAACAAAGTAGGAGCTTATTAGAGTACTCTAGGCAAGAGGTGAAGAGAGTTTGAACTAGAGTGGTGGCCATGTGAGTGCAGAACAAAGAAGAAGATAGATTCCCAATTTTTTATAGAGGTGGAACTACAGAACATGGCAACTGATTAAACATGGGGATTGAAGAAAAGAGTCAAAGATAACACCAAGATTTTCATTAGGTGTCTGAGAGAATGGTATCATCAATAGAAATAGAGGTAAAGATGGGTGGAGGGGCAGACTTGATGACAGTGGGGATGGCAATAATAATGATTCACATTACTGTAGCACTTTATGATTTGAAGAGCACATTCTTCACAAAAATGGGATAGGTAGGACAGGCATTGCCAATGCCATTTTACAATGAGGCTCAGAGAAAGTAAATGACCTGAGTCAGAATTCAGACTTAGATCTCCTGCATTTTCTTCATTGTATAACATTGCCTTCAGGGGAGGATAATGAGTCCCATTTGGGCATGTTGAATTTAGATGCCCTCAGGATATTCAGGTGGACATGGCCAGATCACAGTTGAAAATGTAGAACTGGAGATATTGAGGTTAGATATAAAGATTTATGAGTCACTCATGTAGAGTCTGTATATGAAAACAGTGGAATGGATAAGCTCCATGAGGGAGAGAATATAGCAAGAAGAGATGAGGAGCTGAGGCCAAAGTCTTATGTGTCACATACACTTAGGGAGGGATAAAAGGAAACTGAAACAGCAGAAACCAGAAAAGAAGTCAGAAAGTGGGAGAGTGCAATGTCATGAAAGCCAAGGGAGAAGAAATTATTCAAAGAGGAAATAGTCAACACAACAGAGAGATCAAGGAAAATGAGAGCTGAGAAGATGTCATTGGTGACCTTGGGGAGGCATGTCCTAAAGAAAATATTTTTCTGCCTCATATTATGTCCATAAAAAATAGAAAAGGGAAAGAGAAAATTGGAAAGAAAGAAAAAGAAGATTCAAAGGAAGGAGAAAGAAAGAGAAGAGAATGGTTAAAGAGTTGGAAAGAGACAGAGATTCAATAGGTTTTGAGTTGTATTAGACATCAAATCCTATGGTTCACTTGTTTATTCCTCAAAGTGTTACCTGTTGCTCTCTGCAATTCTGACTAGCTAGTGTTCTACTCTGACCAGCTCATCTTTTCTAATCCTTAACTTAGAGATCTGTTTTGAACAAAATAATCAGAAAAGCCCAGCTCTGTGGAAATTATTCTATGGGCTAAGAGTAGCAAAAACTAATATAATATTACTTCAACATTCAGGTAAAATAAGATGGAAAGTAAGGTATTTAAAGACTAGCTGGAAAGTGGAGGATGAGAGGCAACTCAGTTGAATTCTCTCAATATTCCCCTCCAAACAACTTTAAAATAACATCTCACATCAAATTTTGGAGCAGTAGAGCCAACAAAAAGTCAGGGTGAGACCTTTTTCTGACTTAAGAAAACTTAGAAGGTTGGCAGGAAAAGTCTGTGGCAATGGGGTGAAGGCCTGCCTGGAGCCTATGCACATGACAGCAGCAACGGCAGCAACAGCAGCTTCAGGAGCTCTCAGTCCAGATATGGTAAGGGGGTTGGACAACTGATCAGAAAGAGATTATGGAGATCCTTTGCTGATATTGAGTGTAGTTGGTACTGATTGACAACTCTGGCATAAGCATTTCTGGGTCACAGTTCCAGTGTGGAGAGGAGGACTGGAGGTCAGTCTCAAGGGAGCAGGGACTCTGGTCACAATTCCAAGGCAAAGAGTGTGATAGTGCTTGTGGCTATGGGGTATGAAGGGTCCTTCCTGGGTAAAGATCAGAGTGTAGATGAAGAGAGCAGTGACCTCTACCAGGATCACACAGTCTTGGAAGCACTGAAAACTGACAAAAGCTTTAAAAAGAGCAGCATGAAAAAGCCTGAAGCTTAGCACAGTGCTTCCCCATTCCCAGGAAAGCAGAGCGCAACTTTAATATTAAAGTTCAATGTCAAAAAATAGACTGGAAAAATGAGGAAACATCAAAAAAAGAATTGAACCATAAACAGCTACTATGATGGCAGGGAAGACCAAGACATAAACTTAGGGGGAAAAAAAATAACATGAAAACAGCTACAAGCAAAACCTCAAAAAAAAAAATTACTACTTGGACTCAAGCCCAACAAAAATTCCTAGAAGAATTACAGAAAGAGATAAAAGTGGTAGGGAAAAATTGGGGAAAGAAATGAGAGTAATGCAAGAAAATTATGAAAAGAGAATTGGCAGCTTGGTAAAAGAGGCACAAAAAACCTGAAGAAAATCACACCTTAAAACACAGAATTGGTTTAATGGTTAAAAAAAAGGACAAAAATTCCCCAAAGAAAAGAAATCCTTAAAAAGCAAAATAAGCCAAATGGAAAAGGAAATATAAAATCTCACTGAAGAAAAGAATTCCTTAAAAATTAGAATTGAGCAAGTGGAAGCTAATGACTCCATGATACCTCAAGAAATAATAAAACAAAGCTAAAAGAGCGAAAAAATAGAAGAAAATATGAAATATCTCATTGGAAAAACAACTGAACAGGAAAATAGATTGAAGAAAGATAATCTAAGAATTATTAGTCTACCTGAAAGCCATGATAAAAGAAAGCCTAGACATCATATTTCAAGAATTTATCAAGGAAAACTGCCCTGATGTCTTAGATTCAGAGAATAAAATAGAAATTGAAAGAATTGACCAATCTTTTCTTAAAATAGATCCCCAAATGAAATCCCATGGGAATATTATAGACAAATTCCAGAGCTCCCAGGTAAAAGTGAAAATACTTCAAATAGTCAGAAAGGAATACTTCAAATATTGTGGTGCCACAGTTAGGACAACGTGAGATTTAGCAGCTTCCATGTTAAAGGAGCAGAGGGCTTGGAATGTGATATTCCAAAAGGCAAATGAGCTAGAATTACAATCCAGAATAACCTACCCAGCAAAACTGAGTGTAATCCTTCAGGGGCAAAAATGGATATGTAATGAAATAGAAGAAAAGACCGAAGCTAAACAGAAAATTTGACATCAAACAGAAGACTCAAGAAAAGCATAAAAAGGTAAATACGGAATAGTGATTGTGAGGGATTCAATAAAGTTAAACTGCTTACATTTCTACATGTGAAAATGATACATGTAACTCCTAAAAACTCTATCATTATTAGAGCAGTTAAAAGGAATTTACATAGACAGAGGGCATGAGTGTGTGTCAATTATGTTGGAATAATCTCCAAAATAACAAATAAATAAAGGAATGAGAAAAAGGGATGCACTAGGAGAAAGGGGATGGGAGAGGTAGAACGGGGAAATTTTCTCACATAAAAGAGGCGCTCAAGGAAAATCTTTTACTGTAAAGGGGAAAATCAAGGGAGATGTAGCAGCAGTGGCTGAACCTCACTCTCACTGGAATTGGTACAACAAGTCAAGAATATACATACACATTCAGTTGTGTATAGAAATATAACTTAGCCAGTTAGGAAATAGGAGAGAAAGGGGATAAGATATTGGGAGGTGGGAAATAATAAAAGGGAGGAAAGATTAAGGGAAGCAATGGTGAGGAACAAAATAGATTTTTGAGGAAGAACAGGATAAAAAGTGGAGGCAAAACAGAAGAAAATGGGATGGAGGGAAATACATAGTAATTATAATTGTGATTGTGAAGGAGATGAGCTCAACTATAAAACAGAAGCAGATAGAAGAATGAATTAGAAACCAGAATCCAATAATATGTTGTTTACAAGAGTTACACTTGAAATAGAAAGACACACACAGAGTTAAAATAAAGGCCTGGAGCAGAATCTATTATGCTTCAGCTAATGTAAAAATGTCAGGGGTAGCAATCATGATCTGAGACAAAAGAAAAGCAAAAATAGACCTAATTAAAAGAAGTAATCCGGGAAACTACATTTTGCTAAAAGGTACCATAGACAATGAAATAGTATCAAATTTTTTCCAGTAAGTTTCTCTGATAAAGGTCTTATTTCTCAAATATATACTGTGTATAGAATTGAGTCAAATTGATAAAAATAAGAGCCATTCCTCAACTGATAAATGGGCAAAGAATATGAACAGGCAGTTTGGAGAAGAAATCAAAACTATCTCTAGTCATATGAAAAAATGCTCCAACTCACTATTGATTAGAGAAGGACAAATAAAAAAAAACCTCTGAGGTACCTCACATCTATCAGAAATGACAAATCCTGGAGGGGATGAAGGAATAATAGGTACACTAATGAACTGGTGGTAGAATAGTGAACTGATCCACCCATAATGGAGAACAATTTGAAACTATGCTCAAAGGACTATAAAACTGTGCATACCCTTTTGACTCAGCAATACTGTTACTAGATCTGTACCCAAAGAGATCAAAGGAAAAGGAGAAGGACCCACATGTACAACCATATTTATAGCAGCTCTTTTTGTGATGGCAAAGAATTGGAAATTGAGAGGATGCTTATTCATTGGGGAATAACTAAACAAGTTGTGGTATATGATTGTGATGGAGTATTATTGTGCTATGGGAAATGATGAGGGGAGTGGCATCAGAAAAATATGCCAAGACCTGTATGAAATGATGCAAAGTAAAATGAGAAGAACCGGGAAATTATTGTGCACAGTAATAGTAATGCTGTAATGATGACCAACTGTGAAAGATTTGGCTACCCTGATCAATGTAATTATCCAAGACACTTCTCATGTCTCATGATGAAAACTCATGATGAAAAAATGCTAACCACCTTCAGAGAGAGAACTGATTAACTCTAAGTACAAATTGAAGTATATTTTTTTCACTTTAAAAATTTTTTCTTGCTTTTAAAGAATATGGTTAATATGGAAATATGTTTTGCATGATTTCACATGTATAATTGACATCATATTACCTGCCTTTGCAGTGGGTATAGGAAGGGGTAGGAGAGGGAAAGAATTTGGAACTCAAAATTTTAAAAGGAAAAATATTTTAAAATAATTAATAAAATTTTAAAACATTTTAAAAATAAAAATACCTGCATTTTAAAGTTCAGATGTCTCAAAAATGAAAAAAATTTTCTCAAAGTGGTCAAAGATATGAATTTATGATGGTAGATTCAGGTTCTAAGCAGTAAGCATATTTATTTGTCACTTCCTGGTCATTTACAAATCATGTTACCTATACTCCAGTGGTTCTTCTTATCCCCCTCCCATCAGAAATGGGTTTCTGGACTCTAATAAGTGAATTTTTGTCTTATCTTGATCAGACCACCAAGTCACTTCCTGCCTCTTTCCAAACCATTCCACCATGAATCAACCTTCTTTCCTCCATCCCAACCTTTTTGTGTGTTGTCTTTCCCTTTTAGAACGTAAGCTCCTTGAGAACAGGGACTTGCTTGCTTGCTTGTATTTGTATACTTAGCACAGTTTCTGATATATAATATACATTTAGAAAATGCTTTCTCATTCATTTATTAATTCATCCATTAATTCATTCATTTTGGGCAAGGAAAGAAGGTAGCCCAGTGTTTCTCTAAACATACTCCATAGATATTCACCTACCTGTCATTTACCAAAACCATCTTAGCACTGAACACAGCTAGAATTAGGCCAGTCTAAAAGGTAGAGACATACGTGTCCTTTGTATAATTGTCATAGGGTTAGAGCAGAGACTTTTTCAGTATAATGGAGACCTTTTGTAGGTAATACATGCTAAAATCTTTCCTCCCCTGACCTTCCTCCACAAACGGCCTTGGTATGTATATACCCTTTTTGGTCTTTCTGTAGCACTTTGGTGCTTGCCATGTGTTAATCATGAAGTGACTGCCCCAGGGATGGAGGAGAGCCTGGCTTCAGGCACCCCTCCCCCTCCTTACTGCAATCCTCAGCTTTCCTGGCTGTGGCCCCAGCAAGTCTTCAGGGACAGCTCCACCCCTTATGACTACCCACCCCCTGACTAAAGCACTTAATGCTGTTCCCTTAGAGCACCTACACTCCTCCACATGTTTCATGCCTGTGTGATAGGCTTTCTCAGTCACTAATATTGATATTTCACAGAGAGGGTGAAACGGACTCAGGATCTCTACTGAGTTTCTTACTTAAGAGTCAATGACAATTTCAGCACTAGAGAACCTCATACTGGTTTTGGGCAATGATTTGCATTGAACAGAAATAATATTGTCCTGCAGCTTCTAGTGGACGTAATCTAGCTCCAGTGTATAAACTAATTTATTTTCTCTCTAGCTGTCCAATAGAATTTTTAAAGTTCAAAAACTTTTCTCTACATAAATGAGTTGAAATTTACAGACAGAACTTTCCTTGGCAATCTATTCAGGAAAGCCAAATCAGAGCATTGAAAAGCTTCTGACTCCTGGACATGGACAGAGAGGGAATAAATTCCTGTGGTTGGGGGCAGCTGGTTATTTTAAATGTGGATGAGAGTTGTAGCTGTGTTTCTTTATCCCATGCTTACTATAAATAGAAGTCTTTCTTTCCCAACTCGTTTCCAGAGTCACAATTTCCTCCCAGAGGCTCTTGCCTGGGAGATTTGGGCACCCACAGATTGCCCCTCTTAGTTACCTTCCCTTCCTGTTGGTCACAGCCTTTATCCCCTAATAGCAAATAATCAAGTGTAATTTGTGCTCCCAGGTGACAATAATACTTAGCAACCAAGATCTGAGGCCTCTTGTCTGGGCTTGCTTAGAAAACCACTATGAAGAGGAGAGTGTAGTTACTCCTGGCTGTGCATTTTCTTCCAAATTATCAGGAAGCTCAAATCCCAGCAAATTTAGCTCATGAAACTCCCATTGATCCTAGGCTTAGGTTTGGGAGGGAGAAGGGAAAGGAGAAAAGAGAGGAGCCAGTGAGAAAGGCAGAGACAAAAGACAAAAATAGACAGAGAGAGAGGGAGACAGGAAGAAAGGCTTAGTTGGTTTTAGAGTGAGTAATAGTCTGAGGGCACACCCTGAAGTTCATTTGAGAGGATATAGCCACCTGTATGTTTGAAGAACAAGGATTAACTAACTGACCATTGCTCTCCAACCTTCAACTGCTCCTTAAGTCTTAAAGCTTTAGAAATTTCTCTGGATTGGATAGTCAAAGCAGCTCACCAAAGCAGAAATTAATCTCTGAACTGTAGCAGTCATGACCAGAGCAATGTCATCCCAAGGATCAGAGGAAGTCAAGTTCAGGGGTGGAGGTACTTTACCATTTTATTTACCAATTCGTTCTACCATTCTAATTACCAATTTGCACGACATTGTCTCACACTCATAGTTAGAAAGCTCAGTGACATAGAATGCTAGAACTGGAAAATATTTTAGAGACCATCTTCTCTAATCCCTTAGTTTTACAGATGAGGAAACTGAAGCCCAGGGAGATGGCCTGGGTCATGTAACAAACTAAGGGCACAGGTGGCATTAGAACTCAGGTTGGTTCATAGTTGAGGCATAGTGACTAGAACATGGGGACTAAAGTCAGGAAGACAAGTCTTCCCAAGTTCAAATCTGGCTTCAGATACTTAACTGTGTGATACTGGGCAAGTCACCTAACCCTGCTTGCCTCAGTTTCCTCATCTGTAAAATGAGCTGGAGAAGAAAATGGCAAACTCCCAAGAAAACCCAAAATGGGGTCACTAAGAGTTAGACATGACTGAAACCAACTCAACAGCTCCTGGAGTAGTGTTCTTTCTTCTATGACAGTTATTTTGTATTGCTTCTATGTTGTTTCATATGCATATGTCATCTCCCCAGATGTTTTTTTAAGCTCCTTGAAGGCATAAACCTTTATTTCCTCTTTAAAAAATTATACATGTACATAGTGCCTGGTATCATGGTTTTCTTATCATAAGGACTCAACAAACACTTATTAAAGAAATTATATACTTCATTATTCTTACAGGCTAACTTGGAAAAGTTGTCTACAGCTCCACTGCTCACCATCCATGTCACCAATTCTTACAATGACATTATCTACCTTCTTCCTCAACCCCTTTTAATTCCCCTCCATCTGTAAAGCCAAGCATGAGCAGCTTTTCAGAAGACTGGTGCTGTGAACAATGTTCTGATTATATAGTATAGTGAACTCTCCATTTATTCAGTAACAAACTAAGACAAAACATTCACAGAAAATCAAAATACAGCGTTTGCCATGTTATGGCATAACAACTTATCACTAAAATGGCCACAAGTTTTCACCAAAGTGGTCACATAGTTTTAAACAAAGTACATTATTTAGTAACTCAATCTTTCTTAAGGAGGCAAGCCTCCTTAATTGACACAAAGTACAGAGGTCAAAAGTTTTCCACCCCTAGGTTACATTGTCTTAATCTCTTCAATCAAAATATCTTCTTTCTTTTTGATTGGTGATTAGTTTCCAATCATCCTTAATTAGTAAGTTCTTAACTCAATCATCTAATTGTAAAGGCCAAAGTTCTCAAACCCTAATAAATCATGATCTTTTCAGTTTGCATTAAATACCCAAGGAGAGGTCTTTTCATCTTAACTCAAGGCTGGCTCTCAGCTTCCATGGTTCCCCTTCCATGGTCCCAGCTCCTGCTGTCTCCTTGTTGTCTAGCTCCTTGTCCAGTTCCTGTTCTATACTGAAGCTCGCGGTGTCTAGTCCACCTCAAGTCTTTCACAGTTTCTGTTCTGGGAGAACAAAGCTAAACAAAGCCACAATAACATTCATCCACATTGCCAGTATCCTCATCAATTCACTTTCTGCCTGTGAAATCAACATAGACCCAACAATAAGGTCTGAGGAATCAATGCAAATCATCAATATAGTCCCTGGATATCTGAAATCATCAGCAAGACCCTCCTCTAGGATTTCTGTAAACATACAACAAGAAAATCCTCTTTTAGGGCTTCTGAACCAGCAGCAAGGTCCCAGGGCTTCTGTAATAAGAGCACTGTCCTCTATTAGCAGACGAATCTAACAAAGTAACATCAAAACAGACAGACAGAGTACCAATACCACAGCCATCCTTCCTCCCAGTTCTCCTCTTTTCTCATTTCTCAGTTATTCTCAATTCTCAGTTCAGTCCTCAGTTCTCATTTCTCTTCTCCATTCTTCTCAGTTCTCAGTTCAGTTCTCAGTTCTCAGTCCTCTTTTTTCTCTCCATCAGTAGCTACTCTGCCTCCACGATGCTCACTCCCAGAAGTACTGGCCTCTCTCAGCTTGGACTTTTCCTTATATATGATATTACCTCATCCCTGTTCTACCCCTTTGTGTTACATCAACAAGTCCATCCCACTGTGGGATTCACAAGTTATGGGTCTTAATACTTGAACCTGAAACTAAGCACTAAGTACAGTTAGCTTGCCAATACAAGGGGCAGGGAAGATCTTCAAATTCCCATTACCATTATACCATCCCTACCACTACTGAAATTGCTTTCTTAATAACTTCCTAAATGAATGGCCTTTTTTTTTTTTTTGCTTTTTAGAAGGGGGAAAGGCAGGGCAATTGGAGTTAAGTGACTTGCCCAAGGTCACAAGGCTAGTAAGTATTAAGTATCTGAGGCTAGATTTGAACTCAGGTCCTCTTAACTCCAGGGCCAGTGCTCTATTCACTGTGCCACCTAGCCACCCCTACCTTTTCTATTTTTTAGTCTTCATCCTCTTTGACCTCTCTGCAGTATTTGACCCTGGTAGCCATCTCCTATTTTAGGATGATTGTTCTTTCTTTGACTTCACAGGCAACATGCTCCCTTGGTTCTCTTCCTCCCTCTCTAACTACTCTTCTGGCTCCTTATCTTCTTCCCCACCCTTCCTTTCATCATTTCCTAAATTTCTGTCCTCCGTCCTTTCTCTCCTTTCTCTACAGTCTCCCATTTGATAATCTCATCCACTCCCACAACATCAACTGTTAGTTTTAAAAAGATAATTCCCAAATTTATATATCCAGCCCTGACCTCTTTTCTAAGTAGACCCAAGTTTCTAACATCCCGAAGGGCACCTCCACTTTGTTGTCCCTTTGACACCACAGATTGGAACATCATCTCTTTCCCTCTAAAGTTATTTACCTTCTGACTTCATTAGTTCCATCAGGAACACATCAACCAAGCAATTTCCTATATTAAAAATAGATTAATCTTCTTTATGCAAAGCTCTAGATAGGGTACTCCTTTGATGAAAAATCTTCAGAGGTCCTTAGTACCAACCAAGTAAAGTCCAAATGATCTAATTGGAAGGAAATTAAAGATATTAATAACCCTATATCACCCTAATTTTCCAGATTTGTCCTTTTACACAAGTTACACTCTAACTAAACTGGATTATTTTCTGTTCCTTAACATGCCCTGCTTTCTGCCCTTTACCCTAAATGCCTTTGTTCATATTATTTGCTGTCCCTGAAATGTTTTCCCTCCCCCTTTTCCCTAGTGTGAGTCAAATCAACAAGTATTTATTAAACATGTATTGTGTGATAAGCACTGGGAACACACATGTATGTGTAAATTATAATATATGTATATGTAGGCATATATACACACAAACACATGTGTATATGTATACACACATATAATCATTGCCCTCAAAGGAAATTACTTTCTAATAGAGGAAGACAACATATAAAAGGAAGCTGGGGAATGTGGGCGGAGAAGGTACTTATGATGATCATGGTAGAGAGAGAAGTATAGAGGGATGGGAATGGAGCCCAGAAAGGAATGAAACTTGTTGAGTTACTCCACATCTTTTAAATCCCAACTCATATGTGACCTCTTCCATGAAGCCTTAACTGATGCCACCTTAGTGGTAGTAACCTTTTCCCCTTTGGCCCATACATAAGATTTTGGGTTTTTCCTCTCTAATGCACAGTTCACATATTATTTTCATCTTACATTATAGTTTCCTGTATGTATCATGCTTCCTTACTAAACTATAAGATTCATAAAGGTAGGGACCATGTCTTACCTAAACTTTGTACCTCTTAGAAATAGTACTCTGGGGGGCAGAGCCAAGATGGTGGAGTAAAAGCAAGAACTTGCTTGAGCTCCCACTCCAATCACCTCCAATACCTGTAAAAAAAATGACTCTAAACAAATTTTAGAGCTACATAACTCACAAAATGACAGAGAGAAACAAATCTCCCACTGAAGGCAAACCGGCAGGCCAACAGGAAGGGTCTATCACAACCAGGCTGGGAGCCAATTACAGTCCCACATGAGCCACACTGGCCCAGACTCTCGGCCCAGACCAACCAGAGCAGACTTCAGGGGAGTGAATCACCAGCAGCTGTGGCAGTTTCCAGACTTCTCAAACCATAAATGCCAAAGAGAAAGTAAAAGATCAGTGGGGAACTCTGTTGGAACTGGGTAAGATAAGAGCATGGTCCAGCCCCTGACCCCAGAGCAGCAGATGTGGCTGGGGTGCTGTGGTGGCAGCCAACTGCTGCCACATGGCTGCCTCCAGAGCTCCTGCCCTGCAGATTGTAGGGGGACCAAGTGACCATTCAGAGGGCCATCTCTCCTGCTTTGGCCTGCTTGGATGTGGGTCTCATTCTTGGGTAGTGGTCCTGGGGTGAGGAAGCTAGTGTGCCAGAGCTTGTGGTGGCTGTAGAGAGGGCACCCTCCTCATAGCTCTGACAACAGCTCTCACAACTGTGAAAACCCCAGCAATTTGGGAAACAGCTTTCTCCACTCTGGAAGCTGAGTTCTACTATGGCAAAGAGCTCAAAAGTCAAGTAATTGGCTGGCAAGATGAGCAAACAGAGGAAGCACATTCAAACCATAGAAGCTTTTTGGGGGGACAAAAAGGAACAAAACATGGAACCAGAAGAAGACAAAAGGTCAAAAATCCTGCATCAAAAGTTACCGAGAAAAATATGAATCAGTTGCAGGCCGTGGAGGAGCTCAAGAAGGATTTTGAAAATCAAGTAAGAGAAGTGGAAGAAAAATTGAGAAGAAAAATGAGAATGATGCAAGAAAATAATGAAAAACGAGTCAACAGCCTGACTGAAGAAAATAATACCTTAAAAAATAGACTAACTCAAATGGCAAAAGAGGTCCAAAAAGCCAATGAGGAGAAGAATGAGTTCCTTAAAAAGCTGAATTGGCCAGATGGAAAAGGAATTTCAAAAGCTCACTGAAGAAAATAATTCCTTCAAAATGAGACTGGAGCAAATGGAAGCTAATGACTTGATGAAAAATCAAGATACTATAAAACAAATCCAAATAAATGAAAAAATAGAAGGCAATGTGAAATATCACAACGGAAAAAACACTGACCTGGAGAATAGAACCAGAAGAGACAATTTAAAAAATTATTGGATTACCTGAAAGTGGTCATCAAAAAGGAGCCTAGAAGCCATCTTTCAAGAAATTATCATGCAAAATTGCCTTGATATTCTAGAACCAGAGGGAAAAATAGAAATTGAAAGAATTTACCAATTGCCTCTTGAAAAAGATCCCCAAAAGAAAACTCCTAGGAATATTATAGCCAAATTCCAGAGTTCCCAGGTCAAAGAGAAAATACTGCAAGCAGTTAGGAAGAAACAATTTGAGTATCGTGCAAACACAAGCAGGATAACACAAGACATAGAAGCTACTACATTAAGGGATCAAAGGGCTTGGAATAAGATATTCAGGAGGTCAAAGGAGCTAGGATTAAAACCAAGAATCACCTACCCAGCAAAACTGAGTATAATACTTCAGGGGAGAATATGGACATTGAATGAAATAGTGGACTTTCAAGCATTCTTGATGAAAAGACCAGAGCTGAACAGAAAATTTGACTTTCAAATACAAGAATCAAGACAAGCATGAGAAGGTAAACAGGAAAAAGAAATCATAAGGAACTTATTAAAGTTGAACTATTTACATTCCTACAAAGAAAAACTATAATTTTAACTCATGAGACTTTTCTTAGTATGAGGATAGTTGAAGGGAATATATATGTATATATACATATATGTATATGTTTATATAAATATATATGTGAGTGTGTGTATATGTGTATACATGTATACATAGACAGAAGGCACAGGATAAGTTGAATAGGAAGGGATGATACCTAAAAAACAAAATTAAGAGTTGAGAGAGGAATATGTTGGAGAAGGAGAAAGGGAGAAATAAAATAGGGTAAATTATCTCATATAAAAGAGACAAGGGAAAATTGTTACAATGGAGAGGAAGAGCAGGAAGATGAAAGGGAATGGGTCAGCCTTACTCTCATGGAACTTGGCGTAAGGAGAGAATACCATACACACTCAATTGGATATCTTACCCTACAATAAAGTAGGATGGAAGGGGATAAGAGGGAGGATGATAGAAGAGAGGGCAGATTGGGGGAGAGGGTAGTTAGAAGCACACACTTTTGAAAAGGGACAGGGTCAAAGTAGAAAACAGAATAGGTGGGAGGCGGTATAGATTGGAGGGGAAAATAGTCTTTCATAATATAACTACTATGGAAATGTTTTGTGTAACTACACATGTAACTACACATATATTGAACTGCATGTCCTCCCAATGGGGGTGTGTGAGGATGGAAGAAGGTAAAGAATCTGGAAATCAAAGTTTTAAAAAACAAATGTTAAAAAAATTGTTTTTTACATGCAACTGGGAAATAAGATATACAGTCAATGGGGTATAGAAATCCATCTTGCCCCACAAGAAAGTAGTGGGGGAGGATATAAGAGAGAACATATTGGGGGAAGGGGTACTCAGTAGGCTTGCTATCTTGGGGTGGAGGGTAGGGAAAGAAGGGGAGAAAATTTATAACTTAAAATTTTATGGAAATGAATGTCTAAAACTAAAAATAAATAAATTGAAAAAAAGAGATCAATGATAAAAAATAGCACTCTGGGGCAACTAGGTGGAGCAGTGAATAGAGCACCAGCCCTGGAGTCAGGAGGACCTGAGTTCAAATATGACCTCAGACACTTGACACACATACTAGCTGTATAACCTTTGGCAAGTCACTTCACCCCAGTTGCCTTGCCTTCCTCCCTCCAAAAAAAAAAAGAAAAAGAAATAGTACTCTACAAAAAACAGGTACTTAACAATTTTTTAAAAATTTAATAGCTCTACTCATGAAAGCTTGATTTTAAAATTATATTTCATTAAGGAATAGTAATGATGTGTTATTGATAAAGAGCTTATAATCCACTATGTCCTCTATTTGTCTTCTATTTGTCAAAAGTCCTGCTTCATCATCATATAATTAAATCATTTCCTTTGCCTCCCCAGGCATATTATTCTGTAAGTGTCCTTACTGAACTTCCTTCTGTTGGTTTCTCAATCCTCTAATTTACCAAGGCCAACATGAATTGTGATATTATGCAAAGTACTATCCCTATCCACTCTTTCTCTCTCATAATATCACTTGAATAAGATGCACTTCATTCCAATACTACAGCTAATTAAGCCTCCTGCCTCCACTCTTTTTGCTTCCTAGTGTCATCTGCATGTTTAATAAACGTTCCCAATTCCTTTTTCCAGGTCACTAATAGAAATGTTAAAGAACTATGTCCAGAACCTGTCCTTCGTGAACATATGCTTTTTATGTCTCCTCAGGTTGACATTGACTAGTCACATACACATCTTATATTATAAGCTTGTACTCTATACCACATTCCATTTTTGGGGCTAGCTGTAGTTGATAGGAAGTCTTTCCAGACATTAAACCAAAATTTTCCTCCTTGTAATTTTCACCCATTATTCCTTGTTATACACTCCAATGCCAAGCAGTACAAGACTAAATATCCTTCCAAATGGTAGTTTTTTGAATACTTGAAGACAGTTAATAATGTCCTCCCTGAGCCTCTTCTTCTTCAGGTTAATTGTCTCTTTGACCAGCTCTCTTCAAAGTCTTTCAGCCTTCATGGTTGCTCTTTTCTGGATGTGCTTTTTTTTTTTTTTGGAGAAGGGAAGGCAGGGCAGTTGGGGTTAAGTGACTTGCCCAAGGTCACACAGCTAGTAAGTGTTAAGCGTCTGAGGTCAGATTTGGACTCAGGTCCTCCTGATTCCAGGGCTGGTGCTCTATTCACTGCACCACCTAGCTGCCCCATGGACACTTTTCTTAACTCATCCAAGAATAGATGATGGCAATTAAGTAGAAGTGCATGTCAAGGCTTGTCCTTTGCCTGACAGGGAATTCAAGCACTGAACCATAACTTCCTGGGAGGAAAAGGGGGGTGTTTCCTAGTCTTTTAGTTAGAGAAAGGTGGTTTCCAGGACTGTACAAGCTTTGACAGTTATCTTAGGGCTATCTTTAATTGAAGAGTTCCTGAGTTTGAGTAATCAGGCACCAGGCTTCTAGGGAAATTCCCTCAACTGGGTGCTTCTTGGGGAAGGAAGGATTGCCAAGAGGACATTACCCTGTAGCTAAAGAACTAAATCAATGCCCAGGGTCAGAGGATAGAGAGTAGGATGGGAAGAGATTTAGACCTTGATAAGCCAGCTATTGCCATGAGTTTCTTAGATCTTGCAAGTCTAGGGAAAGGTAAATGCGTGTTTAACAGCCACCTCCCTTCCTACCCTCAAAGTCAGTTTATCTTCCACAGGAGTCCCAGGGACTATTTAGGGACTTCATGTGTTTCTGTATCTCTTCCTGGACTCTTGAGAGTCCTTTATATTTTATGCTTTTTCTGTGGGGGTGAAATAAAGGCTGTTATACCAGTACCTATATTGTACATTAAGTGCCTAGGCAGGAGTTGCATACCCTGTCACCACATTTGGGAAAATATGAGTTTACCAAAGCTTTATTTAGAGATTGTCCTCCAGAGAACACTAGGTAGGGACAGCAAACCAAAGAGAAATTGAGTCTCTTTGAGTCAAGTCCCTAAGATTGGATTCAGTTTTTTTGAGGCTAGCATCTTTGAGGGGGCCTGGGCCACCAGTTACACTTGAGCATAATTATCATGTCCTCTTTGGTTCTCTGGGCTCAGACTTCCCAGGTCTATGAACCAATATTCATATGACATGAACTCAAGACTTTTCACCATCCTGGTTGCCCTCCTTTGGATGTTCTTTAGCACATCAATGTCCTTCCTAACTTAGTGCCCCAAGCAGAACAGAATAGTTGAGTTGGGGTCTGATGAGGACACAGTACAGAGGCACTGTCGCTTCCTTAATCCTTGAAGCTGTGTCTCCCAAAATGTAACCCAAGGTCACATTAGGTTTTTCAAGCTGCCATATGGCACAATGCTGACTCATACTGAGCTTGCAGTCTACTAAAACATTGAAACATTTTTTTTCTAGACAAACTGTTATCTAACCATGCCCTCCATAGTTTGAATTTTTGAGACTGATCTTTGAAAACTTAATTGTAAAGCTTTACATTTCTCCCTACTGATTTTATATTATTAGATCCAGTCCAATACTCTAGCTTGACTAGACCTTTTTGTTCAACAACTTCGCAGAAGATCCTGGAATTATAGATGTAGAGCTGGAAGGGTCCTCAGAGGCCATCTAGTCCATCCCTTTCACTTTATAGAAAAGTAAACTGAGGCCTAGAGAAATTAAGGGACTTGGCCAAAGTCATATAAGAGTACTATTTGAACTCATGCCATCTGAATCCAGAACCAATGTTGTTATCTGGTATGTTAGCTAGCCCTCTCAGTTTTGTGTCATCTGCAAAGTGGATAAGAACGCCATCTGTGCCTTCATTCAAATTGTTAATAAAATTATCAATCAGTATAAAATGAAGGGCAAATCCTTGGGGTGTTCCACTGTATACCTGTGGAAAAACTAACATTTAATTACTAACTACTACTTTTTAAGTCTTACTTTACAACCACTTCTGAATTCATCTAAATGTTTTATCATCTAGTCAACATCTCTTTATCTTCTTCATAATACTAGCATAAAGGTAC
Organism: Pseudochirops cupreus; assembly: GCA_028627135.1. NCBI lineage: Eukaryota > Metazoa > Chordata > Mammalia > Diprotodontia > Pseudocheiridae > Pseudochirops > Pseudochirops cupreus. The sequence continues at coordinate 141,633,866 of CM053582.1, forward strand.
TTTATCAAATGTTATGTTAAAATCCAAATAAAGCATATCTGCAACATTCCTCTGATCTAATAAGTTAATATTAGCGCCAAAAAGGCAATAAACTTAGTTTTGTACAACCTGTTCTCGATGAAACCTTGATGATTCCTTGTAATCACTATTTTCTTTTTCAGATGTTCACTAACCATTGCTTTATTGATCTGTTTCAGAACTTCCCCAGGAATCAAAGTCAAGTCCACTGGCCTCCAATTTGCAGATTGAACACATCCCTTTTCTGAAAATTGGAACAACATTTGTACTTACCCAGATCTCCTACTGGATTCTCCTACTTTTATTATTATTCGTATCTGCCAGCAACAAACCCCTTGATTACATTGTATTCTGGCCAACACAAAACCTCTCCCTGCAAAGATATAAGAAGGCAACAAATAGATTTTTAAGTGATATTCCATAGTCAGGGGGTGTACTGATAAAAGTTTAATAACCAGCTCTCCAAAAAAAGTACACATAATACACTCTTGAATTATTCTATATTATTAACACATTCACCATCACTTTCTGAAGTCTAGAGTAGACTATCAACAAAATAATAAGCCATCCCTGATTATAGCCTTTACCAGTTTCTGGGAAGGTAAATGTTTGCACTGAAAAGACTTTAATACACCTGTGTCACAGTAGACCATGTCTTTAAAACCATACAAATGACAGAGACGTGTAGGGAATAGAAGATCCTACTGTATTTATTGTTTGTTGACTATTAAATAGCATTTTGGTACAACAAAATATGTTTTAAAGTGTTTCCTCCAACCAGGTGTCTCCCATGTATAAGTCAAAATCATTCAAGAATTCTTGGATAATATAATACCAAGGATAACTTTGTTCAACATATATTCACAGGACATGTTTTTTCTAAAGCTCTCAAATTAGGTTTAGGGGGATTGGATCCTCATAAGGGGCTAACTGGGAGTTAGAAGGAATTTCCTAACCCTAAGTCTTTACTACAAACTTTACTACAGACACGAGCAGTCAAAAGAGCAGACTTAATTTTAGCCTCCAAAACTCTGACTGTTTTCTAGAAAGCTTCCTTTCACTTACTAGAAAAATATGGTAGCTCATTGCCTCTGCTGTAGACTAAAGAGTTGTTACCTTCCCATTTCAGAAAGGGGTTTTAGGAGATGGAAGCTGGGAGCCTCACAGAGAACAGAAGAGCACCGAATACCTGAAGACTAGAAAATGGTAGCAGGGAGAAGCGGAGCAAGAGAGGACTATCTGAGACACCCAACAAGAACAATGAACTTATTGGAGATGATGTCTCAATGAAGATCTGAGATATGTTGTCTTGGGGAAACCCTTTTCACATGTGGTCTCCCAGAAAATCTGACCCATGTTCAAGGTACTTTAATAGTTTAGACCCATTCAAGACCATAGTTCGTAAGTCATCATCTATTTGCTAACTTTCAAAAAGCTAGGTAGAGCGTACATCAGTTCAAACAAAAAAATTAAACAGAAAATATAGGGGCAAGAGAGGCTGCCTCCTATGTGCACTTGGGAACAACTTTTCCACAAATTGCCACATTGCTGGTAGAGAGGGAACACTCATGATCAGGTATGACACCTGAAGAGTCTCACTCCAAGAACATGTGTCCTGTGCACAGACGTTCATAAAGGGCACCCATGTAGCCAGGTCAGCTCATATCTCCATGACTATAAGGCTGCCGATATTCTCTGGCAAAGCCATTTGGTATCTCTGCCAAGTATATCATCTCCAGCTCAACATCCTAGGACTCTTGCCTGTTGGAGGTTTTACTCATTTGTATATAGGAACAGAGGATTTTACTACTTGATTATCTTTTCTTATTTAATGCTCCTATTTTACAATTTTTGTTTGAAATTGAGGCAGAGTTTAAGTAACTTGCTCAGGGTCATACAACTAGTCAGTGTTTGAGGTGGATTTGACCTCAGGTCTTCTTGATTCCAGGCCCAGTGCTCTATCAACCCGGCAACCCACTACCTCTGTAGCATCAGGTTCCACATCTGTCTCTTTCTCTAGCCTCATAAGGCTACATCAGCAATCTGCCCCAGCAGATGAGAGAGAAAACAAGGGGTTAATTAGAAGAAATAATTTCTGAGTGAACAGCTGGATGGACAAGGGAGTGCATGAGAATGCTTTGATGCATGTTATTTAGAGAGAAGAGGCTCTAAAATAATTGATAGCTACATAGGCACATCAAAGTATTTCAAGGACAATGCAGTTTGTAGAGTTAAGCCATTTGTACTTTTCCTGAATTTATAGTGTGTGCAATCCATAAGCATAATGATAATTTGTACTCACACAAAATCTTGCATCTGGGAGGATCTCAAGGCACTTTGAAGATTTTAACAAGAAAAGTACCTGCTTATTAAGACTTAAAAACAAAAAAAAAATATTTGTTCCTTCAGCGTGTTTGTTTCATGGGAAGGTTGTGATTTATAAGAGATTTATTGTGGCAGGTGGAATAGTTTATATTGTTTTCTCATCCATAGAGTTTGGACCATAGTGGTTAAATAACTCCCCTGGGACAAGCACACCAGAAATAACAAGAGTGATTCAACAATCCTTACTCACTATGAGGATACATCTATACCATCAATGAAATTACTGCCTTAATTGTGAATCCTCACATTTGTCCTCAAATCCTTCTCTTTTTAGATTCATCCCAAAGCAATATTCTGTTGTGTATTTGTGATGAGAAGTTATGAAACTGTATGGCAATGTTGTAGACTGAATCCCTCCAAGACAAAGTGAGGAAGGAAGGATAAGACACCCCTAAATCTCTTAAAGTTGATATTTATTTATGGAGGATCACTGATGGTATCCATATATAAATAGGAATAATGATTGATACTTTTACCACCTAACTCAAAGAGTTATGAGGAAAGTACTTTGTAAATGATGAAGCACTCTATAATTGTGAACTCTTAAAAGTCATTATTGCTTTTTATTAACTCCCCCACATCAAGCTCAACATTCTATCCCTTTGCTGTCCTCTCCTTGGTCCTGTATCTCATCTAGCCCCTTTCAGATTCTCCTAGATTTGATGTGGTTGAGATGACTTCTTATAAACCTCCAATTTGCTTTCTGTCAGATGACCTGGGAATTGATGAACTTCCTGATCTTTTCAGTGTTCAAACATCTACCATCTCTCTCTGGCTACATGACTGGGTTTTTAATGGCAGAGCTCTCCCAATAAGCCAGAGGGGCAGCACAGCTACTGAGTATGGATTTAGCCTGCTTCAAAGTGACTCCCTGGAGCATCTCACTGGAGCTCTCTTCCGGTTTTCAGTTTCTAAATTTACTAATGGGCTTACGCAGATTCCTCACCTAGCTCTGCAAACTGGAAGAATCCTTGTGGTAATTCTTAGTTTTTGTGAAGGTCTTCCCTATTCTACTTATCTCTTAATGGTGTAGGCTCTTTAGAAGTAAAAATATAGTATGGTTAGAAGCCAGGCAACAAAGATCATTCGCTTTGAAAGTTCTTTCAGTGTTTATTTTAATAGCAACTGGAGTTTTTTCCTTTCCTTGAAGGCTTTGGTACAGAGGCTGTGAAGTCAGAGTTATCTTCAAATCTGCCTCTGACACTACCTGTGTGGCTTTCTTTGAGTCATTAAGCCTATTTGGGTCTCAGGTTTCCTCACCTGTAAAATGAGGGAATTAGACTAGATGACCTCTGATGCTCCTTTGAACCTGAGAGCTGGGTGCTAGCACAATGGCTGGCCAGTCCTGGCTAAGCTGAGGCCACAGTGATCTGTGACCTTCCCTTTAGGTGCCAAGGTTCAGCTCAGGTAGACTGACCCAGGGACTGGACTTTTTTTTTTTATACGATTACTGGCTCATGTTTCCACTCTGGCTATTCCAAGGAAAGTAGTTAATTTTAGAAATGGTTATGTGCTTGAAGTTTAAGAGTTCATCTCTCTTCCCTTGCCCAAAAATGGGAAAGTAAAGAAGGATATAAATAAATGTGTATGTATGCATTTATGTGTGGAGCAGGTACTTTATGCCTATGGATAAAAGAGAATACTAAGCAAAAAAACTGCCCACAAATAAATCAGAGAATGAATGAGAAGAATCGAATCCAGCCATCTATCACCATTAGCATAGTAAGTTGAGAGGCTGTCATTCAAGCTTCATTGGGACATGTATAAAGTTTCTTCTTGAGGTCTGTGAATTAGTCATTTAACGTTTCACTTTTGGTGAGCATAGTCCAAACTACAGGTAGTAATCTTTTTTTCTTTCTGGTGAACTTTTACTCTCCTCTCCTCTCTCCCTCTCCTTCCTTCCCTCCTTCCCTGCTCCCCCTCCCAACTCTCTTTCTCCCAGTTGACCCCTTTTTCTGCCTTCCACTTCCACTACTGTAGCTGCCCCAACTATTACAGTAGTCATTGTGCTGCAGCTCAGATGTCTGTGAAGGGGAAGAGGTCAGCTACCTTTCCAGATCTCACAAATCCTTATGCACCAAAGGTAAAAAGACACATACAGGGAAAGGTGGCCCCATCCTGGCCAGAGGCTTGCGTAAGAGGCCATGAGCTCCCACCATAAAAGGGGAAGTACATAAACCACTGAGCCTCTAGGAAGTTCAGCATTGTCCTTGTATTTCAAAGTCAGCAGGAAGGGAAAACCTGAGTGGTAGGGATTGTCAGTTTAGTATTACCACAGAGTACCAGCTCAGCAAACAATGAAATGATCTTTTTGTCACCAGACAGTACATCATGGCCAATAGCAAGTAGTCAGAAGGTATCTGTAAGTACTCTGGAAGTGTGGGGTGGGAAGCAGGAGGGCCTTTCCATCCCTAGTACCTTCAAGTAAGCTTCTGTGCACTTAACTGGAATGCTGGAGGGGTCCACGATATTACATCCTCAAGTTGAATCTATTTCTGCACCACACTTTGTGTTCTGCTTTAACCTGTTCGAATGAAATTAAAGTTCAGGTGACTCCTGATCCCCCCATTTTTTGTTCCTCATTTGTAGCCTTCTACTTAGGCACTTTAGTTAAGTAAGATAGTCCCTTCCCTCCCCTCCTCCCCTCTTATTTCTTCTTTTTCTCCTAGTACATTCCTTTTTGCCTCCCTCTTCTTCTTTTCTTTCTTTTTTTTTAAATTTTATTTATTTATTTATTAATAAGCATTTATTTTCTCTCTGTCCTAGAATTCCAGTTTAAATAAAAGAAAAGCAAAAGATTGCAAAAATTGCTCATAGTAAAGTAAAACAAATTCCCACATCAACCATATCTGAAAATGTATGTCTTATTCTGATCTTGAGTCTATCACCTCTGTCAGGAGATGGAAAATGCAGTTTGTTATCTGTCCTCTGGACTTGGGATGGTCATTGCACCGATCAGACTTCTCTAGTCTTTCCAAGTTGTTTGTCTTTACTGTCCTTTCTTCTTTTAAAATTATTAAAGCGTCATATAACCACTTCCAGATCCTCTATCTTATTTAATGCTTATTCTACCTTTGACAACATCAGGGATTCTCGGGGGACACTTATTTCTTCTCTATTAGAATGTAAGAATTTCATTCTTGTATATTCCCTTCCATAGTGCTCATATGTATTTGCCTTTTAATGTTTCTCTTTGCTCCTAGATCTAATTTCAATATTTCCACTTTCTAGTCTTTTGATCTGGAATGCTAGGAATGCTCTATTTCATTAAGAATCCTTTTTTTTTTCTTGTGGGATTATGCTCAATTTTTCTTATTAAGTTATTCCTGTTTGTAAGCCTATTACTTTTCCTTATAGAATATTATATTCCAACCTGTTCACTTCTTTAAAGTGGTAGCTGCCAAATCTTGATCCTAACTATGGTTCTGTGTTACTTGGAGTCTTTCTTTTTGCTGCCAACATTATTTTCTCTTTGACCCTGAAAGTTCTGGATTTTTTGCTATGACATTCCTGGGAGTTTTCATTTGGGGAAATTTTTCTTTTTTAAAGAAATGACTGGTAAATGCATTCTATTTCCACTTTGTCCTTTAGTTTTAAAAGGTCTGGGCAGGTTTCATTCATTTGTGATTTCTTGAAATATGGTATTTGGGGTATTTTTTTTTTACCATAGTTTTCAAATTCTTAGATTTTTAAAAAATCTGTTTTCCAGGTCAGTTGTTTTTTCATATGAGACAGCTTATATTTTCTTACATTTTTTCCTGTTCTTTGATTTTAAAAAAATAATTCTTATCATCAATTTCTTTTTGGTCCATTTTGATTTTAAAGGCATCTGTTCCTTGGGTAAGGTTTTGTACCTCTTGTTCTAAACTATTGATTCTCTTCCGTATCTCTCATTTCTTTTCCAACTTTTTTCCTTTAATGCTCTCATTTCTTTTATAAGAACATTTTAAAAATTCTTCTTAAAACTCCATTTCTTCAAGGACTTCTAGTTGAATTTGTGTCTAAACTCTGTTCTTTGGGAAGAGGTGGGGAAACTTTGCTTATAGATGTTGTGGAGTCATTCTCTTTTCCCGGGGATGTATCTGAATCCACCGTATTTATTCATTGTCAATGTCTTCTGTTTACTAAATTTTCTTCTGAACTGACACTTGTTGTAATGGAAAAATTCCTTATATTTTGTAGATTTTCCCTTGATTTCTGGATCATTTCTTGGTCTAGTGTTCTTTTTTTCACCTTTGGTATAGTAGTTGTGTGAGGGCTGTGCTTTCTGCTCTATTGCCCATCCATCTTAGCCAGAATTACAGTTTGATTCAGTTAAGCAAGTTGCCTTAAGGGCTCTCCTTAACATACTGCTTCTCATGAATGTGTCAAAATCATCCACGATCACCTGAGACATAACAATAGTAAAAACTTTGTTCAGTGAGCTTCTAATTGCTAATATCAAACGAAGCATAAAAACTATTTTTACTAAAAGGGTTTGTCATTGTCTTGGAGGAGACAGAGTGAAGGATCCAAATGGTGGAAGAGAGTTTCCAAATGGTGAGGTCCTCTGTATATATGTTCCTGTTTATAGATGATGTTATGCTGATTGTACCAACCCTGGAACCCTGCAGAGCCTGCTAAATTAGATCTATAATCACTTAAGAGAATTCAGCTGAACTATCCAATCAGGAAAAAACAAATCAATGAACGCCTATTGTCAGTGATGGCAGTTGGATAGACATCCTGCAGAGTTGGTCTATCAGTATGCATATCTTGGACAGATATTGCAGGTTGATAATGAACTGGGCCTAGAATTGAATGAGAGCTGAGTGGGCTGGGTTGCATTTGGGAAATTGCTTTTAATGGCTTCAAAATTATCTGTGAAACAAAGGCCTACCTTTTTTATACCAGTATTCTCTAAGTGATTACAGTGTCACCAATAGAAGTAAAGAAGTTAGGAGGAGGGAAGATGATGAGTTCAATTTTGGACATGATTAGTTTGAGGTGCTAGCTAGACTTCAGGCAGAGATATCCATCCAGCAGGCAGTTGGAATTGTAGGTTTAAAGCTCAGGGTAAAAGATTTGGGTTGAAGATGTAATTTTGGCATCCATTTGCAAAGAGGTAATAGTTAGAGTCATGGAAGCCTTGGTGTGATTACTAAAGGAGAAAGTAGAAAGAAAAGAGTTTCAGAGCACTGGAAAGGCAATGGAAAGATGCATAATTGGTGTGAGTAGGCCTAAGTATTACCAACAAGGAACCGTTCAAAAGAAGTTGGTTGTTGTCCTTCCCGCTCAAAGAGGACCAAAATGACATCACTATGTTGGGGTCAAGGTATGGTGAGTCCAACTGTGGCTGATCAGACTAGCATAAGCTTGAAAGGCTCTAACACAGGTTGGGCATAAATGGTATATATGAACATTCAGAGTAGAGGTTTCTCTAAATTTGCTCGTTTTGTGTCTCTTTTGAGCTACTGCAATAATGCTTTGCTCATAGAGCACAGAGCCTTCTTTGATGCAGGCAGACTATGCGGGATAGTCGTGTGCCAGTGTCTTCTATGTCTCACAATTGATTCCAAGTTCCTCAGAGAGATCTTAAAAGTATACTTGTATTGCTTCTTCTGACCTCTGTGTGAGCACTTGCCTTGTGAACTTACATTCTCTGTAAAATGGTCTTTTAGGCAAATGTACGTCTGGCATTTGAACAGCATGGCCAACCTACCAGAGCTGGGCTTTTTGCAGAAGTAGTATACAAAAAATATTATCAGAGAAATTGTTGTTGTTTGTCATTTGTTCTCAAAGAGGACCATAGCTTCAAGGAGATGATGCCATGACATGCAAGTAAATTGCATTTAAGTGAGGCAGGTCTGTGTAAAGTCACAAGCCTCACCTTCTCCTCTGGAACCATCTGGGTCCCTTGGGAAGAGACGGATCAGGACAACTGGAGATGGCCCTAGATGCGGTGGGAGACCTTGGCCTTTTTAAGCTAAGGTCTTTACATCACATCTCAATCTGACTAAGGCAATGCCCAATCAGTGAGGAGCAACCAGCAAAGGAAGTGGGGGTGGAACAACAGGTGGAGAGTTCATGTGCTCTACCAGGACACTTGCAATGTCAAAAAATTTAAAAGAAGGCACTCAGTACATTGGGTAGAACCCATGTGAAGGATATATGGGAGGTCATGAAAACGAGTTACACACAATGAAAAACCGTGAATGAAACATACTCTGTACTATTGGAGTAAGAACCCATATCTATGGATTGAATGTTGAAATATGAAATTATCGGGGTGGCTAGGTGGTGCAGTGAATAGAGCACTGGCCCTGGAGTGGGGAGGACCTGAGTTCAAATCCTGCCTCAGACATTTAACACAAAAACTAGCCATGTGACCTTGGGCAAGTCACTTAACTCCAATTGTCCTACCTTCCCCCCTCCAAAAAAAAAAAAAGAAACATGGAATTGTAAGTTACTCAAAGGCAGAGACTGTATCTTATTTTGTTCTTATATCGCCAGCGCCTAATATAGTGCCTTTCACATAGAAGGCACTTAATTTAATCAACCTTTGATAAAAGTAAACAGAAAAAGTGATGAATGAGGTATGGATGGAATCATGAATAGACCAATGTGGCTGGAGTGGAAGGAAGGAAAAAGCATTTATTAAGTACTTCTTAGGTGCCAGGCATTGTGCTAAACACCATACCAATATTATCTCATTAGGTCCTCACACCAACTCTCTAAGGTAGGTTCTGTCTTTAATCTCATTTCACAGATGAGGACGCTGAGGCAGACAGAGGCTGTGATTTGGGTCATAGAAGTAATAAGTGTCTGAGTAGAAGGTTCCTGAGGCAGAGTAGTGGGAGTCAAGTTTGGATGGGTGGGTAGGGAGAGACTGTGGAGAGTAAACACTGGATCACAGACTTTAGAGCTGTGAGGGATCACAGAATCGTCGTGTATTCAGAGGCAGATGACCTCAGAGATCAGCCAATCCAACACCTCCATTTTATAGATAAGGAAATAAGGCCCAGAGAGTTGATGGCTTGACTAAAACCGTGTAGACTATTAAGTGACAGTGCTGAGATTTGAACTCTGTCTTCTAATTCTAAATCCATTCCTCTTTTCCACCCCACCCCACCCCACAAAATCTTGCCTCTTCATCTTACCTATGAAGAACCTGAGGCCCAGAAAGATGAAGTAATTTGTCCAAGGTCACCTTGATCTCCTAAATTGGGGAGTCAAACTCAGATAGAAACAGGTGTCACTAAACCATACATAAGCATCCCTGTGTTCTCATATTGACTTAGAAAACCACATAGCATCATTTGTGTTTTATTCCATTTTTATTTATCTTATTAAATATAACACTGCTCTCTACATCTGCTGCTCTGCCTGGTTTCAACTCTGTGGAACAAGTTGCCCCACCCAGCATAAGCTCTTCACCTCTGAACTCACCGGCCAAGTTACTGACTCAAGCCCTGATTGACCCATCTCCCTCAGCCTCCTCTCCCCTCTGATTGGAGCGCCGGAGGGTGGAGTACCAAACCCCTCCCAATGCCTCCCTTTGTAGAGGGCAGAGACTGAACTTAGCTCATTCCACTTTACATTTCTTGCTCCTTCTGGCTTTAATTCCATGGAACAAGAAGCCCTATAATGTACTCCCTCGTGCTGCCCCCATTCTTTTTTTTCTCCTTTTGTACATTGCCTTCCCCTTTCTCCTTGAGGGCGGAAGTTCTCTTTATATTAATTGTATCTCCAGCCCCTGCACTGTGCCTAGCACGTAGTAGGTGATTGACAAGTGTTGATTGGGTTGGATTGGATATTTCCCTCTTATATTTTACTCAGGTTAAGGCCCCAATCTGGAGTGCTGTAGGCTTTGACACCTCTGTCCTAAATCCAAATCTGATTTGTGCATTGCACCATGCTGTTATATACTAAATGAGTCCTAACAATCATTGGGGAACTCCAGGCACCACCTTCCCTGAATAAAAGCATTTCTTTTGTACCTCTAGATAGTCTAATGGCTTCGGGTCTAATCACCTGAATTAATTGCCTGGTTGTTTTATTAAAGATTTAGTGGGAAAGGATGAGTAGGAAATAGGGCAGATACCAGACTATTGGTGCAGAGAACTGGCGTGCCTATAGCTGTGCGCAGTGGACTCCACCCTGTCTTCAGGCTGGACCCTGGGCTCCAGTGGAGCAATCACTCTCTGGAGCAACTCCGGCTGTGTGGGTGTGGAATGGATCCTTTCGGTAAACAAAAAGCCTGGGGAGGCTCCAGAGCTGGAAGGAGGATCCCTGGGTCTTGGCTGATCCAGCCACTTCCTTTTACCAACCAAGAACATGAGGCCCAGAGAGACGCTAAGAGACTTGTCCAAGGACACTTAGGGAGAAAGCAGCAGAGCTGGAGCTAGAGCTGGAAAGAAGGCCCTTTGACCCTTAATCCTGTGGATTTGCCACAACACCTGCCTCCTTTACTAAGAGCGTGATTCAAGTTTTCACGCTCCCACGTGGACTGGAATTGTTCAATTAAATTGCTAATAGTCTCCCTTGGATTTTACTTCTTGACTGTATGCCTTTAGTGATCTCATCATAATTTTGGCATAACAATGCCAAAATATCCCAAATTATACTCAGAGCATGAAATTATCTAATTTCCTTCAGTGAATCTTTAACTCATCCAGTTTCTGTTATTCTTTATCAAAGAAAATTTTCCTTCTTGCATAGCCCAATATTTCAGTGAGTTTATAACACAAGTAACATTAAAATGCAAGGAAGTATGGTCTCTCCAGGGGAAAGATTATGGGAATTAGAGGCAAAAGACCTGGATTTTAGTCTTAGTTTTGTCATCTGCTAACTTTGGGACATTGAGCAAGGTATTTTAAACTTCACTTTTCTCAGCTATGAACTGGTGATATAAATATTGGCACTACCCATCTCCCAGTATAGTTGTGAGCTTCACATAAGCCCTTTATTGCTATGAAATAATATATTATTATGATAATTAAAAATTTTGACCCACGCAAAGATTGTAACCTGGTTTCAAGAGTAAGGGAAAAAAATTCAGGGGTGGAGGTTCCTTACCATCGATGACCCTGTTTTTATGGCATTGTTTTGCACTCCAGCTAGAAAGCTCAGTGGCATAGAATGCTAGGACTGGAAAGTATTAATAGGGATGGATCATTTGCTCCAACCCCTTAGTTTTACACATAAGGAAACCGAAGCCCAGGGAGGTGATTGATATTTAACAGTGAATAAATATTAACTGAGATTTATATAGCATTCTAAGCCTGACAAAATGCTTTCTATAATGTGTTGGTTAAATGAATGCATGTTATATTATTTGAGCTTTACAAAAACACTACAAAGTAGGTGCTATCAATCAACCAACCAACCAATCAACAAGAATTTGTTAAATGTTTACCATGTGCCAGACAGTGAATAGAAATATAAGAATAAAACAATCCCTATTCTCAAAGAGCTTCTGAGTCTAATAGAGGCATTATTGTCCCCATTTTACAGATGAGGAAACTGAGGCTTAGAAAGGTTAAATGACTTGCCCAGAGTCAACCAGTTGTTGTCAGAAGGAGGATTTAAACCCAAGGCTTCTTGACTCTTAAATTCAGCACTTTATATACTGTGGGAGCTGTCTTTCAATTTATAGCTAAACAACTCTGGAAGAAAAAAGCATTGATTTGAGTTCACACTGGACATAACTACTAATAGTCCCTTGGCTGAGAGAAAATTTTGATCCAAAGGGGTCTCTGAATAGAAGGTAGGGAGGGGTGCAAGAGATATTGAAGAGGGATGCTGTTGTTGGTGTTTGTCCTTTGTTCTTGGAGAAGACCATGACATCAGGGAGATGATGCCTTGACAAACAAGTGAACTGCATCTAAATGAGGGAGGGCTATGCAAAGCCATAGGCCTCATTTTCTCCTCTGGAGTCATCTGGGTCCAGTAGCAAGATATATATCAGGACAACTGGAGATGCCCCTGGATGCAGTGGGAGACCTTGGCCTTTTTAAGCTAAGGTTTTCCCCGGGTTTCTGTTTGTCTGAGGAAACACTCATTCAATGACTAAGGCTAGGTAAGAAATGAGCCAAGGAATGGCTCATTTTACCTAATCCAGAAAAAAAGAATCAGTCTGGGAGAGGACAATCCTCAAGGTTTCTGGCCAAAACAGAAACAATTACTATTTACATTCACTCAGCCATCAGGGCACAAATAACGACCCCCAAGTGGGGCTTGGGCTGGGACCTATTGGCCAATCATGAGAGCCAGAGTGAATTGGATTTAAGGCATCTCTTTAAGAAAGAAATCTAGCTGAAAACCCCAAGATATCTAATGAGGTTTCAATCATCAAAATTTACATTCCTTTGGGCAGAGCTCCCAAAGTTAAAGGTGACAAAGGGAGAAGAATTAGGCCAGGGAAAGAAAAGGGATAGGGGAGGAGAAGGTGGAGGGGAAGATGGAGGGGAAGGAAAAGGAAGGGAGGAAAAGAAGGAAGGAAGGGAGGAAGCAAGGAAAGAAGGAAGTAAGGAACAAAAGAAGGAAGGAAGGAAGAGAGGGAGGGAGGAAGGAAGGAAGGAAGGAAGGAAAGAAGGAAGGAAGGAAGAGCTGTGTCGCCCAACTGGAACTGGCCATTTGGGTCCTCAGTGGGGCATCAGACTACTCACAGGTTGTTGTTTCTTTGTCCTTTGTTCCAAAGAGAACCATGACATCAAGGAGGTGATGCCATGACCTGCAAGTAAATTGGATTTAAGTGAGGGAGAGCTTCACAAAGTCATCAGCCTCACTTTCTCTTCTGGAGCCATCTGGGTCCAGTGTCCAGATATAGATCAGGATGCCTGGAGATGGTTCCCAAAAAGGGATGTAGGAAGAGGGGGTCTAAAGAGAAATCTCTTCACAGTTTGTGACGTTGTCAAACACAACACCACATTGAAAAATTCAACCACATTGTGCAACTTTTTAAGATTAAGGGATTTGTGATGTTTGTACAGTATCAATGGACCGTCTTCCTTTTCTGAGTCAATATCTTTTTCTCTCTCAAAGCTCTTTTAATCTGTCCTATTTCTGATCCTGAATTTCCACTTTGACTCCTACTGGGCTTTGTTTGTGTATTAGGTCACAGAGAAGGCTTTGTTTCTCAGCTTGGGGTAGGCTATACATGGATCAAGATGTGAACCTGTCCACTAGAAGAAGAGAATCTTTTCGAAATCAGTTTTTAAGTCACATGTTTAACACTGAGAGCTATCAAAAATAGTATATGCCTATATTTGGATTTTTCTATTTCTTGTTATGCATTAGTAACTGATGTGTCTATTTTTTTTTGTTAAGTAGGGAACCTTTCTCTACTTTTGGTTTTTCAGGCCTTAAGTTAACTTTCTTCTCCCAAAGAACTCCTGCCTCCAATTGCTTTTTGTATTCAATTTGTCCTTAACGATCACCACTGCGATCATGCTGAGGCTAGCTTTGGCCCTGTAGACCTGTGACTTCCAGCATTCAGCTACCCTCCTTGTATCATGACTCGGGCAGATAAGCTTGAGACCTTGGTATTAGGTATACCCTTGAGCTGGGGTGGTATCAATCAGATGAATATCATTTGAATCAAATACCTGGGCATGGTATCTGTTATTAAATAAACTTTTCCTGGCATGGATTCAGCTGTTGAGTAATGACTTCTCTTTCCGATAAGTAGGTACCCATGCAATGTACTTATCTGAAGATTCTTATTTTGAGTTTGGAAGTTTTACCTCTAAATAACTGGAAAAATCCCAGACAATGTAAGCACCTGACGGTTTTCCCTCAAGTCTGGTTGAGGTATAACTACTTTGTTCTCTTG
>CM053582.1:141648583-141667525 GCA_028627135.1 Pseudochirops cupreus
AACTGGAACTTGAGATACACAGGCACTGCAGTTGGGAGATCCATCCTGCCCTACCAAAAAGTGACATAGGAGAGAATAGACTGGGGGAGGGGGGAAATACTGGGATGGCTGTTTTGGGGTGGTGGGCGGGGGAAAGACGGGGAGAAAAGATGTAACTCAAAAAAATTTAATAAAAATTTAATAAAGAAAAAAAAAAGATGTCACCTCTGAGGGTGGCCTTGCTACTAGGTATGCCGAGTCATTAACCAGGGGAACCCCACCAAGCATCTGAGAAAGTCAGCCTGAATTTCTGCCAGCAGTTCCATTCCTTAAGGACTGCTGACATGATGACAGCTTCTATAACACAGTCTTTGGACAGTAGGGTTTTCTTCTAGTATACTGGACTGTGTGTGGCCTGCTTCTGGTAGTAGGTGGAGATAGTGGTCCCCTTCTTGACCATTTTCTCCTTTCAGCAGTTTCATGGGACCTAAATCTTCTTTTTCAGTCATGCAAAATATAAGCTTCTTTCAAGTAGGGGCTGTTTTCTGCTTTGTTCTTGTAGCCCCCAATGCCTAACACAATGCCCAGCGCATAGTAGGTATTTAATAAATGTTTGATGATTGGTGGATTGGATCTCTGTGTCCTCTATAGGAACTTAACCGCCTGGTCATGAATGTCTGCTTCCAAAGCGACTTGGCTAGACAAAGAGTCAGTATATCAAAGCAAGGTGGGATTGGAGTATGCCCAGCACCATTATGGCGGGGTTGTACTTCAAAGAGGAAGAGAGTATCAGTCATTTCCCCAGCAGTTCACAGCATCCCTCTTAACTCCCACTCAGCCTTTTGCAGCTCAAACCCTCTCTTTTGATCCTAACTGCCACTTCATGCTAGATTTTTGATGTTCCCAAGAAACTCTGGTTCCTGATATTGTCTGCCTCTGGTCTATGCTTCAATTTGGGTTATGACTTAGATCCCATCCTTCTTTCCCTGTGAGGGTGGGTTGTTTTTTTGTTTTGTTTTGTTTTGTACAAACCAAGTGATTACTTCAATCATAGACATTTCTTGGCTTCCTGCAAGGGAGTTAATATTGCATAGAGTTATTAGAGTTCCCTAGGCTAGTGGGTTTCCCTGCAGGGGTCCCATTTATCTGTCACTATTGAGAGGTATGTAAGTCAATCTACATGGAAATGTTGATGGGACTAATTAACAAAGGCTATCCTCTCACTACAGGCTGGTGCTTAAAACAGTTGTTTCTAATTGGACATGCCACTCATACTGAGGTTACTGAAAGGGTTCATTAATACTTATCATAGCTCAACATGGGTAGCTAAACCCATCTTTTCCCCAGATGGCACACAAAAGCTTTGTGGAAGTGGTTCCCTGTCTTTATTTCCCTCCCAGCTATATTCCTTTGGATTTCTCCATCCTAACCTCAGGAACCTCATCATCCTACAAGATTACATCAGACTTGGTACTCAAGTCTTATCAGTACCCTCTGACAGGAAAGCATAACAAAGAGCTCCTCCGCAAGCCTCCCTCTAGCCAAGGCATCCAGGACAGCCATCTCCTCATTTCATATCCAGCTGCACTAGTGTGAACTTCTCTCTCATGTCCCTCTGTCAGCTACCCTCCCCACCTAGCTTTTCAGGCTTCCTTTGTGGGTTGCCTTCCCCTGTTAGACTGTAAGCTCCTTGAAGACAGGGACTGTCTTTTTAATATTTTCATCCCCAGCAATTAGCAGAGTGCCTGGCATACGGTAAGTGTTTAATAAATGTTTGTTGACTAACTGACTGACAGAGACAAAGGTGGATAAGCAACAGGTTTGGGAATCCAGCTTACATCATTCTTTCCACTACACTAAGTGGCCCACAAGATTCACCAGACTGCCAAAGGGATCCATGATGCATGCAAAAAAGGTTAAGAACCTCTGCTTTAGCAGGATCATAGATTTAGAGCTTAAGGGACCTCAGAGGCCATCTAGTTCAATGCCTTTGTTTTACAGATGAGGAAACTGAGGCACAGGGATGCCATGACCTCCCCAAGGACACCTAGGTTGTAAGTGGCAGAGCCAGTATTTGAACTCAGGTCATTGGACTCTAAAGCCGGCACTTCTTTCACCATATCACAATACTTCCAGGGGAAGCAGATTGTACCTTTAAAATGCTAGCTATTATTGTTAGCTTCTTACAGAGTTTAGAGCTCTTTGCCATGTCCTGTGACCCATATTGGTAGGAAGATTCAGCAATCAGGGTAGAACTCTTTCCATGGGAACATCCACTGTTGAACTATATTTTTTAGTTTTTGCAGCTGTGCTTGGTTGTCCACTAGGTGAGGGACAGGGCCTATTCCAGGTCATTGGGAAAGCTTAAGTGAGGAACTCAAAGACTTCTGAGCTGGCTCCCCCTTCTGTAAGGACATTAGGATGCTAAGGGCCTAGTACAGGAGTGGGCAACCGGGGACCTTGAGGTTGGCTTACTGATGGCCAAGTAAGGGGGCTGCAGACTTCCACATCTGGGAGTGGGATGAAGTTGCCACCATTCTCAGTCTGGGAGATTTCCCCCTATAGCTCTCACACTGTGAGAATAGATGTGGATGGAAATAACTGAACAGTTCTGATGAGCTATTTCCTGAGGAAGTATATTTCTGCTGTTGATCTGGGTGGACGATTGAGAGTAGCCTTGTTGTGTAAAGATTAGAGTTTTGATACTGGTTTAGTGAGGACTAGAGAGCTTTCCCTTCCCAGGATGTTATCGTATGCCCTCACTTCCCCTCCATCAGAGGCTTTTCCCTTTTGTTTTTCAATCTTGTGTATCCCATTGTCAGTCTGGTGATGCCTATGGACCTCTTCTCAGAATGTTTGTTGTTTACATTCATAATTGAAGAAAATGCTAAATTTCAATTAGAGGCTAGTGAAAATAAAGATGCAATTTTTTCCTCATCCAAGTTCAGTCCTTGGAGATTACATTAAGAGCTACAGATCTGGAATGTTTTGAGAAGCAGCCCCAGGCAATTTGAATAATTCTGAATAATTCCCAAGAAGAATCTGGAGGGATTGAGCGATAATTAGGAAGAGATCAGAGTGGTTTCCCACCTCTTTAGGCAGTAGGGGAAGTGTTGGCATTGTGTGGGAGGTGCACTGACCAGGCACCAAGAAGAGCAGTGTCAAATGTCAAATGTCATAAGTCAACATGATTCAACATAGAGCTAGAGAGAGAGGGCCACTTGTAAGGTACAAGTGAAATCTGTTCCTCTAAATTCTTGGGAAAACTCATTTGTGAAGCTGGGGATCTTGGAAACTGTAGTACAAGAGAAGGCTGTTACAAAAAAAAAAGGCACGCCAGAATTTGTTTTTAGCTATGACACAAATGTACCAGGAAGTCTAAGAAACAAAGAACTGGTCTCCTAGAAAAGGGAATGAGTTTTATCTACTGAGAAGTACTAGAAGCAGAGATAGTATTTAACATAAGATTGTAAAAGGACTTGAAGAGAAACAGTAACCAGCAAAATCTTGCTGGAGCTGAGACCTCAAGGAAGTGAGGGCTGTAAACTGGGTGGCCTAAGGTGACCTAAAGGAGCAGTGACCAGTGACCTCTGAGAGAACTGCAGGAGGTGTGGAGAAGCGATGGTGGGCAGACAGTTAGAGGAGACATAGATGAGAAGGACCAACTCTTGATCACTGCCTAATGGAAATTAATCCAGGGCAGCGTCGTAGGTAACTGAGATTAGACAGACCTCTGAGGGAATTACTCCCTAGTGGGGATTGTCATTTTCTATGCATTTTAATAGGAACCCTAATTTCTTTGATCCTTGTAGGTCAATATTTTTAGGGGAAGTTGGTGAGATCCTAGGATGAAGAGAAGGGAAAATGAAGTTTCTCTATCTAGATGGGGCCAACAAGCCATCTTGGTGTGGTGGAAAGAATAATTTTTTTAATTAGCAGGCCTCAGTTCACATTCCGACACTTACTAAAACGAGAGTTTTAGACTCAACGATCTCTAAGATAGCTTCAGTCACCGTGTTTTTTACCTATAGTATTGAGCAAGTGCCTTAATCTCTCTAGACTTCTGTTTCCTCATCTTCAAAATGTGAGAATTGTGCTAAACGATTCCTAATGTTTTCCCCTGTTCTAAATTCTAAGGACTATCCAGAGAAGTTAGTGGTCACTCAAGATGTACCTGGGCCTTTTGAGTCAAAGGAATCAAATGAATCAAAAGATCATTGATTTAGAGTTAGAAGGGACCTGGGAGACCATCTAGGGGAGTCTCACACCAGGTTTACATTGGTGTGTCTAGAGGGGTTGTTAATATTGGTGTGGAAAGGACAGGTGTTGACAGGGACTTGGGTAGAAGCCTGGGAATGCAATGTAGAAGAAACAGTATGTTAATGAAGGGTGTAAGATCAAACGAGTGATGGGAGGAGTGGCCAGGAGCTGAGTTGGTGGTGTTTGGACTGTATTTGCTCGGCCTTTTCTTCTCCTTTGTCACTATTGTAGTGTGTGGGAAATGTTTGTGGGCATTGGTCCTAGTCAGGTTGCAACCCTTTGCTTCTTCCCTCACACACAGCACTTAGCAATATGGGTGTAATACTGATAAGTCCCGCAGCTGTGGTCCTTTGCCAACTGTTCCACAGCATGAATTCTTCTGTGAGGCAGAGAAGCATCTACTTCTTCAGGTCTCTCTGCCTTTCTTGGAGTTTTTCCTTCCTGCACACAATGGCAGAAAGAGGAATCTGAGCTAACTAGAAGTAGCCAAACTTAGTATAGGCATTCCAACATTTCCTGGAAACAGCAACATGTTGCTGACAATTTATCCCACTGTATTAGTGCCTAACTGATGCTTTTGTTTTTGCATCACAGATATACTCTTCCCACCCACTAAGCACCTCCCTTGTTAACAAGTAAAAACTATTCTGCAAACCAGCTGACCCAGTTACTGTGTCTGACAGCTTGCACAACATTCTGCCTTCTCAGTACATCAATTTTGGTCACCGCCTCTTCTCCAGGGGCAAGACCGATCTTTGCCATCACTCAGCTCCTTTTCACTAATACGATGGTGAATCATGGTTGCACGTCATTCTGGCTCTGCTCACTTTACTCGGCATTAACTTTAAAAATTCTTCCCATGTTTCTTAAGGCCCCATGTTCATGTTTTCTTATCTCACGATAAGGGATGGGTATAGGGATGAGGACTAGATCTTTAATTTCACTGGGATAGAGAACTTCCAATGGGAAGAAATTCTGTCAATGCAGGTCATTATCTTCTCTGCAACTAAATAGTCTGGGAGGGTTGTCTAACTTACTGATGGCTAATTAAATGACTGGCCCAGGGGGACACAACCAGTGTCAGGGCCAGAACTGGAACTAAGGGACTCTCTGCTAGATAACGCAGTGGTTAGAGCACTGGGCCTGGGGTTGGTTCAAATCTAGCCTCAGAAACTGACTAGGTGTGACCCTGGGAAAGTCACTTAATCTCTGTTTACCTCAGTTTCCTCAACTGTAAAATGTGGAAAGAACAGCATCTACCTCCCAGGGTGGTTGTGAGGCTCAAATGAGACATTTGTAAAAGTGCTTAGCAGAGTGCCTGGCACATAGTGATTAATGAATCTTAATGAATTAATGAATCATTTTGTTCCCTTCCTTTTTCCTTCTGTGTACTATATCATATTGCCTCTCATCTCACTATATTATTCTGTTACAACAACAGCAAACTTTTACCCACAATTTATCCTATTGTATTCTAAATTAATAGAGCCTCTCACCTGGTTGCTGAAGGTCAGAGAAGGAGAGGAAAAGTCAAGGAATTTGGAAGGAGAGGCCCTGGCTTTGAATCCTGCCTCTGCTAATTTACTGCCTGTGTGACCTTGGGCAAGTTACATTTCCTGTCAATGTCTCTGTTTTTCCATTTGTAAAAGGAAGAAGTTGGATTATATGATCTCCAAGATTCCTTCCAGTTCTAAATGACAGGTATATGACAAATGGGCCAAAAGCTGCCAGACTCTGAATATACCTCCTCAGATTTCTACTATCTTATATAGTTATAATACTGCTCAGGAATGGTCTAAGTCAAACGAGATTGGGGCTACTCCTCATCTCAGGCTGATTTTTATAGTGACCTGAAGTCAGGTCACTATGAATTCCTGGATTGCTTCTCCTCCCTACAGACCACCAGAACAAACAGGGTTCCTACCAGGTCCTCTGCTCTTCTGGAACACAGACAGATGGAATAAAGCCTTAGTTACCAAATGGATTCTTCCCTGGAATCATCAACCTTGCATGTAAGAATGAACAAAGATAGAAACCAAAGATAACCATGTGTGCAAAGATCCCTCCTATTCCACAACTCTGACTCTGACTCATTTGGCTATAAAGATAACCTGTTTCCCTGGGGCTCATTTTGGATTCTCCAGATCTAAGATGGCAGATCTCAATACCACCATAGTCTTAGAAAAATTGGCCCTCGCTCTCTGGTTCCAGGAAGGATTAGAAAGACCTGATCCTCAGTAAGCAGCTGAATACCTTCTGTGTCTGTATACTTAGTACATTGCTCCTCCTTCACTCTCCTTATTGAGTATATTTCACCCCCAAATCTGAACTTATGGTAGGAAGCATGGCCCGTGCTGCTGAATTTTGTGCATAGAGACAAAGCTGCTTCCTCTAAGGCCCTTTCACTCAGTAACAACACCTTCCATGACCATGGTGTGATTCCTTTAACCTGTCACCCCATCTCTGCCAGGAAGCATTCCCCACCATACTCTGCTTTAGAATCTGTCACTATCCATTTGATCAGGTTTACAGCTGAGAAGTATCTCTCCCTATGCTGCAGCAAATGCAATCCCAGGAACTCTGCTGCTGCTACTCTTCCAGAGCCACAGACACAGGCATGTAAGGACTAGCCTTTTCCTGGATCCAAATACCCATCTTCTATTTTCAAGGGAGACAGAGAGAAGCCTTGTGATTGTCTCTCATGCAGCTACAAGGGTTATCATTAGATCCACAGTCACTAAATCTCCAAAATCTACGCACCATATGATTTCTAACAACTGGAAATGACAGTGAGAGCCCTGGACCTACTAGCAGTAATGGTAGTTCTGGAAATTTAGAACCACTTTCTAGAGAAGTCCTTGTGACCTATACTGGCCATCAGAAACTGTTTCAAAGAGGAACAGGCACAATTGGGATACCATGTTTCTTGGGTCCCCTTTGCTTCTGGCTTTGAGGTGGATTATATGCTTTATCTTAGTAGCATAGATCTGGAGACTTCAGACGTCATCTAGTCCAACCTCACTCCTTTTACAAATAAGGAAAATGAGGCCAGAGGAAGTTAAGAGACTTGCTCAAGGTCACACAAGAAGTAAGTATCAGAGTGGGATTTGACTCCAGCTTCTGCAACTCTAGGAATAACGTTTTTCCCCAGGATAGTCCTCCCATCCCAATTCTAAAACACATCATTGTACACCCCGCCAATGCTTAGAACTAATAACACCAAGGATCTCTTTGCAGTGTCAATTTCCACCACTTTCCAGTGGGGTTTTCCCCTTTGGAGAAAATAAGTGGTAGTTCCTTCCTCAGTTCATAAAGAAAGCCTTAAGTCACTGTTGGCTGGACACCTGGGCTTCTGTGCTTTGAAGATGCTTATTTGGCATCCCTACTGGTGGCTCACATAGCAGATGACACGCCAACCTGCCAAAGAATCCATCGCTAGCCTTGGGAACCATTTCTGTCACTCTCTGTTCTGAGCTAGGCCTAGACTTTGCAAAAACGTTCCTCTTTTTTGAAGGTTTGTGGTCATTGTGGTATTATCCTCTAACTTTACAGTAATAGGGATAGAGGAAAGGACTAGATCTGTGATTCTACTGGTAAAGGGAACTCTCAGGTGAGGAAACTCCAAGGTGCTGACTGGCAGAGATCAGCATCTTCCCTGTAACCTAAGATTTGGCCTGGAGCTCTGAGTTAGGCAGCTGGGTGGCGCAGTGGATAGAGGCTTGGAATCAAGTGGAATCACACTGGACTATGTGACCCTGGCTAATCACTTAATCTCTATTTGCCTCAGTTTCTGCTCTGTAAAATGAAGACGCACCAGAAAGGAAAATGGCAAACTATTCTGGTATCTTTGCCAAGAAAAACTCATGAACAAAAAAGTCCATGAGGTCATGTAGAATTGGACATGACTAAGTGATTGAACAACAAAGAGCTCTGAGAGGTTGGTTAAGTGACTTGTCCAGGGTCATACACCTAGTACGTATCAGAGGCACAACTTGAATCTGGATCTTGGGCAGAGCTGCCTCTCCATTATGGGAGCAGTAGGTGGTTTATCCATTCATGTTCTTTGGGTCTGTGCCTTCATTTGATATCAACTTTGTCATTATTTCCTCAATGAGGTAGTTAAATTGCATGGGCTTTCCGCCCAGATTGTTTTTGATTTAGAACCTACTGTTGAGTAGATTTTGGCACAGGCTGCACTCATTACTAGGCAACCAGCTTCTGTTGACCATGCCACACTTTCCACAGGTGGATGTGTAAGTAGAGTGGATCAACCAAGATTATAGGCTCATACATAGGATTAAGAGCTGAGAAAGACCTTAGAGATGATGTCATCCAATCCACTCGTTTAGTTATTCAGTCATTTCAGTCATGTTCGACTCTTTATGACCCCATTTGGGGTTTTCTTGGCAAAGATATTGGAGTGGTTTGCCATTTTCTTCTCCAGTTCATTTTATAGGCAAGGAACTGAGGCAAACAGGGTTAAGTGACTTGCCCAGGGTAACACAGCTAATAAGTATCTGAGGCTGGATTTGAACTCAGACATTCCTGATTCCAAGCCCAGTACTCTATTCACTGTGCCACCTATCTTCCCTCTCATTTTACAGATAAGGAAATTGAGGCGCAGAAAAGGACTTGACCCAAGTCACATAGATAATAAGTAACAGGACCAGGATTTGAACCCTCTGACTCTGAATCCAAAAATCTTTCCTTTATGTACACTGTCTACACTATTAAACATCTCACCTGCAATAAGGCTGAACTTTCTATTTGCCCATGGCAGAATTTGCTAAGCATGCTCAAATCTACTCAAGAAGTTCCACCTTTTCAGGAGTCTTGCAGCTATAGCCTACAGCCATACATGTGGGACACACTGGATTTTCACCATCTACCTGCATTCACTACCTGGAACAAACACCTTCGTTCCATGGTTAGCAAGATCACATGGAACCTTAACCATGCCAGTCAAAGAGTACATGGCATCAGGTAAACAGATAATGTGCAGCAGTGCCTCCACTTAAAACATGATGCATTTCCTCTATATCAGCAGTTTTCAACCTGTGGGTTGTGACCCCTTTGGGGGGTCAAATGACCCTTTCACAGGGGTCACAGGGGTCGCCTAAGACCATCAGAAAACACATATTTCCAATGGTTTTAGGAACTGAGATGCCACACTCCTCTAACCGTCTCCAGGCGGGTCTGCCCACATGCAGACACACCCACATATGAGTATTAAAGGGTCGTGGCATTAGGAAGGTTGAGAACCACTGCATATGATAAGTTCCTTGAGAACAGGGGCTGTGTTCTATTTCCATCTTTGTGTCTCTAGCACCTGGTATAATGGCTGACAAAATCCTTCATAAATACCAATTGAAGTGAATTACTAACGACCATGTATGACTACTAGACCCCAGCCATCTAACAAGACAGTAATTGTTCCACCTCTTACATAGTCTCTTGGGTACAGGGGCAGAATGGGACAATTTCCCCTGGAAGAGAATTTCAGAATCACTCAATATTAGTACCAGAAGGATCCTTAGATACTATCTAATTTGACTTCTTCATTTTTAAAATGAGAAAACTAAAGACCTGAGACTTGCCCATGAGTTCATGGAGATTATCATCTCTGTGCAGACGACTCCCAGATCTGCATGGCTAGCTCTGGTCTTCCTGATGAACTCAAGTTCCACAACACCACCTGCCTATTGGGCATTTCCAATTTGATGTAGGCATCTCAAATTCAATATGTCCAAAACAGAACTCATTATTTTTCTCCCAAAAAATCATACTCCTGGTTGTGGAAAAATAGGTATTCTAATGCACTGTGGTAGAGTTGTGAACTGGTCCAGCCATTCTGAGAACAATTTGGAACTATGCCTAAAGGGCTATAAAACTGTATATACCCTTTGTTCTACCAATATCACTACTAGGTCTGTATGCCAAAGAGATCAAAGGAAAAAGAAATATTTGCACAAAAATAGTTATAGTAGCTCTTTTTGTAGTGGCTAAGAACTGGAAACTGAGGGGATGTCCATCAATTGGGGAGTGTCTGAACAAGTTGTGGTATGTGATTGTGATGGAATACTCTTGTGCTGTAAGAAATGTCAAAGGGTATGAGTTCAGAGAAATCTGGGAAGACTTATATGAACTGATGCAGAATGAAGTGAACAGAATCTAGAGATCATTGTATACAGTGACAGAAATATTCTAACAATGATCAACTCTGAAAGACTTAGCTACTCTGATCAATACAATGATCCAAAAGAATTCTGAAAGATTCATGATGAAAAATAATATCCACTTCCAGAAAAAGAACTAATGAATTCTCAGTCTTAATTGAATTATATTTTTAACTTCTTTATTTTTCTTGCTTTTATTTATTTATTGCAGCTTTTTTTGCAGGCTTGTATGGAAATACTGTTTGCATGACTGCATATGTATAATTGATGTCATATTCTTGCTTTCTCAATGGGTAAGAGAGGGACAGGATGGAAGGAGAGCATTTGGAACTCAGTTTTTTTAATTGAATGCTGAAGATAAATAAATAAAAATTGATTACAGCTCACACCTCTTATGAACTCCCCCTCTTGCTGTTAAGGGTACCATCAGCCAGGCACTCAGTTCCTACAACTCCAATTATCAGTTCTCCACTATCCCTCACTCCACATAACCAAATCAGTTGTCAAAGCTTTGTGATTCTACCTCCATAACATTTCTGTCTCTCTCCCTTAGCCACCACCCTAGTGCAGGCCCTTATCACCTCTCATCAGGACTATTATAATAACTGCCTAACTGGTCTCTGCCTAAAAGTTTTCCCCCTCTCTAATTCATGCTCAACACAGCTGCCAAAGCAATATTCTGAAAGTACAGGTCTAACCATGTCAATCCCTCTTCAATAAATTCAATAGCTCCCTATTAACTTTAGGATCAAATTCAAACTTCTCTGTTTGGCATCTAAAGCCCTTCATAACCTGACTCCAACTTACCTTTCCAACCTTATTATGCATCATGTGTATGTCTGCATGCACTTGTCATCCAGTAGGTGAGTTTATCCTTAATCAATTGTTTTCTCTCCAGTCTAGTTGATGAAATTACTGAATATAAAAGTCAGGTTAACAGAAACAGCAAGGTGTTGAGATCTTAAAGTGCAGAGAAGTTTCTACATCAGGGATTCTTAACCTTTTGTATCCTGGACCTCTTTGGCAGTCTGATGAAGACTATGGAATCTTTCTCAGAATCAGATTTTAAATGTATAAAATACATGGGATTATAAAGGAAAAAGTTGGAATATAGTTATATAGTTTGTTATATATAGGAATAGGAATATAGTTACTTACTTTGTAGATCCAGGTTAAAAAAAAACAAATTCTGGCCTATATTCTATTACCCCTTCTCGAAGAGAATAAATTCTTCAGTCAAGCATGATAGAATTGGAGGGTAGCAAGCCATCGGTTCTGGCAGAAGGATTGACTGCATCCTTGGTTCTCCTTTAAAGAGCAGGACAGCGAGTCCAAGTGGCACAGTGAATAGAGTGCTGGCCCTGGAGTCAGGAGGACCTGAGTTCAAATCCAGCCTCACTTACTAGCCCTGTGACCTTGGGCAAGTCACTTAACTCCTAATTGCCCAGCCTTCCCCCCTCCACAAAGCAAAAAATAAAAAGTAGAATAATACTCTCTGGGGCAGGAGTTCTTACTTTTTTTGTGCCATGGACACTTTTGATAATCTGGTGAAGCTTACAGGCCTCTTCTCAAGAATAATGTTTGTAAATTCATAAAATACACAGGATTGTAAAGGAAATCAATTATATTATTGTTTGGTTTTTAAAATATTGGTCTCCAGGTTAAGAACCCCTGATCTAAGGAATAAGTGAGCAAGAGCTGGCTTTGAGGAATAGAATAACTCCTGTGAGTGGGGTGGAGAAGCAGCCCTGGTGTCAGGGTTGTGCGACAAAGAAAGATACAGCAAGTCCAGCTGAGTGGGAGCAGCTTGCGGTTATCACCAGAATGGAAAGACATTGGGACTCCATAGGGCCTGAGGTTTGAGTTGCTTTGGCCACATAGGTTCCCTAATTGTTCCTCTCTGAGTTTGTGCTCACTCTTCCCATTGACATTAGGTATGATTGTGGGATGGTGTATCTCAGAGTTAAGGGAAGAATGTTGTATTACTATTGTTCTTAAGATGCCATTTCAGAGTAGCACTTGTGTTCTGGCCCTCTTTCCCAGAACCAGGATGGAACATATTCCCCTCACAGCTCTAGGATTCCCAGAGAGGTAGGGTGTGCATCTTTTCTCTCTTTCTATCAGCTTGAGCCCCCACCAGTGATGTTTCCCTCCTCCCATTGTTAGGGGTCTATGGATAGCAGCCCAGTTCCATTTAATCACTTAATATAAATTAGCTTTTACAAAGGAATCAAAGACAGAGTAAGAATAAGAAATGACAATCAGGATGCTCTCAGAAAAAACCTACAAAGACTTACATGAACTGATGCAAAGTGAAATGAGAACTAGAGGAACATGATACACAGTAACAGCAATATTGTAAGATGATCTACGTGAGTGAATTAAATATTCTCAGCAATACAACAATGAAAGCCAATTGTGAAGGATTTACAATTAATGTTCACCTCCAGGGAAAGAACTGGTGGAGCCTGAATGCAGACTGAAGATACTTTTTAAAAATTTTCTTTATATTTATTGGGGCTTTTCGGTCTGTGTTTTCTTTCACAGCATGGCTTACAACTAAATGTGTTTTGCATGACTAAATATGCATAACCCATGTCTTCTTCTTGCTTGCCTTCTTAATGAGGGGGAGTGGAGAGGAGAGAATTTTGGAAATCAAAATTTGAAAAAAGAAGGTTGAAGTTATTTTTACATGTAATTGGGAAAAAATAAAATAAATAAAAATATATAGCAAGAACAAAAGATAAACATTGTCCACATACATCTAGTGGGGAAGGGAGGCAGGGAGGTGTTGTACTCTCTTCTACACCACCCCAGTCTCAATGGAAAGAAGAGGAGGCTTAAAACTGAGCTCAGTCCTCACAGAGCATTGATCCCACCAAGTTCACTTCCAGATACAGCAGGACTACTTAATGAGCATGTTGGGTCTCAAATGTCTGACCAGAAAATCTCTCCTTGCTTCTTGGGGCATCGATGCTTCAATGCTGCTCTGGTTGCAAAACCCATGGACTCTGAGGGTTGGTTGCCAAGGCATACGCCACACCTTTTGAAACTAATAAAGTCTCAGAGGTTCCACGCTCTTCACATAGAACAGAAAATAACAAAGATTGAAAGCAAGAGCTGAAACCCTTTCGTGTGACTGCGGAGGGGGTTGGGAGTGGGAATGTGGAGAGCAGGAAGGAGAAGAGGACAAACATTTATTAAGTACCTTCTATGTTCCAGGCACTGCACTAAATGCTTTTTACAAATATTATCTCATTTGATCTTCACAACCACTCTGAAAGGTAGGTGCTATTGTAGTGTACATTTCATAGGAGGAAATTGAGGCAGACAGAGGCTGGTGAACGTCTGAGGCTGAATTTGACCTCAGGTCTTCCTGACTTCAGCCCTGATGCTCTACCCATTGTATCACCAAGATGCCTCACAGGCCATGTGGCCTTAGAGGCGAGAAGACTTGGCAGCATTTCCCTGTATAGCATTGTCTCTCATACCAGATGCCACAAGTGAAGGAGTCCCCAAAGGAGGCCGCTGGATGATGACAGGCCTTTTTGAATGCCACTACAGCCAGTCAATAAGCCTCCTATCCAACAGTTGATGAACCAACCAGAACAAGTTATCCAAAATCCATGCTTGCTCCACAGTCTCCACAATGCAGTTTGCTTACATTTCGACATGACTTTCCCAGACATAAGCTCCCAGCTTCTCTGCATGGAGAGCTGTATCAACTAAGAAAGCCTATGGGGATCTATGCATGCCTTACGTCCAAGTTACATCAGTAAATGCCTTTCTTTGGGCTGATTACTTCTATGCTGCTATTGTTCAGTTATTTTGGTCATGTCTGACTCTTTGTGTTCCCATTTGGGGGTTTCTTGGCAAAGATACAGGAATGGTTTACCATTTCCTTCTCCAGCTCATTTTACAGATGAGGAAACTGAGGCAAAGAGGGTGAAGGAGCTTGCCCAGGGCTAGTAAGTGTCACGTGCTGGATTTGAACTCAGGAAGATGAGTCTTCCTCACTCCAGGCCAACACTCTATCCACCGCACCACTTAGTTGCCACCAAATTTTGTCTATTCGCTAACTTTAAAAAAATAAGCACACTGATAATCATTAGATTATGGGCAGTTAGATGATATAGTGGATAGATCACTGAACTTGGAATCAGAAGACTCATCTTTCTGAGTTCAAATCCAGCCTGAGAGACTTACTAACTGCGTGATCCTGGGCAAGTCTCTTAACCCTCAGTTCCTCATCTGTAAAGTGAACTGGAGTAGGAAATGGAAAACCACTCCTGTATCTTTGCCAAGAAAACCCCAAATGGGGTCACAAGGAATCACACATGACTAAAATGACCCAACAACAACAATAACCATTAGAATGTAAGTGCCTTGAGGGCAAGGACTGTCTTTTGCCTCTTTTTGTATCCCTAATATCTAGCATAGTGCCTGGCACATAGTAGGTGCTTAATAAATGTTTATTGATTGATTGATAAGGGTTTACAAGATTCATAGAACGCCTTATACTCAAAATAGCTGTCTCAAACCCTGCCTCCCTCTCCCCCCCCCCCCTGCCAAAAAAAGTAGCTGTCCCATAAAGAACTCAACTTGTCCTGTGGGTCAGGGGGCATTCAAGAGGCAGTGCTACGTATATCATTCTTCTGCGCATACTCCAAGATTCCAGGCAAAATGACCTTCTAACTCTTCCCTGGATATTACACTCTAGCTCCCATGCCTTCAAAACTCAACTCAAATACTCTCTAGGAAGCAAGGCAGCACAGTGGATAGGGCACTGGGCCTAGAGTAAGGAAGACCTGAGTTCAAATCTAGCCTCACATGCTTGTTAGCTTTGTGATTCTAGGCAAGTCTCTCTCTTTTTTTTTTGGAGGGGGGAAGGTAGGGCAATTGGGGTTAAGTGACTTGTCTAAGGTCACATAGCAAGTAAGAATTAAGTGTCTGAGGTCACATTTGAACTCAGGTCCTCCTGACTCCAAGGCCAGTGCTCCTTTCACTGTGCTACTAGCTGCCCCCTAGGCAAGTCTCCTAACCTCTATCTGCCTCAATTTCCTCATCTGTAAAATAGAAATAATAATAGCATATATTTCCCTCACTATGAGGATAAAATATTTGTAAGATGTTTTGTAATACTCAAAGTACTATATAAGTGCTAGCTATAATAATAATTACTCTCTCCCACATGGGGCGTTTCCTGATCCCCCAGTTAGTAGTGCCCCCTCTTGCCCCAGATCACTTTGTATTTATCTTATACTTGTGTACATGTACTTTCTCCAATTATAATGTAAATTTCTGGAGGTAAGGGCTATTTCATTTTTTTCTTTGTGTCATCAGGGCCTAACATATTAGCCACTTAATAAAAGTTTGCTGATTTACTGATAGTGTCAGAGACAAGACTAGAACCCAAGATTCCTGATTTAATATTTGCCTACTGTAGTATCTTGCCTCTCGGCATGATAAATTCATTCAAATCATATATTTTTTTTCTGTAGTCTAAGACAACGATAAGCACCCATCCCTCTATACATCCCGACTGGCCTTAGCCTTAGATGAGGCAATAATGTGTTTCTCTGCTGCCCCCTTCCCCTTTCCTGCCCTCTGCCTCCTCAGTGGATGGAGGACAGTGGAGTACCGGGTTAGGGACATTTGGGATGTACCAAATGAGCAGGTGACAGTATTAATCCTTGGCCTGGAATAGCTATGGACCCTCAGATAAATGCTGAAAATGAACTTAATAAATGCCCCTGCTTCTTTGCCTAATTCTACCAGCATTATCCAGACAAAACATCTGACTCATATGGAACAGGGGGAGAAGTCAGAAGAAGAGGGTAACTGCTGATGCTCCAAGAATGATATTACCTACTCCTGCTTGTCTGGGCTTCTATAATCTTGTAAAGATGATAGTTAAGTACAGTGGAAAAAATGCTGGACTTGGAGTCAGAATTGTTATTGTGGTTCATTTGCGTCCAACTCTTCATGACCCCATTTGGGGTTTTCTTGGCAACGATATTGGAAAGGTTTGCCATTTCCTTCTCCAGCTCATTTTACAGATGAGTCAACTGAGGCAAACAGGGTTAAGCAACTTGCCCAGAGTCACACAGTTAGGAAGTATCTGAGGCTGGATTTGAACTCATGTCTTCCTGACTCTAAGCCAAGGGCTCTATCCACTTCCTTACCTAGCTGCCCCAGAGTCAGAAAATTACTTGAGTTCAAATTCAGTCTCGGATACTTGCTAACTGTGTGACCCTGAGCAAGTCACTTAACTTCTGTAGGGCTTACTTTCCTCATCCGTAAAATTGGAATAATGATAGATAGTATCTCCCTCCTGGGGTCGTTGTAGGGCTAAAATGAGATAGGAGTTGTAAAGCACTTTAAATACTTAAAACTTTAAAAACTTAAATATCTCTGTAAATTCTAGTTATTATTATTATTATTATTATTATTATTATTATTATCACAGAGGCAGCTGGCAGACAGTGTTTAAAGCTTTGGGCCTGGAGTCAGGAGTTCAAATCCAGTCTCAGAAACTTCTTAGTTGTGAGTCCTTGGGCAAGTCACTTAACCTCAGTTCACCACAGTTTCCTCACCTGTAAAATGAAGGTCATAATAGTACCTCCCTTGTAAGGTTGTTGGAAGAATAAAATGAGATAATATTTGTAAAAAGCACTTAGCACAGTGCCTGACATGAAGCATAATCATTGGTATAGCCCCTATTATGTGTTAGTAAATGCTTAATCCCTCCCTTCCCCTAAAACTGTCAGTCATCTAAGAAGATCCAAAGGAAGCTGCTGGCCCTTGGTTGAAACTCTCTAAAGACTGCTGGCAATGCCCTGACTCTCCCACAGAAAGCACTACGTGGGCAAAAACGTCACATACATTCTTTGGCCCCCCCTGCTCCCACATTCAGACCCAATCGGTCTCAATAGGACATCACTTTTAGGTCTGCCTTCCCTGGGCTCTAATCAAGGAAGAACGAGCCCCACTAATCCGTGCAGATCGATTTAATTTTAAAATGTGATGTTGTCTATGTTTTATTGTGTTTTTATTCATTCTGTTAAGTATTTCCCAATTACATTTTAATATAGGTGGGGGAGAAGGGATGTTTAGGAGTGTCGTGGGCCTCTATGCCCCCTGCTGGCCAGCCCTAGGTTTGACACCTCTTCTTCTACTGCATTAAAAATTACCAAAACATCCACCCTTCCATCAGTCCCGGCTTTTGAGACTAGTTAAAATGATAAATGAATTATATTAAGGTGGTAATGATTTAGCTGATGTGTTACTTTTCTTGGGTAACAACATTTGCATTAGAACTGGTGTGTCCCAGAAACTTAATACCTTAACTCAAAGCACTTGCTCTAAATCTGGAACCTTCAGGCACCTTGAAGAGGCAGTGCAGAGTGGAGGAGGGCATCATGTTGGGGGGGAAGGGAGGCGTTATACCTCCCAGCACATGTAGACCTGGTCCTGACTGCTAGGAACCATTAGACTCATAAGATCATAAAGGAACAGCTGGAAGAAACATCAGGGGACATCTACTCCAACTCCACTATTTTGCAAATGAAGAATCAGAGGCCCAGAGAACTTGTGGCTTGCCTGAGGTCAAAAGAGTGAATTCGAACCCTTGCCTTCTGACTCTAATGTTCTTTCAACTGTACCAGTTTGCAAGTGCCATTTAATTCTGCCTCTAGCATCAAACTGACTCAAGGTTGTTTTCCCTAGTTAAAATGTAAACCTGCTCCCTCTGTGACACTGAAAATCGTTGTGACCTTGAAACACTGGCCTGATATAGCCTTTTATTTGCACCACCCAATCAATTAGTTAATAAGCATTTTGAAGATCTTACTACTTTCCAGGCACTGTACAAAGACAAAAGTGAAGTTGACCCTGCCCTCATGGAGCTTACATTCTAATTAGGAAGCAATGAGTACTCAAGTATTTGTAGCATATATCCTATGCAAAAGGAATTTGAGGTAGTCTGGGGAGGGTGCAGTAGCACCTGGGGAGACCAAGAAAGGATTTATGAAGAAAGTAGTCCTTGAGCTAGGTCTTGAGAGAAAACAAATCCAGAAGGCAGAGGTGAGGAGAGAGTGCATCACTTGCAGGGGATACAACAAAGCACAAAAGTGTGGAGATAGGAGATGGGGTGTCTTCCAGAATCAGTGAGTAGAGACAGTAATATGGCTAGATTACAGAGTGTGAGGAGGTAGAGTATAAGAAGATTGGAAAGGTAGGAAGCGACCATTTAAATGCCAAAAGAGGAGATTTAAATGTCAAGTGGAGGAGTCTCCTTAGACTTTGCCACCATGCTTTTGCTGCCTTCTCACTCCTTTCCTGGGGAGCCCCTATTCCTATTGCTGGGTCCCTTGGAAGCTTCCACTTTGAGAAAGGGCCCAATTCAATTATGCTTCAAGGTTCCTGCTCGCCCTCCCCCTACTACCTGCTTTTCATGTGTTGTCTTCCCTCATTAGAAGACAAGCTCCTTTTTTCTTTTATTTTTTTAAATTGATTTGTTTATTTA
>CM053582.1:141668025-141683890 GCA_028627135.1 Pseudochirops cupreus
TATCTCAAAGAGATTATACAAGTGGGAGGAAGACCCATATGTACAAAAAGATTTATTGCAGCTCTCTTTGTGGTGGCAAAAAACTGGAAATTAAGGGGCTGCCCATCAATTGGGGAATGGCTAAACAAGTTGTGGTGTATGAATGTAATGGAATACTATTGTGCTGTAAGAAATGGGAAGGAGATGGACTTCATATTTACCTGGAGAGACTTATACAAACTGATGCTAAGTGAGAAGAGCAGAACCGGGAAAAATTTGTACACAATTACAGACACATTGTATGTGTGATGACCAACTTGGATAAACTGGACTGTTCTCAGCAATGCACAATTATAAGACATCTCTAAAAGTCTTAGGATGGAAGGAGATGTCTACATTCAGAGAAAGATCTAGAAAGAACAGAGTTTAAATCGAGACTGAAGCAAACTACATGCTCTCGTTCTTTCCCATGTTTGGTTTTGTTTTGTTTTTTCCCATTGTTCACCCCATTGGTTACAATCCTTCTTTACAACCAGACTAACGTCCAATGTGAAAGTATTTGCAGATCCTATACTTGATTGCAAGCTGCCATTGGGAGAGGGGGAAAAGGGAAGGGAGAAAATTTGAAACTCAAGAGATTGTGGAACTGAATCTTTAAACTAAAGTAAATAAACAAATCAATTTTTTTTAAATGTAAAAAAAAAAGTAACAATGGCTAAAAGTTAGCTAGCCTTTCTTCCTGCAGATCTATCCCAGATGCCTCCAGAAGTCAGTCTTATTGGGTTTTTTGTTTGTTTATTTTCATGCTTTATTAAAAGTATAACAGTGGATTGAACACAAGTATTTGTAAACAGGTCTATGAAGAATTACATCTGAGGACAAATCAGAACTTTGTTCATCTACTGAAATACAAATCCTTTATGGACAAATGCTTGTGATATGAAATTTGAGCAAGGAAATACAATAGGACTTCATTCCCTTCCCTCTATAAATTTTTATATGTAAGTAAGATATATTATTACTGCTACTATGCTTATTCCACTCTGATCTGAGCCACACCCTTTCTCCCAAACTCTCCTACCCCCTTAAATGCAAAATGGAAACATTTCCTTGAAGTCTGATGTCCTTCAGTGTAATCTGCTTTATTTGACATAAGGCATTTGGGACAGTCATTTTTTAATGGATTCTTGCCTTTTAGAAGTCAAGCAACCATTTATTCTTTGGGGGGGCGGGGCTGGGAAGGGGTAAGGCAAGGCAATTGGGGTTAAGTGATTTGCGCAAGGCCACACAGTTAGTAAGTATATCAAGAATCTGAGGTCATATTTGAACTCAGGTCCTTCTTACTTCAAGGTAGGTGCTCTCTTCACTGTGCCACCTAGCTGCCCCCGCAACCATTTATTTTTAAACTCACTTTTGCAATAATGCCCTAAAATATCAAACTCCTCCTTCCCTAATTGGCACTTTAAGCAGTCAGCAATTTTGTCGATTATTAATGTCCAAGGAGATCAGTCCCTTTAAATCCACTTTCAAGTATACATACTTGAATAACATCATCAATTGCTGTATAATATGCTTAAAGACCCTCAGTGACTCATGATTGCCTACTACTGGCTAAATTTAAGACTCAGCACTCTCTGATCCCAACCTAACTTTCTAATCTCATTTCCAACTACTCCCCAAAACAAATTTTCTGCTATTCAGTGAGCTCACTCTGCTGCCAAGTTTTTGCTCCCTCTTGTTCCTTCCCTCCTCTCTCCTTATAGCAAGGCTTAGGGAAGAAGGTGTCTCTGTCTTCAAGTATTTGAAACATTTATAGGATCACAGCTCTAGGGTCAGAAAGAATCTTAGAGGTCATCTAGTCTAAATCCCTCATTTTGCAGTTGAGGAATACAAAGCCCAGAGATGTTAAGCAATTTGCCCACAGTCACACAGGGAACAAGCTAAGATTTTAACCCAGTTCTTCTGACTCAAAATCTAGTGATTCCCCCGCCTTCTTCTCCCCCTCCCCCCGACTCTGCTGGTCATCATAGGAAAGATATTTATTCTGCTTGACTTTAAATACCAGAAATGGAAAAGAGACAGATTCTGGCTCAGCATGAGGAAGACGATACTGGCCAATGACAGCCCAGTCCTAGGAGCATGTGCAAATGTTGGAATCTGGTAAGCCTTGCTTATAAGGAATGAAGAGTCCTGGCTTTCCATCAGAGAAGAACAAAACAATCCTAAAGGGACAGCTCAAATCCTATCTGTCCATAACTGCTATGAGTCACCAGATGAGGAAAGTGCTGGGGAGAGATATTCTCCCAACCAGGGTCACTCTGAAATCATGAGTATGTGGTCTTGTTGCTGCTTCTCTCTAGTGTTTATTCTTTCCACCTCTTACAGAAAGGTGTCTTGGATGTGACTTCAAAATGTAGGAAAGGAGCCACCAGAGGTCCAGGAATTGAAGTCCATGCCAGAGTTTTCCAACAACAGAGTCAAGTGAGCTAGCAAGGCCATGAGAAGTGATATGCTTGACCCATCCCAGAAGCAGGCTGACTGAGACTATGTCCTGATGCAGCAAGGGATCAACTCCATTCACTAGACATGTCTGATTTGGAAATGAACTTGGACTTTGAGTCCTGGGGACTGGGATCACTGAGAAGAGAGTGCGCCCCATCCCACTCCTCCCCCTGCCTTTTGTACTTTTGTTCTTGCTATATATCTTCTTGGTAAATACATTGTTTATGAAATTCAACTGATGTTAAGTTGGTGAAAAGATACCAGGGTGCTAATCAATAGTATCAATGATATTGATGAGAAATTAACTAACAATGATACTGAAAAGATAACTGGTAACTGATATTGGGTATGGGGCAGCTGGGTGGTACAGTGAATGGAGTACTGGGTCTGGAGTCAGGAAAATTCATCTTTCTGCGTTCAGATCTTGGCCTCAGACACTTACTAGCTATGTGACCCTGGGCAAAGTCACGTAACCCTGTCTGCCTTAGTTTCCTCACCTATAAAATGAGCTGGAGAAGGAAATGGTCAACCACTCCAGTATCTTTGTCAAGAAAACCCCAAATGGGGTCACAAAGAATCAGACATGACTGAAAAAGACCAAACAACAAAACTTATATTGTAGCACAACAGAATGGGAACCCTAGTTAATAGCATTAGAGAAAACCCTCACAACTTTTCAAGGGGTACCCCTAGAATCCTGAGAGGGAATTAGCCTTGCCCTAAAAGACAAAATTCATCAGTTAGGGTGGGAGTTGAGATAAAGAACTCTCAGAGTTTATAAAGACTACATAAGCAAAAATTTCCAAACAATTATAATAGTCTAACACTACAATAAATTGTCCTGGGAGACAGTGCATTCTCAGCTCCTTCAGCTGATCTTCAACTGACTACAGGCTCTTCAAGGGGAACCTGGACCACCAATTGTCAACCATGTTATTGATCGTGCTTCAGGTAGGGGCTGGACTAGATGACATCTAAGGTCACTTCAAATCATAATATTCTTAGGTAAACTTCCTAAATGAAGTCTCTATGAACATGCTAACACAGTAATTTCTCCCTTCTCTGAAATTTTATAATCTGTGTCATTCTTTTAGCACTTAATCATAAGCAGTTGTGCATTGTTACTTGTCATGTGTATTTATCTCGTGTCCCCACATACATCATAAACTCCCAAAGGTAGAGATTTAGTCTTAAACTCTGTATAGTCCCATAGAACCTAGCATAATTCTTACACAGAGAAGGGATTCAATAAATATATCAGATGAATTTGTTTAATTTGATGAATAGAGTGCATTTGCATTTTAACAAGGCCTTTAATGTCTCTGTAGCCATAATAATAGATTGTTCTTTTGTGGCTTTTAAGTCAATCCAAAATTAGGAAGAAATGAAAATTTAAAGCACTGGGAAGTCAGGTGGAAGAGATACATTTGGGCAGATATCCCTCAGGATATCCATTTTCATTTGTATCTATTTTGCATACTTATAGGATCAGTCCTGGCTGGCTCCTCAAAGAATCACAGAATTTTAGAGTCAGAGTTGGAAGGGACCCGAGCAGTCATTTAATCCAACCTAAAAAGAAATCCCTAAAAAGAAATCCAACAAGTTTGTACTTGAAGACTTTCAAGGAAGATAATCTACTAGGCAGCTCATTTTACTTTGGGTAGAATTATTAGAAATTGAGAAGTTTTTCTTGATATCAAGCCTAAATCTGGTTTTTAAAAAAATATTATTTAACTTCCACTCATTATTCCTGATTCTTCCTTCTGAGACCAAAAAACCCAAACCTATCCTTTCTTTCATATGATAACCCTTCAAATACTTGACATTTTTTCCCCATGCTCTTTGCTCCAGACATCCTCACTTCCTTCAAATGATTCTCAAAGGACATAAACTCTAGGCTCTTTTCCATCCTGTTGCCCACCTCTGGATATTCCCCAGCTTAATACTTTCCTGTTTAAACTATGGTACCCAGAATTGAAATTAATACTCTAGATGTGGTCTTACTAACCAGATTACAGAGTAGCTATCAGTTCTTTATTCTTTATTATTTATTTCAGGAAACTGTGCCTACTTTAATATTTGTTGTTGTTCATTTGTATCTGATCTTTGTGACTCCATTATCTTTTGGGGGTTTGCATATAACTCTGCTACCTCATATTAAGTTTACAATCCACTAAACCCCATACTTTTTTTTTCTTCGAAGTGCTATTGAATCATTCTTTCCTTGTCCTATAGTTATGAAGTTGATTTTTTTGAGTCCAGGTAATTAATTTCTCATAACACCCCAGAAATCTCTTCATCCCAGAAGATCTCTCCAACCCTAAAATTTACATCTCAGAAGTGTCATTTACATGAGGGTACACTGGTAAATGTTTAACAATCCCCTCTCAAAAAAAAAAGTACAAAAAACACACTTTTAAATTTAATCTGAATTATTAACATTCTCCATCACTTTTTAAACCTAGACAATTAATAAAACAGTAAATCAAACCCTGATTTGGAGCATTTGACAATTTCTGAGGTGTAAAACACCTGCAATGAAAATTTAACAATTGACTATCAATTGTTGAGAGCCGACCAGTACACTCCTGCCTCTGCCCCTGAAGCATCTTCCTCAGATTGGATAGCTCTTCTAAGGACCTCCATTTAAGAAGGGTAGGACCTCCTTAGACAGTGTGATTAGCCATATGTTTTATTTCTCACCAGGCTGTATTTTGTTCTTCTCAACCATATGCCTGGGCCTGATGCTTTCATCCATCTCTCTACACTTTCTTAAGTCTTTCCCCATTGGAATATAAGCTCCTTGAGGACAGAGATTGTCTTTCATTTTGTTTACACCTGCATCCCCAAGATGTAGCTAAATGTCTGACACACAATGGGCAGTTAACAAATGCTTTCATGAAATTTTTTTTAATATTTTACTTTTTCCAATTACACGTAAAAACAATTTTTAGCATTCATTTTTTAAAGTTTTGGGTCTCAAATTTTCTCCTTCTCTCCCTATCTCTTCTCTCCCCTCATTGAGAAGACAAGCAATTTATACATGTGTATCATGTAAAACATATTTCCATAATAGTCATGTTATGAAAGAAAACGCAGACCAAAAAACAAAAAAATGACCCAAAAACAACCCATGGAGGGAAAAATGTAAAAAATAGTATTCTTCGATCTGCATTCAGACTTCATCAGCACTTTCTCTAGAAGTAGAAGGCATTTTTTCATCCTAAGTCCTTCAGAATTGTCCTTCAGAATTGTCTTGGATCTTTGTCTTCCCAAGAATAGCTAAGCCATTCACAAGTGATCATTATATAATGCTGCTGTTACTATGTACAATGTTTCCCTGGTTCTGCTCGCTTCCTTTTGCATCAGTTCATGTAAATCTTTCCAAGTTTCTCTGAAAGTATCCTGTTCATTATTCCTTTTTTTTCTTTGAAATTTATTTATTTTTAATTTACAACATTCAATTCCACAAGTTTTTGAGTTCCAAATTTTCTCACCCTCCTTCTCCTTCCCACTTTTCCCCCTCTAAGATGGCATTTAATTCAATATAGGTTCTACATATACCTTCACATTAAACATATTTTCACAACAGTCAAGTTGTAAAGAAGAATTATAGCCAATGGAATGAACCACAAGAAAGAAGAAACAAAACAAAACAAAAAAAGGGAGACAGAAAATAGTTTGCTTCAATCTGCATTCAGACTCCATAATTCTTTCTCTGGA
This sequence comes from Pseudochirops cupreus, assembly GCA_028627135.1. Taxonomy (NCBI): domain Eukaryota; kingdom Metazoa; phylum Chordata; class Mammalia; order Diprotodontia; family Pseudocheiridae; genus Pseudochirops; species Pseudochirops cupreus. Next base: position 141,674,230 of record CM053582.1, read on the forward strand.
TGTGGATACCCTTTTCCGTTATGAGGCTTTTGGAGTTGTCTTAAAATCTTGCATTGTTGAGAAGAGCCAAGTCTATCAAAGTTAGTTATCACAGATATAATGTGCCTGTAACTGTGTACAATATTCTCTCAGTTCTGCTTCCCTCACTCCTGCTCATCATTTCTTATAGCACAATAGTATTCCATAACAATCATATACCACGATTTGTTCAACTGTTCCCCAGTTGATGGGCATCCTCTCAATTTCCCAGTTCTTTGCCACCAGAAAGGAACTGCTATAATTTTTTGGTACATATAGGTCCTTTTCTCTTTTTTAAAAATCTCTCATTGGATACAGACTTAATATTGGTATTGCTAGGTGAAAGGATATACACTGTTTTATAGCCCTTTCGGCATAATTCCCAATTGCTCTAAAGAATGGTTAAATTAGTTCACAGCTCCACAACAATGCATTAATGTCTCATTTTTCCCACATCCCCTCCAACATTTGTTTTTTTTCTTTCCTGTCCTATCTAATATGCATGAAATAGTACCTCAAAATTGTTTTAATTTGCATTTCTCCGATCAATAGTGATTTAGAGCATTTTTTTTATATGGCTATATATATCTTTGGTTACTTCATCTCAAAACTATTCATATCTTTTGATAATTTATCAATGAGAGAATGGCTATTATTTTTATAAATTTGACTCAGTTTTTTCTATATTTGAGAAATTAGGCCTTTATCACTTCAAAATTATTATGTATACACACACATATAGACACATACATACACATATATGTATATATAGGAGGGTGCATGTGTGTATAAATACATATGTGAGTGTTATATATGTGTGTACATGTATATATAGACAGAGGGCACAGGATCTGTTGAATAGGAAGGGATGATATCTAAAAAAATTAAGAGGTGAGAGAGGAATATAATGGAAGAAGTAGAAAGGAAGAGATAGAAAAGGGTAAATTATCTCATATGAAAGAGGCAAGAGAAAACTGTTACAATGGAGGGGAAGAGCAGGAAGGTGAAAGGGAATGGGTTAACCTTATTCTCATTGAATTTGGTTTAAGGAGGAAATGACATACATACTCAATTGGTATCTTACCCTACAGGAAAGTAGGGAGGAAGGGGATAACAGGGAGGATGATAGAAGTGAGGGCAGATTGGGGGAGAGGGTAGTTAGAAGCACACATTTTTGAAAAGAGACAGGGTCAGAGTAGAAAATAGAATAAGTGGGGGGTGGGATGGGATGGAGGAAAATACAGTTAGTCTCTCACAACATAACTACTATGGAAACATTTTGTGTAACTACATATATACAATCTATATTGAATTGCTTGCATTCCCAGTGAGGGTGGATGATGAGGGAAGAAGGTAAAGAATCTTGAAATCAAAGTTTTAAAAACAAATGTTAAAAAACTATTGTTGTTTTTTTTCATGCAACTGGAAAATAAGGTATACAGGCACTGAGGTATAGAAATCCATCCTGCCCTACTAGAAAGTTAGAGGGGTGAAGAGGGAGGATGTAAGAGAGAACAGATAAGGGGAAGGGGTATTCAGTAGGCTCGATATCTTGGCGTGGAGTAGGGGAAAGATGGGGAGAAAATTTGTGGAAATGAATGTTGAAAACTAAAAATAAATAAATTAAAGATTTTTTAAAATTATCAGTCTTGTCCATATCAAATGCTGACTCACTAGTAGTCTGATCCACTTCTATAGGTGTTACAATAAACTTGCTACTTGGACTGAAAAAGAAAAGTAGAATTGGCAAAATGGAAAAAGAGGTACAAAAGCTCACTGAAGAAAATCTGGTTTCAGACACTTAACACTAGCTGTGTGACCTTGGGCAAGTCACTTAACCCCAATTGCCTTGCTTTCCCCTCCTCAAAAAAAAATTGGTATGATACTGAATAAGTAAGTTAATTTAGGTGGAATTGTCATTTTTATTATATTGACTTGGCCTACCCATGAGCAAATCATATTTCTCCAACTGTTTAGATCTAACTTTTTTTTTTAGTGTGAAGGACTTTATTTTTTTTTTAATAAATTTTGTTTGTTTTTAGTTTACAACAGTCATTTCCACAAGATTTTGAGTTACAAATTTTCTCCCTGTCTGTCCCCTACCACCACCCCAAAACAGTGATCCCACTGAATTCCCCCTCCCGCAATCTTCTCTCTCCTATATCTTTCCCCATCCCCCCTCCAACTTTCCAGTAGGGCAAAATGGACCTCCATATCCCAGTGCCTGTATGTCTTATTTCCAACTTGCACATAAAATAATAATGATAATAATCCAGATTCTTTCCCTTCCTCCCTCATCACCCACCCTTACTGGGAAGATAAGCAATTCAATAGAGGTTGTACATGTGTAGTTACGCAAAACATTTCCATAGTGGATATGTTGTGAAAGACTGACTACATTTCCCTCCATCCTATCCCGCCCCCACTCATTCTGTTTTCTACTTTGACCCTGTCCCTTTTTAAAAGTGTGTGCTTGTTTAGATCTAACTTTGTGTGCAAAGTGTTTTGTAATTGTGTTCATATAGTGCCTAGGTTTGTCTTGTTTTCCTTTGTTTAAGGGCAATTTTAGAATCAGACCCAGATTCATTTCCCTTTCCATATTACCCTTTTATTTCACTAATTTTTCCTCCTTACTAATTTATTTTATTAATTTCTTTAACTTACTTGGTATCATTTACTATTCCTTACTTATCTTGCTTTTTAAATTTCCTTCTTCTTTAATCTGTGGCTTCTGGTACATACTTATTAATTTCCTTATTGATCCTCCTTAGTCCTGCTCCTTTTCCTTCAACTTTCTCTCCTACATGCCTGAAGTAGGAGCTGGACCTAGAGATTGTTCCCCTTCAAATTTTTCTCAACTTCCTCCAATTTTTCCTCCCCAAATTCACAGGCCAAAACTCCTCCACATCATCCTTCCTATCAAATTCATTAAGGCACTGAAGTCAAAATGAAAAATGGTTTATGCTTAAGATCATAAAATATTAGACTTAAAGGTAGAAGAGACCTTCAAAGTCATTTAATCCAATCCCTCATTTTACAGATAAGGAAGACACTGGTGTAGAGAGATTCGGTAACTTGTCAAAGGTCATCCTGCTAAGGAGTAGAGTAGGGATTCTAATGCATATCTCTGACTATAAATCTATCATCCTTTCCATTGAACCATGAAAACACTCAGTTACCCAAGTGAGAATGGTGACTCTTAACGATCATGACCGTTGATAAGGTATAGTTAATAAAAATTTTTGGCTAATAATTTAAAGTAGTCTGTTACACAAACTTGGTCCTAGAGAAGGAGTGAGAAAATGCACTTTCCTCCTTTCTTTCAGAGAAGGGAAAACTATGCATATGAAATATCCCAGTTGATGTGTTGGTTGGCTTTACCAAACTTTTTTTCCCCTTCTCTTAAAAAAATCCACAGACTATTACAATAGTTTCTTTGCCTCAATTATTTTCCCTCTCCAATCTATCTGGCTACAAATGCCAATGTGACTTCCTAAAGTATAGGTCTAAACATGTAATTCCCCTGTTCAACATACTCCAGAAGTTCCTAGGAACCTCTAGGATAAAATAGAAACCCCTTGTTTGGTTTTTGTTATTGTTAAATTGTTTCAATTGTGTCTGATTCTCTGTGATCCTGTTTTGGGTTTTGTTTTGTTTTGTTTTTGGTAAAGATACTCTTGGCAAAGATACTGCCATTTCCTTCTCCAGTTCATTTTATAGATGGGGAACTGAAGCAAAGAGAGTTAAATGACTTGACAAAGGTCATACATACATACATACAAAGTGTCTAAGGCTGAATTTGAACCTAGGATGATGAGACTTCCTGATTCCAAGTCCAGTGTTCTCTCCACTTAGCCACCTGTTGGACTTTTAAAACCTTCATAATCTGGTCTCCAAATACTTTTCCAACCTTATTATATATTACTCCCCTTCTTGTACTCTATGATTCAGTCAACTTGTCTTCTTAATGCTTTTCACACACAACCCCCCATCTCCTGTCTTTGTTCTTTTGTCCTGGCAGTCCCTTCTTCTGCCTTAAATATACTCCCTTTTCACCTCTGCCTCTGAGACCATGACACTTCCCTCCCTTCCCCCCATCTGCCTCCACCTCAATAAACTGCAGTGGTTGCCTTTCAATTCCAAAATCAAAAACAAAATACTCTGTCATTCAAAGTCCTTCATAACCTAACCCCTTTCTACTTTTCCAATTTTCATACACCTCATTCCCCCTGGGTCTTCTCTGGTTGTATTGATCCATATCTGGCCATTGGACCTAGATGAGTCTGGAGGCTGGTGACTTTGCACAGCCTTCCTTCACTGAAATCAAAGTCAATTGCAAGTCATGTCATCATCCTCTTAGAGAATGAAGGATAAACCACACAGTTCCTTACTCCCTAACAGGTACTTTTTAATCCAGTGTCATTGACTTCCTGGCTGTTCCTCAAATAAAACACTTTATTTCTGGGCTCAGGGTATTTTCTCTGGTTGTCCTCCATGCCTGGAATGCTCTTCCTCCTCAACTCCACCTACTGATTTTCCTGGCTTTCTTTAAGTCTCAACTAATCCTATCTTTTTTTTTCATTCTATTTCAAAAATTCATTTTAAAACTTAAATACAAAATGAGAAAAGAAAAAAATGAACATTTCCATACACATAGCAGAATATAAAGAGAGAATGCATTATAAAACAATAAATTTATATTTCAAACTGTTTACATTTTTTGAAAACCTATGTAATAAATACTACACATTGTTTTCATAGTTACCCTGCTTTTCTGTGCATCCCTCTAAGTTTTCTTTTGTTCTCTGCTGCGCACTTTTCCCCCCCTCTCTCCCCACCTTGCTCTAGAGAAGGCTACAATTAAACATGAATATATACATACACACGTATACATCTATATCTATATACATACCTATATATAATACACACACACACATACAATATATGTAAGACCATGCTATCCATATTTCTATGTCAGTTCTTTCTCTGGAGGTAGAAAGCATCTTCTTTCATGGATCAAAGCCTTTCCATGTCTTTCTAAAATCAACCAGCTCATCATTTCTTCTGTCACAGTAGTATTCTATCACAATTATCTACCCCAATTTGTTTAACCATTCCTCAATTGAAGGTCATATGTCATTTTTGCCAATCTGATAGATGTAAGAGGATATCTCAAAGCTATTTTAAATTGCATTTCTCTAATCAATAATGATTCAGAGCATTTTTTCATATGATTATAACTTTGATTTCTTCATTGAAAAACTGCCTGTTTATAACCTTTGACCATTTATCATGGGGGAATGACTTGTATTCTTATAAATTTGACAAAGTTCCTTATATATTTGAGAAATGAGACCTTTATCTGACAGATTGTCTGTGAAAGTTTCCCCCCCAATTTTCTGCTTTCCTTCTAATTTTGGCTTCATTGATAATTGAAACCATCCATTTCACACCTCAAATGCTCTCTGTTCTCTTGTTTCTTCATATATTATTCTCCTAACCATGAGTCTAATAGGTAATATGTTCAATGTTCTGATTTTCTCGTGATAGCTCCCTTTATATCTAGGTCATGTGTCCATTTTAACCTTATCTTGGTACATAGTTTAAGAAACTGGTCTCAGTTTGGTCTCAGTGCTTAATTTATGCAGGATTGCTTTCCAGCCTTCCCAACAATGCTTACCAAATAATGAATTCTTATACCCAAAACTTAAATCTTTACAGTTGTCAAAAACAAGGTTACTATAGTCCTTCACTATTATGAATTGTGTATACTCTATTCCACTGATCTACCTCTCTATTTCTTAGCCAGTACGAGATAATCTTTGTTTTTTTGTTGTTGTTGTTGTTGCTTTTTGTAGGGGGGAAGGCGGGGCAATTGGGGTTAAGTGATTTGCCCAAGGTCACACAACTAGTAAGTGTTAAGTATCTGAAGCCAGATTTGGACTCAGGTGCTCCTGATTCCAGGGCTGGTGTTCTATTCATTGTGCCACCTAGCCACCCCCCAGATAATCTTGATATTTTCTGCCTTATAATATTGTTTAAGGTCTGGTACTGCTGAATCTCCTTCCTTTACATTTTTTATTAATTTCTTTGGAATTCTTGACCTTTTGTTCTTCGAGATAAGTTTTGTTATTATTTTTTTCTAAGTCAATAATTTTTTTTTAGTAAATTAATTGGGATGGCATTGAATAAATAGACTAGTTAGGTAAAATTGTCATTTTTACTATATTGGCTTTGCCTACCAATGAACAATTACTATTAAATAATATTGGTGACACATAGTACAGTTTCCCTGTTTTTCTTTTAATTAATCATGATTGCTATCCCTACTTTTTTTAACATCAGCTGAAACATAATAAATTCTACTCCAGCCCTTTATTTTAACTGTGTACCTCTCATTTTTATTGTGTCTCTTCTAAGCAACATATTGTCAAATTCATATTTTTAATCCATTCTGTTATTCATTTCCATTTTATGGGTAAATTCACACTCAAAATTATAATTACTCATTATGTATTTCCCTCCATCCTATTTTTCCTCCCTATCCTTCTCACCCTATTTACTCTCTCCCTCCTCACACATCTCATTTACTTCTACCCACTACCTTGTTCTGCTATGCCTTAATCTACCTAGTCTGCTAAGAGTCCCTCCCTTCTCCTCTCCCCCATCCTCCTACTTTTTAATCTACACACATTTTTAAAAGTCCTTCCCTTATTTTACCCCCTCACCCTCTCATTTCTTTTGAAATGTAGAACATTTTTAGATGTATATGTTGTTCAATCTTTAATCCATTTCAGATGGGTTCTTCTTCTGCATCATTTCTTCCTTTGACACCTCATTTGTATGAGATAATTGCTCCTTTTTACCTTTCCCTGCCCAGTTTTGTTTTTTAGAATCATCCCATCATACTCAGCTCAGCCCAAGTCTTTCTTTCAAACTACTCAAGTAATGACAGTCATAAGAGTACTGACAACATTTTCACACAAAAGAAGTAAACAGTTTGACCTTACAGTCACTGATAATTGGTCTTTAATGTACCTTATATTTCTCCTGGATCTTATATGTCAAATTTTTCCTTAAGTTCTGGTCTTTTCACCACAAATGCCTGAAAGTCTTTTTGTTTATTAAATGTCCCTTTTTTTCCATTCAGGATTATACTTAATTTTGCTGGGTAAGTTACCATTGGTTGCAACCCAGCTCTTCAAAATATAGTGTTCTAAGACCTATGGTTCTTCAACATAGAAGCCACTAGGTCTTATGTGATCCAGATTGTTGTTCTACCATATTTAAATTTTTTTTTCTTGTTGATTGCAGCATTTTCTCCTTAACCCAGGAGCTTTGAAACTTGGCTATGATAGTCCTGTAGGTTTTCCTCCTGGGATCTCTTCCTGATGTTGAGAGGTAGATTTTTTTCTATTTCTGCTTTACCATCTTGTTCTAGAACTTCAGAGTAATTTTTAAAAATAATTTTTTGCAATATTGTATCAAGATTCTTTTTTTGAACACAACTTTCAGGTAGTCCAATAATCCTTATATTGTCTCTTCTCAATCTGTTCTCCAGAAAAGTTGTTTTTCTAATGAGATATTTCACATTCTCATCTATATTTTCATTCTTTTGATTTTATTTGATTATTTCTTGGTGTCTTACAATATCATTAGCTTCCCTTTGCCCAATTCTAATTTTCATTTTTACAAATTTGTCTCTATTCTCTATATGTCTAAGAAATGAGGCCTTTATCAGAGAAACTTGCTTCAAAATTGTTTTCATAGTTACTATTGTTAACTGTATTTCCCTCCGTGCTATTCCTCCAACTTTAGTTTTCAAAGAGTTGTTTTCTTAAGTCTTTGCATCTCTTTTTCTAGTTGGTTGACTTTCTTTTCATAATTTTCTTGGATTGCTCTAATTTTTTCTTCTATTTTTTCCTCAACCTCTTTTATTTGATTTTTGAAATCCATTTTAAGTTCTCCCAAGAACTCTTTTGGGCTTGTGACCATTTGACATTTCTCTTTGAAGAAGGAGTGTTTTTTTTCAATTTCATTATCTTCCTCTAAATGTGAACTCAAATCTTCTTTATCTTCAAAGTAGCTATCTATGGTGGCTTTGCTTACTCCTTTTAAATTTTTTTGCTTACGCCTTTGCTTACTCATTTTTATTTTTATTTTTAACAGCTTATTATTATTATCAGGTTCTAGTCCCAACACATGGGGAATTGTGGCCTCAGTGTCAGGTCTTTCTTACTATTATTTTCTGAGCTCTGTCCCAGGACTGACCTTGGTCACTCCTCTTTACTCCTCAGCCATGGTTAGGGCCACCAACCACACTGACCCTTAAATGCTCTTGCTCCCTGCAGTCCCTCCCAGTGGCTGCAAACTTCAGCTCTCCTCTCTGCCCTGGAACTGAAACCAGGGACTCTGCTCTCCTGCAAGTGCCACAGTCAGCAGGGCCCCTCTCTGCTCCCAGGAATGTGCTTGCTCCCTCTTGCCCACAGCTGCAGCCCAAGACCAAAGTCTGATCAGCATAGCTGGGTCTTGTATCCAACAACAGCAGAGGATCTTTTAATCTTACCCTACTTTGGACTCCCACACTGAATATGAGGTGAAAGTTTCTGAGACCTGAGCTGGTTGCCCCTTGACCCAAATGCCCCCAGGGTTTGAGTCTTTCCTGAAGTCTTTCCTTTCAAGTTGTCTTAGGAGGACAACTTGTTTTACCCTGACTTTTATTTATTTCTGCTCCTCTATGTTTACTTTGAGGGTAATATTTGTTGTAGTCCAGGGGTCTTGGTCACACTGAAATTCAAGGGCAAAAGAAGTGGGTCTGTCTAGAAAGAATTCGACCATTCAAGCCTTCTTTCAGCCCAAGTAGTTTATTAAAACACCAGTGGGGTGGGGGTGGAGTTAAGATGGTGGCATAGAAGCAGCAAAACTCCACAGCTCCCCCCATAACAACCTCAAATACCTATAAAATATGACTCTAAACAAATGTTAGAGTTCCAGAACACACAAAAGGACAGAGAAACAAAGTTCCTGCTGAAGGCAGCCTGGCAGGTAGACAGAAAGGGGTTCATCGCAGTGCCCTGGGAACCCAGAGCAGCACCACGTGAACTCCTGGCTGTAGCATAAGGGCGGCCAAGTACAAACCATGGCTGGAGCTTTCAGGAGAGTAGATCACCAGCAGCTGTGGTGGTTTCCAGAATTATCAACCCATAAGAGACAAGGACAAAAGGAAAGGTCAGTGGAACTCGGCTAAATTTGGAAGAAAGGGGCTAGCTAACTGCCCCAGAGCTAGAAGCAGCTGAAGTGGTAGCCCTGCAGCTGCCTCCACGTGGCTACTTCAGAGCTCACAGCTTGCAGATTGCAGGGGGGCCAAGAGAACATTCAGAGGCTAAGTGCTCTTGCCTTCAGCTGCCTGGATCGGATCACAGTCTTGGGTGGTAGTCCTGAGGTGCGCTTTCAGTGAGCCAAAGCTGGAGGGGGCTGCAGAGACGGTGGCCTCCTAATAGCTCTGGCAGCTGCAAAAACCCCAGCGATTTGGGACAAAGCTCTCCCCTCTGGAAGCAGAGTTCTATGGAGCTCAAAAACCAAGTAATTGACTGGCAACATGAGCAGGAAAAGGAAGCAAAGCAAGCCCAGCAATTCAACTTTA
>CM053582.1:141683990-141727746 GCA_028627135.1 Pseudochirops cupreus
AGGACAAGGAGAAAATTTGTAATTCAAAATTTCTTGGAAATGAATGATGTAAACTAAAATAAACAAAAGTTTAAAAAAAACATCAGTAGGGGTGGGTGAAATTCCTAATGAGTTGTGCTATTTGTGATGCCAATACAAGCAGACCAGATTTTAAGAATCTGAGCAACCTAATGGCATCAAGATGGACACTTTTATACAGAAAGACTGTGGGAAGATCTGGATGGGATTAAAGAGTGGCAAGTAGCCTGGAGTGGTCTGGAGGTAACAAAGAAAGTGACCTGGATGGGACTAAGGAGTGTCAAGTAAGTTAAGTAATCAATGTGGGCTGCAGTGAGGCACCCCAGGTGAATGCCAGGAATCTGGGCTGTGTGGGAAAGTCCAGAGCCTTTTAGGGGTCCATCAGTAGCATTCCATCAATGCTTTGTCTTTTTTTGTGGAGGAAATTTGTAGAGCCTAGAGTTTTCTGATCTACTTTGCCATCTTTCCAAAATCTTCTGATAAAAAATCTCACCTTTTACAGGAAGCCTCCCCCAAGGCCACTTAATTCTAATGCTTTCCTTTTGTTAATTATTTCCTATCCATTCTCTATATAACTTGTTATATTGCCTGTGCAATATTTACAGTGCCCATGATCATGATAAAGACTGTGATTATAAATATTGCATGATGTTTGATCGTAAAATATAACAAACTCTCCACATAGAGAATACAACTGAAGCATTTATTTAGACACCAGAAAACCAAATCCCAATACCAGTAAGCTGATTCCATCATAGTACCAAAGATATTAAGAAGCCATAATAACACTGAGAACCACAACATCCTTTAGCCTTCCCACACACCAATATTAGATTACTATCTACTCATGAGCCCATCTGACTCCTTGCCTGAAATTCCTCTCTCTCCCACCATCTCTCTGGCTCTGGCTCCCACCTTTTTGTGGGCTCTGCTCTACTTGTCAGCAAACTACTCCTACCACAGGCTCCATGTGACTACATTCAGCCTAGCAGAAGGTGGATTTTACTTTCAAAGTAGGAAAGGTCTTCAAATTCCCCCAGGCCTATTAAGGGGCAGGTAAGATCTTCAAATCCCCATTCCCATTACTCTTGTTTACATGTTTGTTGTCCCCACCATTGGACTGTGAGCTCCTTGAGGACAGGGACTATCTTTTGCCTTCTCTTCAATCACCAGCACTTAATGTGGTGCCTGCCATAAAGTATGTACTTAATAAATGTTTATTGCTTGATTAGAATACTTTGTTTCCTTCAAAAAAAAAAGCAGATCACCCACCTTTTATATGAAGCCTTTCCTGAACACCTAGCTTCTAGGATCCTCCTCTAAAAAATTGAGTTGGTATATTTTAATACTTATTTATATATGCATTGTCCCCCCAATAGAATGTAAGTTTCTTGAGGACAAAAACTAGTTTCACGTTTATCTTTGTATCTCTTCTCACACTGAGACTCTTACAATCTGTGTGCTTTATGTCAAATATATATTGAGGCAGTATGGTGTAGTGGATAGTAAGCTGACTGACTAAGGAAGTTAGGAAGATTTTGGTTCATAATCCTAATTCTGACCCATAGCCAGTGGGTAAACCTGGGCAAGTCACTTTATTTCAAAATGCTCTAGGCAACAAAGACTGTAAATTGCAAAGAAGGTGCAGGTTGGGGAGACAGAATTTAAAATGTTTGCAATCTGCCACCCTAATACAGTATTTATTAGGCAAAGCTGGGTCGTATTCTGTTATCTTATTATGCTTTACCAATTCAAAATCACTACTTACTAAAGAAGACTAGGATGCTACCAATGATTATTTTGTTTTAGTCAAATATTAAAAGTGATTTGAGAGGCAGGATGATATAGTGGGTTCAAGTTCTGATTCTGTCACACAGTAGCTGTGTGACCTTGGACAGAACACTACCCCTCACCCTCCTCATCTGTAATGCAGAGGGTTGGACTGGAGGGTCTCTAAGGTCCCTTTCAATACTAGCCCTACGATCCTGTGATTTGCATCAGTGGAGGGGAGTTTCCACATTGGAAGTGGTTTCCATAGCAATGAAGTCATTAAAAAAAAGAAAGAAAAGGATTGAGTTGGTTAGTAGAAACCTTGTGATGCACCAGGAAAAAACGGTACTTGCGCTCTTTTTCCTTCCCTATTTTCCTCAAATGTCTTTGCCTTCTTGGATTTGAGATAAAGCTTCTGCAGGAGAAGATGCAAGTCACCACTTCCCCAGGAGATGGCATAGGCGTCGGTGCCGGCGCCTGCAGTTGCTCCTCCGCACCTCTAGCGGCCGCTGTCGGAGCAGCGTGCGCTCCCATCTCTTCTAACTGCGCACTAGATCTTGTCGCACTGCTGCGGTTGCCGCATTCGTCTGTCTGCAGGCACTGGGAAGGCGCGCGCTGTCTGCTCTCTCGACTTCGACCATGGCTGCGTCTTCGGCTTCGGAGAAAGAGAAGGAGCGACCCGGGTCGGTCAGCATCGCCAACGTGCCGGGTAACAGCACGCGGGAGAAGCTGCTGTCTGTGCTGGAGGACCTGGAGGTGCTGTCAAGGTAGGGCTGCCGCGAGGCCTGGTGGGCTGGGAGGGAGAAGCGGCGGCGGAGACGGCCCCCAGGCTCGGATTCCGCCGGCGGGCTGGCGGGTCCCTGCCTCCCGGCGTGGTCTGGCCCCCCCCTCCCCCGCGCTGCGGCTGCGGCTGCGGCTCCCTCCCCCCAGGACGGCGAGGGGAGATGGGGCGAGGATCAGCCCGGGCAAGCCCCTCCGCCCGCCTTCGCGGAGGGCCGGCGGGGTAAGCGAGGCTGCGCAGCTGTCGGTGTCGAGCCGCTGACGGGCTGGGGCCGCCGCACTTCGAGCCTCAGTTTCCTTATTTGTGAAATGAGGGCCTCGGACTAGATGACGTCTGATGTTTTCTTCCGGCTCTGGTTATTTTCCTGGCAATAGCGTAGTAGCCCCTGCAATTTGGTAATTGAATAAGAATGATCTCGTTGTCAGTTTATTTAAGTAAAACTTGGCCTGGGGGGCAGGGTGGTGCCCCTAGAAAAGAGTGCGTACTTGACGGCTGGAGTAGATGGAGCTTTAGCCCTGGAGTCAGGAAGAACTGAGTTCTAATGCAGACTCACACATTTATTAGCAGTGTCATTTAAACAAGTCACTTAAAGTCTGCTTCAGTTCCTCATCTGTAAAAATGGAGATAATAATAACACCTGTCTCCCCAGGCATCATCGTTATTAATAATAATAATAACCAAATAAGACAACAGCCACTAGCTTCATCGTCACTGCGGATGATGAAGGTCTAAACCTAGGGTGGTGGTTTTATGAATGGAGAGAAGGGAGAACAAAATGAAAGATGTCAGGGGAGGTGGAATTAACGAGGATTGGTATCTGATTGGATGGTTGGGGAGGCGGGGGAGGTTCAGGGAGAGTAAAGAGTTAAATGTCTCTTCTAGACTGCGCACTTAAATAATTGGAAGGATGATGGAATCCTTGACAGCAATAACCAAAATTTAAGAGGGCTGGTGGGCTTAAGGAAGAACATAATGAGTCCACTTTTGGATTTATCGGCTTTAAAGTGCATATATGACATGCAGGTGGAGCAGCCTAAGCAGATAGTTGCTGAAATTGTGTTAGAGCTCAGGAGGGAAATGAGACCTGCGCATGTAGATTTAGGAGTTATCTGCCTAGAGATGAAAGTTGAACTCTTGGGAATTGATGAGAGACAGTTAAGGGATGAAAGATTGTTGTTGAGAGAATATAAGAGGGTCTAGGACAAAGCCCTGGGGTACAGGGGTTAAGACATGGATGATGGCCTTGCCATGGAAACTGAGAGTGATCAGACAAATAGGAGATCCATGTCTCAAAAACCTAGGAGGGGAGAATCTCCAGGGGAAAGGGGCTGATGATCTGAGGATTCAAGGAGGATGTCTGAGTAAAGACCATTTTAGGATTTAGGAATTTAGATCATTGATGAACTTGGAGAGAGCAGTTTTTAGTGAAGTGGGGGAATTGGAAATCAGATTGCAAGGCATTAAGACAATGGAATCTTAGCCAAATAATGCACAGAATTCATAAAATATAAAATAAATTAAAAAAATTTCTGGTAATACAAAATTTAAAATCTTTTGCATGAACTGTAATTAAAATAAAGGCGATATTACAGAGTGAGGAAAATCTTTGCCTTAAACATATCTGTACTTATACTTTGAATTACAAGATTATATAATAAATTGACAAACATATAAGGCCAAAAACCATTTGGCATTGGATCAGTAGGCAGAGGATACAAATAGTTTTCTCATTTTTCTGTTTTTAGATCTTCTCGTTGGTTTATCTGATTGTGTCCTGGGTTTTTGTTCAGGCTTTTACTCTTGATATTTTGGTCTTTCAGTTTTTCTTCTTTCCCCTTATCAGTCACCATTGGGAATTCTGACTCCTGAGTTCCTCCCCCCCTTGCTTCGATTCAGGGACCTGTAGACAGAACTGCTTTAGCTAGCCTTCCTGTTTTGGAGAACATAAGGGACCAGGCCAACTCTGGCTTGAGGACATCTGATTAAGAGGAGAGGACATATCCTGAGATGATTTTCTCATCCCTTTTCTGTCAGAGGGGAGCTCTTTTCTCTCCTGTAGCTCTGAGCCTGTGTGCTATCTTATGTCTTTCTGGATTCTCTCTCTCCCCTTCATTTCTTCAAATGACTGAGCAGAATCTGTGTCTGCCCCTTTTTGTGGAGAAGGGGCCTCGGTCAGAGTCACTGCCATGGGAAATCCATAAAGCTGAACCCTGAGAAATAAGCCAATTTGAGGATATGGACACTGGTATAGAATAAGAGTTCTAAGTGTTAAAATGCTTTACTTTATAGGAGAAGGGATATAGTCTTATAGATTCAATGTAATTACCCAGTGTGGCTCCCTAATTCCTTTCATTTGAGGTTTCGGTGTTAGAGTAATTTATAGAAAATAACTATTTGGCCATCTTGCTGGTCCCCATGTATATTTTTTGAAATGAGATTTTCACAGAAAGAAATGCAAACTGTCAGAAACCATATGGAAAGATGCTTCAAATCACTGATGGTTTTTAAAAAATGCAAATTAAGGCAGCTGAAGTTTCATATCACTCCCATCAAATTGATAAAGTTGAAAATAGTTAATGTTGAAAAAGTGGTAGGATATTAGACATTCTTGATGGAACTATGAATTGGTCCAATGTTGGAAAAATATTTTGGAATTATGGGAGAAAAATTTTAAATTGTTCATTCCATTTAATCAACAATCCCATTACTGGGCATGCTTCTTAAGAAATTCAGGGAGAATAAGAAAGGTCCTATATATACCAAAATATTCATAGCAGCCATCTCTGGTAGCAGGAACATTGGAAGCAGTGGGTGTCTGTCCATTGATTGAGGCAATCGGGTGAGATCTGTGTGTGGGGCCCTTCTCAGAATCATATTTTTAAATGCATAGAATAAATACATAGCATTACAAAGGAACCCAATTACATTAAAATACTGTTACCAAAATATTTTAAAAATAAGCTCACAGAACCCAGGTTAAGAACCACTGCTTGGGAATCTAATAATATGAAATTCATTAGGGATAAGTATAGAGTTTTGCATTTAGATACAAAAAAAATTAACTTCCCAAGTGTAAGATGAGGGAAGGTTAGTTTAGACAGTAGTTATTCTACAAAAAATATAGAGGTTTTAGTGGACTGCAAGTTTACTTTTGGTCAGTATTGTGATGTAGTGGCCAAAAAAGATGATGTGATCTGGGGCTGTATGAAGAATCAATCAGTTAAATATTTATTGAGCACCTGCTATATGCCAGGCACCATGTTAAAGGCTGGGAATGCAAAGAAAGGTCAAAAACAAGTCCCTGTTAACAGAAGTTAATAACCTAGTGGGAGACACAACATACAGACAACTACATACAAGTCGTGTGTGTGTGTGTGTGTGTGTGTGTGTGTGTGTGTGTGTGTGTGTGTGTGTGTGTGTGTGTGTGTGTGTGTGTGTGTGTGTCTATATATTCTATTCTGAATTGGGTCCCAGATGGAAGGAACTAAAATTAAGGAGGTCTGAGAAAGGTTTCTTGTACAAAGTAGGACTGTAGTCAAGACTTGAAGGAAATTAGGGAAACTAGGAGCTGGAGATAAGGAAGGAGAGCATTCTAGGCATGTGGAACAGGTAGTGAAGATGCATGGATCTTCAGACTGTTAGATGCCCTTTCTGTAGTACAACCTTGAGTTCCACCTGCCAAAGAGGACATTCAGACTTCATTCCATTTGAGCAAATTCAGTGTTTTTTCATGAGACAGCTGTGGTGACAAAAAATACCCAGCAGTGATCTTGAGCCTGGTGGTAGAACTAATCCCCCTCAACATGTCTGGGAATGTGATTCTCATCCTGAAAGGCAAGATCAGCAAAGCCTTCACTGCTGCTCTGAAGGGGCTGTTGACTGTGGAGAGGGAAATGGCTCATGGATTATGTCTACCAGTCTCCTATATTAAAAAGATTGTAAGCTGCCTCTGTGAGAATATATATGAGATAACTGACTCCTTCATCCTACCTGGCCTGCCCTGCCCTGCTTCTGCACCTTTGACAAGGGTACCTACTCTCAGCTCAAGATTCCATCTTTGAAATACTTCCTGTGAAGTTGTCCTCTTTACCCAACAGTGGTAACTGCCATTCCCTGATCCTTCTGAGCAGTCGAGATATATGGCTAGGCTGTTTCTAGATCATGGTTTCCCTCAAATAGAAATGACAGGCCATGGGTCATACCTGGATAGAGTGGTAAGCAATTTTGACCTTCCTTCCCATCACTCTCCAAGCCTTCTCAGCTCCTCATACTTCCTTACCCTCTTTTCCAGATAATTGCTCTCCTGCCTAGTCATGAGCCCAACTACTCTGGCCCAGGGAGCACTCCTTAGAACAAAAGTCCAATTATAACCAGTGGGGCCTCCCAGCTTTCCTCATTCCCAAGACAGCTACCTTTCTGTTCCTTCATTCTCCCACAGAGCCCAAACTTCTCCCCCTTCTCCAGGTCTAGGGCCTATGAACAGCTAAGTGGGAGCAAGTCCCAGAGTTCTTCTCTCATGAAGGAAATCCATTCAAAGAACTGGTCTATTTTTGGTGTCTAGAAGCACCTTCCTGATCATATTATTTCTCATTTAACATAGAATCTTTAAAAAGAGCTAAGAGTTAATACTTCTAAATAATCATAGCTACCATTTATGTGTTATTTGGGGATTTACAAAGTACTTTATTATTTTCTCATTTCATCTCAATGGTCCTCCTTTACTCCAGCCTTTCTTCTTTTCTCCTAATGCCACTTGTGGAGTTTTCTCTACCCTCTTCTGGGGCTTCTATCTGAGAATATTTGTTTCCATGCATCCAGCAGTAGATATAAAAAGTGAATACTTGCCCATTTAGGGAGGGGGGTCCCCATGGCTTTTTGCATTCCTGGATAGTCACCATAGCTCATTTTGAAGGTGTCTCGAGATGATGCTCTTGTTAGGAGGCCATTGGTAGCAATGACTGCCTAGCACCTTTCTTTTCTGACTATTGAGCTGGTGGCCTGGGAGTTGGACTCTAAACTCTCCCTTTGCATAGATTAAAATATATAAAGCCCAGGTTGCCCCAAGGTTTATGACACTTTTCTGAGAACATTTGCCAGTACCTTGTTTGCTTTAGCTAAGGAGTGAAATCACACTACCCATTTCTTCTCTAACCCCCACCAAGGCATAGGGATAAGGATAGGAATATAAGTGGGTGGTGAGAGCGTTGGAGCTGGATTAGTCCTACTACCCACATTTCTACTTAGGGAAGGGCAGGGACTAGCAAGTGACCATCCAGAGCCACAGTAAACTGAAATTGGACTAACAGATTAATTTTTATTCTACAAAAAGGAAAGAAGAAAAGAAAGAAAGAGGAAGAGAAAGAAAGAGCTCAGAGTAGGGAGATGGAATGTTGTGTTCAAGGAACAGTAAGGTAGCCAATCAGTGACTTGCAGATTATTTAGAGAGGAGTAATCTTTAAGAAGTCTGGACAGATAGTAAGGGGCAAGGTTATGAAGGACTCTAAAAGCCAAATAGATTTTATGTTGATCCTGGAAGCAATAGGGAACCACTATTGGAGTTTATTGAAGGAGGAGAAAGGGAAAATGATGTAATCACACCTGTTCTATCAGAAGATCAATTTGAATATTTTTTTCCAATTACATGTAAAAACAATTTTAACATTTTTTAAAAATTTTGAGTTCTAAATTTTCTCCCTCCCTTTTCACTTCTCCCCTCTCTAAGATGGCAAGCAATTTGATGTAGGTAATACATGTGCATTCATGTAAAGTATATTTCCATATTAAGTCTTGTTGTGTAAAGAAACCACAGACCAAAATAAAAAAACCAACATGAAAAATAAAAAATAGTGTATTTCAATCTGCATTCACACTCCCATCAAGTTTTTTCTCTGGAGGTGGATAGCATTTTTCATCATAAGACCTTCAGAATTGTCTGGTATTGTTGTATTGCTGAGAATAGCTAAATCATTCACAGGTGATCATCATGCAATATTGCTGTTACTGTATACAATGTTCTCCTGATTCTGCTCATTTCCATTTGCATCAATTCATGTAAGTCTTTCCAGGTTTTTCTGAAAGCATCCTACTCGTCATTTCATTGTACAGGGTTGTCCCTAAAGCCTGGACACATAGGAAATCTCATTAACTATGCATATTTTCAAGAAATAAAATGAATGAAATATTCAACAACATTTTATTTAATTAGCATAAATTTTAGCCATGACAATTTCATGTGGAATAAAAGCTTTCATTAGCTATTGGGGACTATATTTCCATATTGAGATTAATGAGATTAATTTAATTTAATCAATTAATGATATTTCCTTTGTGTCTTCTATGTCTTCCTATGTGTTCCTATGAAATCTCATTTATGCTAATTAAATAAAATGTTGTCAAAAATTTTTTTCACTTTATTTCTTGAAAATATGCATAGTTAATGAGATTTCGTGTGTCCAGACTTTAGGGACACCCTGTAGTATAATAGTATTCCACCAGTCATACAGCACAACTTGTTCAACCATTCCCCAGTTGATGGGTATCCCCTCAATTTTCAATTCTTTGCCGCCACAAAAAGAGCTACTATAAATATGTTTATAGGTCCTTTTCCTTTTCCTTTGATCTCTTTGGGGTACAGACCTATTATTGCTATTGCTGGGTCAAAGGGTATACAAAGTTTTATAGCCCTTTTGGTATAGTTCCAAATTATTCTACAGAATGGTTACATCAGTTCACAACTCCACCATTAGTGTCCCAATTCTCCCATATCTCCTCCAACATATGTCATTTTCCTTTTCTGTCATGTTAGCCAGCATGGTAGGTATGAGATGATACCTTAGAGTTATTTTAATTTGCATTTCTCTAATAGTGATTTAGAGCATTTTTTCATATGATTATAGATAGCTTTAATTTCTTTGTCTGAAAACTGTCTTCATAGCCTTTACCACGTTTTTCAGTTGGGGAATGACTTGTATTCTTATAAATTTGACTTGGTTTTCTATATATGTGAGAAATAAGGTCTTTATCAAAGGAACTTGCTATAAATTTCTCTTCTCCCTCCTCTCTGCCAGTTTTCTCCTTTCATTCTAATCTTAGCTCTATTCGGGTTTTTTGTGCAAAACTTTTAAAATTTGTTATAATTAAAATGATCCATTTTACATCCCATAATGTTCTCTATCTCTTGTTTGGTTGTAAATTCTTCTCTTATCCATTGATCTTGACAGGTAAACTATTCCATATATTTGTTTATGGTATTTTTCTTTATGTCTAAATCGTGTACCTATTTTGACCTTATATCTTGGTATATGGTGTGAGATGTTGGTCTATACCTAGTTTCTGCCAAACTGTTTTCCCAGTTTTCTTAGCAGTTTTTGTCAAATCCCCAAAGTTGGGATCTTTGAGTTCATCAAACACTAGATTATTATGATCATTCATTACCTACTTTGTATTGTGTACCTAATCTATTCCCTTGATCCACTACTTTATTTCTTAGGCCAGTTTGTTTTGAAGATTATCACTTTATTATACAGTTTGAAATCTGATACAGCTACGCCACCTTCCTTCACATTTTTTTTTATTAATTCCCTTGATATTCTTGACTTTTTGTTCTTTCAGATGAATTTTCTTATTTTCTTCTACCTCTGTAAAATAATTTTTTGGTAGTTTAATTGGTTTGGCACTGAATAAGTAAATTAATTTAGGTGAATTGTCATTTTTATTATATTGGCTCAGCCTACCCATGAGCAACTGATATTTTTCCAATTAAGCAGATATGTTTTTATTAGTGTGAAAAGTGTTTTGTAATTATATTCATATAGTTCCTAGGTTTGTTTTGGTAGGTAGATTCACAAATATTTTATATTGTTTACAATTATTTTAAATGGAATTTCTCTTTCCATCTTTTACTGGTGGACTTTGTTGGTAATATGTAGAAATGCTAATTTGTGTGGGTTTATTTTATATTCTGTAACTTTGCTACAGTTGTTAATTATTTCAGGTAGTTTTTTAGTTGATTCTGTAGGATTCTCCAACTACACATATCATCATATTGTCTGCAAAGAGTAATAGTTTTGTTTCCTCATTGTTCTAACGCCTTCAATTTCTTGTTCTACTCATACTCCTGTGGCTAGCATTTGTAGTATCATATTGAATAATAGTGTTGATAATAGACATCCTTGCTTCACCCCTGATCTTATTGGGAAGGCTTCTAGCTTATCCATATTACAGATAATACTTGCTAATGGTTTTAGATAAATGCAGAGAGGGAGCCTTTAGACAGGTAGGAGGAAAACTAGGAGAAAGCAGTGTCACGAAAACCTAGCAAGAAGAGGAAATTAAGGAGAAGAGGGTGATCTACAGGTAGAAAGTTGCAGAGAGGTCAAGAAGGATGAGAATTAATAGAAGACCTTTAGATTCATCAACTGAAAGATCATTGGTAACTTTGGGAAGAGCGGTTTCAATTGAATAATGAGGTCGGAAGCTAGTCAATGTGATAACTGCCTCACAGAATTTTCATTGTGATCAAATAAGATAATCTATATTAACCACTTTGCTCAGGATCCAGTTTGGAGTATAAAAAAAGTTTTGTTAGTAAGGTTGAATATATTGTAAAGAGTAAGTTAGAAAACCTGGATTCCAAATCCTGGTTCTGCTAATTTATCAGCCTGTGTGTATGAGGAAGTAGAAATGGCTCTCAAGATTATAAAATTGAAATCGGGAAGAGTGGCTAGAACAGACATATAGCCAATATTTGTGCTGAAGGGGATACAAATTTGAGAGTATTGAGGAATTGATTTTTAAGAAATCAGATAAAGGGAAATAATTTAGCAAACAATTTTTAAAAAATCAGATTATATTACTATCAAAAAGTTGTCAAGATGATGGCTATATCTAGCACCATCCTAAACGCTGAGGATACAAAGAAAGGCAGAGACAGTCCCTGCCCTCAAGGAGCTCAACATCTAATAAGGGAGATTAACGTATAAACATCCATGTACCAGCACAAGCTAAATGCAGGATAAATAGGAAGTAACAGAGGGAAAGCACCAGAAATTAAGAGGAAATGGGAAGGCAGGATGTTAGCTGTGTCTTGAAGGAAGCCAGGGAAGCCAGGTGGTGGATGTGAGAGAAAGCGTTCCAGCCAATGGGAGCACAGCCAATAAAAATGCCCTGAGTTGGGAGATGGAGTGTCTTGTTAGGGATTGCAAAGAGGAATTGCACTGGAGACTGGAAAGGTGGGGGCGGGTTAGGATAGGAAGGGCTTTGAATGGCAAAGTTTAAAAAAAAAGTTTTGGGTATTGCACTCTGTACATGCTTTATAGTGCTGAGTATGATTTATGTTTTCTTGATTTTGATATTTTATGTTTCCTAAACATTTCTTGTTAATATGTAACAGTAAAAGAAATTTTGAAATAAACTGCATCTAATGATCTCATAAATATCTTACCGGGTTTGTAGATTACATAGATGGCAAGTTATAATGTACATAGTACTTGAGTAACTCTGTGCATGAGACATTTTGTTTTGATTTCCTTGAAGTTCATTATTTTAGTGTAATTTGTACTACAGGTATATTGCTTTAAGAAAAAACCAGTGCAGGCAGTCCTTGACTTGGGAATTCTTGACTTAGTACCTCAGATTCTTGGCAGGAAGGAGGAATATTAGAGATGGTCATCCAATGTTAAGGAGTAGTAATGGCTGTATGTATAAATAACTCCCATCTCCAGCTAGGCCCTGAGCACCTTTTCTTTCTTTGTTCTCTCATCTATTAGAGACTGGGCCACTTGATTCACACCTCCCTTTATGTTATTTCTGACCTATCTTTCCCACTTTGTTCCTGTCCTTAAATCACGTGCATAGTCCTTTTGATATTTTCTAAAGGTTAATTACTAGTAACAGGGAAAATATCAAATTAAAAATGCCTCCCTTCTAGTGCTGCTTTTTTTTCATGCATTCCCTATAGATGCTAACAAAATTGTAGACGAGAAAATCATAATGATATTTGAGAATTTGAGGAAGCTTTAGGCATGCTTCAGATTTCATATTACGTCACAGGAACTAGAGTTTGGGGTAGGTATTCAGTGAAAAGAATAACAAAGTATATAGGAATATGAACTGCAAAAACTGGAGATAATGCTACATAGACCAGTACTGGGATTAGTTTGAAAAAATGTTATTTTTTTTTGAGGTGAGGAAGAAGAGGATTTATTCTTTCTTTTCCCTTGCTACTACTGCCCTTCACCACAGAGCCAATCCTGAACTATCCCTGAAGGTCTTCAAGCATCAGCAAAGTGAATTGAAAAGGACAACGATAATTTTTATAGGAGGTTCTCATGGCAGCTAAGTAGTACATAGAGAATAGAGTGCTACGCCGAGAGTCAGGAATACCCAAGTTCAAATCCAGCCTCAGACAACTTAATATCTGTGTGATCCTAGACAAGGCACTTAGCCTTTCTTTGCCATAGTTTCCTCAACTGTAAAATGAGTATGATAATAATAGTACCTATCTCCCAGGGTTGTTGTGAGGATCAAATGAGATACTGTTTTGTAAAGCGCTTAGTACAGTGGTTCTCAACCTTCCTAATGCCGTGACCCTTTAATACTCGTATGTGGGGCGTATCTGCATGTGGGCGGACCCGCCTGGAGATGGATAGAGGAGCAGTGTCTTGGTTCCTAAGACCATCAGAAATACGTGTTTTCCCATAGTCTTAGACGACTATGTTCGACCCCCAAAGGGGTCATGACCCACAGGTTGAGAACCACTGGTGTTGCATGTCACATAGTGGGAGCTATATAAATGCTTATTTCCCTTCCCCTCCTTCTTTATGACCCACAAATTGGAAACTATCTACATAAATTAAAAATTTTTTAAAAACACACAAAAATTAAATAGATTTGCATATGTTTAATCCACTGGTTAGACTGTATTTGAGTCTAATACAGCTTGGCGGCAAATGGGGCAAGAATTATTTTCAGCCAGCCAGCGATCAATACAATGGACATGAAACTCATGTGTGCAAGGCAGTTGTCTCAGTTTGTTTCCCTCTGTGTAGGTGTTTACACAAATACTGCAGGCCTTATTTATCTCTCCATTTATGCTGCTTTCGTAGCTTTTGGTAGAAAATTTGTCAATTTCTTCATTGGTTAATCCCCCAGAGCAGTACCAGCTATCATCACTTAGTAAAAAAGTACGAGCAAGACGGAGAGTTGGTATTATGATATTTTCAATCAAATTACTCACATCATTCTGCCTGGCATGATTTTCACTGGTGTAGCTAATTAGAGTTTCATTTAGTTCTCTTTGAGCTCTTACTCTGGTCAGCTCAGAATTGATGTCCCATAAATGCTGATTGTCTCTCTGTGTTTCCAGATAGGCCCGAGTTTCATTTGAAAAATTTAGAGTGTTCAGCCCAGCTAGGACCTGTTGGAGAAGTATCTGTAGGACTCTTGGCTGACGAAACTCAGGCTCTGAGATACCATGAAGGGGTAGCCATGTTGTTCTGAAACAGATTTGTGACCCATTATTTTCAGAACGAGAAATGACTAGTTGAAATATACCTCTGTTACTCCTGTTTGCTTCTCTGGGTCTTTGAAACCTAGATCGAGTTCTGCTTGAAATATTCCCTTGTGATATTTCTTCAGGGAGAACTTTTACCCTAAGGTTGAGCCTTAGAGTTGGATGACTTCTTACAGTTGTGGAAAGAATTCTTGAAAGTGCTGATGAATGTGAAAATTGTGGAATGCCCTCTATTTCTTGTTCATTTTGAACTATATGATGCTGATGACACCGCTTAAATTTTTTGTTAATTTGTTTTCTTCTTGAAATGATGTCAGTTGGTCTTTGCAACCCTGAATGATGACTACTATTCCGAGTAGGTCTTAATCTTAGAGTTTCAGTTTTTTCTCTTAGATTACTCAGTGGACTGTTGTTTCTTACTCTGTGCCTCTGGTACATTGTAGATTCATTTCTTTCATGAGCTTCTCTTAGGATAACAGCATTGACGTGTCTAGTGAACTGAATAGGTCTGGCACTAGAGTGATAATCTGTGAACCTTTCTCTGAATTCCTGGGCTCCATTTCTAAGCCTGCTCATCATCCAGGAAGAAGGCTCTTCTGTTGTGTGCTGCCTTCTAGAGCCTCTCATGACTCCCAACATGGCAGTATTCACGTTTGAGGCATTACTTCTATTTTGTCTGGCTACTGGGCTGTTGAAGGGCTGAAATCTACTTATTTGTTGGTGTTGGCATCCATTGGTATTCAAATATGGCATATTTATGTATCCTTCCCTGGGGATACCAACATTTTGGAATTCATCATATGTGTCAATTTTAAGTCTAAATTGGAATTCTCTTGTATCTGAACTTCTCTGACTTAAAGCTCTCCAAATCTGGTTTCTGTTTTGCCCACTGAGTATGGCAGTTCCTGTGCGACAAAATGTATTTATCCATTGAAGTATTGATTCTTCATTTAAATTTTCCCCAGGAACTTCGGTGCAGCTGCTTTCTTCTTCAGCTCCTAAATTACATACATTTGATTGGGCTGCTAAATTTTCCTTTGCTTGTTGTAAGAGAAGCTGTAGTTCCTCCATTGTCTTTTCTCCAGGAGTGCCAAGAAGATTTTTGTTTCTTATTAATCTGTAGTCATCTTCACTGAGCCCACTAACAAATTGGTGGTAGGCCTCTTCCTTCTTGAGACGTTCTGCTGCCTGTGCCATAATCCATTGTCTTGTGAGATTTTTTTTCTTTTTCTTTGTTTTCATGATTTATATATCATTTCATATGTTCAGAAATCTCACATCTGATAGAACTGTCAGAACTCTGAATTATGCTTTGCTAGGAGACTGAGTGAAAAACAGATTTGAAAATTGTTGCTCATGTAAAGTCTTGGTGGTGATGATTCTGGTGATAAAACTTTCTGGCTTCCTGTGCAGGCTTCATAGGATCTTATGTCTTTTACCAGTATTACATTGCTGCAGTATGATTGGCTTTTAAAAAAAACCTATTGTGTGCTCATCCACTAAGATCAGTTACCTAGCCATGATCTGTAAACTATTAGTTTTCACTGAAATTTGTATATAGTCACCATTTGCTCCTAGACAATGACCAACAAAACTAAAAAATGACCAGTGTTGTGGTTGTGGAAAGATTTGCTTGTGGAACAAACAATACTGTACTGTGGTTATCAGTCAGGTAATTAATGTTCATTTCTCACAGCTCAACATATGGGAAATTGGGGTCGAATTCTTAAGCAATAATAGACTCTGGTTACATGTATGTTATTAAATTCATGGTGCTACATATGTGATGGATATGTTGCAGGTTGCCTTTAGTGGGATCAGAATCAGAGAGTGGGGAGGAATTTGAATGCTGTATTTAGCACTCATGTTGGGGTATATATTCATAGGAAATTGAGGAAAAGAGGGGCTTGGGACAAAATTATACAATTTCCCAAATGACAAAAGGACAACTGTAAGCCTGAGCACATCAGGGAGACAAAGTTGTTTGTGTCTGGAGGATAGAGTTACATTTCTTTTGGAAACCCAAAGATCTTCTTTGGGTATCTTGGTTGGTAACTTTGGGTGTCTCAGAAAGTCATAGCTTCCTTCAGCATAAAACAAGTCAAACAGGCCTTTTAAAATTTCTGATGCAGGAAACATCTTTATGCATTTTTAGGTTGTGATACAGAACATTAAAATAAAATGAGAAAATGGGTAAGGCAGATTTTAGGTATAGGTAAAAAATTATATTTCCACTAGGACTTCTTGTGCCACACTTTTAAACTTTAGTAGCAGTAGATTGTTTTGTGTGTATACATATATAATCTCCCTCCCCCCAAAATGATGATTTATTTTTAATATTCTTTACTTTTAATTTTGAATTCCAGATGCTTTCCCTTTTTCCTACCACTCACCCACCCACTGTGAAGGCAAGCAAAACTATAGCAATTATATATGTGAAATCATGCAAAATATGTTTCCATATTAGCCATATTGCAAAAAACAAGAGGGCAAAAAAAATTTAAACAAGAAAACTGTGCCTCAATTTGTACTCGGAGTTCATCAGTTCTCTCTCTGGAAGTGGAGAGTATTTAAAAAACAATTTTTTTATCATGAGTCTTTTGGAATTGTCTTAGATCTTTGTATTGATCAGAGTCACCAAGTCTTTCACAGTTGGTCATCATTATAACTGTGCTGTTACTGTGCACTTTGCTTTGCATCAGTTCATATAGGTCTTGGAATTTTTTTTCTGACATCTTTCTCCCTCCTCATTTCTTATAGCACCTTTCATTTCTTTAATCAATAGTGATTTAAAACATTTTTTTCGTGTGACTAGAGATAGCTTTGATTTCTTCTTCTGCAAACTGCCTGTTCATATTCTTTGCCCATTTAACTCAAGTCTCTATATATTTGAGAAACACCTTTATCAGAGAAACTTGCTGTAAAATTTTGATACAACTTCATTGTCTGTGGTACCATTTAGCAAAATGTAGCTTCCCTGATTATCTCTTTTAATTAGCTCTGTTTATGCTTTTGCTTTGTCTGAGATTATGATTGTTACCCCTGTGGGTTTTGTTTTGTTTTGTTTTTTTTGAGCATAATAGATTCTGCTCCAGGCCTTTATTTAAGCTCTCTGTGTGTGTTTCTGTTTAAAGTGTGTCTCTTGTTAGGTAACAAATTGTTAGATTCTAATTGCTAATCCATTCTGCTGTCTGCTTCTATTTTATGGGTGAATTCATCCCATTTACATTCACAGTTATGATTACTAACTGTGTATTTCCCTCCATCCTGTTTTCTTCTGCTTACCTTCCTCTCTGTCTCTTTACCCTGACCCTCCTCAAAAGCCCATTTTGCTTCTGAACACTGACTCCCTTAATCTACCCTTTCTTTTATCATCCCTCCTCCTCTCCTGACCCCAATCCATATCTCTTATCCCTTCCCATTCTATTTCTCTTTTGGGCAAGATAGATTCCTATAACCAGTTGAGTGTGTATATATAGCCAATCTTCAACATTTGCTGGTATAACATTCCTAGAAAATGACACAAAAGTAAAAAACTTAAATGTTTCTTCATTGAATTTATTGAAAATGAGGTTAAGTTCCTCTAACCACCAAAAAATGTAATCTTTCACTAGAAATTGCTGAAAATAAACTTTTTTGCATGTAATTTTTTATAATAAAACATTAATTCTGATATTTTTTAAACACAGTAACCATGAAATAATCCATAAAATGCAGGGGAGAGGAGAGGCAACACTAGACAGGACAGGGAGGGGCAGGAGCAGGGGCTGACATGTCAGAAGAATCTTGAAGTAAGAAAGGGAAAAACCTGCTGTCTCTAATCTCCTTTTCCTTCTTTGGTTAAGCTATTGCTAGATGAAAAACCATGCCTCCAGGAATTACTCCACTGAAGCTCAAGGCTCTCTGCCTGCCCAGCCAGGCAGCAAAGGAGAGAGGGAAGCTCGTGGCAGTAGGGCAGAGGTGACCACCATCCTCATTTACCAACAAACTTAGCCACTGTATGTAAGGTGGATTTTTGTGTGTGTAATGTGGATTTTTGTTATTCTTTTTAAGATAATAGCTCCCAGGATCCATGGCCATAGTTGTCTCTAGTTCTCAGGCTCATGGCTTGTAAACATCTCCACCATGCTTGTGCAGCATTCATTATATAATAATAAATAATGTAAACATTTGTGCTTAAAATTGTAAATATCCACTGCGACTGTGCAGTGAAATATAATAATGAGTTACTGTAAACTTGTGAGGCTATTACTGGCAAATTGCCTTCTTTGCCCTATAAATCAATTAGGCACTGGTCAGTAAGTGGGGAACTCACAGGGGAAGTTGAATGCACCGAGTTGGAATGCTGTGCATGTCTTGGTCAGCCCCCCTCAAGGGTTGGGGGGGACTCTGTGTTTGCCTCAACTATCCCCCATTGAGGCTTAGGGGACCTGTAGGAGTTGTAGCTCCTACTATATTCTTGCCCACCCCTGTGATCAGAGTTGTAGGGAAGCTGTACAAGTAGTTGGTGCTCCCATTATTACCAAACCCCTTTGGGAAGACTAGATTAGAATAAAGTAAGCTTATTTAACCCTTTATTATGATTCCGTTCCTGTCTGTTCAGATCAAGAGTGAACTGTGGTAGAACATCTGCTAATACCCTCCTATATCTCTACCTAACACTTGGCATAATCGGTGTTACCTGTGCGTTTACCTGTGAAACAGCCACTTTTCCATTTTTTTCCTCCAGTTCTCTTATTGGGCATTTGAGAGGTTACTTTAGCACTTTCTGGAGCAGATTGACATACACTATTACAAATATTTTCCTCCTTTTTTCAGATAGCATAACTAGCAGCTGATAGTGACTATAGACATTCCTGGCATGAAGCTTATCTAAGACCTTTATTTTCTTATTAAGTGGCATCATTGACTTTAAACTCTTGGACTTAGAGCCTAAAGGACTTGCAGTTGCTTGGGGGGCATAATTCAACACAAAATTTGAGTTTTAAAGACAGGCAATGAAAATATGCAGCGAATGCATGAGGAGTTCTTTACAGCAGTAGGGTGAACGAGGCAAGTAAAGTGCCAAGTAGGGTATCTGCATCTCCACAAACTTGAGCACATTCTGCTTCTTATTTCTTTCATTATTGTAGAGCCTTGAATATGCATGGTTGCCACCACAAAAGTGAAAATCAAACATGATTGAACTCACAAAAATTAAATGTGAATGTTGGAAGATTTTTTTTTAACTCTTTCGAACCATTTCCTATGAGAGCAAGGTTCAAGGAATGCCTACCACCCTCCCCATTTTCCCCTGTGCTATAAAAGCTCTTCCTTGTGCACCTCTTTTATATGAGAAAAATTTCCACTTTCTGTTTCCCCCTTCTCCTTCCTCCTGGTGCACTCTTCTTTCTCACACACATCCCCTGCCTTTTTTGGGGAAGTGGTGTGTGATCATCCCAACATAATTGACACACAGTCATGCCCTCTGTGTACCTTCTTACTACCCTAATAATGATACAGTTCTTAGGAGTTACCGCTGTCAAACAGTTTAACTTTATTCAATTCCTTATCAGTATTCTTTCATGTTTCTCTTTTTATGCTTCTTTTGAGTCTTGTGTTTGAAGGTCAGACTTTTTATTCAGCTCCAGTCTTTTCATCAAGAGTGCCTGAAGTCTTTTTTATTAAATGTTCATTTTTTTGGATTATACTCAATTTTGCTGGACATGTTATTGTTATTTTTAATCCTGGGTTCTTTGCCTTCCTGAATACCATATTCCAAGCCCTCTGCTCTTTTACAATGGAAGCTGCTAAATCTTGTGTGATCCTAGCCATGGCTTTATGATATTTGAATTGTTTCTTTCTGGCTGCTTGCAATATTTTCTCCATGACCTGGGAACTCTGGAATTTGGCTGTGTTATTCCTGGGAATTTTTATCTAGGGATCTGTTTCAGGAGGTGATCGGTGGTGAATTCTTCAGTTTCTCTTTTACCTTTCAGTTTGAGGATGAGTAGTTTTCCTTGATGATTTCTTGAAATGTGGTGTTTAGATTTTTTGAGAAGGTTATGGCTTTCAGATTATCTAATAATTCTTGAAATATCTCTCCTTGATTTATTTTCCAGATCAGTTGTTTTTCCAGTGAGATGTTTTGTGTGTTCGTTTATTTTTTTCTTCTTTCTATTTTGCTTTATTGTTTCTTGATGTCTTGTGGAGTTACTAGCTTCCACTTGCCCAATTCTAATTTTTAAGGAATTATTTCCTTCAGTGAGTTTTTGTACCTCTTTTTCTATTTGGTTTATTCTGCTTTTTAAAGAGTTCTTTTCTTCAGCGAATTTCTGTGACCCTTTCACTATAAAGCCAATTCTAGTTTAAGGTGTGATTTTCATTATTTTTTGTGCCTCTTTTTACCAAGTTGTTAATTTTCTTTTTGTAATTTTCTTGCATCACTTTCATTTCCCAGTTTTTCCTCTACCATTCTTAATCTTTTTCTTTAACTCTTGTTGGACTTGGGTACAAGTAGCATTTTTCTTTGAGGCTTTGTTGCTATTTTCAGATGGTTTTTTTCTTCTGAGTTTGTGTCTTGGTCTTCCCTGCTACCATAGTAGATTTTTATGGCCAGGTTCTTTTCTGTTCTTGTTGTTTACTTATTTTGCTTATTTACTTGACTG
Source organism: Pseudochirops cupreus (assembly GCA_028627135.1). Classification (NCBI taxonomy): domain Eukaryota; kingdom Metazoa; phylum Chordata; class Mammalia; order Diprotodontia; family Pseudocheiridae; genus Pseudochirops; species Pseudochirops cupreus. The sequence goes on from CM053582.1 coordinate 141,704,719, forward strand.
TTAGCCATTCTCTTTTCCCAACTTGTTTTGCCTATTATTTGTTACCTGGAAATGGATTTCCCTTCTATTTAGCACTGGGGATACAAAGAAACATAAAAGATAATCTTTACTCTCTCAAGTGCCACCTCTTCCATGATGCCTTCTTTCTGATGTCCCACCCATTTTCATGGAGACCACACTGTTTAAAAAGTTGCAGAAATGAAACAGTTTATTTTCCAGGTGCCTCAGATTCAAAGTGTCAAGAGAATACATTTCAGTTGAAGAGTAATGAAAACAGGATCATCTTTTACCCTAAACTAGAATCAACTATCTTAAATGAACCCATCCTTTAAAAGAAAGATTTTATATATATATATATATATGTACGTACATATATATAAATCTGTTTTACATAGAGCAGATCAGTGAATGGATTACACCAATGAAATGAAATAAAAATGAAAATCATCTTTTTAGAAAGAAACTGAGGCATATAGACAAGTGCTGGCACCACAGGACAAACAGAACATTAGGGCTGACCAAGTAGCACTTGGGGGTACACAGTCACAGACTTGAAGGTTGCAAATGTATTAATCTCCAAGAAAGTGTCTTTACTGCCTGAATTTGGGGCAGTTTTAAAACTATTGGCAGTACATGGACTAGATTTAATGGTTCTTTATAGTTTCATTTAGGGAAAATGTGACTTCTGTTGTTGTTTGCCTAGAAAAAGATTTTACTTTGTTAAGAAATGATTTGCTAGGGGGGCAGCTAGGTGACTCAGTGAATAGAGCACCAGCCCTGGAGCCAGGAGGACCTGAGTTCCAATGTGGCCTCAGACACTTAACACAAAACTAGCTGTGTGACCTTGGGCAACCTTCCCCCCTCCAAAAAGCAAAAAAAAAAGAAAGAAAGAAAGAAAGAAAGAAAGAAAGAAATTATTTGCTAGTAGTTTCTTGCTTAAAGAGGTGTTACAAATCAGTTTTGATACTTTAGTTTTGTGGCTCTGGCTTTCAAGCATATACACTGATATCATAATTACTTTTGTTTTTAGGGAACTTATAGAGAATCTGGCAATTTCAAGAAGCCAAAAGTTGCTACAACCTGGAGAGGAAAAGCAGGTAAGTGGTTTCTGTTTGAAGTTTAAAAAAAGTAAAAAAAAAATTCCTCTAGCCTCCCATTTGTGTGCATGCATCTTGTATCTGTGGTTTTCCCAGTGTAGCATCTCTTTCAGCTGATACAGATCACAATTTGCCTGTCACTTAGAGAAATCTTAGATAATTCTGGTATTTACAGTTATACAGATATATAGATATAAATACACAGACGTGTGTGTACAAGTTTTAGTGCAGATTTAGGATTGAAAAAGATCTACACACATAAAATAAATACATACTTAGTGAGAGAGACAGCATCATGTATTGAAAAGAACAGTAGAGTTTAGACCAAGGTTCAGATTCTTGCACTGTCCATTTATTGGCCATTTTACCACACTGAACCTTTGTTTACTTAGCTATAAAGTAAAGATAGTACCTTTTTTTAAAACTACCTACAAGGTGGTTGTGAGAGAAAAGTACTTTGTAAACCTTAAAGTTTATTTAAATATGTAACAATTTAAAAGTATAATTATTTGTCTAAATATTTAAAATAATCTTGTTAAATTTTCACCCTGGCTTTCCACTCATACTTCTGTTATCTTTAACAGTTTCATGCATTTGTCTTTAGACTTCCCAACATAAGTCTGCTTTAGGTTTAATAGCATCTTAACAAGCTCCTCAAGAAGTTTGCCTGTCTCTGCACCAGTCCAAGTTCCCAGACCTAGCTTGAGTTTCATTTTGACTACAGCCCCCTTCTGTTGCAAGTGATCATGTATAACTTAAAAACTAGAGATACAGAATAGGCATTTTGAGAAAATGCCAGGTAATGGAGATGACAGTGGTTGATAAAGTTAACTGCTTTTGTTGCCCTCCCCCCCAGCCCCATCAGAAAGGGGCTTTTTCTTCCATAATTCATTGAAGGAAGAGAAGGGCTATAAGGTTTGCCAATAAAATAGAATTGAGAAAACTTTCACCCTTCTGTTAAGGGTAGTTAAGAGTAGTTAAGAATTGCATACCAATTTTTAAAAATTACCTTTATGTAATTAATTTTGAGAAAAATAGAAAATATTTAACTTGCTTTTAAAATTTAAAACAGGGAATATGAAACTATAACTTTTAACTTAACAAACTGTAAGCATCTACTGACAGGTATTGTGACATAATGAATGACCTCAAAGCCAAGGAGACCTGGATTCAAGGCCTGCCTCTGACCCATAGAGGTTATTTCCTCATAGTGTTTTAGGCAACTCTTTATGTAGACAAGAAGTTATAGAGCAGGTGCTGACCTATGTTGGTATGACTTTGCTTGTGAGGGAATTTCTTGTACCAAAGATATCATAGATCAGAAGTGGGGAACCTGTAGTCTCAACATGTGGCCCTCTAGGTTCTCAAGTGTGGTTCTTTGACTGAATCCAAACTTCACAGAACAAATCCCTTTAATGAAAGGATTTTTTTCTGTAAAATTTGGACTCAGTTAAAAGGCTAAGGAACTAGCAGCCCACATGTGGCCTTAGGGCTACAGATTCCTCACCCCAGTCATACTTTCTACCCAAGTACCTTCTTGTCAGAGCCTTGTGTTAGGGTAAATGTAGATAAGATAATCTCTTCTTTCATAGAACATATAGTCTAGTGAGATAGTTTGATATAAAAATGATTATAATGCCAAAAAATATGGATGAGTTGCAAACAAAGTTCTGTGTCAGAGGGGCCAAAGGACACCTTGATTCCTTGAGGTATTGAGGAAGGATTCTTGGAGGAATGGGTATTTAAGTTTGTATTTAAATGATGGGTAGAAATTAAATGGGCAGCTAGGTGGCACGGTGAATAGAGTGGCAGGTCTGGAGTGAGGAAGACTTATCTTCCTGCATTCAAATCTGACCTCTGACACCTACTAGCTATGTGACCCTGGGCAAGTCATTTAACCCTGTTTGCCTCAGTTTCCTCATCTCTAAAATGAACTGGAGAAGGAAATGGCAAACTACTCCAGTATCTCTGCCAAGAAAACCCCAAATGGGGTCATGAAGAGTTGACCACGACTTGAAACACCTGAACAACAACGACAGAAATTCAACAGGTAAAGATGGGGAAAATATCTTCTTATGTATTGCCAAAATTGTGTATTTTGCAGTCATGTCGGCTGTGACCAGTCGAAAGAGGGAATATACATAGAAGTCAGAGAATTCACTCATCATTGCTTTTGGTGGACAACTCATAAGAAGTGTTTTTAGTCACCAACTCATTTCTTCTATAAACTTTTGTCCTATCATATAACTTTTGTGTACTCATTATAATTCTCTTTGAATTTCATTTCCCTTTTCTTTCTACATGTTAACTAAAGTCTAGAGTTAAGTTTATATGATTATGAAGTTGAAATTAAGTTTAAAAAAATGAGGGGACAGAGGAAAAAATATTAAAAGTTCACAGCAGCGAACTAAAGAAAACCTACAAGCGAAGAAAAGCTGGATATCTTTGAAAACAATGTGTAGTCTTTATTTTTTAGGTTTTCATGAAATGGAAATTTGTTTAAATTGAATCCTCTCTTATGTTCTGATGAGTATGTGAAAATGTTCTTTTTCTTTTCTCATTTTGTATTTAAGTTTAGAATGAGTAAAAAATTTACCAAAAAAAAAATGAGAGCAGGGAGAGGAGAGCCTACTGTTTCTTGCCAGCTTACTTCTTTTCCCCTGTCCTCACTGAGATGTGGATACTCATTAGAAAGAGGTGAAACCTTTAGTCATCTGAAGAGTTTCATTTGCTGTATTTTATGGCAAGCATGACCAGGTCTAGAAAGCTTGCCATAGGCAGGATGAAATTAAACTGAAGATAATGGATTCTCCATCCCTGCTATAGACTCTATATAAAGTATTATCAATGTTATAGGAAAATTTTTGAAGAATTTTCACAACAATAACTTCACCTTATGTAAAATTTTTTTCCCTCTGATGGGTAAGCATTTAAGATATATGATTCTTATTTTCTCTCATAACCTTAAAGAATCAGAATAGGTAGCAGAACTGGAAAGTGTTGTTTCTTGTTTCCTGGCTAGTGATATAACTAGATGGCTTTAGACATAAATTATAGTAGAATATTTTACATTAGCATGTTAAATTTATGTACAAAAAATTATTTTAAAAGAGTCCCCGAAAACCACATAATGGTAGTGTCATTTTAAGCTATGCTCAAGCTAAAATATATCACCATGGGAAGGAACATGCCTTCCCCTAAGGTCTCCCACAACTCTCATACAACAATTTTAAAAAATAATTTTGGATAAAAAAAATCATCATGGAACTATAACTTCTAGTTACATAATTTTTTGAGATCATGTGTTCATGTAACATTTTAAGAATACTAAAATATAAAGACTTTTGATTTCATCAGTATGTACTTCCCCCAGCAGTCTAGAATACAACATCTTCATAGCTTTTCAGAGTTTCTATGTCCAAAAAAATTCATTACCCTGTGACCAGCTATGAGTCAATAGAGCACCAGGCTTAGAGTCAGGAAGGCCTGAGTTCATATCCAGCCTCAGACACTTAGTAGTTTTGTGATCCTAGGCAAGTTTCTCACCTTGGCGGAGCACAAACCATAAATGACTTTTAAGTTCTAAGGAGTTGCCTCAGGCATAGAGAAGTTAAGTGTCTTGTCCATGGAGCTCCAGTTCTGAATCCAAGTCTAGTATGCCATCTGCTGAGACACATTGCCCTTCAGACCCCAATATAGTCACATTTGTACACTCTTTACTTACATGTACCTTTTATGGAAATATGTTTAAAAATTACAGAAGATAATGGCCTTTTAAAGGCTTATTGACTATATACACACACATCCACACACGTGCACGCACACATGCCCTTAAAGCCAAAAAGACCTTAGATAGCATCTGATTTAACTCCCTTATTTTCTTTTTTGTTATTATTTTCTTTCTTACTCTGAGCTTAATTAACAATGAATACAAACATTTCAGTATACCTAGAAGAATGAAAAAGAGGATTGTTTAAAACACTTTATATTACAAATGAGGAAACTAAGGCATAGAAAGTTGCCTACAGTTACACAATAGGTTAGTGATAGTACCAGTATTAGAATAATCCAGTGCTCTTTACTGAACACAAACCTAATTTAGTCTGTCATTCATTTTATTTAGAGGTATACCAAATCCAGTAAAATTCACTGTATAAAAGTTATGAAATAGACATGGAACAATAAGTGCTGTCCAGTTGAAATAGAAACTGAATAGCTGGCAAGGTAGAGTACTGGGCCTGGAATCAAGGAGTCCTGAGTACAAATCCAGTGTCACATGCTAACTTGCTGTGACCTTGGACAAATATCACTTACCTTTTTACCTCAGTTAGCCTCAACTGTAAAATGGGGATAATAAATAATAGCATATACCTCTAGTTGTGAGGATCAAATGAGATAATATTTGTAAGGCTTTATTTTGTCGGTAATGACTTAAAATTATACTTCTAATAATTGAGGCTCAAATTTCTCCCAGCTGTAAAGTGATTGAAATGATGTATTTTGAAATGACATTTTGAGATGTCACTAGTCTTGACAAGAAGCAATTTATCATTGTATGGTAAAAAAAAAAATCATGTTTTAAACCCCAAGTTGCTTTAGAAAATGAGAAAAGTAGAGAAAAAATAGAAACCACAGTGGTCCATATTTAGTTCCCACCCTACCCACCCATCTCCCATTTTAATTTGCCCAATGCACAAAGCCCAAGTACAGCCTGTAATTATGTTAGCACCAGAGGTCAAAACTGGTTTAGATGAGGCCTTAAGAACTACAAAGAACTTCAATACATATTTTTAACATTCATTTTTAAATTTTGAGTTCCAAATTCTCCCCCTTTGCACCGTCCATTGAGAAAGCAAGCATATGACCCTTATTATATGTGTGAAGTCATGCAAAACATATTTCCATATTAATCATGTTGTAAAAAAAAGGCAAGAAAAATTAAGAAAATGAAAATAAATACTTCAATCTGCACTTAGAGTTCATCATGTCTCTTTGGAAGTGGACAGTGTTCCTCATCATGAATTCTTTGGAATTGTTGCAGTTTATTATATTGATCAGAGTAACTAATAAGTCTTTCATAGTTGATCATCATTACAATATTGCTGTTCCTATGTACAGTGTTCTCCCAGTTCTGCTCAGTTCACTTTGCATCAGTTCACATAAGTCTTCCCCAGTTTTTCTGAAATCATCCTCTTCGTCATTTCTTAAAGCATAATAATATTTCCATCACAATCACATACCATGACTTGTTCAGCCATTCCCCAATTGATAGGCATCCCTAATTTCCAGTTCTTTGCCACTACAAAAATTCCTGCTATAAATATTTTTGTACATATGCATACTTTTTCTTTTTCTTTGATCTATTTGTGATTTTAGTATACTTTTGTAGCTTTTGTAAGAGTCACCCATTCTTCTCAATAAGTGATTGTGACTTGTGGACTATTAATGTTGAGAGAGACCTAGAGATGGCAGGTACTTAGTTTGTTAAAAAATGTGGGTGACCATATTGAGAAAAAAAATCTATTATTTAGTGGTTAATACAGTAATTATGTATTTGTAAAAACCTTTAAACTTTAAATAATAATAATAAATGCTTCAAGAAAAAACTTAAACAATAATAAATGCTTTAAGAAAAAACTTCAAAAGCAGAATTCAATTTTTTTTCCCCAAATGGAAGCTGCCTCAAACAGAAAAAGGAAGGAAGCTGTCTCAGAGCTCATCTATTTGTTAAATTTTAACTGCAATTAAAAGACATTATCTCATGAATCTCTCAACTCTGATTTTTTAAAAAATGCTGCCTTTTAAAAGTAATAAAGTATGATAACATCATGAAGTGACTAAAAAAGAGTAGTTAGGATTAAAATGAATAAAACATTATTATTTTAATTGAATTTAAAGATCATATATATATTCATCAATATTGTATATCTTTTAGGATATACCAGTTTTGTTTTTCTTACGTGGAGATTTCATTTTAGTCATTTGGTGTAGGCTGCTAGACTGTCTATACCAATGTTATATCTTATCTTTAGTATCTACCTTTATTTAGTTTTTATAGAAAAGGGACATTTTATAATTTCAAGAGATGGCAAAATAATTTTAAAGTGCAGGGATTACAATATGACAAAATCAGTAACACATTAAGATATTTGTTTGGGATATGACTTCTTGATAATATGATACTTGATTAAACCAAATATTTTCTGACAGATTATAGAGTTGTTAATTCATAGAGATGGGGAGTTTCAAGAACTAATGAAATTGGCACTTGAACAAGGAAAAGTCCATCATGAAATGCAACTACTAGAAAAAGAAGTAGAGAAGAGAGATAGTGACATTCAACAATTACAGAAACAGCTGAAGGAAGCAGAGCAGATATTGGTAAGTGCTAGATGAAGAATCTTCATAGTAGAATGTAAAGTTGTATGACCCATGAAGCTTTGCCCGAAAATTCCAGTTAATGAATAGCTTGAAATAATCAGTTTTCTAAATCTCTAAAGAACAGATCTTAGCTGAGAGAAAAGACTAGATTAGACTAGGGATAAAGCAAAAGATAGAGAGAATTCTAAATAGAGAAAATTCTTATGATAAACTTACTTTCTCCAGTAATATCCCAAAGGTCAGACTTCCATGGTCTTTAGCCCTGAGGAACATAGCCGTGAACCCTCTAGAAGGCTTCTAAGTAGCAGAAATAGCTGTCATAAATCCCATTCATTAAAATTGGTTTGCTTTATGCTTCTTAAAAAAATATGGTTTCTTAGCCCACATCAGCTTGAAAGTACTAAAGTAGAAGGAAGGTGAAACATTTCTGCTATTAGACATTAATGACTAGTGACAGACAGAAGCCATTAAGGGTTGAAAAAAAACTGATGAATTTTTCTAAGTATAATATTCTGGAGCTATGTAATTTTGAATTAAACATATCAGTAATATCATGACATTAAATTACAGCATGATATAATAATGTTCATAATCATGATTCTGATTCGTCAAGAAAAGGTTAAATTTAACGTACTTAGAGAAGGCAAAGAAATGTATAGTATATTTTAGAAAGGTCTATAAAAAGTGGTTAAAATTTTAATTGACACTTAAACAGGCGTTATTTATAAAGAAGATTTCTTTAATATATAATATTCCATTCCTTCATGGTATAAAATAAATGAGGTAACAGATTACAGGTACAAGGGCCAATCTTATCCAGTATAGAAGATGTCTCTGCCTTAGGTTATTTTCTCCAGTCTCAATCTCTTTAGCGACTGTAACGTATCTTTGGGGCAAAGAGACTTGAAGAAGAGGACTCCCAAGTTCCCCTTTCCTTTTCTTTTGGAGAGCTGGAAAAGCAGGAAGAAGGGACTGGTGAGTAGAACATGAAATTGGGCGACACTCAGAGATAATTCATGACAGGTTATCTAAAGAGCTGGATTGATCCTGTCCTGTGACAGAAGCAAGAGCCTCCATGCCAGGGACCCACAATTCCAGGCTGGGAGAACTGACCCAGGGGACAGATCAGAATCTCCTACTTTCTCTCCTAGAGCTATGGGCAAGCTTGTCATTTTGTTACACAGTTAAGATCTCTTTTACCTACTGAAAAAATCCTATTGGCCTATGGAAATGCTCAGTTCTGTGTTAGTGTGTTAAGTCTAACAGAGAACAAATAAGGGGAGGAGCACTTTTTATTCTAGAGAGAGGAAAGGTTCGATCAGTGGGAGATAATCTGAAGGCCAAAGCTGTTAGGGCAATACTGTGGTTATTTCTAGGAACATGTGACTCCTGATTATATATGGCAGTCTTGTACAGTTTAATAGAGCTAACTCTCCTCTCTCTTTGCCCTAAAGGCTTCAGTCCCCAAATCAGCCCTAGTTCCTCAAATTTTTTTCTCTTTCTGGAATAAGGAACATTCTCATCTTATCTTCTGTTTCTATCTATTTGTAAGCCTTAAGTACACTGCTAAGCATTTTTTCCAGCTTTGGGTTTTATTTTAGGTAAATGAGATCTGAAAGCAACAGATAAGGAACCAATGAGCTTGCCCACCTGGCTAACCTAAAGGGAGAAAGAAAGCTTTGCTAGAGGAAGTACAAGAGAGTCCTTGATCTGTTCCTTGAGGCTTCAAGCTATAACTTCAGTCTCTTCTTCCTGATTTTCTGGTTCTCCAAAAGGAAAAGTAGGGTAAGCATGGTAGCCCCTGCTGTCTCTTTTGCCCAAAGGCCAGCTCCCCTGCCTTTTGTTGCTACCCTCGAATCCAGGCTAAAATAGTTTCTCATAGCTTTTTTAGCCTTTGAAGAAGTAAAGATCCTTCTTGGTTGGCACAGCTCCTAATTTTAAAACAAAACTTCCCTCCAAGTGATGTCTTGATGCCTTACGCTTTCTTTCTCCCTATCTCAACAATCAGAAATCTTCTTGAACTGAAATGTGTCTATTATCTTAACTTCCTAAATTTTCATCCTCCTGCATCTGTGATAGCTAACTTAATCCTAGATTCCTTTCTGTCCTCTCTGACTCATTTTTCTCTCATTGAAATTTCAGTCTCCATATTTCATTCCTTTCCCACTATTTACATCAACTTCATAATTTCTTTTACTTGTTTAGCTTTCTGAATATCTAATGCTGACTCACCACAATAACATAGAGAAATTCCAGGGGCAGCTAGGTGGCGTGGTGAATAGAGCACTGGGCCTGGAGTCAGGAGGACCTGAATTCAACTCCAGCCTCAGGCACTGAACACACACACACACACACACACACACACACACACACACACACACACACAACTAGCTGTGTAACCTTGGGCAAGTCACTTAACCTCAGTTGCCCTACCTTCCTCCTCCAAAAAAGCAAAAGAAAAAAAAAGTTCCATTAGCATGAGATATGTATAGATTAAAGTCAAAAGTGGTTTATATGGTAAACATTTAGAATTTGAAGGAAGAATCCATAAATACTATAGTAGTTTCATTAGTTTTACACATCTACTATGCCTTAGAGCAATAACTTTTCTCATATGGACGACACGATTGTAGTTTTAAAACATGTTTTTGGATAGACATAATCTTACATATGAAAGAAACCCATTATTTTGGCCTGGTTATCTGTTAAATATCTTGAACCCTGATGAATAGGACTCTTTGCATCCAGGTTGTCAGTGTTATCTGTTGGTTTGAATCTTTTGCATGCCAAATAATGTCGGTGCTCTTGAATTTCAAAGTGAGTCCCTTTGGCTCAGGCGGTAGTTTATAGGAAGAGTTATAATATAGAAATAGATTCTTTAAAAAATTTTTTTTTTGATAATAGAAGTGAAAACAGAATGCTGATTCTTGAATTTTTTTTTTGGTATTTTTGCAGGTTGGCTTTGATTTTATGGGTATTTCTAAATGTTCCATATTTATCTGATGGGACTAAAACTAATTAATAGATTTTTTTTGTATTGAGCCAAAAAGTAAAACTAATGTAATTATAAATAAAATATCTTTCTTTTTTCTTTAAATTAGGCAACAGCTGTTTATCAAGCAAAAGAAAAACTCAAATCCATAGATAAAGCAAGAAAAGGTTTGTACAGTGAGAAAACTGACCTAGCTATGTCTATATTTTTATATGTCCTTGTCTCCCTCATTAGAATGTAAGATCATCATGAGTAGGGATTGTTTCAGTCTTTGTACTTGTATCCTTAGAATCCCACACTGTATCTGGCACATGGTAAGTGATTTACAGATACAATTGTTGATTGATTGACAAGGAAATAATAGGATAATGGTTATAGTTTTTTATTGTTAAAATGTGCTGTAGATTCTAAGAATGCTTTTCTAGGTTTATAAAATGTTCCCATGTAAATATTTAAGAACTTTTAAATCCTTTATTGACCAGATTTCCTTTTAGTTAACACTTTGATTTCTCTCTGTAATATTGAGTCCAGCTTATTTTACTTTCAGTTTAAGATAGTCTGTTGAGTGTCTTTATATTTGGTTGGTCCTACCTGTGAAAGGTAGCTATAAGACATTGTTTCATTATCTTTACAAGGATATTCAAGTTTAGTTATAGAGATATACTCAAGTAACTGTTAAATGATAATACAAGATAATATGTGACTAAATGCAAAAATGAATGGTACAAATGGTAAGTAAACTATATATTGAGAGAAGGGAAGATTAATTTGGGCTTGAAAACTGTTTGGACTAGACTTTGAATAAGCATCAAGAGGAAGGTGGAGGTTTTTCCAGGCAGGAGAATAATATGAGCAAAGGGATATAGGCCTAAGTGAATTTGACCTGTTTATTTTGTGATTGATAGTTTAGAATTGGCCTTAGGTCTGTGTACCTCTTTGTTGGGTTGTATCTCTATCTACTTTTCATAATGCTTCTGATTCAAGCATCAGTATCAACTATATGTAAGGCTCTGCATTAGACCTTGGGGATACAAGGAAAACCATCTGTGACGCTCAAGAAACTTTCATCATGTTAACATTCTATATTGTATTTTGTTGGACAGTTGCAAGAACATTTGCTCATTTTCAGTCAAGTTAATACAAAGCACATGCAGATGTTGGAAATAGTGAAGTATGGAGAAACTCAAGCATCACAAATTAACCTTTTGATAAGTGGTAAAATTGAATATGTCTTCCTTATATGTGATTAGGTTAAAATATTTTCTCTTTCAGGTGCCATCTCTTCTGAAGAAATAATTAAGTATGCACATAGGATCAGTGCAAGTAATGCTGTGTGTGCCCCACTAACATGGGTTCCAGGTAAAAACAAGGTCTTCTATACCAGATATTTGCGTGCTGAAGAGCTTTCACAAGACTGACATAAAAATAGGGAAGTAGATTAAAGTGCAGTATATAAAACACACTTATTGCAGGAAATAACTTTTTTCAACAGAAGTTTCTTATTTTAAGCCTCTTCTGTAAATCACATGAAAGGCATCGTTTGCAAATTATAGGCCATTATAAAAAAAACTAGTTATCTGAGGACCTTCTTTCTAGAATTCACACTCCTAGAGTAGCTTTAGAACTGGAAGTAGTAGGAAAACTATCTCTTGGTAGCAAAGAGAGTTTCCTTATAGCACCTACCAAGGAACCCAGCACAGAAAAATGCCAGCAAAGAGAGAAGTAGACATGTAAGAGTACACATCTTCAGACTGTGAGCAGCAAATGTGAGAATCACCCAAACAGTAAACAAAAGCTAAGGGAATGTTGATCATAATCAGCCAGGGATAGCTATTCATTCATTAATAATTTTTCCTGAATGAGGAAGCAGGACTAGGATCTGATAGTTCTAAAAATTATTTTCCTAACAGATGTCACCTAATTAATTCAACCAGTGAGTCTGGGTGATTCAAATGTGAAGTGTTATTATTAGAAAGGAGATTTCATGAGAATTGATCTATCATATAAACATTTTGTAAAACTTTAGATCACATAACATTAAAGCTTTTTAAAAAACTGCTATATATTCTTCAATGCTGTTTAACTTTGGGGTTGTTTTAATCTTGTTTAAAGTTATATATTAAAGAGGGTTTGGCAAAATTTGACTTGGTGTTATGGATACAAAAGTATCATCACCTGGTATGAAGTAATTCTGAGATTTAGAGCAAATACCATCCTTCCTACCCCAACTCAAATATAGCTGTAATTCAAAGAAGAGAAATAGAAGTCTGCATACACCATGCAAGAATGTGCTTGTGATCTACTAGGTTAGCCGTGCAGCAATCATCAGTAATGTTTTAGTGTTCTTGCCAGTCAGAGAATAATAGCAATAGTAATGGGATAATGGTTTTCTACAGGGCAAGGAAGCATTTTGAAGGAAGATTGCTGTAGACTTTGATTCACTAAATCAAATTTTGTAGAAAAGTGTGTAGGTTATGCTGCCTAAGTGATCATATAGTTATATAGTATTTCATTCTATCTTGAGGATAAGGAGGGAAGTTATCGAAAAGCAAGCTAACATCTTTCAAGAAAGCAATTTTCAGGGCCATTCCTGGGGTTACGCCCTATGTATCTTTTCTCTGTCTTCATCTTTAGCACTTCACAAGAATTGATGTTAGGATAGCTATATGATGGCTTCAGTATTGATTAAGATCTTAGACTTGGAGGAGGTAAGGGGGAATGGGAAGAAGTTAATCGAAAAGAAAGGCAACAAATTAGTAATATATGCTAATTATCACCTATAGCCTTTTTAGTTGGAAGGCTACCCTCCTAAACAGTATTCTCTGAATGGCTGGAAAGCCATATCTCCAAAGAAGGATCTGACTCTTTTTTCCCTTTGAGAGAGAGCTCTTTCCCTCTTTTCCTTTGGAGCTGACAAAGAAGGTGATGAGGAAAAAGAAGCTTACCAGGGGGTGGTATTAGGGTGAGTACCACATGTTTGTAGGAAGCATCTTGTATTATACATAGCATTTCTTCAGGTATCCATAGATTTCAGTTGGGTTTAGGAGTAGTCACTCCCCCTCTAGCTCAATGGGCCATATGTTGAGCAGTAATAAATTGGTACCAAGTGCTTACTTGTATCATTAAGTCTCCAAATAGCTTTCTGTATTCCCAACACATAAATACAATTGTAGGGATAGCTAATGTTCCTAATCCTAATCCCAAGTTATCAGGAAAAGTTTAGAAGCTCATCCTCACTGTCTGGAAGGTAGAGAAGTATATAGTGTATTTTTTGAAGATTTTCACTAGAGAATGTGTTAAAATGGAAAAGTTTTGGTCCTTAAAGCTTCAACCCCCTGAAAAATTGAGCAATTTGGAATAACATTCATTTTTGATGAGTGTGGCTAATTTAGATCTGTTTTTTTGTAATCTCTATTAATAAGTACAAAAATATTATTCTTCAATGACTCAAGACTGCCAAAACTAAGCCAGTTTTCCCTGTTTAATGGCATGCAAACCATGAAGAATAAATATTTCCATAAGAGAAGAAGCATTTTCAGGAAATATTGGATTATTCAATAGGTACTTTTTTACTTTTGAAATATGTATAATTGTAGGTTGAGTATTTTCCTAGAATGAAAAAAACAACCTTCAGAATCCTTGGGGTTTGGGGAATGAGAAGTTCAGACTCAGAGGAAACAGAGAAGATTGGTGAGGGGAAAACTCATTATCTTTCCTCTTAGCCTACTTGTTTCTTGATAGCAACAAGGGAAAAAAATTTAACCTTTGGCTTTTGAACAGTGTTTTATGGTTCATTTGTGTGCCTGAAAAATTGCAAGCAAGTAACTAGAAGTAGGTTTTAAATCGATTTTAGTTATATAAATAAAACTCTAAAATAAAAATTAAGCTTTATGTTACACATCCTGGGTCTTTTCAAAACGGTTTAAATGACTTTTTTTCTGTTTGTTTAATTTGTGGGCCTACACATCTATTCATGTTTATTCAGTATGTGATGATATGGAAGCATTGTCTATTTTAAATTGCCCTTTTTGGGGTTAGTTGAATGACTTAGAATTGGTGAATGACACTGCTAAAAAGAAGACTAGAATTAGGTCGAATATGATTTTTCTGAGCATATTGCCATTATTCCTGACTAAGGAGGGCAGTAATTAAGAGCACAATCATTGCTGACTCTTGGGACTAGATTAAAAGGGTAATAATGACATGTTTATAACAGCAATATCCTTTGAGAAGCAAGACTAAGCCAGGAGCAGATATAGAAGGAATATTTAGATGGCACTTTCAGAATTTCTGCATTCTTTTTCTAACTGCACTATATTATGATATGATATACTGAATGAAATTATACCATTTTCCATCCTCAGACAAGCTATAAGTTCAAAAATTATTTCCCTCCATTATTTATAAATTTCCTTTAGGAGTGTCTCCTAAAATAATGGGATTTTTTTTTCCTATCTAGGGATGAGCATACTACTACATGCCATAATTCTTTAGAGAAAAACTAGAGATAAATAGGAAGAGTGAGAATGACTTTTTAGAGTTAAATTTAATTTACTCTTAAATATCTTAAGATATTGATCTTTATATGCCACTGAACAGATGAATTTCCTATCACAAAATTCAAACTAGTGTTAAGTGCTTTTTTCCTCTAGTTTTTTAACATTTTTATTTAAAGTTTTGAGTTACAAATTCTGTTTCTCCTGTTTCTGCAAAGGTAATCAATCATATATAGGTTATACATGTGCAGTTTCCTGACTAGATTTATTTCTCAAAAACCAAGCCTTAAAACCAGTTCACTCTAGAGCTCATAGATTGGACAATAGGTCCCTGCCCTCCTAGCACAAAATGAATGTAAATACTAAATAGTAACTGTTTCTCTTTTGGCCAGGAACTCTGAGGGTCTTTCCCTCCCAGTTTGATTTTTTTTTTTATTAATGGGGCCATTCCTTGAGTAACTACTTAAAGAGGCCTATTCACTGAATGGGTGTTATTTCACTCAAAGTGAGAACCTGAAAAGACCTTAGCCTAAAAGTACTGGGTCTCCCTTTGCATCCTGGGCCATCTCCAGTCATCCTGATGAATATCTGGCCACTGGTCCCAGATGGCTCTGGCGGAGAAAGTTGGGATGGTGACTTTGCACAGCCCTCACTCAAATCAAAGTCAACTGCAAGTCATGTCATTATCTCCCTGATGTCATGGTCCTCTTTAAGAATGAAGAACAAACACAACCTGTCCAGTTATGTAAAACATTTCCATTTTAGTCATTTTGTGCAAGAAGACTCAAAAGGAAAAAAATGAAAGAAAGTGAAAAATAACATGCTTCATTCTATATTTAGTCAATATCACTTCTTTCTCTGAAAGCTGATAGTATGGATCATTAGTCTTTGGGATTGTCTTGGATCATTGTATTGCTGAGAATAGCCAAGTGATTCACGGTTCTTCCTTGAACAATATTGCTATTACTATGTACAATGTTCTCCTGGTTCTATGTACTTCACCATGCATCAGTTCATGTAAGTCCAGGTTTTTCTGAAATCATCCTACTTGTCATATCTTTTTTCCTGTCTTAATAGTATTTTATTTTTTTCCAGTTACATGTAAAGATAGTTTTCAACTTCATTTTTGTAAGATTTTGATTTCCAAATTTTTCTCCTTCCCTCTTCCCTCCCCAAGACAGCTGGAAATCTGATAAAGGCTATACATGTTAAATATATTTCCACATAAATCATGTTGTAAAAAAAGAATCAGAAAAGAAGAGAAAAATTACAAGAAAGAAAAAACAAAAACAAAAGTGATAATATGCTTTGCTCTGCATTCAGACTCCATAGTTCTTTTTCTGAATGTGGTTAGCATTTTCCATCATGAGTCTTTTGGAATTGTCTTAAATCATTGTATTGCTGAGAAGAACTAAGTCTGTATCATAGTTGATCATCACACAATGTTGCTGTTACTCTGTATGATGTTCTCCTGATTCTGCTTACTTCACTCAGCATAAGTTCATGTAAGTTTCCAGGTTTTTCTGAAATCCACCTATTCATCATTTCTCATACAACAATTGTATTCCATTACATTCATATACCTTAACTTGTTCAGCTATTCCCCAGTTGATGGGCATCCCCTCAATTTCCAATTCTTTGCCATCATAAAAAGAGCTGCTATAAATATTTTTGTACAAATAGCTCCTTTTACCTTTTCTTTAAATTTCTTTGAGATATAGACCTAGCAGTGGTATTACTGGATCAAAAGGTATGCACAGTTTTATAGCCCTTTGGACATAATTCCAAATTGCTGTCCAGAAAGGTTGGATTGGTTCGTGTGAGTGCTTTTCTAAGTAAAACAAGGTATATGGCATTCAATTTTTAATATTATTAAGATAAAAACTTATTTTTCATTTTAAGGGGATCCACGGAGACCATACCCAACTGATTTAGAGATGAGAAGTGGATTGTTGGGTCAGATGAATAATCCATCCACTAATGGTGTGAATGGCCATTTGCCAGGAGATGCACTTGCAGCAGGCAGGTTGCCAGGTAATATTCATTGTTGAAATTTTTTTCCAGTTTTTTAACACTTTTATTTAAAGTTTTGAGTTCCAAATTATATTTCTCTCTCCCTCCCCTCTCCTCTCTAAGATAGTAACCAATCAGATATAGGTTATTCAATTATGTAAAACATTTCGATATTAGTCATTTCATACAAGAAGATTTAAATTAGAGGAAGAAATGAAAGAAAGTGAAAATAGTATGCTTCAGTTTGTGAATCAGCTAATCAATTCAATCAATATCAGTTCTTTCTCTGGAGGCCAATAGTTGCTTTATCATTAGTCCTTTGGGATTGTCTTGGATCATTGTATTGCTGAGAATAGCTAAGTCATTCTGAGTTCTTCATTGAACAGTATTGCTGTTACAGTGTATAAAGTTCTCCTGGCTCTGTTCCCTTAATTATGTATTAGTTCATGAAAGTCTTTCCAGGTTTTTCTGAAATCATCCTGCTTGTCAGTTCTTATAGCACAATAATATTCCATTACAAACATTTACCACATCTTGTTGAACCATTCCTCAGTTGATGGGCATCCCTTTGATTTCTAATTCTTAGCCACTACAAAAAGATCTGCTATAAACTTTTCTGTACAAATAAGTCCTTTTCCCTTTTATTTAAATGTCTTTGGGATATAGACCTAATGGTGGTTTTGCTGGATCAAAGGGATGCACAGTTTTAGAGTTCTTAGGGCATAATTCCAAATTGCTCTCCAGAATGGTTGGATCAGTTCACAACTCCAGTGACAGTGTATTAGTGTCCCAGTTTTCCTATATCCTCTCTAATATCCAACATTTTCCTTTTTTGGCATATTAGCCATTCTTATTACAGGAATAAGGTAGTATCTCAGGAGTTGTTTTAATTTGCATTTCTCTAATTGTTAGTGATTTAGAGCATTTTTTCATACAACTGTAGATAGCTTTGATTTCTTTATCTGCAAAATACCTGTTCATAGCCTTTGACCTTTTATCAGTTGGGGAATGACTTGAATTTTTATAAATTTGACTCAGGTCACTCACTCTATATATGAGAGAAATGAGGTCTTTATCAGAGATACTTGTTGCAATATTCGCCCTCAATTTTCTGCTTTCCTTATAATTTTGGTTGCATTGGTTTTGTTTGTGCAAAAACTTTTTAATTTTATATAATCAAATTATTCATTTTATATTTTATAATGATCTCTGTATCTTCTTTGGTCCTCAGTTCTTTCCCTGTCTATAAATTTGACAGATAAACTATTCAATGATCTCTTAATTTGCTTGTGGTATCACCCTTTCTGTGTGAATCATGTACCCATTTTGACCTTATCTTGGTATATAGTGTGAGATGTTGGTCTGTATCTAGTTTCTGCCATACTGCTTTTCCAGTTTTCCCAGTAGTTATTGTCAAAAAATGAGTTTTTGTTCCAAAAGCTTAGATCTGTGGATTTATTTTATACTAGATTACTGTGGTCATTTACTATAATGTAATTTGTACTTCATACACTGATCCACCACTGTTTCTTAGCCAGTACCATATTGTTTTGATAATTAATGCTTTTTAATACAGTTTGAGATCTGATATGGCTATACGTTTTTTTTCATTGATTCCCTTGTTTTCCTTGAGCTTTTGTTCTTCTGGATGAATTTTGTTATTTTTTTTAGCTTTATAAAATAATTTTTGATAGTTTGATTGATATGATACTGAATAATAGAATAATTTAGGCAAAATTGTCATTTTTATTACATTGGCTCAGCCTACCCATGAGCAATTAATTATTTTTCCAATTTAGATATGATTTTATTTGTGTGAAAAGTATTTTATAGTTGTATTCATATAGTTCCTAGACTTGTTTGTGAAGGTAGACACCTAAGTATTTTATATTGTCTACAGCTATTTTAATGGCATTTCTCTTTCTGTTTCTTGCTGCTAGATTCTGTCTGGTAATGTATAGAAATGCTGATGATTTATGTGAGTTTATTTTGTATCCTGTAACTTTGCTGGAATTGTTAATAATTTCAAGTAGTAGTTGATTCTCTAGGATTTATAAGTATAACATCATATCATTTGCAAAGAATGATAGTTTTGTTTCCTCATTTCCTATTCCAGTTCCTTTCATTTCTTTTTCTTTTCTTACTGCTATAACTGACATTTCTAATATAGTATTAAATAAGAGAGGTGATAAAGGGCATCCTTGCTTCACCCCTGATTGTATTGGGATTGCTTCTAGCTTATCCCCTTTACAGAAAATATTTGTTGATAGTTTTAGATAAATATTACATATCATTTTAAGGTAAGCTCCATTTGTTCTTATGCTGTCTAGTGTTTTTAATAGGAATGGGTACTGCATTTGTCAAAGGCTTTTTCTGCTTCTTTTGAGATAATCATATAATTCTGTTGGTTTTGTTATTTATATGGTCAACTGTGCTGATAGTTTTCCTTTTCTGAACCAGCCCTGCATTCCTGCAATTGTGATACATTGCTGTAATCCCTTTGATAGTATTTTATTTAAAATTTTTGCATCAGTATTCACTAGGGAAATTGATCTATAATTTTCTTTCTCTGTTTTGGCTCTTCCTGGTTTGGGTATCAGCACAGTATTTGTGTAGTAAAAGGAATTTGGTAGAATACCTTCTTTGCCAGTTTTTCCAGATAGTTTATATAGCATTAGGATGAATTACCCTTTAAATGTTTGATAAAATTTATTTGTATCTCCTTCTGGGATTTTTCCTTAGGAAGTTTGTTGATGGCTTGTTCAATTTCTTCTTCTCAGATTGGATTATTTAAGTATTTTATTCCTTTTTCTGTTAATCTGGGTAATTTATATTTTTGTAGATATTCATCCATTTCAGATCGTCAAATTTATTGGCTTATAATTGGGCAAAATAGTTCCCAACAATTGTCTTAAATTCCTCTTTGTTGGTAGTGAATTCACTCCCTCTCACTTTTGATACTAGCAATTTGGTTTTCTTCTTTCCTTTTATTAATCAAATTAACTAGTGGATTATCTTTTTATTTAGGGATTTTTCCCCATAAAACCAGCTTCTAGTTTTATTTATTAGTTCAGTGCTTTTCTTACTTTCAGTTTTATTAATCTCTCCTTTGATTTTCAGGATTTCCAATTTGTTGTTTAATTGGGGATTTTAAATTTATTCTTTTTCTAGTTTTTTAAAAATTCCATGCCCAATTCATTGATCTCCTTTTTCACAGTTTTATTGATGTAAGCAATTAGAGATATAAAATTTCCCCAAAGTACTGCTTTGGTCGCATCCCATAAATTCTGGTATGTTGTCTCATTGTTGTCTTTTTCTTCAATGAAATTATCAATTATTTCTGTGATTTGTTATTTGACCCACTTGATTTTTAGGATTTTATTATTAATTTTCCAATTAATTTTTAATCTTTCTTTCCATTGTCCATTATTGAATGTAGTTTTATTGCATTATGATCTGAAAAGGATGCATTTACTATTTCTGCTTTTCTGCATTTGGTTGTGAGGTTTTTATGTCCTAACACATGGTCAATTTTTGTGTAGATGTCATGTACCACTGAGAAAAAGTTACTTCTTTCTGTCCCCATTCAGTTTTCTCCAGAGGTCTTATCATATCTCCCTGTTCCAGAATTTTATTTGCTTCCTTCTGAGAGGATAAAGTTGAGGTCCCCTAAAAAGTACAGTTTTATTATAAACTTCTTCAAAAATGTAGATGCTACACCATTTGGTGCATATATATTTAGTATTGATATGATTGATATGATTTATATCTTTTAGCAAGATATAAATTTCCTTCTTTATCACTTTTTATTAGATCTACTTTTGCTTTTGTTTTGTCCAAGATCATGATAACTCTTCCTGCTTTCTTTGCTTCAGCTGAAGCATAGTAGATTCTGCTCCAGTCCCTTACCTTTACCCTGTGTATATCTTCTCTTCTTTAAATATATTTTTTTGTAAACAACATGTTATAGAATTCTGGTTTTAATCCATTCTACTATCTGCTTTAGTTTTATAGGTAAATTCATCTTATTTATATTTATAGTTAATGATAGCTATATTTCCCTCTGTGCTGTTTTTCACTTACCTCCCCCTCTCTTACACCCCACCTTTTCCCTCCTCACAGGTGTTTTACTTCTGATCACTACCTTCCCCAGTATACTTTTCTTTTTATCAGTCCCCTCTCTCTCTTCTGTTATTTCCATCTCTTTTTACTTCCTTGCAGGGTAAGATAGATTTTTATATCCAACCGAGTGTATATATTCTCTCTTTGAGCCAGTTTTGGTGAGAGTAAGGATTAAGCTTTGCCTGCCACCCCCATGCCCCCCTTCCCCTCCATTATAATAGCTCTTATTACACATCTATCACTCTACTAAACCTCAGTTATTTTCAGTCCATCTTTGATATACACTTACAGTTTTTAATCTCAGCTTGGAGAGCTACAGTTGGTTTCTTGACATTTCTTCCTTTTGTGCTTCGTTGAGTAAGTTAACAATTGTAATCATAAATTCATTTTTAAACTCTCCCATTCTTTCTGAGTCAAATTCCCTTATAGATTATCTGATCATAGGAATATGCTTCTTTTTTCTCTGCATCTTTAAATCTTTCTTCATGTTTTTGTACTTTCCCTTTTCTTATTATTACCAACTCCAGGGTGATTTGATCACATTCTTCCAAGGTCCAATGGCACCTCCATGTTGCCAATTGATTCTTTCTTCTTGATTAGAGAAGTATTTCCAGAAAAGCAACTCCTGTCATTGCTATCTCTATTTTCTAAATAATTACAGTGACCTACCCAATTTTTGACATTTTATTGTATTAGAAGCATTTGATCTGTATTTAAACATTTAGAACTTATTTAAAAATTATTTATTTTATCTGAATGTCAAGCATTATATTTTCATAAAAGTGTGGATTTATGATGTGAATTTTTTCATCTGCCACATCTCTTTGGACAGCATTTTATGTTGTTGGCCAGTCATTTCAGTCATGTCTGACTCTTCATGACCCTGTTTTGGGTTTTCTTGGCAAAGATACTGGAGTGGTTTGTCATTTCCTTCTCCAGCTATTTATTTTTTTTGCTCTTTTTTTTGGAGGGGGAGGGCAGAGCTCTTGGGGTTAAGTGAGTTGCCCAAGGTCACATGGCTAGTTAAGTGTCTGAGGCCATATTTGGACTGAGGTCCTCCTGACTCCAGGGCTGATGCTGTATTCACTGCACCACTTAGCTGCCCCTCTCCAGCTCATTTTACAGATGAGGACACTGTGCCACCTAGCTGCTTGGATAACATACTCCCAGCTAATAAAATAGAACTGTTATCTTATAAACACTTACAAACATTAGATTTTTGTTATTTCTGTCAGGTTTTTCAGTTTTTTCTTTTTTTTTAATAATTAACTTTTGTTTATTTTTAGTTTATATCATTCATTTCCACGAGATTTTGAGGTACAAATTTTCTCCCCATCTTTCCCCTACCCACCACCCCAAAACAGCGATCCCTCTGCATACCCCCTCCCCCAATCTGTTCTCTCTTATGTCCTCGTCCATCATCCCTCTGACTTTCTGGTAGGGCAAGATGGATCTCCCTACCCCAGTGCCTGTATATCTTAATTCCCAGTTGCATGTAATTAATAATAGTAATTACATACACACACACACACACACACACACACACACTTTTTTTTTTAACATTTGATTATACAACTTTAAATTCTAGATTCTTTCCCTTCCTCCCTTGTCACCCACCCCCACAAGCAATTCAGTACAGGCTGTACGTGTGTAGTTATGCAGAACATCTCCACAATGGACATATTGTAAAAGACTGACTATAGTTCCCACCTTCCTATCCCGCCCCCCCCGCCCCTTGTTCTACTCTCTACTTTGTCCCTGTTCCTTTACAGAAGTGTGTCCTTATAACAACCCTCCACCCTGCCCTCCCCTTCATCATCGCCCCTCTCATCCCTATCCCCCCTACTCTCCTGTAGGGCAAGATACCCACTTTAGAGTGTATGTCATTCCTTCCCTAAGCCAAATTCAATGAGTGTAAGGCTGACCC
>CM053582.1:141728246-141747462 GCA_028627135.1 Pseudochirops cupreus
TGAACTGCTTGTGATTTTTTTTCATGTGGTCCTGGGGGTGGGGGTGAGGGGTGGAACAATTGGCAGTTGTGCCACAAGGACTTTGTTGAAATTCTTTGATGTAAGATTCCAGGGGAGGCACTTAAGTGTAGAAGAAAACTCATTACTTTGTTTGGCACAAATCGGTCAAAAACACTAAATAAATCTAAGCATCTCTGGTTGTTGTGTTGATTTAGTTGCGTCTAACTCTTCCTGACCCCATTTGGAGTTTTCTTGGTGGAGATACTGGAGTGGTTTGCCATTTCCTTCTCCAGCTCATTCTACAGATAAGCATCTGAGGGAAACAGGGTTAAATGACTTGCCCAGGGTCACACAACTAGTAAGTGTCTGAGGCCAGATTTGAGCTCAGGAAGATGAACCTTACTTCAGGTTTGGCCCTCTGTCTCCTATCTCCTGTAGCACTACCTGGCTGCCCAATCCCAAGCATCTCTGCTTAGGGAAAAATAAAAAGGGCAGTATTTCCCCTGTTAGTTGAAGATCCTTTTGACCCAACCATTTTCTGTTTACAATGTTTACAGGGTTCAAGAGACATAAAATTCCAAAGGAAGATAAAACTTGGGTATGGTTTGCATTAGAATGTTTAAGTAATTTCATAGGATCTTTGGTTTTAAAGCTAGAAGTAAATTCTCAGACCAGTTAGGCCACACCCCTTGTTTTAGAGTTGAGGAAATAGGTACAAGAAGAGACTTACTCAAGATCATGGGTAGTAAGC
Organism: Pseudochirops cupreus; assembly: GCA_028627135.1. Lineage (NCBI taxonomy): Eukaryota > Metazoa > Chordata > Mammalia > Diprotodontia > Pseudocheiridae > Pseudochirops > Pseudochirops cupreus. Next base: position 141,728,998 of record CM053582.1, read on the forward strand.
ATCAGAAATGGGATTTGAATATAGAACAATTGCAATTTAGTCACATTTTCCTAAATCCACTTTCCTAAGAAAATCCATTTTCCTAAATCCATTCATTCTGGTCAAGGGTAGAGAAAAAGGTACAGCTCTTAATTGATTAAAAGGAGGTCCCCTGTGTTTTATCTGGTTGCCACTAATTCTATTTTGAGAGAGACCACTGGTCCTCCCTGGATTTTGACTTGTTTCTAAAAATTGATTTAACTTTTGATCAAAATATTAAAAAGGTTTCCAGACTAGAATGCTGAAATGATAAATCCTAATTCTTTATAACATAACTAAAGCCTAAGTGAGTGTACTTCCACAAAAGAATAATGCTTTATCACCCCCAAGGACCTAGATGAAGAGGATTTACCCAAAGAGGGTTAGGGTTGCCTGAGATCCCAAAATGCCAACATGCTGGGTCCTGCGGAAAGAATTCCACTCAAGTCTTCTCAGTCAAAGACAAGTAAAGTTTTAATTATTAAAAGTTCGCCTGTACTGGACACAGAGCAAGTCTGTGCTAAAAAAAACTCTATGGTGCTCTCACAGAATAAATCTGTGCTAGGGCATTCTGTGGCACTCTTACACTACATGGAAGGGAGATGGGGTCTTATATACAGAGGAATCTAGGGGTGGTCTAGAGGAGGAGTTTGGGGAGGGTCTTCAGGAGGAGTCAATGGGGTCAATGCAAGAGTGGATTGATATTTTGATAGGCTCAAGGGTGGGAAGCAGATGGACAGTGGAAGGACAGGCTAGTAACAGGTTTGGGCCAGCCACAATGAAATACTTATGGCCTCTGCAAATGCCTCATCAAGTGGGAAGGTTCAATCAGACTTCAAAGGGTTTCCCAGAGCCTGTACCTCAAAGATTCAAGGAGAGCTCAAGGGGGGTCCCAGAGCCTGCACCTCATCATGGAGACTTTTCTGAAATCAGAGCTGAAGAAATGTGCCAGATGCACTCACGTTGAGTTGCCAAGTACAGGGTTAGGTTACATCAGTTTAAAAAGTGTGAAAGGGTTTCAGCTTTCTCTGAAGTGTAACCAGACCTCTGGGGCTTCTGGTGAAGTGTGGGAGAGGGTCGTTAAGAGCGTGGATCCAAGTGCAGACCCTGGCTTAGGGTAGGGTGACAGGACTGGCTGTGGCAGTGAACTGACCTGACAAACACTGGGGGGGAAGGGGGGTATCACTCAGTCTCCAGCAGTGACCAGACATGCCTTGCTTGGGATGGCATAGTGAGCAGAGGTGTGAGGGAGTAGCACAGGTCCCAGGGAGAGGTGTTGAGGATGGAATTGAGCTAAAGCAAAGTCAAGTAATATAAACCTTTTTGTTTACTGTAACCTGGTACTGATGTACCCAAACTGTGCCAGTACAGTATCCCATAGTAACTGGGATTCTCAGTATGCCTTGGATAGAATTAGAAGTAGTACCTTGCTTTCTAAGGTGCCCCTTAGAAAAATGAGGACAACCAATCACTTAGCAGAGGCCTCTAAAGGGTCAAAGCCATGGGGCTCCCAAGGAAGGGAAAGTCCTGGCTAATGGGCCAAGAAACAGTTGGTAAGTAGTAGTACAGGGTAATTCTCTGTACTGGCATATGGACAGGCTGTATGCAAGATGGTAATGAACAATAAGCCACTTTGGCTACAGATTACTTTGGTGAGTCTGCTGGAAACTATCTTTTCTGTGGCCCTGATGTTCCTGGTGTGATACTCCAACTCAAAAATCACTTTACTTTAGGACACCCACAGTGAACCGCAAAGATTTGTCATTGCCTGCCACATGGACAAAATCTTCAAGACAAGAAGCACCTTCTGAAGGGAGGAAAGGAAATCTGGGATTTCTGGTCTTTGTTCTCTGTTATCTCCATTAAGCTTTTCCAATACTAGCTACACCAGATTTCTCACATTCCTTGGATGAGGGCTGTACATAAGCAGCCCTAAACCCTTTAAGTCAGTGGTTCTCAACCTTCCTAATGCCGCGACCTTTTAATACTCGTATGTGGGCATATCTGCATGTGGGCAGACCCGCCTGGAGACAGATAGAGGAGTGGTGTCTTGGTTCCTAAGACCATCAGAAATATGTGTTTTCCAATGGTCTTAGGCAACCTCTGTGACCCCTGTGAAAGGGTCATTTGACTGCCAAAGGGGTCGCAACCCACAGGTTGAGAACCACTGCTTTAAGTGGTCCTTTAGAAAATCTTTAGGACTTTGCCTTGCCAAGGCTGGGGTATGGGAGGGCAGTATCTCCAGGTTTGCTAGTTCTTCTTTTAAAAGGTATTGACCACAAAGCCAACCCAGAAGCAGGGAAGTTGCACTGAGGTGAATCAATACTGTTTCCTTGTTGATTCTTCTTCCCATGTTATATGACTAAACAAGCTTCATTTTAAAAAATATTTGATGGTTTACAAATGTCTTATTTTTTTTCTAATCTCAAACATAAACTATCATACTAGGCTGAGTCAGGCCAGACCTACAACAAGATAGTTCTCTTAAAGTAGGTCACTTTGGCTGGAATGTAGAGTGCCAGGAGAATAATGTGAAATACTCAGAAAGTTAGGCTGGAGCCAGGCATAACACCAATGCAATATTCACAATTCTCATGGTAGCTATGACTATGCTGGTATAGTTGTGAATCACAAAATGTAACAGGCTCTCCACATGGAAGGCAGAACCAAAGACTTTATTCAAATACCAGAAAACCAAGTCCCAAACCCAGAAGGTCAGAGTCATTACAGTAACCACAAAGTTGGTGCACATCGTCAATGAAGTGAACACCCACATTCCCAAGCCTTCAAAACAAAACAGGCTCCCTCAGGCAAAGATCCTCCTCTCCTCACTCACTTCCTTGAGCAAGTATCCTCTTCTCCTTACTCATGGTAGCTGCTCAGCCTCCACGCTGCTTGCTCCCAGCAGTTCTGGCTCCCAGCAGTTCTTGTTCCTGGCAGTTCTCAGCAGAAGTTCTGGCTGGCTCTCAGAAAAAGTTCTGCCACCACAAGTTCTGTTCTCCAAATCTCTCCTCTCTTCAGCATGGGCCTCTCCTTATAGATGGTATTAGCTCCTCCCAGCCCCACCCCTTCCTGTTCATCCCACTGTGAGATTCACAAATTCTGGGTCTTAATACCTGACACAATTATGAACTTGAAACTAAGTGCTAAGTACCTGTTAGCTTGCCAATACAAGGGACATGGAAGGTCTTCAAATCTCATTATCATTACACCAGGTCACACCTTGGAGGTCTCCAAGCCTGGAGGAAAGCTTTTGTTAAAACATGGAGACAGAAGAGGTTGTATCCTATATGAGACCAAATAACCCAAGCTAACTTAAACTAACAAAAAAGTGTGTTCATACTAATTTTACTGTAAATCTAATATTTGATGAGAAAAATGGAATTGTTTGCTATAGTATTTTACAATTAGGACAACACTAAATGCAAGAGTTCACCTCATAAAATACTTCACAATCTTTATTTTCCCTTTAATGGTGATTATTCCATAATATTTTCACCCACAAATTTTGAATTTTGTTTTCTAAATGCAAGAATATTTTTTAAGACTCAAGGAACTTGAAACATAACTACATTGGAGAAAGCAATTATGGAATCACATATCTAGAATGAAAGGGACCTCAGAGGCCATCTAGTCCAGTTTCCTCACTTCATAGATGAAGAAACCATCTTAGACAAAGAGTACCAGGGAAGTAAAGTGACTTGCCTGAAGGTTCAAAGCAGGGGATTAAGGTTTGACAAGGAGATTCTCATTTGTATTTCATCTCCATTTGGAATGTAGCACTCCCTACCGCTCTCGTGGAGGTGTTTCATGTTAGAGTTCAGAGCTGCAAGGGACTTCAGAAAGTATCTAGTCTAATCCCCTCCTTCTACAGATGAATACACTGAGGCCCAGAGGAGGTGACATTACATGGCGAGGGTCAGATTTATAGTAAAAGAGCCAGAATCTAAAGTGAGTTCCACTGACTCCAAATTTAACACTCTTTTCCCCCTCCACTGACAGCTAAGTTTTGCTTACTTTCTTTTTGCTTCTTATATTTTCAAATATCCTTATTTTACTTAATTACCAAAATGGAAATTGATGTGAAAATAAATCTAATTAAAAAACACCACAGATAATAAACAGACATTAGTGATTTTCATAAACTATTTTCATAAACTATTAGGCATATTCAATGATCAATTCTATTCCAACAAAAACCTAACACTTTAGTACCATGATTTATTTCAACCAAATACCACAGTTCTCCACAATGACTGAATGCACATTTTATGAGAAACTGACACAGCAAATCAGATGAATTGGCTGGGTCTATTTGTCCATCATTATAATTTGTTTATCTTTGCAAAGCATGAAGGCTTCAGGGAACACACTTTGAAAAACACATGATCAAGGGGAAATTGACAAATATTTGTGAGAATGTGGAAAAATTGGGATAGTAACTCACTGCTGGTAGAACTGTGACCCAACCATTTTAGAGAGCAATCTGGAATTATGACCAAAGAGTTCTTAAACTGCCTATAACCTCTGACCCAGCAATACCATTACTAGGTCTATTTCCAGAGATGATTAGGGAAAAAAGGAAAAGGACCTATATGCTCTAAGATATTTATAGTAGCTCTCATTGTAGTGGCAAAGAACTTGGAATTTCAGGGACACCAGTCAACCGGGTAATGGTTAAATAAGTTGTGGTATATGATCATTATGGAATACTATTACACTATAAGAAATGAAGAGTTTGATGATCTGAGGAAAACAGGTAGATCTGCATGAAATAATGAAGAGAGAAATGAGCAGAACCAAGAGAACACTGTGTACAGTAAATAGCAATATTGTTTTAAGAACAACTTTAAGGGGCAGCTAGCTGGCACAGTGAATAGAGCACTGGCCCTGGAGTCAGGAGGACCTGAGTTCAAATCTGAACTCAGATTAACGATTACTAGCCCTGTGACCTTGGGCAAGTCACTTAATCCCAACTGCCCTGCCTTCTCCCCTCCAAAAAGCCAAAAAAAAAAAAGGCAAGAACAACTTTGAGAAACTCAATCATTTTGACTACTATAAATACCTGAATTAGCTACAAAGGACATACGAAGGAAGACGCTATTTGTACCCAGAGAAAGAACTGATAAATAGAAGTAGACCTACACACACACACACACACACACACACACACACACACACACACACACACACACATACTCATGTGTGATGGGAGCCTTCTCTAGGTTGGGAGGAGGAAGGAAGAAAAAAAGAAATTTACATAATAACTGTATTCTATATTTAAAAAGAATAGCAAGTGGTATACAACAGACTTGCACTTTCATATGCAATGATGTTTTGTTGTTTTATTCCATAAATTAAGAAGAAAACAAAAATGAAAAAGAAAAAAAGAAAAACACAAGCTTGTTGGTTTTTCGCTAGTTCATTCCTAGTTTAAGCCTCAAATCCCATTTCAGAAATAAGGTCCCTTTCTGTCTATGGCTCAGGCCTGTCTCATGTAGGAACTGCTTTCCTCACAATCACAAAATCTTGACTTGCTGGCATTTTAAAACTGCAGAAGCAATCTCCTGAGACAAGTCATTTCCCTGTGTTCTCAATATAGTGCTCAGTAGGAGAAGCCGTTTTCCATGAATCAGATCACAAGACCATAGACCCTGAGCTGGAATGGACCATAAAATTATTTAATCCAATCCTCTCATTTTAGAAATTGCAACCTGGGTTCAAATGCAACCTCTAATAAACACTTCCTGGCAGTGTGACCCTCTCATACTTTTGGCAAATTTCCCAAGTTACAATAATAGAAAAGGTGCTCACCTGCCTTATTGGGGGGAGGGTATAGGAGGTTCCCTCAGGGGAGTTCCAGTCCCAGATCCAGGCTCTATAATGTATATACTCTGAGGTGGCAAACAAGCACTAACTTGAAAATGGTTGAGCCCAAGTCTTCCCCGCTATGAGGCCAACTCTCTCCTTTCATGTAGCCTCCCTTACTGCTACCAGAACAAATAAGCTACTTCTTTTCTATTGGAAGCTTCACTGTTTTCTAGAACATCTGGGGTTTTTTTTTGTAGACTCTATGACTTTCCTTACTAAAATGAATTGTGGGCAGGTACTCTATTGATGATTTCCTCTGTAGCCTACCAGATGATTCAATTCTTCCTTAAAAGGATTGTAGCCTTGTTCTTTTAAACATCGCAAAGCCCAGAAAAGCTGATCTAGTGCAGGGAAATCTTCCCATGGAACCCATTCCCAACCTGGAAAACAGAAAATAAACAAAAGGTAAAATTAGTTGGGAGGAAAAAGATATTTATGGTGGTAAATTTACATGTTATTAGAGGGAAAACTCAAAAATGCCTAAATAAAATGAAATGGTGATACAATAATTTCACTTAAAGGAACAGAGAAGATTTCTGATTTACATGAGTATCTTAAGGAAATAATTTTTAAAGCAAACTGGTTGAACATGTGATTTTTTTAGTTAACTTTATTGGGGCCATTTTATTGTAAAAAATAGAATATGACTATATGCATTTAATATTTTACAATATTAATTCAAATAATGGCAAAGCAAAATTCCAAAAAGTTTTTTTTTTTACAATATAGGTCTTTACTTTCATTAAAACCTCAATTTCCTTCATCATCAGTAAATGTAGGGAACTGAAGTAGATGATCTTAAAGTTCTTTTCAGGTCTAAAATTCTATAATTATAGAAATAAACATTTCTTATTATTTTTGTGGTTATAATCTATTGTTCTCAACATAATATGATGACTTATCTCCGTAATGACAGGAAATGATTTCTTGGAAACAACTAAATGGCTAATCACAAATGAAGAACAGTGGAACATCACTTTTCATATCAAAGAAAAAATTTTAAAAACTCAGTTTAGGCAAGATTTAGTTGGATACAAATTGTGACTAGAATTTTATTCTGAAAGGGTAGATCTTATTTAATAAAAACAGAAAAGAATTTTTGAAAAGAAAGAGATGGAGTGACACTGCATAATAAAAATTTAAATTTCTATAAGGGAATTCAAGTACCTAAAGAGAGGAAAAAGGTAGCTAAGGATCAAGGGGAGAGACAGTGATACAGTAGTAGAATTACAATGACAACACAGATCACCTGGACAGAAGGAATGAGATGCCAAGTTTAGAAAACTATCCCAAACCTGGCACATACTGTAAGTTTGATGCTTGAATGGTTGAACTCCCCTTTTGCTAGAGCTCTGCCAAAAGCAGAGCAGCTAAAACATTCCTGGCTTGCCTTAATGATAATTTCATTCTTCCAAAGGTGAAAGAAGTGTCAAGGGGAACTGCTATAATGGACCTGATTCTGACCAATTTCGAACTGGTTTGCCTGAGTAGAAATAGTAGGAATCCATGGCACAAATGACTTCCCAGAGTTTTTGAGAGAAAAAGATTGAAAACCCAAGTATGATCTAAAATGTACCTTCTATTTTGAGAGAGCAGAAATAAAAGGGTTCAGAGAAAGGTGAGCTCTAATAGCTCATTATTTTGCAGGTAGTAATCAGCCTGAGATTGATGGAACATTCCTAAGAATGAGTTCTGGGAAACACAAGAAGGAATTATGATGATGATATGTTAATAAAGGAGCTGTCTAAAGAGACCAATTATCAGATTTTTTTTAAGAGAGTGAATAGAAGATAGATATGAGTAAGTAAATGAGGATGAATACAAAAAGATAGCATAACTCATCAAGAATTCTATTGACAGCTAAAACCCAGAATGTGCTAAAGCAGATGATGAATGCTAAGCACAACAAAGCTTTTTTTGTGTGTCCCCATTCCCATCCCCTAGCTATGTTGGAGGCAATATAAAGATCAAAGAAGGAGGAGGAATGCTGCTTAAGATAAATGACATGATGATAACAGGATGCTGAGAAGACTGAACTACTGAAGTTTTAGTTTGCTCCTGTCTTCTTTCCAGAGGATAGAACACAAATGAGTAGCAACCAGTGTCAAGGTGAGATAGAGGAGAGGACTATTAACACAGCTGACCTCAATGAGTTCAAGTCACCAGGTGTAGACAAATTACATGCCAATTACATGTCGAGAACTAGAACTTGTTGACAATCCCTGGAAGATCTTAGAGAATGAAAGAGGTTCCAAAAGACCAAAAAAAGGACTAACAATTGTCTCAATTTTCAAAAAAGACAGAGTGAAATTTGCAAACTTTAAGCTGGTGAGATTGTCTGCTATTCCTATTCAGGTGAAAGAAGGCTGGAAAGGTAGGAAGGGGCCAGGTTGTGAAGGACTTTAAAGGAGAAACAGAGGGCCTTCTGTTCCATCCTAAAGGCAATAGGTAACTACTGGAAGTTCATGAAGCAGAGGGTGACATGGTCAGACCCTCGATTTAGAAAAGTCACCTTGGCAGTTGAGTGGAGAATGAATGGGCATGGGGAGGGACTTAAGGCAGGGAGACCAGTTGGAAAGCTATGATGGTGCTTTAGGCTGGCTAAACTATTAAGGGCTAGAAGTGAAAGCCTATTCCCAACAACACCCATTGATTCCCACAGGTATTAGGAACAAGGAGCACATCACCCTGTTAATATTAAGAATGGGGTTTAAGTTTTTAGAGTTGGAAGGAATTTGGAACTTGGTTCTTCCTGCCATGACTTAAAGATCCATAAAAATAAAGGATACAACTTTACTGAAAGCTTACAAATTTAAATATACTAGAATTAAAATTCTTAAACTATAGTTTAGCAGCATTAACATATTTTCATACTTTAAATAAATCACAACTGAATTCTGCTTAAGCCAATGGTTGGGCTAATGCCTGTCTATTAAGCACCTGTATATAAGAGTCTTTGTTCCTTAGATTTCAGGGTATGTAACTGTTCGGTTTAGGAGACAGACAAAACATGACCCCCTACATGTTGCTCTGACTACAGTTCTATGTGAACAATAAAGTGCTGGATGAGTAGAAACTCTTTATTTGAGTCACAATTCCTCTGTAAGAGAAGGTACTACTACCCTTACTTAACAGAAGGTAGCTGAGACAAGGATTGAATGACTGGTTTACAGTCACGCCAGTATCTAAAGCAGGGGCAAAAGCCAGCAAGACAACTGAGTAATGTAATAAGTAGACCCATACTCTGCCCACCATTTCATATTCTTTCCCCAAAGAATGAAGATTACTACAAATCCAACTTACCTTCATTTTTTTCAGGTTCCATGTTTTTTGGCTCTGAATCATGAGTCATGTCCACCTCTCCTTTCATCAATATGGTGACATAATGGTACTCATCCTTCTCACTGACAGAATTGACAACAGAAGCAAAGCGAACATTTTTCAGGTGAAGAGCGGCTTCTTCCAGGGTTTCCCTCTCAGCACATTCTTCCCAGCTTTCACTAGAAAGATGATAGAAATACACTATGGTGTTCACTTTGATTTATAGAATATTCACTAGAAACTTTTAATAAATAGAAACTTTAAAGTACAGCAAGAATTATTATAATTGGTTAAAAACCTCAAAATGATGCATTCAGCAGGAAACCCACCAAGCCCTTGCCATTCTAGAGTGTAAAAAAATAGAGAAAAGCAGGATTTGGGAGTCAGAAAATCAGGGTTCAAAAGGTAGACCTGACATTTACTAGCTGTATTTATCTTTATTATCCCTCGATGAGCTTCAGTTTTCCCATATGTAAGCTAGGGCCCTATCATTCACCCCATCTTTACCTACTTCAACTATCTGGGCATTACCATCCATCCTAGAGCTGAACTTTCTTTTATGTGATGTCTCATTCAATTAGTGTGAACTCCTTGAGAGCAAGAATAATCTTTTTTTTTTCCTATCTGTGACCATAGCACTTACCATAATGCTTAGGATATAAAAAGCACTTAATAAATGATTTTTCATTTATTCATTCCATTCAACTGTTTTCCCTGCCTCAAATCTCTCTCCATTCCCAATCCATCCTCTACAACAGCTACCCAAAGTGACTCTCATAAAGTCACACTGCTACTCAACAAACCCCAATTGCTACCAATTACCTCTAGGATTAAATATAAACTCCACAGTTTGCCCATTCCTATCTTTCTCCCCTTAACACACATTATAGTCCAGGCAAATGGGCCTTTTTCCTTTGTGAGACACACGGCCCTTGATCTCCTATCGTGCCTGGTCACTGGCTCCCACCCATGCCTGGAATGTACCTTCTCATCCTCTTAGAATCCCTACCCTTTTTTCAAGATTCAGCTCAAATGTCACCTACCACATGAAGCCTTTTCTAATCCCCCTGTCCCCGTCAGCTGCTAGTGACAATTACATTATCTTGTATTTTGTGTATACCTCTCTCTATATACATGTTGTCTTACCTAACTAGCCCGTATACTCCTTTAGGCAAAGGTCTTTTTCACTTCTGTGCTGGCATCTGGAGTGATTAGCACATAACAGGCACTAAATAAAAGCCTGCTGATCTACAGGTATATTTAATTATTTTTTAAATGCCCTTTGTTATGTTAAGAGTTTACTATGAGGTAAACCAAATACTTTATCAATCTGATAAGGCAAGTAGTATTCCCTAAAGGACATTGATTAATAGCCATTATGCTAGTACATACATGTATATATCTGTATACAGATATAGATACCCAATATCAACCGAATTGACTATACAGAGATTGGGCTTAATTCTTTGTGAGTGAGATTAAATAATTTTAATTCATCAGTCAGAGATAAACATTAGAGCTGAAAGGAAGCTGAAAGACCATCCAGTATCAATCCTTCACTTTACACATAAAAAACTATAGCCCAAAGTTCAGTAATCAATCAATCAACATGTATTAAGCACCAGGTCCTATGCTAAGTGCTGGTGATACAAAAAGAGGCAAAAGACAGTTCTTGCCCTCAAGGAGCTTACAGTCTAATGCTGGAGCCAACATGCAAACAAACAGATACAAAGCAAGCTATATACAGGATAAGTAGGTGACCATTAACAGAGAGTAGGCACTGGAATTAGAGGTGCTACGGAAGGCTTCTTGTACTAGGTGGGATTTTAACCAGGACTTAAAGGAAGTTATCCAGGTCAGTAATCAAAATGCAGAAGGGAGAGCATTCTTGACCTGTGACATCCAGAGAGAATGCCTGGAATGGAGGGGTGGAGCACCTTGTTTGTGGAACAGCCAGGAGGCCACTGGATCAAAGAGTATGAGGAGGAGGATGGTGTGAGAATACTGGAAAGGTAGGAGGGGCACAGGTTATGAAGTGATTTAACCTCCTAGTCTGGATTCAGAGGGCAGAACTAGGAGCAAGTCCTAGAAGCCAGAGAGGCATATTTAGGCTTAACTAAATGAAAAATCTCTTCATAATGACAGCTGTTCCAAAGTGAAATGGGCTGCCTGAGGAGGTTATGGGTTCCTGTGTGACTACTGGAGGTCTTCAAGCAAAGGTTAGCTGACTACTTGTAACCTAGACCCTGGGCCTCGACATCCTCTTGGCCCCATATGCTCTAGAGACTTCCAGGCCCTTCTATCTACCCTGAAACTGTCCTTTCTTTCATCTTCTTCAGTTAGAGTGTGAGCTCCTTGAGAGCAAGGATTATCTCAATCTATTTCTATCTCTGAAAGTCAGCACACTTCTTGGTATATAGTAAGAGCTTAATAAATGCTTTTTTCATTCATTCATCATGTTCTGCAAAATAGATGGAAAGCCTGATAAGAAAAGCTTCAAAAGTCAAAGGTTAACTTCCCCAAAGGAAAGTATATTTAGACATCTTTCTTATGACTAGGCTACCTTCTGTACATTCAAGGCTCTTTACCATCTTGATCCTTCCTCCCTGTCCACGTATATCTGGTAGTATTCTCTTCTAGAGCAGTACCAATAATTAGCTAAAGTGACTGCTGTCCTACATACGTGCCCCACACCTCCCCTCACTATACCTGAAATGTCCTTCAGATGTCTTCAGATCATGAAGGATCACTGCATTGGTTATAGTTCTTGAAGCTTTCAAAGTTGTTTCCCAGTTGTTGCCATTGTATAACTCTCCAGAGGTCGGCACAGTGCTGCCAACATAGGGCTTAAAGGCTTTATTCCATCCATTTCATTCACCAATGGGAAGCAGAGTTATTTGAACAGGAGTAACACATCTAAAAGTAGGTGGCCCAGTGAATAGAACATTTGGCCCTGAGTTGGAAAGTCTTGAGTTCAAATGTGACCTCAGATGCTTTGTAGCTGTGAAACCCTGGGCAAGTCACTTAACCTGTTTGCCTTAATCTATTAGAGAAGGAAATAACATCACGAAGATTCCAACAAGGATTGAACAACATGATGTCAGGCATCATGTGCTAAGTCTTTCTAAAATCACTAATAATACTTACATACAAGGAGGCTAGGTGGCACAGTGGATAAAGCTCCAGCCCTGGAGTCACCAGGACCTGAGTTCAAATCTGGCCTCAGACACTTAACACTTACTGTGTGACCTTGGGCAAGTCACTTAACCTAGTTGCCCTGCCTTCCCCCCTCCAAAAAGCAAAAGAAAAAAAAATACTTTATATACTCTTACTAATTACTAATACATACTATATATTACTCATATATACTATATATTATTAATGCATTAGTTATATCAGTAATCATTAGCAACAACATTCGGTATAATTAGTTATTTACATATAGTTATATATTAAATTATTAGTAATGATATTAATAATTACTAACATATAATGTATTATAATAATACTTATATACTATTTTTATTACAAATCATAATAACAATTATGTGCTAGGCATTGTTTATTGCTTTACAATTAAGAATAATAGCTAACATGGTGCTTACTATGTGCCAGGCAATTAATAAGAATAACTGACAATAGCTAACATTTATAGAGCTGATACCACAGGCGCAGGGCATCGAGGTGGTGCACTGGATAAGGAGCAGTGGATAGAGTGGCGCTGGGCCTAGAGTCAGGAAAACCTGAGCTCAAATCAGACCTCAGACCCCAACTGTGTGACCCTAGGCAAGTCACTTAACCCTGTTTGCCTCAGTTTCCTCGTATGCAAAATGAGCTTGAGAAGGAAATGGCAAACCACTCCAGTGTCTCTACCAAGAAAACCTCAACTAGGGTCACAAAGAACTACGACACGACTACAACGACCGAACAGCAACACAATACGGTAAATTATTCTAGCCCAATGGAAATCTTCAGGGGGAATTCAAATAACGCGACCAAGTTGGGGAGAATAACTCTTTACATTAATTGGTTAGTGAATTAAAACCAAACTCCCTTAGAACTTTCAAGTTCCCCAAACAGCTGTCAGCCTAACCCCGCCCTAACCCCTTACTCCTCTTAGCGCGAGGCGATGACGTCAAAATAAGTTGCAATACCCGCGCCGGAAGAAGTGCGTGGGAAGTAAATCGCCGGAAGCAACTCACCCGAATTCCAAGTGACCCCCGGGGAGCTGGAAAGTGCCGGCTCCAACAGACCCTTTCCTTTTCCCCAGCAGAACGCATTGAGGGTGCTTGGAGCTCGTAATCACCACCCCGACGCCGACCCCCGGCCGCCTCCGCAGTCGGCCTGATTCCTTACTGGTGACCGGATTCATGCTTACGGCGCCTTTGGAGGCAGCACCTCCGGAAGTGACGTGTTTAGCGGCCTTAGCGGCTGCCGCGGTATTGTGCCCTCCACTGGCGCACTAGTGGAGCCTAGATTTTAGCGTACTTTTGGGTGTTTCCCGGAAGGCACGTCAAGCTTGTGGTCTCGAAAGGAGTATTTTTCCCCAGAGGACGTGTGGTAGCGGCAATAATCACAGGGCTTTTCCTTTGACCCTAATGCTTTCCCCCTCATCCTTAGGTGTGGATATTAAGTTCTAGGAGTACTTTAGGTCCTTAAAGATGAGGAAACTGAGGCTTAGACATTAAATGACTTCCAAGGTCCTACAGCCAGTAAATGCTTGAACAAACCGAGGTCTATTCTAACTTCAAATCCTGGGTTCTTTTTATCCTGTCAAGTCGAATATCCCGCCTCTCCCCCCTCCGTGGTGGGATACAGGCTCTGGGAACCCCCTTGAACTCTCCTTGAATCTTTCCTCTAGATGAGGGGTTTGCCTGAGGCCATAAGCTTTCATAATCGCTTTGCTTCTATCGCCTTCCCCTCTCCCCTATCCCATTCAAGCTACAGACCACTCCCAGCAAGATCATCGCTCGATTAGATCTTTAGTCACCCCAGGATACTGGTCATTCCCATGGAGATTTTACCACTGGACCACAACCAGTAAGACCATCCCTGGAATCCCCAAACTACCTGGCCACCTCTGGATTTTTTCCTCAGTTTTCCTGTGTATAAGATCCATCATGCCTCCATGAAAGTGCTCAGATTCAATCCAACTCATCTAGCTGAGATTCAGTCTGGTCCCTTTGTCAGCACAAGCGTCACAAATGCTTAGGCTTCTTTAGAGTCTACCCAATATGGCGAATCTTTATAAACTTTTTTTTTTACTTTGAGAGAAGGTCTGAGTCGAATTAATTTTGGCAGGACCCCACCTGTCATTTTGGGGTCCAGAGCACCCCTAGACCTCAACATTCCCACCCTACCTCTGTTACCCTAGAAGGCAACACTATCTTCCCAGTCCCTCAGGCTTTACAATCAAGGAATCATCCTGGATATCTCCTTATCTCTTCCCCTCTACACCTCCCCCTCCCCCCAATCCATGCTGTTGCCAAGGCCTATAAGTTTCATTTTGGCAACATCTCTGGAATATACATACAACTGCTGTGTCTGACATTGCCACCATTCTGGTGCTGGACTATTACACTTGAACTATTACAGTAGCCTGCTGGTGAGCCATCCTGCCTCAAATCTCTTCCCATTCTAATCTAGTCTCCATTTAGCCCCCAAAGTGATTTTCCTGAAACCCAGCTCCCATCTTGTCACCCTATTCATATTTAACTCCAGTGGCTTCCTATTGCCTCCAGGAGCAAATAGAACATTTTCTATTTGGCTTTCTGAACCTTCATAACCTAGCCCCTTCATAACCTAGCCCCTTCCTACCTTCCAGTCTTCAAGCCAATAGCAGTCACACTTTTGATGTTCCACAAACAAAAGTCTTGGCTCTGAGGATTTTCTCTAGCTGTTTCTCCATGCCTGGACTTTCTGTCCTTCCATCTGCCTACTGACCTCCCTAGCTTACTTTAGTCCCAACTGAAATAACTTTTTTTTACTGAAAGTCTTCATCAACCTTTCTTAATTCTAGTACCTTCTCTCTGTTAATTATGGCCTATTTATCCTGTATATAACTTGCTTAATATGTATTTGTTTGCATGTTGTCTCCCTGTTAGATTGTAAGTCCTGTGAGGGCAGAGATTGGCTTTTGCCTCCTTTTTTTCTCTTAGCACCTGGTACACCGTAAGTGCCCCATAAGTATGTAATGACTGATTGACTAAGAGACACTGTTTATTCCATTGGAGGCAGAGTAGAAAAAATAGAAAGTTGAGATGAGTTCTCCAAAACTTTATAGTTTTATACTCAACTTTATAGTTTATACTCAACTCACAGGATTGCAATAATAGCTAATGTTTATTTAGAGCTTTAAGATTTGCAAAACCCTTTATACATGTTACCTAATTTGTTCCTCACAACAATCTTATAGAATAGATGCTCTTATCTCCATTTTACAGATGAGGACTGAGAAAATGTCATAAGATTTGACTATTGAAAATATTAAGGCAGCCAGGTGGCACATTGGATGAAGTGCTAGACCTGGAATCAGGGAGACTCCTATTTGTGAGTTCAAAGCTGGCCTCAGACTTTCTTTTGGGGGGGGCAGGGTTAGGAGGCATCTAATAAATATATCATTTGGTCCTCACTTTTTGCAAATGAGGAAACTGGTCTAATCTCATTTTAAGAGACAAGGGAAGAGCAGCCGTCAGTCACCATGGAGGAATATCAGCCCCACCATGAAGAAATTGGCTTCAATGCTGATGCACACCATATTGTGAAAGTGTATAGTTGCTATATTGGAGGGTGTGGATTATAATTAGAATAATGTCAACCGATGGCCTGCAGCTATAGTGGAACAATCCTTAACACATCTGGTAAAGTTAGGGAAGACATATAAGTATATAGTTACTTGTGCAGTGATGCAGAAGAGTGGATCTCGTTTACACATGGCCAGCTCATGTGTTTGGGATACCACATCTGATGGAACCTGTACTATAAGATGGGAGAATCAAACTATGAACTCTATCATCAATGTTTTCGCCATTACTATTATCCTGTAACTAAATGGAAATATTATACCAGCGACTTTACATAAGAAATTATCAAAATGTTCTTGAATAAACTATTCATAATATTATTTAATTATCTTATTTTTGCACTAGAAGTGAACATGTGCAATTGGCCTCAGAACAGTAAAAACTGAATGTTGTAACTAAATAATCTTAGAGCTCAAAGCATACTTCAATTAAACATTTGCTTAGTTTGAAAAATATCAAATCCAGGAAAATAAGACATTAAAATGTCTAAATATTTTATTTATATTTGCACCAGCCTTCCATTAACACTGTATTCAGGGAGATGGAGGAATTAAGTTAGTGATAATAAAGTTCTCTTGAGTTGGAAAAACAGATTTCTACGTGCATAAGTCTGTATAAATTAACCCAAGTTCTTAGTTCAATAATCGTCAGTGCCTCATCTGGTTATACATGGAAGATACTATAAGTATTATATATTTTTCTTTTTTATCAAGTACTATTATATAGTAACAAGAATTAATTTTTAAAAGTAATTATTTAATGATTTATTGCCTTTTATTTCAAAATTCCAAGTTAACAATTGAATAATATTGGTGGATTGATTTCTCTAGCCCAATAAAATTCAGCATAGAATAATAACAGATATACTGATTCAATAATAATTGTCTTTCATGTTATTCATTGTATGTTCAACAAATATTGGTTGATCACCCACTATATATAGCGTCCTGTTTAGTTGCCACATTGTGGATGTCTTCCTCCCTGTAACATTTATAATTTAGGTTGTTGACATGGGAATAAAACCATTTCGTCTTCAATTTAGAGCATATGAAACAGTGGTATTTAATTAATTTTAAGAGAAAAATAAAATGAGCAGAAACCATGCAAAAGTTAGCTAAATCAAGTTCTTTCTATAAGTAGATTTTATTTACCATTGTGGACATGACTTAGAGAAATATTCAAGAAAGGATAAATAAGCACATTTAGTTTTGTTCTTAGCTTCATAACTAGTAAGTTGTATTTATTGTTCTGATTACTAACTGGCATTTGTAAGTCACCTATATGGTGTTTAAAATATGTAGAGTAAGTTATAAATGTAAAGTGGACATTCATTAGGTTATGTAATAACTAAGGGTTTATGAAATGTAGTAAAATATATTGAGAAGCAGAGACTTTAAATTAGTATTTAAATTAGTATACACACAGCTGGGCTACCAAATGCAAAGTCAGTCTGCTGTCTAAGCAAGAAAATGAGATTACAAATGCAAATCGTCTTTTAAGATTGTTTAAGTCTATAGAGTGAACTAATACATTGAATTTTTAAAGAAAGGCTAAGTGATAATATAGTAAATATTAATGGAGCATAAAATGGTGATGTTTGCATGTTTGTATTTTAGCTATATAAGAAACACAGTTTAAGAACTTAAGATGAATATTTGAAAAAAAGATAAGTTCAGTTTAAATGTAGTAGTATACCTCTTTTGGTACATCAAAATTTATCTCATAACTATTACTTTGATGCTGTTTTTCTTGCACTTGAAGACTGTACTAGAGTGATCAAAGCACTAGTGTAACTGAATGATGTTATTGAATTTCATTTCCTTAAAAAATAATCACAGAAACATGTGCCTTGTGAAATCATGTTTTAAAGAATTTGCTTATCCATTCCTATTAAAAACACTAGAAAGTATAGGAATAAATGGAGTTCTCCTTAGAATAATAGGTAGCATCTACTTAAAGCCATCAGCAAGTATTATATGCAATGGGGATAAACTAGAAGCATTTCCAATAAGATCAGGGGTGAAACAAGGATGTCCACTATCACCCCTCTTATTTGATCTGGTACTAGAAATGTTAGCAGTAGCAATCAGAGAAGAAAAAGAAATCAAAGGAATCAAATTAGGCAAAGAAGAAACTAAGCTATCACTCTTTGCAGATGATATGATGATATGCTTGGAGAATCCTAGAGAATCAAGTAAAAAACTTCTTGAAACAATAAATAAATTTAGCAAAGTTGCAGGATATAAAATAAACCCACATAAATCCTCAGCATTCCTATATATTTCCAACAAAGTCCAACAGCAAGAGATAGTAAGAGAAACCCCATTTAAATTACTGTAGACATTATAAAATATTTGGGAGTCTATCTGCCAAAACAAACCCAGTACCTTTATGAACACAACTACAAAACGCTTTTCATACAAATAAAATCAGATCTAGCTAATTGGAAAAA
>CM053582.1:141747962-141825914 GCA_028627135.1 Pseudochirops cupreus
TACAATCTCCCTTCCTCCTTCCTCAATGATTTCCAAGCCTGGGGCTGTTTACACTTATGCAAGAATGTACTCCAGGTGGGGCTTTTACCTGTTGATTTTTTTTGTGTCAGGGAGGGGGATGAGAGCCCCTGGATTTCATTCCTCCATCCCAACTTCTGAAAGTCTGGGCATGTAGCTTCAAAAATCCAGGCCAGGGGTTGCTAGCCCCAGGAAAAATCGCTGACCCTGCTATGTGCCCCGCGGTCCCTCCTACCCAGTTCCGTAGGTCCTCTGCTCAGCAAGGAGACGGCTGCAGAAGCCTCTGGCTGGGTGGGGCTTCTCAGTCTGCCGCACTCAGCTCTCAGGTCCACACTGGTGCCACTCCTGTGTGCTCCGCGTTCTCCCTACCCCGACCTGAGTAGGCACTTTTCTGGGCTGGGAATCTGTCACTCTCCGTCTGCCAATGGGTTCTGTCTCTCTTAAATCCGCTCAAATTTACTTTTTACCTTTTAAGGACGAAATTCTTGGGGAGCTTGGAGAAGTTACTGCTTACTTTCCGCCATCTTAGCTCCACCTCCCGAAGAGGTTTCTTAAAGAGGGTTAGGGTTGCCTGAGACGCCAAAATACCAATATGCCGGGTCCTGTGGAAAGAATTCCACTCAAGTCTTCTCAGCCAAAGAAAAGTAAAATTTATTAAAAGTTCGCCATATTGAGTAGACTCTTAAGGAGCCTAGGTATCTGTGATGCTTGCGTTGGGAAAGCAGGACAGAATAAGTCTGTCACAGAATAAGTCTGTGCTAGGGCCTTCTGCGGTGATCTCACCTAGATGGCAAATTTCAAATGGGGAAATGTGGATCCCAGACGTGTGTGGGTACATCCAGGTCCATAACATGGAGGTGACCTTGAGGGGCCCTTTGGAGGGTGTCCAGATTGCCTAAGGTGGAGGTCTATGCATTCCTTATCTTGTGAGTAGAGATAGCCTCCTTTGATTAGCTGCCTTTGTCTTTAAAACTGGTGAGAAAGAGTCAGCCACTCTCTTTTTCACTATTCACTCTTATCTACTGCATCCAGAAGTGAAGCGGAGTTTGACCACAACATGAGTACCACGAATTGAATTGGTGAGGAGGAAGGACTTCTTTTCTTGTGCTCTCCCTCTTTTACCCTGACTCAAAGAAATGGGCCTAGGGTCTCTATTTTGTGTTGTTTTTGTTCCTCAGTTTCAAGTGCCAGAGGTGATCCTCTTCGGTCCCAGGAGTTCCAGACATGATGACCTGGAGCCAGGATTTCAGGCAGGATGATGCAGCCAGCAAACCTGGCATGAAAGCCCTAGAAGCCTAGGTGCCTGAGACTTGAGCCCAAGGAAGTTTTTGGACTTGAAACTGGAACTGTGCCCCAGGCTGAGCCATAAACCTAACCCTCTTCCCTTCTCTGGAGTGAGGTAGTGTAAAGGGAGAGGAAGATTAAACCCTATGTGTTGTGGGAATAAATTTATGTGCATTATACCTATTAAAGTAAATACTACTTTATAAAAGCTAAAAAAATCCAACAAAACTCATTCACTTTTGTGTACATTCTATTACATTATGCCAGATATTGCATAACTTCTCCAATTTTTGTTCTCTATCTGCTTGGATAGATGGGTTTACTTGCTATTTATTTGTTTTTAAGTCTTTTGTGTAACTAGTATTTTGTGGGAAGGAGATAAAGCTACAGTTGTAAGTTTGGAGTAACCTTCGGCCCCTTAAGAGCAATCAGAGAACTGGTATTTTGTTTTGAACCAAAATCATGCTCTCTATGGCACGTATATTTAGGGAGGCAAATAGAATTCTAGTCTAGTGAAAAACAGAGTAGTGAGTCTCCTGGCCTTTCTCCTGCTTCTTTCAAGGCAGGAATTGCAGTCTCCCTTCAAGAACAGTGGTAGGCAGGATTCCAGAGATAGCTCTTAATGCCTCACATTAACTCTATTTAAATGGTCCACATCAACATACTTATGTGGCCAGCTTACAGACACCTTATACCATAGTCTTTATTTCTTTTGTGGGCAGTTTCCAAGGGTTTCAAAGGGAGATTTATGCATGGAAGAAACATACCAAAGTCCTAAACAAGGAAGAAAGAAAACCTATCCTAGTTTCAGTTAATACTTAGCTCTCAGCAGTTAGCTCCCTCCTCTTAAAATGCATGCTGGTTACTATGAGATTTTCCTTACCATTAATCATAGTTAACATTTATATAGAGTTTTTACATTTATAAAATGCTTTACAAATATATCTAATCCAATCCTCCCAACTAGGAGGCAAGTTTTATTGTCCCAATTTTTAAAAAGAGGAGACTGAGGCAGACAGGGTACAGATAGTGACTTGCCCAGGGTCACACAGCTCATACATGTCAGAGACTAGATTTAAACTCAGGACTTCTTGACTCCAGTTCAAGAATTCTGCCCAGTATAGTAGTCGTTTAATAAATGTTTGCAGTACTTATTGTATTATTATTGGTAAGAGATATTTCCACCCAAATAAGAATTATTGTCCTCCTGCCTAAAGGTGAGAAGGTAACCAGACTAGAGGACTTTTCAAAGTCCTATCTAATTGTAAAGATATACAGTAGAGAATGTGACTTTGTAGATAGCTCAGGTAAAGAAAGATTCTTTAAAGAAAATTGTTAGTCTCCAGATCAGGGATTCTTAACCACTTTTTTATGCCATTTATATCTTTGGCAATCTGGTAGAGCTGAGACTCCTTTTCAGAATAATGTCTTTAAATTTATAAAGCAAGATATATTAAGGTTATAAAGGCAACTGATACTATTAAAATCAGTTATCACAATATATAGGTTTTTTTTTTTTTGCTTTTTGGAGGGGGGAAGGCAGGGCAATTGGGGTTAAATGACTTGCCCAAGGTCACACGGCTAGTAAGTGTTAAGTCTCTGAGGTCATATTTGGACTCAGGTCCTCCTGACTCCAGGACCAGTGCTCTATTCACTGCACCACCTAGCCGCCTCCAGCAATACATGTTTTAAAAAACACGTTACTGGTTCCCATGTTAAAACCCTTGCTCTAGATGACATTCATTGGAGACTGACTTCAGTGGTTGCTTGCCTTTCAATATGAAATGAGCCCTAAACATCCCAAATAACTAAAAAATAAAGTTTTCCTTGAACCCTCTAAATGCTCTTTTGTTTTCTATGGGTGACTCTAGATGATGATTGTCAGCTCCAAACCAGCCCCCCTCCACCCAGTCAAATGATTGGTATTTTGGTCTTTGTTAGCCTTCCTGATGAGAGAGTTTTGTTAAATGTGTAAAGTATTAGTTATTTTAGATAACTGTATCATGAACATCAGTTGGAGAGTGGCTTAACAAGTTATGATATATGAATGTGATGGATGCTACGATGCCTAAGAATGAAAGAAATGGTTTCAGAGAAACCTGGGAAGACTTATGTGAACTGATGTAAAGTGAGCAGAACCAGGAGAACAATTTATACAGTAACAACAGCATTGTGATGACAAACAACTTCAAAAAACTTAGCAACTGTGGTCAACCCAATAACTAGCCACGATTCCAGAAGACTCATGATGAAGCACGTTACCCACCTCCTGACAACAGTAGCAGACTAAGAATATAGATTGAGACCTTTTTTTCCTTCTGACATAACCAACGTGGGAAATTGTTTTGCTTGACTGTAAATGTAATGGGTTTTGTTTTTTCTTGCTTTCTCAGTGGTGAGGAGGGAAGGTAGGAGGAAAAGACTTTTGGTACTGAAAATTAAATTGAATTTAAAAAAATAACTGCACTTCTGTAGAATGTTTTAATATTAATTCTGCCTAAAGTCTTATCACTTCTTTTTATTTCCACCTGATCTATCACTGATCTAATCTATCTCCTGCATCCAGAGGGTGAAGATGATAATTCAACCACAGCATGGGTGCCATGAACTGAACTGGTGAGAAGAGAAGGACTTCTTGTCACCTGTTCTCTCTCTTTTGCCCTGACTCAAAGAAATGGGCCTAGGGTCTCTATTTTGTGTTCCTCAGTTTCAAGTATCAGGGGTGATCGTGATGGGACTCCGGGATTACAGACAGGATGATCTTGGAGCCAGGATTTCAAGCCAGATACTATAGCCAGCAAATCTGGCATGAAAGCTATTTTAGTTTATTTGAGTCTTATGTTTGTGTAAATGTAGTAATTTTTGAAAGAAATAGATCTACAAAACAAGGAATAAAACCAAAACAATTAACATGGTTATGGTTTGATTTTCCAGACACATTCTCCTTCTGGGCTTTCCCTTGGCCTTGCTGTATCAAGGTTTGGGAATTTGTATCAGGTCTGGACTCTTTCTTCTTCACTCATGGATGGCACTTGTTTTTTACCTCAATTTCCTGGCATTCTGATGCTAGTTTGCAACTTCCCTGGTATGTGTATTCAAAGTACCAACAGGTTTCAGTCCCTGCTGGATTCTATGGGTTAGAACGCTATGTTGTTAAGGTCCCACTGGATCCTCCTGGGACCATGCCCTATGGTCTTTAAGCCTCCCTGGGAGATTCTTTGACAGAACATTGCAGACTTCTGAGCATGCCTCTAACCCCTTCCACCTCCACCCCCATCCTCCATCTTGGAGTTTCATGGTCAGAATACTGTGAGCTCCTGTTTTTCCATGAGCAACTCCATCAGAGTGTCAGAAGCTTCCTATGCCACAGGTGCATTTCTGATCATAGTGCTGTCACTCTTCTGGTCAGTTCACCTGTGCTTGTGCTGGCTTCCCAGGTGGCATCCATCTCCTAATGCCTACCGGCATTTAGAGTTTTTGTACTGCTCTGGGCAGGATAAAGGCTCATACTGTTGTTTTTCTCTGAAGTTTTTAACCATTATTTGATGTGGTGCATTTTTTAGATCTTTGATGGAGTATATGTGTGATGGCCTCCTTGAGGACCTTTCACGTTGCCAACTTAACCAGAAGTCTAGGTCATTTCTTCTTGAGCTTACTTATTAGTCTGCTTTTTTTAAAGGTCTTTTCTGTTGACTGGGTTGATTTTATTGTGCTTAGTACTCTCTTAAAAACTCACTGCTGCTAGCCAGGCACCTCTTTATATTGTAGTTGTATTTTCTAACAGAAATGTTAGAAATATTCCTTCTCTTACACACGTTGCAAGGTTCTCATGATCTTGGAAGTATCCTGCTATAACAACAAAGCTTTAGCCATAAGGCATCATGGCAGTTTACCCAATGATTTGTACTTTCATAGGTCCTTCACTGTAAACAGGAATGTAAATTTATTAATCATACAGAACCAAAATATATAAACCATAGCTGAGAAATTTTAGCCCCAAGACAAGTACGTGAACTATCAAAAAAATGGAATTGGTTCAATCAGATAATTATTTTGCATTAGGAATTTAGTTTTAATAGCTTCTAACATTAACTCATACAGACTCTGGAATGGAAGATGAAAGGAGGATTACAGGGTTAAGGTTCATGAGAAGGAAAAAACACACAGACTTACCCATGGTCATACAGGTAGTAAATGTCAGAATTGGAATTTGAACCTGGGTATCCTTGACCCCAAGTCCAACATAATATCACATTCAAGTTGATGTCAGAAATATTGCCCAGAATGCAGTTCTTGCTTTTCTGCCTAGATCATTGTTTAAGTAATAGTTAAATCTACAATAAAGTGATAAAATTTTTTAAAAAGTGTTTCCATCATTTATTATTTTCATATACATGATCTCTGACTATAAGAATTTTTTATCTCTAGTCAGCATGTATGAGATTATTTAGCTAACTTCGATAAAACACAATGTCAACAATGATTATTTACAACCACTTACGAATATTGGAGGAATCCAGGTTTTTTCCCTTTCTTTTTCTTTAGTTAAAGACTAGATCAAGGCAGTCTTTGAAGGACAGAGGTGAGGATGAGATTGGATTAACATTCTCCATCTTGTGCAGGATCCTACTCAAGTGGGAAAGCTTGTTTTTGATTAAAGGGTGGAGAATCTGATCTAGGTGAATTCTGACCCATTGATTTTTTTTTTTGACTAGGTAAAAGAGGCTATTATCTGCCTCATTTCTTATCCAGCCTTAATCACTGAATGGTTGTTGCCTCAGTCATTTGATCATTATTATTAATTTGCAGTATTCCCTTTTCTGTTTAAAAGGCCATTTCTTATACTAGCTTACTGAGAGAACCCTCCTATCCCATTTTAGCTGAGAAATGTCATTGCATTCCTGTCTCTCCCAAGGTCTGGAATGGATCTTACTTTTGTTTGCCCTGTAAACGAAAACTAAACAGAACTGGTCAAGAGCTACCAAAAGCTACTTATGTGACTTTGTTCCCATCATTAGAGTTTGGGGTGATGACCTAGCTCACAAAAGAGAAATCAAGCCAGAATAGAGTAGTTCTTGCCCAGATTGCTGGAGGCTGCTAAAGCTGAAGACCAGGCTTTGTTCCTCAGCTGGCATCACCAACTCCCTCCGTCCCACCAACAACGAAGTAATGGGAAGGGACTGAGAATTCTTAGCCTACCCTCTCATTAAATATCCACCAATCAAGGTTGCCATTTGCTTGTCAGGGAAGGACCCTGTCAGAAGAGAAACGGATAGTTAAGGGAATACGTGATGCCATCTTTTCATCTTTGGTCACCATACTAGTCTTGATTTATTAATTATTTACTAGCCTAATTAATACTTGGATTTTTCTTACCCAGAACTTTGTCTCTTGGAATTTTATTCATTACACCACAATTCATATGAACTTCATTTTACTATGTCATCCCTTCTAGCTAGAGCAAAGTGAGAAATTTTCTTTCTGCCAGGCCATAGGAAGACAGGCTATGTGCCAACACATAATGAATCAACAATCTAAGTAAGCATACCCATGCTTACTTAGATTTGCATCTAAGTTGATTTGCCAGACATACACCCCAAGAGTTACCCCAATACCATACCATACGTACATACCAGTGTGGCATTTGCTTTGGGCTGTTCGTTCATTATGTTCTGTCATCCAAAGGAAAATCCAGCCAAGTGGTTTGAATTAGCTCTGTATGGAGTATTTGAGTTAGTCACTAGATGATTCTCTCCTTTGCTACTAGCTCAAGCTGCTTTCAGTTAATCCTTATACATGAGTGAGCAGATCCTACCTGCCTAGATCTTGGAATATGTGCACTCCCAGTCTCAGAATGATTGCAATGATTTTTGCCTTTTTGGTTCAGAAACGTCATTTTAACTTCTTCCTGTCCCAAATCCCTATCTAAAGGAGGAAGTGAATTTTATTTTATTCTGAATTTAACAAATATCATATAAAAATGAGTATTTCTAAGTGAAAAATGATGTGCTAAATTATTTAATACAATTATATTTTGCCTCTGAACTGCTTTACAATAATCACTCTCTCAGATCTTTTTGAGCATCTTAAAGATTACAGCTTATTGTACCTAGAGTAAAATGAAAATGAATTTAGAAAACACATTATTCCTGCGCAGAGTGCCTCTAATGGCTTCACCTGAAGCGGAAACTCTGGGCAGCCTGCTTCCTGTTTTCAAGAGAATTTTGATGGCCTGGATTGGTAATGCCAAGGAAAGACTGTGGAGTGTGCATGTTATTCTGTAAGTGGTTTAGGTCAACTAACCATAGTTGAAGAGGAGGCTCTTTAACCGTGGAGGTGTTCAAAGAGGCCCATCAGTTTGAACTATTTCCTCCTTTGTCTCAGTGCTCTTGGGAGACCTTGGTGCCACCTTCAGCTCACAGTGACCAATAAAGGGAGTGGAACCTTTCATCTTGTGAGTTCAAAAGGTCTAGAAGGTGCCTCAGCATTAGGACATTCAAGAGTTAAGGCTTGCAGCCAGCACAGCATTATCACTCTGAAGTATGAAGGGAGTGGATCCTCCCTTAATATCCTAGTCTTTCTGAGTTTGCAGCTAGTTAAACAGTGATGTTCCAAGGAACAAAAAGTGATCTTTGGGCATGACCTTTGGGACCCCAGCCCAGTGGTAACTGAGACAAAGATTCATTTGGCAGAGATGTCACCTTTGGATATTAATTCGGTGAGACCAATGCTATGTAGGAATAGAGCTTCATATTGAACCTATTCCCCCTCCCCCTCCCCGACCAAATTGGTACTGGGGAAAGTTTGTCTGGAGTAGTAGGTGAAGGAGTAAGGGGGAGCAATATTTGTACATTTATTCTTGCTATATTTTTGGAGTAAATATCCCTTTGTAAAAACCAATTAATGTTAAGTGGTTAAATAGAATTGAGGTGCTATTTGCTGATGACAAATAATGTGGGGAGTATAGCTGGTTGGGACTGGAGCCAAAGGTATGTGCCTTTCAGATGAACTTCTTAAAAACTTCTCAGTTAATCTTTGACGGCTCCAGTAGAGAAAAGAGAAGACTCCCAAGCCTCAAGATTACCTCCTAGCACTTTGATGGGCAGGAGTAGCAGCCTGATTCTGGGAGATAATGTACTTGTTACATAAACAAGAATAGACATTGCTATTCACTCCCTATCATGCCCATTTCTCCCTTGGATCTTTGGTGTAAATGCAAAAATATTCCCAAGTATGTATTTTTATGGTTTAAAAAGTGAAAGGCACTTATTTTCTCATCTCAGATTCATGGAAAATGGAGAAGATGAAGTTTTCTCCCTAGATTACCTATTCATTCTTGATTAATGTTCAAAGTAGTCCGTAGTTCTTATCAGCCTTTGGATAATGTTGATCATGGCATTCACTTCTCTCCTGATAACCTTATTGTGTAGAAGCAATAATATATTAATCAATATTTGTTCCTCTGGAACCACCAAAAATTGGTCAGGGAGTTTTTAAAGAGTTCCTCTGAAAGACACACATTCCTATAGTTTTAGTATCCAACATGTCAAAGTAGATAGAGAACAAGCCTCCAAGTCAGGAAGGCCTGGGTTCAAGTGTGGTCTTTGCCATGTACTTGATGTGTAATCCTGAACAAATAAGTCCTGAGCACAGGAGATGTTGCTTTGCATTGGTAGAATGGATTGCCTGTATCAATAAAATCACAGGTTCTTATGGGGGAAAAAAAGAGCTAAGGAGCTCAGATCTGTTGGTATATTTTGTTATTTTCTCTCCTGGCTGACAATGCCTCTCTTTCATTTATGCTTTTGCTTCTGTTTGGCTGGAGCTCTGGTCATGTGCCTCTGTGAGTTGGGCTAGGTTTGAGGGGTGAGAGTGGGGGACTTGGTGTCTGCCTATCTATTAGACTTGCTTGATTCAGTAAGGACTTTAGCACAATTCTAATTCTTTGTGTTTCAGTATATCTGGATTGTTTGTCCTCTCTTTCTCATTCGGGTAAGTTGGAAAAATAAGAAGTGTCTACTCTAAGAGACATGTGTGAAAAATCACTGAAGATGGTAAATGAGAGAGAATGAAAAGGGGGAAAAAGGCCTGTGGTGAAAGCACTTGCCAAGGAGAGATAAGATAAGGAATGCTCTAACTCCTCACTTTCTGCCTCTTAAAATCCTTAGCCTTCTTATTTCTTTTTTTAAAAATCAAATGTGATTTATTTTATTTTTTCTCCATGTAATAGTATTTCATTTTTTCCAATTACATGTAAAGATAGTGTTCAACATTGACTTTTATAAGATTTTGAGTTCCAAATTTTTTTCTTCCTTCTCCCCTCACCCCTTCCCAAGATGGCATGCAATCTGATATGAGTTATGTATGCACAATCTTATTAAACATATCTTCCCATTAGTCATGTTGTGAAAGAACCATAACAAGAGAAAAAAAAACAAGAAAGAAAAAAAAACAAAAAAAAATTAAAAACAGAATGCTTTGATCTGCTTTCAGATTTCATAGTTCTTTTTTTGTATGGGAATAGCATTTTCCGTCTTGAGTCTTTTGGAATTGTCTTAGATCATTGTATTGCTGAGAAGAGCCAAGTCTATCATAGTTGATCATCACACAATGTTGTTGTTACTGTGTACAATGTTCTCCTGGTTCTGCTCACTATACTCAACATTAGATCCCATTTCTTCAGCAAATCTTTTCCTGATCCCCTCAGTTGTTGGCACTTTCCTAAAATTACCTTATATTTACTTATATACGTACATGATTTATTGCCCCCAATAGACTATAAAGTACTGGAGGGCAAGAACTGTTTAAGTATAAGGGAGAGGGACTAGACATGTGTTTTCCATTGGTATAGAGAACTCCTCTGTGAGAAAACGACTTTAACCAATGGTTTTTCTTTATAATTTATAGAAAGTTGCTAAGACCACTGAAGGAGGAAGGAGAGAGGGAAAAGGCAATTACACAGCACCTACCATGTGCCAGGCACTGTGCTAAGCATTTTTTTTTATAAATGTCTCATTTGATCCTCACACCAGCCCTGGGACATCAGTATTATTATTACCCCCATTGTACAGTTGAGGGGACTGAGGAGGCAAAAAGAGGTTAAATGTTATTCCCAGGATCACAAAGTTAGTAAGTGTCTCAGGTTGGAGTTGAGCTCAGGTCTTCTTAATCCCAGGCCCAGTTCTCTATCCACTACACCATCAGAGGTAAAGTGACTTGCCCAGGGTCTCACAGCTGGTATATGTCAGAGATAGGATTTGAATCTCAGTGTTCCTAGTGAAATGGGGGTGTGGTGCATCCATAGAGTGCCTCATATAGCATCTCAACATGGAGGACATTAGGGAGAAAATGGCATCACTGATGTTAGGGAGAATGCATCCAGGATAATTATGATAATATATAAGGGAAGTGAATTGGAAAGACATTACACTCGTGCATAGACATTCTAGAAATGTTTCTTCTGGTTGGCTAGCCATGTTGAAGAGGAGGATTTTTGATCAAATTTTGCTTTCAATTAACAAGCATTTATTTTCTCTCCCTTTCTCCTCCTGCTCAAAAAAGAAAAAAAAAGAAAAAACAAAATGTGTAACAAATCTGCATAGTCAAGCAAAACAAACGTCCACATTGGCCATGTCCAAAAATGTGTGTCTCATTCTACATCTTGAGTCCGTCAGCCCTTTGTCAAGTGGCATGTAGCAAAATTTCATTACTAGTCTTCCGGAGTCTTGCTTGGTCATTGCATTGATTGGAATTCTTAAGTTTTTCGAAGTTGTTTGGGTTTATATTGCTACTATATAATTTGTTCATCTGGTTCTGTTCACTTTGTTCTGTAACAGTTCATATAAGTTTCTGATATTTTTCTGAAACTGTCCCTTTCATCCGTAATGGGGTCTGGTGCATGTGTAGAACACATCTTTCCACCTGGAAAACTTGGAAAGCTTGTTCCTGGGAGATGAATGATGATTTGTAAGAGAAGTAACTTGGAGAGACAGGCTGTGGAGCATGCATAGATATATTTAACTAGTTCTGGCTGACTTAACAAATGTTGAGGAAGCTTTTTGATTAGCTGTGGAGGTATTCAAAAAGGTCTGTCAGCTTCAGCTCCTGTTTCTTTGCCTCAGTTTCTGGGGGATTTCAGCGACTCCTTTGCTAATTATCTCTAGTGAAGTG
This sequence comes from Pseudochirops cupreus, assembly GCA_028627135.1. Classification (NCBI taxonomy): domain Eukaryota; kingdom Metazoa; phylum Chordata; class Mammalia; order Diprotodontia; family Pseudocheiridae; genus Pseudochirops; species Pseudochirops cupreus. The sequence goes on from CM053582.1 coordinate 141,759,435, forward strand.
GGACCATCTCCAGTTGTCTTGATCTATATCTGGCTACTAGACCTAGATGGCTCCAGAGGAGAAAGTGAGACTGGTGACATTGCACAGCTCCCCCTCACTTAAATCCAATTCACTTGCAGGTCATGGCATCATCTTCCTGTTGTTATGGTCCTCCTCCAGGACAAAGGACAAACCACAACAACAATTGGTGAAGGGAATGGAAATTTTGACCTTGGGAGTTTCGAAATATAGAGAGAGCCCATCACAGAAATCTGGGAGTTTAAGCCCAGGTTGAATGTTGTAGCCAGTCCTGTACCAATGCTCTAAGGAGTAAGGATCCTTCATTGGGAGGATCATTGGGTTATTTCTCCAGCAGAAGCTGAGAAAATTATTTACCTAGCAGAGGTGCTGCCTTTGGATGTGGTCTGTGTGAGGACCAATGCTACCTTGGAATTGAACTAATTTGAACCTATTCCCTCCCAGAGACCAAGATGGGAAAGAGGAAAGTATGCCCTAGAAGTGCTGGGGGAAATGTTTGTGTTTGTGACTTTGTCTTTGAAATATCCTTTTGTAAAAGCTACTCTTTGTTAATAATTAAATGGAACCAGGGGATAGTAATTTGGCCCCCAACAGTGGGGGAAAGGGAACACAGCTGATGGGGGCTTGAGCAGTAGAAAAACCCACCCAAACTCCTCAGGGTCCTCTGGGATCCTGAGTGAAGATGTAACTTGCTTGGACTTGAGAACATGAGCCAGAGCTTGCCAGTAGTGTAGTGAATAAAGTGCTGGGTTTGGAATCAAATCTGGCCTCAGACTATTACTAACAATGTGACCATGGGCAAGTCACTTGACTTCTGTTTGCCTCAGTTTCTTCATCTGTTAATTAGGGATTGTGGCAGAGTACCTATCTCAAAAGGTAGTTGTGAGGGTCAAATGAGATAACACATAAAACCTTGCAAATCTTAATGCCTTCTATAAATGTTATCTACTCTTAGACATATGCTAGGCTGCCCCTCAGGAGGGAGAGTGTTTTTATTTTTGAATCCTCAGTGCTGGGAACAGTACCTCAAACTTAGTAGGCACTGAATAAATGTTTGTTGAGTTATTTCCTCTGGAGGGTTTTGATCTAATTTTTGCACTAGGAATCACAGAGTCATAGATCCAGAGCTGGAAGGGTCCTCTGAGACAATCTAGTCATCAGCTAAAGAAGACGAGGTTGAGAGAAGTGAAGTAATTTGCCCAAGGTAAGGTGAGATGCAGCAGCATTTGAACTCTGGTTCTTTGATTCCAAATTCAGCAGTCTTGGCATGAAAAGATTGAAAGAATCTAGAGATCTGTCCCAGCTTGAAAAACTTTTGAATTGGGTAGCTTTGTTATTGAACTGTGATGAGGCAGCAAGTTGTGGAAAAGAAGATGGAAAAGGACGGCCCATCTGTACTCACATATGTAGGGAGCAGGTAAAGACAGAATTTGTGGAGAGGTGTATCAGCAAGTACCCTAGTATACCCAGGGTGGCTCCTAGCACAGGTTCTTTGATCTGCTTTTCTAAAGGAAAACAACTCAAAAAGGGTTAACAATCTTACTTTAATCAAACATATATCATTCACATAGTTCAGGGGGAAAAGTCAGCACCCTGAACTTCAGAATATACAAACAGAAATTACAAGCAGACAAAAAATACAGAGAAAATAAAAACAATTCAATAGACCAACAGACAGGGCTTCTAGCTGTCTGACCATTACATACCTACAGTGTTAGTTACCAGAGAGAGAAGCACCAACATCTGGGTTTTCAAAGCTGAGGAGTGCAATAGCTGCTGGAGTCTCATCTGGCCAAATCACACAACTCTTCCCTTGTGTGAGCCCCAAAGCAAAACCTCGCATCCGGGTATATGTAGCCTTCTCCAGGGTCAGAGAACATCACAACTTTCTCGAGATCCACTGCCTAATTACAAAGTAACCATAGGTGTGGGCCTTCTTGAAAAACAAGCCTCCCCCAAGCAAGCTTTTCTTGTTGGGCTCCAACTGAGGCCCTTTAAGGGGCAGGAAAGATTTTGAAATTCCCTTACCCTTACCGTAAAAATGAAGAGGTTTCCCAAAGAGGTTTAGGGTTGCCCGAGGCCCCAAAATACCAACATGCTGGGTCCTGCGGAAAGAATTCCACTCAAGTCTTCTCAGCCAAAGAAAAGTAAAGTTTATTAGAAGTTTGCCTGTATTGGACACAGAGCAAGTCTGTGCTAGAAAACTCTATGGCGCTCTCACAGAGCAAGTCTGTGCTAAGCTATTCTATGGCACTCTCACACCACATGGAAGGGAGATAGGGTCTTAAATACAGAGGAATCTAGGTGTGGTCTAGAGGAGGAGTTTGGGGAGGGTCTTCAGGAGGAGTCAATGCAAGGGGGTCAATGCAAAAGGGGCCTTTGTATTTATGACTGTGACTCTGGGGCTTTACTTAGATTTTCAGGACTGATTGATTGCTCATTAAAGGATTTACATTGTCCTTTCTTCCTTTAGAAAACTTTTTTTCCTCCTAACAGCAGATAAGAGTACAGAATTTGAAGTTAGGAAGACCTACATTCAAATTGTGCTTCAGAGTTACTAGCTGTTGTCAACCTTTTAAAAGTTTGGTTAAAGGAGATAAACAAATAGTAATATACAGTTATAGCATTTATTCCCTTAAAACTAGCAGACTTGTACAAGGAGCCAGCTGAAGGCTGACTACTGAACAACGAAATGAAAAAGCTGAAATATATTTTAGAGCCATCCAAATTCAGGGTGGCTGTGTCATATAAATTTATGATCTCCATAAATGTTTAATCATTGTATGAGAAAGGAATTTTCTTTCTTTCTTCCTTTTTTTTTGCTTTTTGGAGGAGGGAAGGTAGGGCAATTGGGGTTAAGTGACTTGCCCAAGGTCACACGGCTAGTTTTGTGTTAAGTGTCTGAGGCCGAATTTGAACTCAGGTCCTCCTGACTCCAGGGCCGGTGCTGTACTCAGTGCAACACCTAGCTGCCCCGAAAGGAATTTTCTTAAATGAATAGATAGTAAATACAATAGAACAAGAGAGTTGATAAAATGTCAATTGAAATTATGACTCAGGATATCTGTGTTTTCTTAACCATTAACATTCCATAAAATAGTATATGTCCAAAAAATATTAAGAAAAAGTCCCATCTCTCAAGTTAATGCCTTGAGTTGAGGGTCTCATCCTTAAGGGCCATAAAGTCAGCCTCATCTGGCTTTTCGGACGTAAGAAGAGGTATTCTCTGAGCTCACTTGGAATTTATGATCTCAGATGTAGTGTGTTCCAAAATAGGGGGAAACCCCACTTTCAGCCTTATCTGGTCTCTGGAGTCCCTGACACAGAAAAAGCCCTTTTTAAGCAAGGCAAAGCATACTTTGGCCAAAAATATGATCTTTAATGATTATCACTGTGGGATTGGGAACATCTCCATGCCTCAGTTTCTTCATCTGTAAAATGGGGAAAATAATGGCACTTACCTCTCAGTGTTGTTGTGAGGTTCAAATAATTTTACATACGCAAAGTGCTTTGTAAACCATAAAGCACTATATAAATGCTAGCTACTAGCAAGCTATTATTACTCTATTGTCTTATACTGTAGTGGAAAATACTTGAGATTTGGAGACGGGAGCGCTAATACTTATATGACCTCAGACAAATTAGTTCAGTTTTTTTTAACCTCAGTTTCCTGACCTGTAACAAGGGAATAATAACAATGGTTACCCTTATCTCAAAGGGTTTCTGTAAGGGGTTGTAAACCTTCACTATACAAGCATGAACAGAGAGGACGCAGCCTGGTATAGTGACTAGTGAGCAGGGCTCAGGGAGGACCTGGGTTCAAGTCCTGTCTCATCCACCTCCAGCCTTCGACAATGGGTGGCAGTCACTTAACCTCTCAGTGTCCCAGACAACTTTAAGGACTCTAAGTGGCCAAGCAGCAGATGCCCTGTGTTGTCAGAGGTTAGTTTATTTCACCAGGGGTTCCCTGGACATCAATGACATATTGTCATTCTGTTTAGGTGTAGGGGTGATGGGAACCCCGAAATTCAAGGGCAGAAGACACAGGTCCTTTATCAAAAGAATTTGACTCAAGCCTTCTTTCAGTCACAGACAAGGTTTATTAAAACATCATTGGAGTTGGCAAGATTTCTAGTGAGTCTGCACTACTGGCTAGATTTTAAGAATCTGAGCATTTGTGAAGCTTGTATGGGCAAGCAGGCCAGATGGAATCTGAGCCATTTAATAGGGACAAGATGGACACATATTGTGTGGTGAAGGAGTAGGTCTAGATGGAATCAAGGGTGGGAAGAGGCCTGGCGATCAGGAGGTAACAGACAATGAGGGACTGGGCTAGGTTACTGGTGACAGAGAACTGGAGGTTTGGGCCACAATGAAGGGCCAGTTGTAAGGATTACTGGGATGGGTCTATGCCTCAGGGGAATGCCAGAGACTTGGCCACAGGGAAAAGTTCAAGGAAAGTTGGGGGTTGGTGTGGTGGGTTCTAGTCATTTCAATTTTTTTTTTAGACTGACTCTGTGACCACCATTTGGGGTTTTCTTTGCCATGATACTGGAGTGGTTTGCTATTTCCTTTTCCAGCTCATTTTTCAGATGAGGAACTGGGTCACACAACTAGCTCAGTGTCTGAGATCCCATTTGAACTCTCTGGTCTTCCTGACTCCAGGCCCATCACTCTATCCACTGTGCCACCTAGCTGCCCCAATGAGAGAGAGAGAGAGAGAGAGAGAGAGAGAGAGAGAGAGAGAGAGAGAGAGAGAGAGAGAGAGAGAGAGAGAGAGAGAGAGAGAGAGAGAGAGAGAGAGAGAGAGAGAGAGAGAGAGAGAGAGAGAGAGCGCGGGCAAGGGAGCTCTTATGCCCCCAGGATTATGGTTCCCCGCAGCTAGGCTCTCGTTTTTGGTTTAGCAGCTTTCCTGGCTTAGTTCTTGTTTTCACACCACTAAACATCCTTCCTTTGCGGCTTTTAGACATAAGAATCTAATCACTATATGGCAAGAAATGCTACCTCCCCTTAACATCTGAATCATATTACTAAGTCCCCGTTAATCGAGGTGCCGGCGTACAGACTTCTGGTCCCCAGCCAGGGAGGTTAAAGTGCATACACTTAGCGCCGGGTCAGTCCAGGGCAGGCCTGGCTAAGGCAACGCCCACCCCTACTGTAATTCCCTTTTCAGGCTGCACGCCAACACCACCTCCCACAAGGCGGCGCGAGGGCGTCTGATAACCATAGAGTTTCACACCTCTTTCCTCCCTTTCCTTAGCCAGCTAAGCTAAGGTTGAGAGGGGCGTCCAGGTCATTGGGGGAGATAGAGCGGCCCTCCGGCCCGCAGGTTGTCTTCGGCTTCGGGCGCCTGCGCGGATCGCGGCGGGGTGGGCTTCTGCTTCAGAAATGGCGGCCTCCATTATCTTCAGCCGCCTCGGGGCCACCCCGGTGCTGAGGAGCCATGGGCCTCGAACGACGTTGCGGGCGGCAGCCAAGGTACTGACTGGTGATCCTAAGGAGGAGGGAGGGCCGGCGGCGGTCCCAGGGGAGGGTCGGAGCCTCAGCCCGTGCGCCGAGGTCACCCCGGTCTTGGTGACATTCTTCCCGGGCCCGGCCCCACGTTTTGGCCCCCCCGGGAGCCGGAGCTGCCTCTCGGTCCAGGCCTCCCTTGCTTCCTGGGTCTTAGGTGCTGAGAGCTGTGCGGAGGCCGCAGCGTCTTGGCCCTGCGCCGGGGGACAGCGGTGGTGAGAGCAGCCGCCGCCTTCGCGGCTGGGCATTGCGGGACTCCCGAAGCCGCCTCCTTGGCCGAGGGGGGTGGATGGGGGAGGGCCGGAAGGAGGGAGGGGGGATGCCCTTCAGATGTACTTCTGTGGGAGCTGTCACCAGTGTCACGATAGGCCTTTGGGGAGAGGTGGGGAACCCTCCCTCCCTCCCTCCCTCCCCCGTACTTGCCCAAGTGAGGAAGGATGGAAATCATCTTGCTTTTTTAGGACAGCTCGCCAGCCTGGCTTTACATTGTACTTGAGTTGAATGCGCTTGTCCATACACACAGAAACATGATTTGCCACACTTGGGTCATAGAACCTGTGGTCCATCCAATTCAGCACTTTTTTGCAGGCATTTTGCAGGCGGGCTTGTAGAAGGTCATCCTTGCTTTCCTTTGTGTCAGCTTCAGAAGTTTGAAATGTAACCCTCAGTGACATATCAGGCTCCTGTATCTATACGGGATATGCTGTTTCTGATCTTGAGCAGTTTTTGAAGCTATTTATAGCTGTCGTATCAGTCTGATTAAGCAATCCTCTTAAGCCTTCTTCCCTGCTCATTTCACTGTAATTACCCTTCTCTGAATCGTCCTTAGAGTTTCTGGGTCTTTGAGGACCATGATTCAGTTGACAAGCAGACTGCAAAAGCCAAAGAAGTTTCTTAGCTTTTCAAACTTCGTAGTCAGTAAATATTTGTTGTTCTGTCTTGTCCAACTCTTTATGACTCCATTTGGGGTTTTCTCGGTGAAGATACCATTTCTTGGTGAAGATACCATTTCCTTCTCCAGCTCATTTTTACAGATGAGGAACTGAGGGTAAACAGGGTTAAGTGACTTGCCCAGGGTCACACAACTGGTACCTGTCCGAGGACAGATCTGAATTCAGGAAGATGAGTGTTCCTGACATCAGGCCCAGCACTTTATCAACCCAGCTGCCCCCAATAAACATTTATTAAGCGCTTGTATTGTGCCAAGCCTTGTACTAAGCACTGGGGAATACAAAAAGAGGCAAAAGACAGTCTTTGTCCCCAAGGGGTTTACAATCTAATAGGAGAGACAACTTGCAAAAATAAATATATACAAAGCAAACTATATACAGGATAAATAAGAAATAATTAAAAGAGGGAAACCGCTGGAGTTGAGAGGTTGGAAAAGGAATCCTGAGGAAGGTGGGATTTTTATTTGGGACTTAAAGACCACCAGGTAGGTCAGTACCTGGAACAGAGGAGGGAGAGCATTCTTTGTGTGGGGGACAGCCAGAGAGAATTCCTGGAGAGGAGAGATGGAGGGTCTGGTTCATGGAGCAGTAAGGATGCCATTATCACTGGATTGAAGAGTATGTAGCAGGAAGTAAGGTGTAAAAAAGACTAGAATTTTGAATACCAGAGTAGGATTTTGTATTTGCGCCCAGAGATTGTCCTTCATTTTTAAAGAGGATTTGACTTCACAGGGTGATGTCTTGAGTTGTTCATGAATTGGATTTAAGTGAGGTAGTCACATAAAGGTGTCTGGCTTGCTGTCCCTGAGTCATTAAAGTACAGTGCTATGACAAAAGTCAGAAAGACTGGTGATGGCCCAGGATGCAGTGCTTCCTTGGCAGTTTCAGTGTCTGACCAAGCTCTAAGGGTTCCACAGTGTGAGCCTCCTTCATGGCCATTGGAACAAATTGTTCTCATCGACCCATTCCATTGGAGGAAGTCTTCAGTTGCTTGGGGTAGACATTCCCCTAACTCACTGATGGGTTTGAGGCCCCTCAGTTACCCTCAGCACAGTTTACGCTCATCTGTGGAGACAGTTTACTGGGTGTGGTTGCTGCACATACTACAGCTTCTTGGAGCCACTGTGAATCAGGTGGACACCAAAGTTGGATGAGCAGACCTGAAAAGGGCTCAACAAGCCCCCTTACCAGAGGTCCTGGAGGTAATCTGGGCGTGGGTCTAGTAGTCTGGGGTGATGGAAGGAGGGGTCCAGAGAGGATCTTGTAGAGTCTAAGGAGGATCTTGCTGGGCCTGGGGTCTAGAGGTCAGATTCCCTGGAACTAAGAGAATGGGATTTTGATGGGAATCAAGGGTGGGGAGCAGCTGGAGGCAATCAGGAGGTAATGGACAATGGAGGGCTAGGTTAGGTTAAGAGCCAAGGAGATTTGGGAATTGTGATAATGGAAGGTTTATGGCCTCAGGTAACTGCCTGAGTGGGAAGTGAGAATCAAGTGGGAAGAGTCAAGGAGAGTTCTAGGGGGTTTCCAGAACCTGTACCCCATCACTATGATTTTCTCCCTAAACTCTCCCCCAATCCCTATTACTGTAGAGGGCAACATTATCCTCCTAGTCACTCAGGCTCACAATTTATAAGTCATCCTGGACTCCTCACTATCTCTCACCCCCCATATCCAAGCTATTGCCAAGGCCGGTCAGTGTCACCTTCACAACATCTTCTAATACTTCCCTTTTCTCCACCCACACTGCCACCACTTGAGTGCAGGCCCCCATCACCTGCCACCTGTATTATTTTCATAGCCTGCTGGTGGGACTGCCAGCCTCAAGTCTCTCCCCACTCCAGTCTATCCTGCATTCAGCCACCAAAGTGACTGATCATGGGACCCCACTCAATAAAATTCAGCAGCTTCCTGTTACCTACAGGACCTCTGGTATTGAGGGCTTGTTTATTAACTTCTACTGATTCTGGGCCGAGCTCATTGTCCTACTGAAGTGCCTTTCCATGATTAAATACTGTATGTGAACTAACTCAGTGTACTACTTACACACACACACACACACACACACACACACACACACACACACACATAGATATATAGATAAGGATATATGTATAGTAGTCTAAGTAGTATACATTTTTAATCAGTTTTGTTTTTCAGGCGTTGATGGTTAGGTCAATCTGACTTATTAGGCTAGTCTTGTAATTCACTTAAGGTTACATTTTGAAAATTTTATTTGACCACTGCCAGTCTTTGTTAAATTTTTATTTCATAAAGGGGAATATAAATTTTCTTATTTCACATTTTTTTTTGCCTTTTTTTTGAGGGGGTAGGCAGGGCAATTGGGATTAAGTGACTTGCTCAAGGTCACACAGCTTGAGTTAAGTGTCTGAGGCTGCATTTGAACTTTGGTCCTCCTGACTCCCGGGCTGCTGCTCTGCTCACTGCACTACCTAGCTGCCCCCCTTATTTCATTTTTGATATTAATAAACTAAACATAAATAAAATTCTTACATGTTTATGGAGTTAAGTCCCAAAACTCTGAAATTTTTCTTTCCATTTGTCAAGATAAGAGCTTCACCAGGAGATAATTATCCTGCCTGCTTCCTGGAGGCTTCTTTTTGCTTTTTCTTTTTTTCACTATCAGAAACTACTTTGAGAAAGTTCCCCCCCCCCTTTTATTTAATAGCATAAGCACACTATTGTGACTGTTTTTAACATCCCTGTGAAGCCCCTTGTGGTTTGTTTAATCAGAATTTAAAATACCTATTGTTGTAAGTACTTAACTCTTAGCTTTCCAAACTTTTTTCTAAGCCTTTTTTTCTGAATTTTTAAAAGTCCTTTTAGTTTTTAAATGTCTGCCTTTTGCCTTCAGACCTAAGGTTTAGAGTGCCTTAGAAATTTGTTATATACTTTTTATTTTTGTTGTTTCCTACTTACTTGGTTTTGGACTTTTTAGAAAAACATCCTAAAAATTCTGACTAGTGTTTTTTAGTAGGTGATCTGTTTCTCTGGCAGCTTGAAGTTGCTTTGGTAGGTTTTTTTTTTAGTCATAATTTTTTAAAGTATGAGAATGATATGCTTAGCTCAGTTGGATTTTATTACTTGGTGCCTTTTTTGTGTGTGTACCTTCTTTCTGTTTGTGGGTCCTTGTGACTTCTTGCTTGGACAATTGAAATAGCTTCCTAATTGGTCTCTTTGCCTCAAATTTTGCACGATTTTAGTCCAACCTGCACATAACTGCTAAATTCATTTTCCTTAATTGCAGATCTAACCATGTCCTTCTCTTACTCAGTAAATTGCTATGACTTGCAGTTGCATTTAGAATAAAATATTAAATCCACTGACGTAAAGACTTTTATAACTTGGCTCCAATTTATGTCTCATGCTTTACTATACACTTAAACATTTTTTCATTTTTATTTTGAATTTAAACACCAAATAAAATGGGCATTTTAGTATGTAGTAAAATAGAAGTTTGTACATAAAATTGTAGATCTCTCTGTTATGTACAGCTTGCTTTTGTTTTTAAGTATATAATAAGTTTGTTCTGTAGCTTTTATTGCTTCTGGGCTTGTCTGTGCTTCTTTGCGAGCTTCTGTTTTCTTCTCTGAATTTTTAAAAAGATACCTCAGTGACCTTCTTTTTCTTATCTTTTTTTTCCTTGGTTCTTCTGTCTCCCATTACCCCTCCACTATCATCCCTGTAAAAAAAAGAAAAAAGAAAAGCCAAATTCTAACAAATATGCACAGTCTAGTAAAATATTCCCACATTGACTGTATCTGAAAATCTATAATTATTCTGCATCTTAAGTTCATCATCTCGAGAGGTAGATAAGGGGTGGCTAGGTGGCGCAATGAATAGAGCACTGGCCCTGGAGTCAGGAAGATCTGAGTTCAAAATAGGCCTCAGACACTTAACACTTACTAGCTGTGTGACCTTGGGCAAGTCACTTAATCCCAATTGCCTTCCAGAAAAAAAAGAAAAAAAAGATGTAGATATTCTATAATCACAGTTGGTCATTTAATTCATTAGAATTCTCAAGTCTTTCAAACTAATACTTCTTTATGTTATACAAATTGTTCTGGTTTTGCTTACTTCCTTCTCTATCAGTTCATGTAGGTCTTCTCAGGTTTCTCTGAAAGCATCCATTTTATCATTTCTTTTGGTACAATAACATCCCATTACATTCATATACCATAATTTGTTAGCTATTCCTCAGTAGATGGGCATCCTTTTAGTTTCTCACTTGCTACAACAAAAAGAGCGCTATAAAGAATTTGGTACTTATCAGTATGTTCTCTCTTTCTCTAATCGCCTCGGGGTATAGGCTTAGTAGTACTTTAATGCAAGATCAAGGTATGTATACAATTTAGTCATTTTTGGGCCTAGTTACAAATTGGTTTCCAGAATCCAGTCATTGTTCCTGTTTTCCTGGGACTGATCCTCATCTGTAATTATCCTTTTTTGTCATTCTGGCTAATATGATGGGTATGAGGTATATAAATGAAGAAAGTAATTTGTCCTTTTTCTAGGTGTTGGGAAGTTCTGGACTGTTGAACAACCAAGTCTTCCAGCTACAGCATCAGCAGCAGAGGAAACTCTCATTACATGAATACTTGAGCATGGAATTGTTGCAAGAAGCAGGCATCGCTGTTCCTAAGGGACAAGTGGCAAAATCACCAGATGAAGCTTATGCAGTTGCCAAAAAATTAGGTATTAAATTAAGAAAAACTTTTGCCGTGTAGGAAAGGGAACTTTTATACTATGTAATCTTTTTTTTTCCTTAATGTTTCTGGTAAGAAATTTCTTAGCTTTTATTTTATGTCTTTTATCTCTCCTTTTTAAAAACAGCCCTTTTTTTTCCCACTAAAAATATCAGGTAAAAATGAGATAGCTTCTGGTTGAAATTCTGTAATTCATTTTTAACAGCAATGGTTATGTAAATGACTTACAGATGGAACTTAGTTCTGTGATGTTAGACAAATAAAATCTAGGTTAATTTTAAGATATATATTTTATATCAAATGTGTGTAACTGGAAGGAAGGATAATGATTGCAGCAATGATACCCAACAATTTGTTACTGAAATGTCAGGGTTAAATTCCATAGGTACTTCCTCCTTGTCATGACATGAAAATCTATAACTAAAGAGAAGTTGTTAAGAAATATGGTACCAGCAATTTAATAAATTGATTTACTAAACAAATTGAGCTTTTGGTAACTTAGCTATGGTTGGCTTTGTTCTTTAAGATGGCATCTTACATTTTTCAAAGCTGTGACTAATTCTTGAAAAAAAATGAAGCATTAGATTTAATAAGTGAACATAATTGGTAATGCATTTATTATAGTCCTTTTAGAGTAAATTTCTTTTCTAGGTATACATGACATTACTGCATTAACTAATTCGCAATCCTGTTAAATGTTCTTATTCTATATTTTGGTCTTTCAGTACTTTAAGAAAGGCATGAAAAAGAGTTGCAGACATGTTTCTCAATTTAAAGTTTTCAATTTAAAGGAGAGGGAAAGAGAGAGAGAGAGAGAGAGGGAGTGTGTGTGTGTGTGTGTGTGTGTGTGTGTGTGTGTGTGTGTGTGTGTGTGTGTGTGATAACCATAATTTTTCCAAGTGTGGTTGTTTGGTGTTTAAGAGCTTGACTATTTTTTTTTTCTGTGCATCAGACAACTTTTTTGTTACTTCATTTTTGTCTGCATTGTAGACAGCAGAAGTCTTGTGACTCACACTAATTTCTGTGAAAGTAATTGGTTGTGAACTCATATTAAATTTTGTAGATGGTATATCGTGGAAATCTGATGTACTTCTTAGATGTGTATACAGTAAGAACAACTCTTAAATGTCAGGATTTTGAAAAAATTTATTGGCCATATTTCTGTATTATATTAAAATAATAGATTATGCATTTCTGTAGGATGCTTTTTAAAGGCAAACTTTCTTTGAAGGATGTAGGTCTTGTGGATATATACATGTACACACTTTTTTTTACAGTCTTCATATTAATACATCAGATGAACTTATTTCCAAAGTTCACAAAACAGTACAAATGAGATCCTGAGAATATAAGATTTAAAAAAATATATAACTGAGAAAATAAGGCCTTCTTTTCATGTTTTGCTTAGATCAGGGTGGCCACTTTTAAAAAAAATTTAATTAATTAATTTACTTTTAGTTTACAGCATTCGGTTCCTCAGTCCCTAATTTTCTCCTGCTCCCTCTCCTCCCCCATCCCCCCATGGCAGCATGCAGTCAAATATAGGATCTACAGATACCTTCACATTAAACATTAGTCAAGTTGAAAAGAAGGATTATAACCAATGGAATGAACCATGAGAAAGAAGAAATAAAACAAAACAACAAAAAAAAAGAGAGAGCAAGTACTTTGCTTTAGTCTGCATTCAGACTCTGTAGTTTTTGCTCTGGATGTGGATATCCGTTTCCATCCTGAGTATTTTGGAGTCGTCTTAAAACCTTGCATTGCTGAGAGGAGCCCATTCTATCAAAGTTAGTCGTAGTCATCACACATATGATATGTCTGTGATTGTGTACAAAGTTCTCCTGGTTCTGCTCTTCTCACTCAGCATCAGTTTATATACATCTCCAGGTTTTTATGAAGTCCGTCTGCTCATTTCTTATAGCACAATAGTATTCTGTTACATTTATATACCACAACTTGTCTAGCCATTCCCCAGTTGATGGGCATCCCCTTGATTTCCAATTCTTTGCCATCACAAAAAGGGCTGCTATAAATAATTTTGTACATACAGGTCCTTTGATTATCTTTGAGATATTTTTGGGATAAAGCCCTAGAAGTGGTTTTGCAGGATCAAAGGGTATATACTTATTTATAACACTCTGGGCATAGTTCCAGATTGCTCTGGATCAGTTCACAATCCCACCAACAATGCATTAGTGTTCCAGTTTTACCACGTCCTCTCCAGCACTTATCATTTTTCTGTTTTGTCATGGCCAGTTTGACTGATGAGATGTGTGGTAGGATGGTCACTTTTAAATGACCTTATTCTGATAAAGTTAATCTTAAATCATTAGGCTGTAATAGAGAAGCAAATACTTTTTGTAATAGGAAAAGCAATTCAGACCCATGTTTTTATGATCATGTTTTATATTTTGAGAAAAATGAAAACACTTGAGATGGTAAGACTGCCATTATGGACTGTCTAAGAGTGAAGGGAATTTATTTTATTTTTTTGTTTTCATTTAGTATTTAATTTTTCCCCATTTACATGTAAACAACAATTTTTAACATTTGTTTTTAAAACTTTGAGTTCCGAGTTTTCTCCCTCCCTCCCTCCTTATCCCCCCTCATTGAGAAGGCAAGCAATTCCATGTAGTTATATATGTGTAGACATGCAAAGCATATCTGTAAGAGTCATATTGTGAAAGAATACATTAAAATAAACCTCAAGAAAAATAAAGTTGAAAAAAAATGTTTCTTCAATCTTTATTCAAACACCACCAGTTCTTTTCTCGGGGGATGAATAGCATTTTTCATCCTAAATCCTTCAGAGTTGTATTTGTGTATTGCTGAGAATAGCTGTCATTCACAGCTGATCATCCTACAATATTGCTGTTACTTTGTACCCATTGCATTTCATTTTGCATCAACCTATGTAAGCCTTTTTAGGTTTTTCTGAGAGTATCCTGCTCATAATTTCTTGTAGTACGATAGTATTCCAATCACAATTATGTATCACAACTTATTGAAGCATTCCCCAATTGAGTACAGCCCCTTAATTTCCAATTCTTTACCTCCAGAAAAGAGCTGCTCTAAATATTTTTTGTACATATAGGTCTTTTTCCTTTCTGTTTTTTAAACTCATTTGGGATACAGACCTAATAGTGGTATTGCTACGGTTTGCATGAGTATGCATGGTTTTATAACCCCTTTGGCCATAGTTCCAAATCTGTAGAATGGTGTAATCAATTCACAACTCTTGACAACAGTACTTCAAGTCTCGTTTTTCCCACATCCTCTCTAGCATTTGTCATTTACCTTTTCTGTCCTATTATCTAATTTAATACGTATGAGGTACCTCGGAATCTCCAATGGGTTTAGAATATTTTTTCATATAGCTATAGATAGCTTTATTTCTTCTGAAAACTGATTATATCTAATGGCTCTTATTTTTATGTGTGTGTACATATGTCTATATAGATATAGATATATGTATATGTGTATACATATACATGTGTCTGCATCTATATCTATATACTTGCTGTTTTGGAGGGGGGAAGGCAGGGCCTTTGGGCTTAAGTGAGGGACTGGCACAAGGCCACATGGTTAGTAGGTGTTAAGTGTCTGAGGCTGAATTTGAACTCTAGTTCTAGTTCTCTTGGCTCCAGGGCCAGCTCGCTGTGGCGCCTAGTCGCCCCTGTTTTTGTAAATTTGACACGGCTTTCCCCATGTTAGAGAATGAGACCTATATCAGAGAAGCCGGCTTCATAATTGTTGGGGCGATCAAGCAGCTGAAGGCTCAGGAGAAATGCTCGAACTCACTAGTGGTGGTGGTCACGCTTACGCGCACGCCCTTCTTGCGACTCCCCCCTGCATCCGTCTTTCCTTGTGCTGTAAGCCCCCTGCCGCCGTCAGGGTGCAGGTGACGCCCTTCGCCAGAGTCCCTCTGGAGGCGTGTTTTGATTAGAATTTTAGAATCTTTTAAGAGTTGTTTTTTCCTTGAGATGCCATCATTGTATATATTGTTCTCCTGGTTTTGCGCAATTCATTTTGTATCCGTTCAGACTTTCCAGAATTCTCTGAAATCAGCTCGTATGTAATTTCTTTTTTTTGGTTGATAAATTTGTTAAAATTGATTTCTAAAATAAATTTATTTCTTTACTTTTTAGTTTTCAACATTCATTTCCACAAGATTTTGAGTTACAAATTTTCTCCTTGTCTCTCCCCTACCCCCACCCCAAGATAGCAAGCATACTGAATACCCCTTCCCCCAGTCTGTCCTCTCTTATGTCCCTCCCCCATCACCCCTCCTTACTTTCTTATAGGGTAAGATGAATTTCTATATCCCATTGCTTGTATATCTTCTTATTTCCTGGCTGCATGTAAAAAACAAATTTTAATATTTGTTTTTAAAACTTTTGTGTGAGAAGAAAGAGTTCAGAGTCTGAGTCTGAAGTCAAAAAAGGTCTTTATTCTTTCTCATGAGAAAGGACTCTGCTCCTGTTGCCCACATGGTGGCAGGGAGAGAGCAACAGGTAGAAGCCAGTCTATGGTTATATAATTTTCTAATGCAGAAACCCAACCCCCCCCTCAACTGACCTTCACTCTTATTGGTAGGGAGGCTGGCCTACAACAAAGCGCAGGAGACAAAGGACCCAGAAACATGTGGGTGTCCAGTGAAAGCAGTCTTAACCTTATTTGGCATATCTTCTGCTGAGGTGGCACTGGGGAGATTGCTGGAAGGTCAGGTGATGTAAACCTAGGCCTAGTGAATACTGAAGCCATTCTAGATTTGATTTTTCAGAATGGGGAAACTTCACTATAAATGATCCCTCACACTTTGATTTCCAGATTCTTTGCCTTCTTCCCTCCTTACCCACTCCCACTGGGAAGACAAGCAATTCAGTATAGTTTGTATATGTGTAGTTACACAAAACGTTTCCATAATTGTTATATTGTGAAAGACTAACTATACTTCCCTCCATCCTATCCGGCCCTCCATTTATTTTATTTTCTCCTTTAACCTTGTCCCTTTTCAAAAGTGTTCACTTCTAACTACCCTCTCCCTAACCTGCCCTCCCTTCTATCATCCCACCTTATCCCCTTCCCCCCAATTGAGTGTGTCTTTCATAATTTCTTACAGATCAACAATATTTTGTCACATTTACATATCACAGTTTGTTTAGCTATTTCCCAATTGGTGAGTAGCCTCATAGATTCCAGTTCTTTGCTTTTTTCTTTTTAATCCCTTCTATAGGGCCAGAAAATTTGTTTTGCTTATGATTCTTTTGTCTTCTGTAGTCTCCTTCTTCTTAACCACTGTCTCCCCATTAACTTTATCTTTTCTTGTTGATTTTGATATATTTCTACACCAAATGGTGTGTATGTGTAGTCAACCCTCTTTTGTCTGTTTCAGATAAATGAGTTTGGTCTGGTGCTTGCTTCTCCATGTTTGTTTGCTCTTTTTTTCAGATACTCTAGTTATAAGAAATAGCATGTTCTACTTCCTTTGTTCCCCCTTCTTCACTAGCATATTCCTTTTATCCATCCTTTTTCTTTTTTTAAACCTTAAGGATGAAACCAATCTGAGGGTTCTCTGCTGTCTTAACTCCCTCAGTATTCTTCAAAGACATTAAGATTTTGAATGGACACTTGTTTCTTTTCCGCATTAATATGCAAACACTGTCATATCATAGAAGTCCTTCCAATTACTCAAATTTCTCTTGACTGTTACATTTTTGATTCAGAGGTCCTACTCAGCTCAGGTATTTTTATCAAAACTCTATAAAATCTCTCTATTCTATTAAAGGTCTATTGGTCTCTTCCCCTTCTTCCTCTCTGTGCGCTGTACTAGTTTGTGGAGTAAGTTTTTCTTGGTGGAAAGCCTGTATCTCTTGCCTTTTGGAATTTTGTATTCTAGGATTGCCTTTCATTGTTAGTATAAGCTGCAAGGATCTTGTGTGACCCTGACTGCAGTTCGTTAGTACTTGAACTGCTTTTTTCTGAATGCTTGCATTTTTTTTTCTTATGGAGCTCTAGATTTTGACTGTGACATTTCTAGAAAGTTTCCTTTTTAGGTTTCTTTCAAGACGTGAATTTTTTCCATCTTCTCTTTACCCTCTGGTTCTAATAGATGTGAGCATTTTTCATTTATCATTTCTTAAAATACAAGGTGTCCCAAAAATCCTAGTTCTTTAAAACTGCACTAACACTTTTTGGACCACTTCATATAGGTGTCCGTGTTTTTTAAATCATGGTTTTCGGGGAGTCCAGTTTTTCTTAAATGATCTCTCTTTGATCTTGTTCCATATCAGTTGATAACAGATAACTTTGAGGGTTTTTTCCCCTAATTTGCCATTTAGTTTTTATTTTTCTTGCTGTCTCATGAAGTAATTGGATTTCTATTTGGTCTTTTCTAGTTTTTATGGAGTCCATTACTTGGGTAAGATCTGCTACTTTCTCTTCTATTCTTTGAGTTCTTTCCCCCAGAGCTTTTATTTTATTTATTTTTTATCTCCTGTTTAATTTCTTCTAAACATTAGTGTAGTCCTAGTAGAAAATCCACTTTTTCCTTTGAGTTTCTCTTTGCAGTTGTTAACCTTCTAGCCTGGATTTTTGAGTATTTTGGGATCTACAGTGATACTTTGTAGAAGTTTGTGTCTTCTGCTTATTCTTTCTTCCACTCTTAGTTCCAGAATGAGGGCTTTGTGCCAGGGCCAGTCTTCACCTTCTTTTGTACTTTTGGGTAGGGTGATAAGGCCCTGTTTGATCTTGTTCTGAATCACCTAGGTTCCCGTGTTGACCTCTACCTCCTAGGGGTAGGTGGTTCTGGGTCTTGGAGGTATAGAATGTTGGATCTTTAAGGTCCTCTTTGGCATTTGAAGTCAGAGTGAAAAGGCCTTGGTTCCCTGGGATGTCCTGGTCTGAATACTGCTTCTTCTGTACTTGTCACTACTACTTCAAGGTTTCCACTGAGGGTTCCTAATCACATAGAGCTTTCTCAGATTGCTGCCTTGAGATATGGAACCTGCAGGCTTCAGGTGACTCTGGTCTATCTCTTGTGTGCTGTGTTAGAGCTCTCCTTTCCTATTGCCTGTAAGTTTCTGGCTTACTTTCTGGGAAGTTTTAGGGTAGAAGTTGTCATTGTAATTTCTTATGGGATGTCTTGATTTGGGGTGATTTTAGGTTTTGCCTGGAGTAGGTATATGGAGTTGGTTTGCCTGCCTTTGTTCAATCTTCTTGGCTCAAAGTCCCTTATTTTGACTCTTGAACCATTTAAAAGCATCTGTGGCCTGGGAAATAAGCTTGACCACTCCTGCTATAGTTGTTTCATTTGAAAAAAATAGAATTCTTATGAAGAACAGATGAAATAACTTAGTAAAGCACTTTGCAAACTTTTAAAGTTCTATATTGGTACTATTGTTATTATGACTCAGGGTTAATCACTTCCTTGATATGGGTGCTCACTCCATAGATGCAATTTGCAACTCATCTGTGTAGATTTTTTTATAACTTGCTATCGCCAAAAAAAGTCATTATTGGGATTGGGGCTGTCAGGGAGGGAGAAGGGGACACAGGAATCTTCTGGTGTTTTGAGGGAAGTAATTAGGGATAGTAATCTTGACTTCTTTGTTCTCTGTGTTTTGTAGGGTCTTTTGAATATATATTTTGTATGTAAATAATAAGTTATGGTTTAGTGTTGGTCAAAGCATATAAATAGAATTTATATTGTTGCTGAAAGTGGCTTTTAATGTGTCTTATTGGAAATGTACTTTTGGTAATAGCAATGACAGTTCTCATGTTAGTTAAATTATATTGCTCAATTTTTGTTGCAGTAAGACTTTAAATTGTAGCATGTGCATAACGAACAACATTTCTTACTAAATACCAGGCTGTATTCAAAGTAATGTTGTAGGCCCAAAACAGACTAAAAAGTTTAGCTAAAACACAGTTCTTGCTTATATAGAGGGTTAAAATGCAGATTCAGCTGTCTATGATATATAATGACCCTAACCCTAAATTTGCTTCCAACTCTGAATTTGTTTCTAACCCTAAATTTGTTTCTGAATTAAGTGCCATGTAAGCTTTTAGGAAGAGAAGAGTGACATTTGAGTTGGGATTTAAAGGTCATCAGAGAGAAATTGAAGAACATGTAGGAGGACCTAGAAAAGTATAGTCAGTCTATTCGAAGCAGAGACTATTTGGAGGCAAAGTAATGTGATATTGTGGAGGGCATCAGATGCTAATCAATAATAATAGTCAGTAAACCTTTGTTAAGTGCATACTATATGCTAGGCGGGAGAGTTTGAACTTTACCAGTTATACAGAAGGGAGTCACTGAACCTTTTTTTTTTTTTTTGGAGTGGGGAAGGTAATTGGGGGTTAAGTGACTTGCCCAAGGTCACACAGCTAGTTTTGTGTCAAGTGTCTGAGGTTGGGTTTGAACTCAGGTCCTGCTGACTCCAGGGCTGGTACTCTATTCACTGTGCCACCTGGCTGCTCCCCCCTCCCCCTGCCTTTTTTTTTGTTTTAAACAAAGGAGTGACATGATCAGAGGAGAGAGTAGTCAGAAATGCCCCGATGTTCCTGGACAGGCCTGATTCAGGCTTGTTCAGTGGCTCAGGCTAGATATTGAACAAAATGAGACATTAGGAATCATTGGTGTGGAGAGCAATTTCAGTCCAGTGATTGGAGATGGAAGCCTGGCTACAAGGTGTTAAGGAGAGAGTCAGTGAGGAAGTAGAGGCTTTAACAGTAAACAACTTTTTTGTTTGGTTTACTGATGCTTTTTGTTTTTAACTCCATACCTACTATTCCTATTCCACTGCCAGTCCCAAAATCCTTCCTCATGTAAAGAAAAAAGGTGTAGACAACTTGTTCCAGAGTTTGATAGTGAGGGGAGGAGAGGGATAATAGCTTGGCGGGCTTGATAGTTAAAAATGTTTTTAGGATTGAAGAGATGTGAGCATGTTTGTAGGCCTATTTAGGAAAGAAGCATTGACAAAGGACATGTTAAGAATGCATCAAAGAGAAGATATTTATGGAAGAAAGGCCTCTAAGAAGGACTAGGATTGACAATGAGAGAAGGGAGATTTAACTTGTCTGGATGAAGGTTATATCTGTCTTCTTTTTGTGACTATCAGATGATGAGGCAATATAACTAAAGTGCTTTGTACACCTTAAAGTGCTGTGTAAGTGTAAGCTGCTATCGTTACCATCAAGGGTAAGAAGGACTGTCAGAATCTGTCAGAGCTTAGGTTGGTGACCTCAGTCTTATCAGTAAGATAGGAGGTCATTTGCTGTAAAACTGGGCACATGGATTGCCTTTGGAGTTGAGAGGATGATTTTAAGTTTGGACATAGAATTTTGGAGGATGAGAGGGATTCACTAAAGCGGAAGGATTATTAAAGAGTGCAAGGGCCCAGCTAAACTGCATATCATGAAGTAAATGTCTTTAGATGTATCTAGAATCCTGAGTTAGTGGAAAATTTTTTCCATGTAAACCCTGTCTGAAACAGAAGATTGACCTCATGACCGGGAGTTTGACTGATTCTAAGGAGAGTTTGGTTTTTGAGGGAGGGAAGGAAAGTAGTTACAGTATGACTAAGGGAATGATGCTTTCCTTGGCACTGCCCAAGGAAGGAATTGGGACACAGTTCTTGCTTTCCAGAGATGTGTGATAAAGTAGAAAACAACAGTGTATCGATAAACAGTATAGAGGGATGGGATCTGCAGAAAAGATCTTGGAAAGTATGTATAATACACTTTTGGTTTTTTGGATTTTTTATTTCATTGGTATAAGTATTTATTCCAGCACTGAAGAACTGCTACCTTTTAATGACCTTTCATCCTGTTTAATTCTTGTCCATATTTTGTTATAAATCCTTCACAGCTTTGTTTGGAATTTGTACATATGACAAATTTTGTGATTATGGTGAACATTTTTTGATGAGAATTTATATTTCAATTTCATATTCATATGACAAGTCTTCAGCTGCCTGTTGGACATCTTGAATTGGCTGTTCTACAGACATCTTAAACTCAACATGTGTACAATTGAACTCAGTGTTTTTAACCCCTAAACCCTCTCTCCTCTTCCTAACTTTCCTGTTAAGGTACTACCATCCTCCCAGTCACACAGACTTGCAACCTTAGGGTCATCTTCAATTCCTCTCTGTCATTTCCTATATCCAATCTGTCTCCAATGCTTGTTCATTTGCACATGTTTTGGAGATATGTCCTTCTCTTCACCTTGGTGTAGGCCCCCATCACCACACACTTGGACTATTGAAAATAGCCTTTTGGTTGACTTCCCTGCCACGTGTTTCTCCCCACTCCTTTCCATCTTCCACTTGCTTGTCAAAGAGATATTCCTAAAGTAAAAGTCTGACCAGATCACCCCTCTACTCATTTAACTTCACTGGCTCCCTATCACTTCCAGTATCAAATATAAAGTCTTCTGTTTGGTGTTCAGAGACCTTCATAACTTGATATCCTCCTCTCCTCTGCTTGGCACTGGGGGTACCAAAAGAACCAAAAGACAGTTCCTGCCTCCAAGGCACTTATAGTCTACTTTGATCTGGTAACTCTACTAAGATTTTAGTTGTGTAGACTTAATTTATTTCTGTAATTAACATTTATATGTTGCCTTGTGTTCTCTAGATTGTGTATTTCTTTAATCTGTCCAGCTAGATCAAAAATTCCTTGAGAACAGGGATCATGTTGATACTTTGTTTCTCTCGAAGTATTAATAGTACAATTTTCTTATAGAGGGAAGAGATTCTTGAGCAAGGTAGTGACATGATCACACCTGTTCTTTATGAATGTTGATTTGGCAGCTGTGTGGAGAATGGATTGTAGGGTTGGGAGATTTGAGGCAGTGAGATTAATTGGGAAACTCTTTAATAGAGTCCAGGTGAGGGAGGGCAAAGAAGGCCTGATCTTCGGTGGTAACTGTGTGAGTAGAGATAAGAAGAATTTTAGAGGAAATGTGGAGGTTGAATTGGTAAGCCATGTGGAATGCCTGTTGGGGGGTTGAGGGAGACTGAAGAGTCAAGGATTGATGTTAGATTGCAAACCTAGATTACTGGATTGATGTTGACCCTTTCAGTAGGGATAAGAAAGTTAAGGGGGAGGGTTTGGGGGAAGGATGAGTTCTATTTTGAACATTTTGAGTTTTAAATGTTAATGGTATATTCAGTTGGTGATTAGGGATGAGTTGAGAGAGACAAGGATTGGATATTAATTCTGGGAATCACCTGCTTAGAGATAATAATTGAGTGAGTGGGAACTGATGAGATTAATACGAGAAAGAATGTAGAGAGAAGATAAGAGGGCCCTGGATAGAGCCCTAAGCATATATGCATTCCACAGACCGGAGTGGGGTAATGGAGTCTGATCTCTGAAAGCAGCTGCCAAAAGGTAGAAGAGTGTCTTAGAAATGTGCAGAGAGAGCAGGAAGGATTAGGACTGAAAACAAAACAAAACACCATCAGATCTGGCAATTAGAACATCGATTGGAGAGCAGTTTGAGTTGAATGAAGGAAAAGAAATAGTCAATGAATGAAGACTGTTTTTTCCTAGGCTTTTGACTCAGTGTAATGTGGTTAATCAAAGAAAGCTCTTGTGTGTATTGTGCTTTGGAAAAGCCTTTTAAAGGAGAGAAATGAAGCACAGATTGAAAAGAGTAGGGATGCCTTCCAGTAGAGTAAAATAACCTGTTCAGAGATCAAATGTATATTTGTGTGCACATACAGATGGTGAGCAGATTGTTTAGCTAAAATGGGGAATCTGTGTTGGAGTTAGTGAGATATTTTATTAGATAGATAATAAAGAATTTGGAGGGGCTGCTGGCTTGGGACAGTAGAGAACTATATTAAGTTCTGAATATTGGCAATATAGCTAAATGGAGATAATCTGTAGACATTTGTAGATAAGACTTGTATCCTCCTGGAACCAGCCTCCTTGGAATCCTCGGTAAAACCTGTACAACTGTGATGCTATTATGCAATTTGCATATATGGTAGGTTATCTCTGATTAATATTTACCTTATCACCTTGGTAAATTCAGAGTTGACTGTCCTTTTTTGTTGAGACTACTTAAGATTATGTATGTTCTTTCTATTTTCTGAAAAGATCAGTTAATCAAGGACCATGTCATATACATTAAAATACCTCTCTTTAATTTGGAAGTTAGATTTCTGTCTACCTTAATCCTTCACACAGAATTGTAAAGCTGGAAGAAAGTCCTTTTTTGAGCTGTAGAAATGATCGTTCCCAAATGCATGTGCTTTTATTTGACAAGAGGAGTCTTGTCAGAGGGGACCTTTGAACCTTAAGGGACCATTCTAAATTAAAACTTATTTTAGTTTTATTTTACACAGTTCTAAAAGTTGAGTTACTTTATTCTCAGCCTTTGGCATATTAGAAGTATCAAATTAGAAAGTTAAGAGGAAGAACAAGGGTTACTACTAGAGGTAGCCAAAGGATAGCAGTGAAAAGTGATAATTTCTGCCATTCTGGGACCGTTTAACATACAGGCAGACAGCCTTAGTAGCTTCCAATGATATTCTGTTACTGTCAGTAATTGTTCATTATGATATCTCTTGAATCATTAATGAATGTTTAAATTATGTGGTGTATGCTTTATTTAAGAAGGCAGGTAAATGCATAATATACTAATAATAGCTAATAGTTAACATTTACATAGCTCTTTAAAGTACTTTATCTAGATTAAATAATTTGATTTAATATACTAGTATATCTAATATACAGTATTTATTTCTGTAGATGAATATGAGCACCTTGAGGGCAGGAACTGTTTTGTTTGTAACTCTAACAAAGTGCAATGCCTTGGGTAGAGTAAGCAAAATATTTCCTGAATTTATTTTTAGGTAAAGATTTAATTAATAATGATAATAATAAGTGTAATAATGATGGCATCTATATAGCCCTTTAAGGTTTGCAAAGCATTTTACATATGTTGTCTCATTTGTTCAACAACCCTGTGAGGTAGGTGCTATTATTACTCCTATTTTACAGATGAGGAAACTGAGATAGACCCCTAGTGTCTGAAACGAGATTGAAACTCGGTTCTTTCTGATTCCAAGCCCAACTCTTACATGCTACCTACCTGCCTCAAGTAGATAAATGAAGTGTTACTTTCAGTACACCTTTTTGATCAATCCTAATTAACTAAAGTGTATTATTACCTTGTGTACTGCTAGCCTAAACTTCATATTTGATGATTGTTTTTCCTTTTAGGTTCTAATGACATCGTGATAAAGGCACAAGTTTTAGCTGGTGGTAGAGGAAAAGGAACATTTGAGAGTGGCCTCAAAGGTGGAGTGAAGATAGTTTTTTCGTAAGTCTGTCATAATTGTCAGACATGTTGCAGAAAAAAAAATAAAAATATTTTTATTAGTGTTCTTAAATAATTGAAATTATGACATTTAAATATTATTCAAGAGATTTATAATGTTACATGACTTGGTGTAATAAGATCAATATCAACCTTTTAGAGAAGAGCTGTGATGTTTGAAAATGTTTTCTTTTTTCAGTCCAGAAGAAGCAAAAGCTGTTTCTGCCCAGATGATTGGGAAGAAGCTGTTTACCAAGCAAACAGGAGAAAAAGGCCGAATATGCAATAATGTATTGGTCTGTGAGCGCAGATATCCCAGGAGAGAATACTACTTTGCAATAACAATGGAAAGGACTTTTCAAGTAAGTTACTATACACATAAAGCTCTTACAGTGTAATTGGTGTATTTAGGTTGAAAATCCTTTTATGTGGATCAGATTGCTGTCTTAACATAGAATATGACTGTATTGTTTATATCATGACTCTACTATTTACATGTATGACATTAATTATTATACTGTAAAGTTAAATAAGTTAATTTGCTACATGAGGTGACAACTCTAGGTAGAATTCCATTACAATGGACTTCATAGGATGCCCATTTTGTTGTGGTATTTCGTTATGGCTAATACAGTGCTAGAAATTACGTTCTCAGTCTGCAACAGGCCATGAACCAAGTGATTGTGTAATGAATTTACAAATAAATATTTAATCTTTGGAGCCTGCAGTGCTGTACTACCTATTTTTCCTTTCAGGATTTCAGATCTTTTTGGGTTGGGTTGGGAATATAGAAATTTTAAGTGAATTTTTCTATTGAAGATGATTGGGATATTTTAGGTGGAAAAAGGTGAGAGAAATTGAAGGATACCTGCTTCTCTGGGGTAGGAAAACAGAAATAAAGACCTAGGCTGTCTTCTTCTCTTAGTCTGAAGTGCTAATGGTACCCTCTAGAGTACAGTGTGAAATCCTTTATTAATATATAAATTGAGGGAGTTGTACTAAATTATTTTTAAGGTCTCTCAATATTTTATGAGCCTGTGGTATTTGGGAACAGAATTAATGTATGTTTTATATTCTTATTGTATTCCTCTAAGCATTTGCAGTCTGTACTTATGTTTTGAAGGCCGTTGCTTGACCCTGTATATTTTTCTATGTAAAAAGTAGCTTTTTAAAATTAAAAACATTGTTTCAATTTTTCAGTGCCAAAGAGAGGATTTTTTGTAAATCATTAGTTACTGTAGAAAATTTAATGTAACCAAATTGGTAATTCAGTTAAATTCAGTTTTCCCATTGCTTGAGTTCTTTGTTACCTCCATTGTGAGAAGTGACCTATATCAGCCATCCTTTACTGTCTGGATTTTGCCACTATGTCCCTTCACGATGATAATGATAGTAATCATAATAGCTTGGCATTTATATAGAATTTTAAGGCTTAAAAACACTATGTAAATATTACTTCACATTATCCTCACAACAACCTTGAGCTGTTTTTACCTGCATTTTACAGATGTGGAAACTGAGGCAAGGAGTTGGTTATGTGACTTACCCAGGCCCATGTAACTAATAAGTGTCTGATCCATGTTTCAAACTTAGGCCTTTCTGATACCAAGTTCAGTGCTCCATCTACTTGCCTGTCACAACACTCCTTTCCTCTCCCCACCCCAATTCCGTTCTCTAATTAGGATATAAGCTTGTTGAGGGCATGTCCTTCTTTTTGCTTGTATTTGTATCCCTGACACTTAGCACAATGCGACTGGCACATAGTTAAGTGCTTAATAAATATTTGTTTATTTAACTTTACTATTTAACTCAGAGGGGGATTCTATATAACAAGTATTTCCACATTTTCTTTTAAAAACCTTCAATAACTTACTATTGCTTATGAAATAAAAGTCCAAATTCCTTACTGCTAACATTCAAGACCTTTTACAACCTGGTTCCAACCTCCCTTTCCTGTCTTTTCTCACATAGACCCCTTCACATATAAACCAAATCTGGTTTGCTTAGATCTGTGCCTTCTAACCTACGTCTTCCTAATGCTGGGACCCTTTAACAATTGTATGTGGGCGTGTCTACATGTGGGCGGACCCACCTGGAGGGTGTTTTCCGAAATATGTGTTTTCCAATGGTCTTAGGGGACTCCTGTGACCCCTGTGAAAGGGTCATTTGACCCCAAAGTGGTCATGACCCACAGGTTGAGAACCGCTGGCCTAGAGACTAGCGTACATGAAGAAGAATGTGTAAGGGAAGGCAGAAAAGGAGGTGGATCCAGGTTGTGAAAGGCCTTGAATGTTAGGGTAAGGAATTTGCGCTTAATTTAGTAGGCAGTTGAATAGGAAAAAGTTGTGAAAATAGTTTTGTTACATAGAATCCTAATTTTAAAACCAATTTTACCTAACTGTTCTCTAGTTATAATTCTAATAATTGCTTATTTGTGATGTATAATGCCTTTTTTGAGTCTAGAATAAGTCATTGGGCTCACCCTTGCAAAGATTGGGGATTCCCAGACATGGGATTGGTGTAGAGTAAGAAGTTGGAATGTTCTATGAGCACAGCATGGTTTAATGGAAAGAGTCTTATATTTGGAGTGAGGACTTGGGTATATTCTGTTTCAGCCAGGGTAGTGAAAAAA
This sequence comes from Pseudochirops cupreus, assembly GCA_028627135.1. Classification (NCBI taxonomy): domain Eukaryota; kingdom Metazoa; phylum Chordata; class Mammalia; order Diprotodontia; family Pseudocheiridae; genus Pseudochirops; species Pseudochirops cupreus. The sequence continues at coordinate 141,786,612 of CM053582.1, forward strand.
TTTTGGAGTTGGGAGATCCTGGTTTGAATGGCTTTGTCATTTATTGTCACCATGGGCAATCTTTCTGGGCCTTAATTTTCTCATTTGTAAAAAGGAAGGAGGCAGACTAGTTGTTCTCTGTGGTTTCTTTAGCTCTCACATCCTATATTTATTCTTTTATGTTGTGCTGTGAAAGTATTTTCTCAAGCATGACACTAGATGGTAGTAAAACCCTACTAAAAGTATATAAGCATTTACAGAAGTATCATTTTACTGCATATGTTATTTAGTAACTTTTAAAATGAAATCTGTTTAAAGACCTTCCCGAACCTGTACTTTTTGCATGTGTATTGGCATGTTCTTTCTTCAGTGATCTTTGAGATATTCAGACAAATCCATTTGATGTTTTGGAGTGATTATATGCTTATATTACTATGTCATTCATATAGTCTTTGCTATATTAGTGCTTCTAGTTTTACCCTGGTAGTAGATGTAGGTAAGCTTTTTTAATATGTTCTATTGTATCCAGAAACTGAGTGGATTTAGATATTTTTGGGGCAAGTTCAGATTTGTTTCCAGATAATGTTGTACATTTATATATGCCTTACATTCAGTTGGGGAAAATCTAAAAAATACATAACTCTTTCAGAGGGAGCATTGCAGTGAGAAAAGGCCAAAATAATCTCAGATTTATTTAAGAACTAGAAATTCAATGGAACTCTTTGAGCTGCAGTGTAGGTTTGCTGTCGTTGTTTTTGAAGATATTGAACTCACCAAGTCCAGGATTTTGAGGAACCAGAGACAAAGCTTCAAAATCAGTTGATCTAACTATAGAGTTTGTCCCTGCTGGGGGACATAAACATCGATACAGCTTGAAAGCTTGCTGAGATACCCAACTAAGCAAACCCATTCTGGGCATGTTTAAAGGTGAAATTGTAAAGAAAGAAAGAAATGTACAGATAAAAGTGGGAAAAGACTCAAGATTTTTCATAACAGTTGTTTTTATCCGACAGAGAAAGTAGAATCACCACATTTTGATGTCTGAGTCCTGGATGTGTTGCTTGTAGAAATGGTATGAAAGAAAACAGATGGGAAAAGCAGATAGACCAAATATATACAGTCCTTACAGGTGACATAGTTTTGAGGGTTTTGGGGAGTTCAGTTCTCAGGGTATGTGAAAGAGGGGAAGATATCAAAGAAGTAGAAAAGAACAAACTTGTACTTTCTTACCTCAGAGCATATCATTGCCCGCCAGTGTACATGCTTACTTTCTCATCTATAAATAAATTTTGTAAGAATCTACATGTGAATTGAGAGCATTCTTAAAGGTATGAAAAAGAAACAAGGAGACTTCCACAGATTATAGTCTACAGCAGACCACATCTTGACCATCACAATTCACTGAAAGGTGTAGGGACATCAAGATTCCATTGTGCTTTCTGTTTGTTGACTATAAAAAATATTTTGTATCAGTAGATCAAAACACCACCTTAAAGACATAGTAGAAAGAATTATAGATTTGGAGTTAGTGTGTCTGCGTTCAGATACTGTCTGCTACCTATGTGTGTGACCTTGTGCAAGTCACCTTACTTCTCTGGACCTCAGTTTCCTCATCTGTAAAGTGAAGAACTAAATGGACTAGATGACTTCTAAGACCCCTTATAAGTTCCACGTCTCTGATCCAAATGATGCCAAAGAGAGACAATTTAGAAATTCCTTTAAAGGTGTAACAAAAGAGACAACTTTGACCCTCTGATTCTTAGTATCAGGTAAGGCAGAAAGTAAGTGTTCAGTCTTGTCATAGAGGCTGGCACAGGCTTCAAATGAAAGGTTCTCTCTAAATGATGAGATGTACCAAAGGAACCTGTTTGCCGCTGACACTGTCTTGATTGCATCAAGCTCTGGGACATTGTAGAATCTCTTAAAGGAGATCCTGTAATTTGGGAGAACAATCCCAAGGGCTGGAGCAGGGAGGGAGAGAAATTTCTGTTATCAGAGGGTCACTTGTTTGGGATTGGCCTTTGCATGAAAGGGACATGTATAAGTTAGGGACTACTCCTGAGAGATATATGCAGTGTATTAGGGAAATGAATTCATTACTGAAGTACTGTAGAATATGTAATTAGCCAATGTTAGTGTTTATTTTCTTTTTTGAATTTATTCTTGGTTTGACATGTGAATTGCAGACATGGTGTTGTAGGGTATCTTGGAGATAATAAAGACCACTTTTGTCCCCCCTGTCTCCACATTTTATATAGGAAGAAACAGGGGTCCATAGAGGTAATGTGATTTGTTTAAGATAAGGTTGTAAATAGCGAAGCTAGTTCTCATTCAAACATAGCAAATCCAGCATTATCTTTGCCTTAGATCATATGCCTCTCTAGGATATTTTCATAAACACTTTCCATATACTTTGGTTGTTTTTTTTTTTTTGCTATGAAAGTGATTTATTATAATGAAACTCTAAATATCGCTAGTAATATGAAAATATTGTGACTGACATTTACAACCTTAATTAGAATTTTTTATTGTACAAGTATTTCTTTATCATTCTAGGAATAGTTAACAATAAACTAATGCAACAGAACAGGTAACTTGTTTAGAAGTAAGCATATGAAATGATTAACCGAGGATTCTGGTTACTTAGTGTCTTCCTCCTTGTATAAGACATATCATTTTAAAATAGAATCTGAAGTACAAAGGCAAACAGATGATCATCATTTGCATCTACTTTTAATTCCTCTCATCTGCTAGTCTTCCTTATTGAAAACCTAGCTCAAAAACAACTATTCCAGGTGACCTTCTTGCACTTATATATTCAATATTCAGCTTATGTGATATATTTTGAAAGATACATTATGTTTGTATAATATTCTTCAGTTACTTCAATAGGTATATTCCTTCTCCCCTTCTTGGGGCAGGATTGATATTTTCTTAACCCCCTTGTATCAATTTAGCAATCTGGGACTGCATATAGCACAGATCCTGTTGAATGAGCTAAAATCTGACTCTTGTCTTTTACCTAGGGTCCTGTGTTGATTGGAAGCTCTCAAGGTGGTGTCAACATTGAGGATGTTGCAGCAGAGAATCCTGAAGCAATATTTAAGGAGCCTATTGATATTATAGAAGGCATCAAAAAGGAACAAGCTGCCAGGGTAAATTGCTTCAAAATCCTTTCTCAGTTCTGCAGTTTGAGAACTTTTTTTTAATCTTTTTTTTTTTTGGAGGGGGAAAGGCAAGTCAACTGGGGTTAAGTGACTTGCTCTAGGTCACACAGCTAGTTAAGTGTCAAGTGTCTGAGGCCAAATTTGAACTTGGATCCTGGTGATTCCAGGGCCAGTGCTCTATTCACTGTGCCACCTAGCTGCCCCAAGAACTTTTATAAATATTAAAAAAAATTTTACAGAAAGCAAAGTATGGTGTGACACAGCTGTATGGTTTAGAAGTAGGACTCCAACCTAATCTTCATGACTCCAAGTCTAGTCTTTAATCTGCTGACTTTACTTTTCATTAATCTCATAAGTTCAGAACAGTTGTTCATTTGAAGTGTGATTGATTATAAGACCTTGAGACTTATTTTTGTTTTTGTCTGTTGAAGTTAAAGAGACGTGATCGTTGCATGAATATATCATAACATAAATTAACCCATGTAACAATATTATGTACCAGCAGCTAAAAAGTATAGAAATACATAGTTTCATGTCCATACAAAAATGAATGACCAATTTAGAACAAAAAATTAATATCAGATATTGTGTGAAATTAAATATGCAATTGATTCTTGACCTATGAAAAGAAATTCATTGGGGATGAAGTACTGTTGAAAACTAGAATTTCTGATTTTCATAAAAGATTACAGCATGGGAACGGTAATAACTATGATGATGAACAAAGTAGTTATTAAATTCTCTATAGTACTAATGAAAATGTCCAAATGGTTCTGAGAATTTATTTTCAAAACTGAAATGCCTGTCATATTTTAGCTTTTTATTCAAATACATGACAAGCTGTTAGAATTATGGCTGATACTAATAGTTAAAATTTAGTTAAAAGAATAGACTAAAGAGAAACCTTCACATATTCTGTGACTATTTTGCTACCTTATGAGTGATGATATTGAACAGTGAAGACTTGACATTTTCTTCAATATTTAAAGGGAAACTCCACATGTTATTGTATATTTTTGAAGAAATTGGTAGCAGGTGATGAATCATGGTACTTCCTTTGTGACCTAGGACAAAATTCAAAGTCAACAGTGGAAAATTCTAATATACCTGACATCCAAGAAACCATGATTCAGAATCACAAGTAAATAAAATACTTTGCATTTGCATAGAGCTGTGCATTTGTAGAGTTCTTTCACATATTTTCTCATTTGATACAATAGCCTCTTTAAAAATAGAATTTTACTGATTTCTTCTGTTTTCACATCACCTAGATTTCCTTTTTTTCCCCCATTTCCCTCTCCGTCTTTTGTAACAAAGAATTTTTTAAGAAAGCAAAAGAGGAAGGAAAAAAAAAAGAATTTCAGTAAAACTCATGAATATATTGAACAAGTCTAACGTGATATGCAGTGATTCAGTACTATGGACCTTTCCTTATGCAAAGGAATGGGGAGAGGTTTCTTTTCAAATCTGTGCTTTGGTGCCAAGCTTGTACAATACTCTCTTCAGGAAAGCAGTACAGATGTTATTTTCCTCATTTTGTAGATAAAGAATTAGAGGAACAAAGAGGCTATAACTGTCCAGAGGACACATGGCTGGTAAAAACCAGTTCTTGAGCCCAGGTTATCTGACTTTGTATTCCAGTACTTTTTTGCACCACACCACGCTGTAGTGCTGATTGATTTTTATTGGGATGTGGAAGCCACAGACAAGAGTGGGATTGAGATTCCTATCTGTGGAAGGCAGTGTCGTTATCCATGGAGATTTGAAACATGAGAGAAATCATTGCCATGAGATGTTTTCTGATAACAGTTTATACAGGGTGAATAGATTGAGTGGGGTCAATCTATTGTAAAATAGACTCAGGTCTTGGTAATTTTGGAGTATAATGTTCAGAGAATGCCTGTTCACTGGACTACTTCATTCCGTTTGCCTTATTAAATATATAACATGCTTTATTAATGATGAGGCACCATACTTCTTCCCTCTTTCTCCCCCTCTTCCCAACGGACTGTTTTGTTTTGCATTGCTAGCAATTTCTTTGGCATCATTGTCATTGTTCATATAGAACTTAACCTGTAATTTCAAACAAACTCAGACCAATAATATAACAATTCAGAAACATTTGAGAGAAAAAAGGAGTAAACTGTGGCCTACTAGTTGGCATGTTTGCTTTTGTCAGTGCTTTTGATCCAACTGTACTTTCTGAGAAATAGATTTTGACCAAAAGTGCTATTCCTCAGCTTGATTAGACTACCTTGGTTACCAGATTTGATTACACACAACTTTCAGGTGTTTTCAAGAATAGTATCTGTCTTCAAATAGTGAAGATTTGTCATTATTTGAAAATATTTAGAAACATGTGCTGCAGTCTCTGTAGGTAACATCAAAAGAGTCCCCAAAATGTTTTGATCGGTAATGGTGTTATTAGAATAAGTGTATAGCTTCCTAAGGTAACCACTTTGAAGAGGGCAAAACTCGTGTGTGTGTGTGTGTGTGTGTGTGTGTGTGTGTGTGTGTGTGTGTGTCTGTCTGTCTGTGTGTGTGATTATTTTTTTCATCATACTTTACAAAATCCAAACAACTTAAAAGGAAAAGGTGGTTTTCATAACTTTGCTGTTATTTGGAGACTACACATAGCAACTTAGATGTAATGTGGTCTTAAACCTCGAAATTCTGGTCATAAAGCCAGATTGTGTTTTAAATGAGGAATATGTCAAAATAAGTGCAGAAGGTTACTCTGCAGATAATTAGCCTTTAGTCATTTTGCTAAATGTAATTTGAGTTATGCTTTTTTCCATGTTTTTTTTGTTTTGCTTAATTTTTAAGTTTCGTTTAAACATTAAATCTGAGTTTAACATTGATGTGTTTGCTAAGAGAATCTTGAAAAGGAAAATAATTTACTACTATTGGGGTGGGTAATATGGTAGTTTCAGCTGTTGCAATAGTAATGTAATTTGATCCCTTTGTATTGGCAAAGCTGACAGGTGCTTAGCACCTATTTTGAACTTAATTAAATCAAGCCTCCTTTAAGAAACAAAAGATGTGAACCTCTGTTGCTGATGTAACAGGAAGAGGCAGAACAGGGTAGAGCTAATAGGTGTGTAAGGAAAAGCCCTAGCTGGAGTTTCAGATTTTCTTGGAGCCAGGTTCTGGAGGCTGAAGAAGAAAGGCCCAGTCAGGCTGGAGAGAATGAGTTTTATTTTGAGAACTGGGATGGAGTGATTTTTGATTTTGGGAACCAGCTGAAAACTTTTGCTGAGTCTGAGCCAGCTGGAAGTGCTGAGGAGCTGCCAGCCGGAGCTACTGAGCAGCTGCTGAGAATTTCTGAGGACCAGTCGGAGCTGCAGAAGACTGAGGAAGCATGACTGTGGTGCTGGTATTTTGTCTGTTTGTGGCTTTGTTAAGCCTTAACTTCCTGGGAACAGAGACTGTGAAGGATTTAAGATGGACTGCTGTGAGCTCCCGTGTGGAACAGGACCTGCACGGAGAGCTGAACAAGGAACTAGGAGCTGTCTGCCTTTGAACTCAGGTGACAGTTTGGTGAATCCAGGTAGGAGCTGGGACCTTGGAAGGGGATCCAGGGAATCTGAGAGCCTACCCCAAGTCAAACTGAAAGAAGACTTTCCTTGGATACTGTGTACTGACTGAGAAGATTGTGATTTGTTTGTGACGGGGTGGATGGCCTGTGTATTTTCTGATGATTGAATTAGTGAACGATGACTGAATAGTGACTGATTTGTAACTTAATGTGTCCCATGAGTGGAGAACTTTGACTTTTGCATTTTGTGACCCTTAAGCCTCCTTAAGGATGATTGAATGATTGAGTTACTAAGTGATTGTACCTTGTTCAAAACTATGTGACCACTGTAGGGAAAACTGTGTGGCCATTTTAATGATAAGTTGTGAATGTTGTATTTTGGTTTTCTGTGATAAGTTGTGACATTGTGAATGCTGTACCTTGATTTTCTGTGAATGTTTTGCTCTGATTTGTTATTGAATAAATAGAGTATTCATTATATTATGTAATCAGAACCTTGAAAGCTGTTCACAGCAGCATTCTTCTGGAAAGCTGCTTATGCTTGGCTTTACGACTGTTCACTGATTCTACATTGAACTATAGATCCCCGAAAGGATGTTAGAGATCAGCGTACTGACAGTTCTTTGTGATACCTCACAAAATATAGTTCTAGCTCCTGCCCATTATATTCTTAAATAAATTGACTTAATAATTATTTTGGAATATCTTTTAAGAGCCCAATTTTCTAACAGATTGAGTTATCCTTTTATATATAGATTGAACATTTATTTTTTCTGAGTATTCTGAAATATCTTTCCTTTAACTAATGTTTCCATATTCTCATAATTTAGAGGTGGTGGGGACCTAAAGCCCAACATCTCCATTTTGCAGTTGAGGAAAATGAGGGATAGAGAAGTGAAGTGATTTGCCCATAGTTAAACAGTAGTAAAGCCCAGGTTTGGACTCAGGTTCTCTGACTCTAAATCTAGCATTCCTTCTGTTCTGCCATACTCACTGCCTTACTCATTTAAATACTTTACCAGAATCCTTTTGTAATTCAGAAACTTTAAAATACTTTAAAATGTTTTGCTCTAAATTTGTACCACTGTAAAATAACTTACTATTATTAAAATATATTGGCTCTATGTTAACAAATTAGAAGAAAAAACTTGTACTATGTGTTGATGCAGCTTGCACAGAATATGGGATTTCCTTCAAGTCTTGTGGATTCAGCAGCAGAGAACATGATCAAGTTGTATGAACTATTTTTGAAATATGATGCAACCATGGTAGAAATAAATCCAATGGTAGAGGATGCGGATGGAGGTGGTAAAGTATCTTCTTTTATCATTAAAATATTTATTAAGCATTATCTTTGTATATAAATCCCCATGTCTAACATTACACTCAGTAACTTGAATTATGTATTCTTAACTTTTGACTCATAATTCTAAAGCAGAGTAATGATAATAGAAAGAAACATGAAGGCTGTTTGTTAAAACAGATAGATACCTCAAGTACAGGCATGGGGGATAGTATAGATGTTGAGGGTGAGTGAAATAGGCGTTAGATATTACAGGGAATTATGACCATTTGTTAACACTGATTTTGAAGAAAGCTTGCAATTTTTGACTTGTTACTACTCATCTTTTTTTTTTTAATTAAAATGCTAACATAAGTATGAGGGCATTAGTATATAAGTTTGATACTTGTCTCACAGGGCGCTGGTTATGCTTTTACAAAGTGTTGTACAAGGCAGTGACAGTATCGTTTGTGAGTATTTATGTTGTCTTGAGTTCTCTTAGGACTTTATGCATCCTAGTATAACACTGTATACCTAATAGGGTAGAGATAGGAATTGGACCTGTGATTTCATTGCTGCAGGGAACTCCAAGAAAAGGAAATTCCCCCTCTTAATGCAATATGGTACCTTCTCTGCAAATTGTAGTCTTAAAGGGTTACCTGTGGGAGTGAGAGGTTAATTATGTGACCTTTTTTCTGATGGATCACATAGCCAATATGTGTCAGAAGTGGGATTTGAACCTAGATTTTCCTGGCTTGCATCAACTGTGCCACTGCTTCTTCTCACTATACATATTGGACTTCAAGAAATAATTACAGTGATGAAAATAGAAGAAAAAGGATAAAGACTTGTTGTTTGGCTTCTTGTGGTTTGATTTCATGTTTCTCTATGGAAATGGAAGCTATATTTAAGGTTGCTTGCTTCTCTCTAGATTTTCTGAATAGTTTTCAAATTCCACACGTTGGCCTTGTTAATTTACTTAAAACTGCACAGGTAAATTCACTTATGTTGTCTTTTTATTTTCTTTAATGTCTTTTGTTTGTTGCTGTTCAGTCATTCAGTTGTGTCTCACTCTTCGAGATCCCCCTTGACCATAGCATGCCAGGTCTTTCTATCTTCCACTATTCCTTGGGATTAATTTTTTCCATCTCATCTTCTATCGCCTTTTCTTTTTTATTTCAATCTTTTCCCCCATCGGGTTCTTATTCAATGAGTTCTGTCTTCTCGTTATGTGGCCATAGTATTTAAGCTTCACCTTCAGTTTCTGACTTTCCAGTGAATAGCCTGAATTAATTTCTTTAGGTATTGATTGATTTTTTTTTTCCTGTCCAAGGGACTTTCAGAAGTCTTATCTAGCACCACAGTTTGCAAGCGTTAATTCTTCGGTGCTCAGCTTTTCTTATATGTAGTTCAACTGTCATAGCTGTACACTGCTACTGGAAAAACCATAGTTTTGACTACATAGACCTTTGTTGGCAAAGTGGTGTCTCTGCTTTTTAGCATACCTTCCAGATTTACCATAGTTGCCGTTTCAAGGAACAAGAGTCTTCTAATTTCATGGCTGCAGGTGCTATTTGCAGTGACATTTGAGCCCAAAAATACAAAATCTGACACTGCTTCCATTTCTTCTCCTGTTTGCCAGGAAGGAATGGAACTAGTTGCCAAGATCTTAGGTTTTTTTTGATGTTAAGGTTTAAGCCAGCTTTTATACACTCCTTTCATCAGCATCAAGAGGCTTAATACTTCTTCACTTTTTGGGGGGAGGGGGAGGCAAGGAGGCAATTGGGGTTAAGTGACTTGCCCAGGGTCAAGTGTCTGAGGTTGGATTTGAACTCAGGTCCTCCTGACTCCGGGGCTGGTGCTCTATTCACTTTGCTACCTAGCTGCCCCCTACTTCTTTTCTTTCTGCCGTCAAAGTGGTATTGTCTGCATATCTGAGATTGCTGACATTTCTCCCAGCAACCTTAATTCCAGCTTTTGGCTCATCCAGGCTAGCGTTTCACATGTTGTGCTCTGCATGTAAGGTGACAAAATACATCCTGGTTGTCCTCCTTTTCCAGTCTTAAACTGGTTTGTTCCATGTTCTGTTCTAATTGTTGCTTCTTGGACCCCATATAGGTTCCTCAGGAGATAAGATGATCTGGTAATCCCATCTCTTTGAGGTCTTGCCACATTTTATTGTGATCCATACAGTCAAAGGCCTTAATGTTGTTGGCGAAGCAGAAGCAGATACTTTTCTCCCTTGCTTTTTCCATAATCTAGCAAATGTTGACAATTTGGTCTTTGAAAACCAACCTGCTGTATTGGTAATTCTCAGTTCACATATTGCTGAAGCCTAGCTTGCAGAATTTTAAGCATAACCTTGCTGGCGTGTGAAATGAGCACAGTTGTTCAGTAATTTTGTATATTCTTTGGCATTGTTCTTCTTTAGGATTGAGACATAAATGGACCTTTTCCAGTCTGGTGGCCACTGTTGAGTTTTCCAAATTTGCTGGCCCATTGAGTACAGTACTTCAACAGCATTATCTTTTAGGGTTTAAGTGGTTCAGCTAGAATTTCATCATCTCCACTTGCTCTTCACAAGGCCCACTTGACTTGGAACCTTCAAGGCCCGCAGGAGGCGGGTTCCCTGCTCTGGCATATCTGGCTCTAGATCTGTAACAAAACAATTGTGTTTATCTGTGATAAGATTTTTCTTTTGTTCTATTTAGTTCTTTTGTGTACTATTGCTCTCTCTTTTTATTTTCTACTTCTGTTAAATCCCTATCATTTTTGTCTTTTATCATGCCCGTTCTTACATGAAATATTCCCTTGATATCTCCTTGTTTTTTTGAAGAGATCTCTTACCATTCCCATTCTATTATTTTCTTCTGTTTCTTCACATTGCTCTCTATGAAAATTTACTTACCTCTCCTCGCTGTTCCCTGGACTTCTGCTTTCAGTTGGCTTTATCTTTCCCTTTCTTCCCTCAGCTATTTGTAAAGCCTTATCAGACAGCCATTTTGCTTTCTTCTTCTTCTTTCTCTTTGGAATGCATTTTGTTGCTGCCCCTGTGCGATATTGTGACCCTCTCTCTGTAGTTCTTCAGGCACTTGATTTTCTAGATCTGTTCCTTAAATCTAAGGGGTTCATCTTTAGATGTCATCGCTTTTATCATTTTAGTGCTGTCCATGGATTTTCTTGACAAAGATACTGGAGTCGTTTGCCGCTCCTTCCGTGGGCCGCCTTTTGTCAGAACTCTTCGTTGTGACCTGTGGGTCTTGGCTATCTCTGCGTGGCATAGCTTACGGTTTCATTGAGCTATATGCAGACTCCTCTGTCGTGACAAGGAAATGATCCAGGAGGACAAACGTCCCTCACCGATTTCAAACTGCCAGTCTGTGGGTACAGCTTATAGAATAGGAAAGTTTGCAGGTTCAGGGCAGTTTATCTACAAAGTAGATATTAAAATGTTTTAATGAACACATTTGTATAATACTTCAAACAGAATATATAACAATCTTGATGTATTAAAGAAAATTTAGGGAGGGGACAATTATTTATTCCATAGGAGTCCTTTATTTAAGTGACTCATTTTCACAAAATTCAGTGTAACATCCACCTTTTGGAGAGTATATTTTCTCTCTGTATTGGTTGAAGTCCTCTTGCTTATTATTTGTATATTATTGGATTAGTTTTTTGAAAACTTGCACAAATGAGAGCATTGACTGCTATACTTATTTTCCTGGTGATGTGATAAAAGCCCAGAGTTAGTGTATGAATAGATCATTCCATCTAAACTATTGTTTATATGACCATACCATATTGACTTTTATTTGACTTTTGGGTGTAGCTGCTTTGTATTTCAGGATCACTTGCCTGCTAAACTTTAATTCATCCGCTTATGAGTTGAGATGGTGTTGTGAGGTGGAGTCCAGTGGCACATTTAGCTCCCAGGAATGTTGCCTAAAAGGAAGCTTAGTTTGTCAGTCCTTGACCATAACTCTGTCAGTGGAGATAAAAGTGAAATCTTTGTTGTTATTAAAGTAATGACAGTAGATGCCTTTTCCTAACTTATTTCCTAAGAATTTTTGATCCTATAGAGCAGGAATATTATGGAAAATCATTTGTCTTTGACTCAAAGTTAAGATCATGATTTCATTATTCTTCCTTTTAAGTGCTGTGTATGGATGCGAAGATCAATTTTGATTCTAACTCATATTATCGTCAAAAGAAAATCTTTGACCTGCAAGACTGGACTCAGGAAGATGAGAGAGACAAAGAAGCAGCTAAGGCAGATCTCAACTATATAGGCTTAGATGGAAACATAGGGTGTTTAGGTACTGTATGTATATTACATGTGATTGGTTAATATATAATTTTTGCTTATATGACTTGTAAAATCTATCCTTTCCCCCTTCCTTTCACAGTAAATGGTGCTGGTTTGGCTATGGCCACAATGGATATAATAAAACTTCATGGAGGGACTCCAGCCAATTTTCTTGATGTTGGAGGTGGTGCTACCGTTGATCAAGTGACTCAAGCATTTAAACTTATAACTTCAGATAAAAAGGTAAGAAGAGGATCATGTTTCATAATTTAAATAGTGGAATCAAAGAATGACTTTTTTAAAGCATATATGATTAAACTAATTTAAGGTTTGGTGAAATTTTGAATCTTTTGACTTTTTCTTAGAGGGAAAATTAATCCTGGAAAGTGAGACTATTCTCATTTTAAAACACCTCTTTCCTTTTCCTAGTAGCATATTAAAGGTAATAGTATGTGATTTTTCTCTCAGTGTTTATTTGTTAGATTTGAAAAAGTGGAAGATATACTTTGACTTTTGTAGAACATGTCATAAACTGTTAGAAAAAAGAAAAACTAAAAGGCCATTGAGAAAGATTTAATTTAAAGGCCCGTAGAATGTCATGTGGTTCTTCTTTAAGAAGTTAAGACCATCCTAGAAAGTAAATAATCTTGTATTAATTGTTTGTTTGTGAGGTAATAGTGGGAGAGGGAAAAGGCTTGAGGAAGCTACTTCTACCAAAACAATTCTTCTAAAAGCAGAGCATCTGTTAAAAACACTTGCCTTGCTTATATGACTTATATGACATATTTGAAGAAAGTTCAGGAAGCAACAAGGAGGACTAATATTTAATTCTGGAGACATAATTCTGACTAATAAATTTTGTGATGTTCTTGCTAACCTTGGGAAAAAGTGACTGTGTCATACTGGAATCCCTAATAGTAGATGAAGAAAACTGTAGACAGATTCTCTAGACTTTAAGATAACTTATTGCAAAAAATATTGAGAGAAAAAGATACAGGCAGATGAGCAGAGACTCTGAAATGGAATATGGCTCAAGGGAGATGGAAAGTGCTTTAAAAATTCTAAATGGATAGTTGAAAATAACTCCAAAGAAATGGGAAAGGGACAGTCATCTTTTGTTCAGCACTTAGTAATAAATTACAAAACCAATAAATGTGGTTGCACAGTGAGGTCAGTGATGAGCTGTTTTTAAAAGAAGTATTAAAAAGATGGAGGAAAGGACTCAATCAAGGAAAGATTCAAAAGAATGTAGTGAATTTACTATCAAAACTTACTAAGACTATTAAAATTTTTATTAAGCTATATTTGGAACAAGAAGATCAGAAATAAACTTAATTTTGTGAAGATGGTATATCATTAAGAGATGACAATAGGCAGAAATATTTGATTTACTTCGCTTTTGTCTTTTCTAAGGAGAATGATGTTCAAACTGGAAAGATTAGAATCACCATCTTGTTATAGGCCAGTGAGCTTGACTTTGACTCTTGGCAAAATTCTAGAACTCATTATTCAAGGTTAGTGTCCACCTAGAAAAGGCATAGTGATTACAAAAAGCCAGCATGGCTTTATGAAGACCAGATCATGTCAGACTAGTCTTATTGCCTTTTTTTCTTTTGGACAGTATTACTTACTAGATGGATAGCTCAGGAGAGTGATATAGTTACTCTTATGGACAAGATGGAGAGATGTGAGTTGAATGATATGTAAACTTAGGTAGATCTGAAAAGTAATTATACTGACAGGTTGGTATCAAGATAGAAAGGAGGTCTTGGAGGACTCTAAGAATCTGTCCTTTATCGTTAAACTTTTTTAAAAAATGACTTGGATAATGGCATATATGACATTCTTGTCAAAACTGCAGATGGCATAAAGCTGCGAGGGATAGCTAAAGTTTAAATGATAATTTAATCTTTTCAGATATTCGTCAAGAAAGTTTTCAAGTAAAGAAATCTCTTTAATTTGAACAAAGGATGTCTTATTTTATTATGCTTTCCTCTAATGCAGCGGTTCTCAACCTGTGGGTTATGTTCAATTTGTAACAATGAAAATACATCCTGCATATCAGATATTTACATTACGATTCATAAGAGGAGCAAAATTACAGTTATGAAGTAGCAATGAAAATAATTTTATGGTTGGGGGTCACCACAACATGAGGAACTGTATTGAAGGGTTGCCGGCATTAGGAAGGTTGAGAACCACTGCTCTAATGCAAATCAATCAGCCCCTTTGTAGATAAGTCTTGGGAGTTATCAGAGACACAGGCAGGTGAAGTGACTTTTCTAGAGTCATCAACTAAGCATTGGAGGTGGGGTTTGAACCTAGGTTCTGGTTCACTACACTACCTTTCTTGAGAACAAGGTACCCCCTTCCCCCAAATCAATGAAAAAAGTGAAATGAGGGGCAGCTAGGTGGCACAGTGAGTAGAACACTGGCCCTGGAGTCATGAGGACCTGAGTTCAAATGAGGTTTTGACATGTTTAATAGCTATGTGACTTAACCCCAACCTTCTTTGAAGTCACTTAAACCCCAATTGCCTTGCCTTTCCACCTCCAAAAAAAAGAGAGAAACAAAACAAAACAAAAATTAAATGAGTGATGTATACAAAACAGTAAAGAGTTGAAAAAAAAGTAGAGCTACAATCAGTAAATATACATTCATCAGAATTTAAACTATACACATATTTCATTTTTCATATATCCTGTATATGAATGCACAGTCATAAGAACTGGAGTAGGTTATAATGTTATTTATAAATTGCCGTTAGGGTGTGTGTGTGTGTGTGTGTTCTTAATTGTCAAGTTGGTTAAACATAACTTTGTGGGTGACCCTGATAGCTAGGTGGCATAGTAGATACTGTTGGACTTAGAGTCATAAATACCTGAGTTCATATCCTTCCCTAGACACTCACTAGCTATGTGATCCACTACTAGTCATTTAATTTACAAGTTGTGAGAATCAAATAAGATAACATATATAAAGTGCTTTGCAAACCTTCAAGTGCTATAGAAAATGCTGCCTATTATTATTTTTGTTGTTATTAGACAAAATTTGGATTCTAGACACTATCCATGAGCCCAACTCAAGAAGGTTCTATTTGAGTAGACCTTAAAGCTTAATAAAGGTCAGTTGTCTGATTTTTCTGCTAAGTACAGACAGGGCATTGGGTTTTGAGTCAGAAGATCTAGGTTCAGATCTTAGATCTGTCACTTTACTCTTTGGTAACCTTGGTCAGATCAAGTCAAACAAGCATTTTTTAAGCACCTAGCCTGCTCTATGCCAGGCTCTTGGTAGGTTACTTAACCTTCAGGACCTGTATAATAACATTATTAACAAAAAGTTGTTGATAAACTTGTACATTGTCTCTAGGTTCTCTTGCAGAGTTGGTATGCTGTAGGTACTAGATATGGATATTGTTTAAATGTCTTATTAACAGTGCATTTGTAGTTGATACAGTTTCACTCTATTATTTGGCTTTATTGGCACAGTTGGCTTAGCACTGGCTATGTATGTGTAACTGGTTTAGATGACACATCATCTTTTTTCCAGGGATCTAGCTAGTCTCAATTTCACTGACTTTTTTCGTGAGTTATTGCTCAGTCAGTTTGTGATCTCATCTCCATTTCATTTTACAAATAAAGAACTGAGGCAAACACAGTTAAGTGACTTGCCCAGGGTCACACACCTAGTAAGTGTCTGAGGTCAAAATTGAACTAAGTAAGATGAGTCTTCCTAACTCCAGGCCCTATAGCAGAGGTGTTTGTTTTATATTAATGACCATGGTTTTTTCCCTTATTTTGCCATACCAGTGGCTATTTTTATTATTAAATATAGTATTGCACATGTTGAACTTTTATCTCAGATCATCCCTGGATTTTTACTATATTGTTTTAGATGAGAGAAGAAATTCAGTTGTTATATTGAACTAAATTCCTCCCTCGATTTAAGGGAAAATAGGTGTATTATAAAGTATTCTCCTAATTCAATTTGACCTAAGGGCTTTGCACATAAAAATATTCCTGAAAACTTATGTATAAATCAAGTATCTTCATGTCAAATCATAAATCCCTCATTGACCTTCATTATAATTTTAGAAACATGTTCCTGTGGGGGAAATGGCACCAGTGTATAAATGTTAGGATTCTTAAATGTGATTTTTATTGTTTCAGGTACTATATTCATTTTAGGGAACTGCATATTAGGAAACAGTCTTGCTGGAGCATGTCCTGAAGAGGGCAACTAGATTGGTGAGAAAATGAAATAATAATATGCTCAGTGAGGATTGATTGAAAGAATTGGGAAAGTTTAGCTTAGAGGGTCTCACTGGAGTAGCTAAGTGGTACAGTGGATATAGTGCCAGGCCTGGAGTCAGGAAGACTAAGTTCAGATCTCAAGATACTTAATAGCTTTATGACCCTGGGCAAGTCTTGTAACCCTCTTTGCCTCAGTTTCCTCATACATAAAATGATCTGGAGAAAATTGGCAAACCACTCCAGTGTCTCTGCCAAGAAAACCCCAAATGGAGTCACAAAGAGTCAAACACACCTGAAAAATAATTGGACAAAACAATTATGACAGATGGTATTTGAAGAGCAATCAGGTTTGATTTCTTTTGCTTAGATTCATTGGGAACTAGAAATTATAGAGAGATAGAAGTATGCAAAAATATATTCTGCTGTGGTCAGATTATACTAGAATCTTGTTTTGTATTAGGTCCCACATTTTTGGACAAGATGAAGCATTTCCAGAGGATGATGTGAAGACAGAAGGAGCAAATGCCATACGTGTTATAAGATCTTAGATTCAGAGCTGGGAGATCTCTTAGAGGTCTTAGGATCAGAGATTTAGACCTGGAAGGAGTCTTAGAGGCTGTCTAGTTCAGCCTCCTCCCTTAATAAATGAGGGTGCTGAGGCCCAGACGGGTGTAAATGACTGGACAGGTAATAAGTGTCAGGTCTGGGACTGGAACTTTCGTTCTCTGATTCCACTTCCTGTGATCCTTCTACTATGTCTCAGCAGCTCCCAAAGATCAGTGGAAAGAATTTGAGTTTAGCTTTGAAAAGAGCTGTTTGGCTGAGGATGGAACGGGGAGCATAAGGGGACACAAATTCCTGCTTTCAAGTATTTGAAGGGTGGAGGAGGCATCACCCTTGTCTTGCAGTTCAAGAGGCAGAGCTAAAACCATTGTGTAGAAACTATAAAGACAGCCATTCCCCCTTCACTTCCCTGGCCTCAGTTTCCTCACTTGTAAGAAAAAAAAGGCTTAAAGGGGAAGGACCTTGGAAACCACCTAGTCCATTGTTGTAGTTCTTTGACCTACAGACTATGAAACATTCGGAGTTTAAATGCCATAAAAGGTATATACATTTATGAAAGTATACAGTCAGTTGTACTCTAACACTTGTTCTGAAAACTCTTAATTTGTTCCAGCTTGATTGGTATATCAGGGAACGATTTCAGCATAATGTGAATTTTGTGTTTGCTTTGTAAGCTCTTTCATCAGTGAGAAACAGCAAGAGAGCACAGAAAACTGCACCGCTTCCACAAACAAACTTCAGGTCTTTTTCAAGGTCAGGTGTCATATTTAGTGTGTATCTTCTGGTGCAGAAGCAGCTCTGGGCTGAGGAGGGCTGGTCCAACCCTGCCTACCCCTTACCCTATCTTCCAGCGTGGCCCCAAGAATTTCTGCTCACCAGGCCACCCTCTCTTCAGCAGTGACTTGATTTTGCCAGTCCAGGCCATATGGGAGCTGGGGCGTCAGACAGCAGCCTGAGACCACGGACACTGCTGTTATTATTCTTTGTGATCTTTGTGTATTTCTTAACCATTTACATGTATAAAACTCTGCTTCTGTCTCTGTTTGGTTGTTCTCTTTTTAAAATGTCACTGATAATGTTTTTGAGTGTTGTGCTGACTAACCCCAGTTTTTATTGAGTTATTTTGCAGGGTGATTTTTAGGAACACATATGTCACATTATAGCAGAACTGACTGTACTTCAAATAAATATTCATTAAAAAAAACCCAACTATTCCCCAAAGTGGAATGGATTGCCTGAGGAGGGAGTAAATTTCTCATAGTCTAGAGGTTGCTTGCTGGTTCAGTATATAGAGCACTTGACATGGAGTCAGGGAGAATTGAGTTTAAACCCAGCCTCTGACACTAGCTGTGTGCCCCGGGCAAGTCACTTCACCTCTGTCTGCCTCAGTTTCCTCTGCTATAAAACGGGAATAATAGTAGCATTTGCCTCATAGAATGGTTGTGATATAACATTTTTAAAGCACTTAGCACAGGGCCTGTGTTTAAGCATGGTAGGTACTTAATGCTAATTCCGTTTATTCCAATAAGTGAATGTTAGATAATAATTTATATTAGACTTCTTGTTTGGGTTGGACTTGATAATCTGAGAGATCTACATGAGTCTTTTTAGAAAGGATTATGTATATATAGATTTCAAATGATGAAAAGTGTAAGGGGGATGTCAGTTTGGTCTGTACATAGTAATAGGAAACAAAGTAGTTAGCAACTTTTAAAGCAGTAAAGGAATGAATAAAAGAACACTTATTAAGCATAATGTACTAAGCACTATGTTAGGTCCAAAAGATACAAAAGCAAAGTTTAAACTGTGTCTGCTCTTAGGGTACTTTTGTTTTAACTGGAGGAGACAGCACCTAGGGGAGTGGTGGCTAGGGAGGGATGTTTTGGTTAGAAATATCATTGAGATGGCAATGGAACCAAAGTGGAGTTGATTAGCAAGGCGTTGATCAGCAGCATCAGTATTGATTTGATTAGAGTTACAGAGTTGGAAAGCCAAAGGATAAGGAGGGGACATTAGCAAGGCAAGATTGACTGGGGTGCGTTGTGAAACACAGCTGGGGTCATATGTAGTAGACCATATGATGCACTCAATTCAGGACTCCACTGTGGATGTGAGTTCAGGAGCTGAGAGGGTTAAGTAATGGTCTGTGGTCCAGAGGTCCAGAAAAAGGATACATATCAAGGTCCAGTGGTCCTGAGGGTGTGGTGGCAAGGCAGGGTGAATATCAGAAAGAGGGGAAGGGAATGTAAAGCTAGTTTAGAACTGACCAGATGTAGTGGGGTCTGTGACACCAGTCCGGGAAAGTACAGGCTAAATAAAATCCACTTTTTTGGGTTTTTTTGGAATTTTAACCTCTCAAATATACTTTATTTACAGGTACTAGCTATTCTAGTTAATATTTTTGGAGGAATCATGCGATGTGATGTTATTGCACAAGGTATAGTCATGGCAGTAAAGGATTTGGAAATTAAAATACCTATTGTGGTACGGTTACAAGGTGAGTATGCAAGAAATTTTAAATTTATTATATGATCTGTAATCCCTTGAAAATCATTATCCTAGTGTGAGTTCCTTATGAAACAACATTATATATGGATATAAATGTGTCGAATTCATGAAATTATTCTAGCATTTAGGGCAAATATATTTACATCTTATTTCACAACGTCACTTTATAGATCTCTTAATTTTTATGAAATTTGTGAATTAATATCTTGATTTTATTGCCATAATATAAGATATAAAGTAAGGTAAGGCTTTTGAGATGTCTTGGTTGATTAGACGCTTTTAGATCACCTGACTGTTATGTTTTGGCTCAGAATGGTTTTGCTTGTAGAGTGTACGGCGACAGGAATTCTGAATGTTTGTATAGACATTTGTGTACATTTTTGTGTTCGATTCTTCCCCAGGTACACGAGTTGATGATGCCAAAGCATTGATAACAGATAGTGGACTTAAAATTCTTGCTTGTGATGACTTGGATGAAGCTGCTAAAATGGTAAGCAGATGTTAATGATCTAAGAGTTGCAGAGTATATCAAAATTTTGTAAAAGCTTTGCCTCTGTATGTTGTGGAAAACTGGTAATTCTTTTACAATAACGTTTCTTAATTGAATTTCCAAAAAAAATTGTCATGGTTTTAAATTCAGTATTCTTTAGTGACATAAGATAAAAATTGGTAATTCAGTGACTGTAAAGTCAAAACAGTAGAAATCATAGAGATGGCAGTGGAGCTGAAGCAAAAGTGATTAGCAAATCTTTGACAAGTAGCAGTGCTGGTATTGATTTCGTTATGGTTACAGAGTTGGAAAACCAAAGGGAAGGGAGAGGCATTAGCAAGGCAAGAAGATTGCATTTATAGAAACAGAAAGTTTGTATAAACTCTTTGTAGGACCCTGGTTCTGTGGCAAATTAAAAAAGGGTTCTGGAGAAAATCGTGGTATTTTTTCTTACAAATTTTTAATATGAAACATCCCACAAACACAAATATGTATTATGTGTGGTAGCTTTTTGGTCTTAAAATAGGCTTAATTTTCTCCTTTGCCTCAATTTTTCCCCAACTTTGTTTATTCTAATATTCCCTAGAAAGGCAGAGTAACATAGCAGTGTGATCTTTAACAAGTCACTTAACCTCTGTGTGTGTCAGGCAGCTCCCTATAATTTATCTAGTAGATAATAGATGGATTGGAATTTGCTTTGATGGAAGTTGTTCTCATGCTGATGAGATCCAATGCTTAGGCCAGAGCCTGGCACATAATAGGCACTTAATAAAAGTTTATTGATTGATTCTTTTTTTTGAGATTATGGCAAATTTTGTTTCTTTTAGATCCTCTTAGATGAGCAATAAATTTTAATCTATTTAATAAATTCAATAAGTTTTAAGTGTTTTGTGGCCAAATTATGTTAAAAAATCATGAGCTGGAAGATTGATGTGTTTTTTATTGACTTTAAAAATCAACACTTTTAGTTATAAAACATAACCAAGGCATAATTCTTTCTTAATTGTATAGCATGGTACTGTAGCTAGAGGATCTTATAGTCAGGAAGACTTGAGTTCAAGTTGTTCCTCTGATAGCATACTGGCTGTGTGACCTAGCACAAATCACCCTCTCAATGCTCTTGGGCAGTGGTGTGAAACTCAAATAGAGAAGGATCCCTGCTGGCTGCATGTTAACTTAGAAAATCACAAATTCACATTACCTGTGTTAGATCATATTTTTATTTATTTTGTTAAACATTCCCCAGTTACATTTTAATCTGACCTGGCCCCATGAGGTTGACACTTCTTGACACTTCTGTTCTAGGCAACTGTCTAACATAAGAAACCGCGTTAGTGTCTGGAGTTTCCGCTCTGGAGTTCCCCTCTCAGGGATGGAGTGATAGGTATAAAACCTTTATTCCTCTCCCTTCAAAATAATAATCCTCTACATTGTTAGATAATTGTTTTTGCTATGCTTACTTCTTGTATAAATCAAGCAATAAGCATTTCAAAATTGTAACCAGTACTCAATTTCTTACATTATTTTCATTTGAGGGAGTTGTAATTAAATCAAATAAAGTATCTGATGCAGATTCACCAGGTAAGTTCTTCTCTTTTGTCTGCTCTATGCAAATATACATCTGACCTCAAAGAACATTTTTTTTTTCCCCCAAGCTTAAGTACTTCTTTGGATCTTTGTGGCTTATCCAGTCCTATGTAGGATGCTCCAGGATGCTTAGTTTAGAGCAGAGTTACAGAATAAGCTTGAAAAGAAGGAGCTTGTTCTATTTATACAACAGTGGCTATTTGCAAATAGTTAAAAACCAAATCTGGTAATTGAGAGGAGGTTAGACTTGATGCTTAAGGTAGCTGGGGGCCATGTGATATTTTTGAGTAGGGTAGTGACATGGTATTTCAGGAATGATATAGGATGAATTGAATTGGGATAAACTGGTAATAGGGAATATAATTATTGCAGTAATCTAGACATGAGATAACAAGGCCAGGGCATGACATAATGCACTTTGGGAAGTACTGATTTATAATGAGCACTAATACTGAGATCATAGAGGGAAGGATAAGTGAAGAAGAATCAGCAGGATTTCCTGTCCAAATTTTGAATAAAATAGAAAGGAGGAAAAATGAGTCAAAGGTAACATTGAGATTTTTAATTTTTTGTAGTATATTGGTATTAGCAGATTAATACAGACAGGAAGGTTGTTCAACCTGAGGTGCCAGGAGAATGTTCAAGAGGACACATCAAGTGGGTTTTTGGAAATAGAGGATTAGAGGTCTAGGGGCTAAGTATTTATGACATAATGGCCTTTAGGCAGAAGTTTGAACTCCTTCTGCCTAACTTAATTACATTTCCTAATGAATTTGGAAGTAATAGCAATTTAGGAATAACTCCTTATTTTTTTTTGCAGCTATGTCCTAGTAATTCCTGACTTAGAAATAGCATGTTTGAAGTTGAGTGCATACCTAAAATTATCTTTTTGAAAAAATTGATTATGCTGTTTGTTCTCTTTGTGGAAACATTTAAGTCAGAAGCTGTTTCACTTTTGCTTTCAGGTGGTAAAGCTCTCAGAAATAGTCACCTTAGCCAAACAAGCTCACCTGGATGTGAAGTTTCAGTTGCCGCTGTGATCTGGGACTGCTGTGACTTACTGAAAGTGTTCAGTGTTCTATATTCTTTGAAATACTGTGGTCTGTGGGGTTTTTTTCCTTTTGTGTAGTAGGAGGCTTTAATTGCTTTCTGGGCATACAAACTTTAAGATATCTTATCTACGTTAATTTTGCCATCCAGAATGGTCAGTTCATGTGAAGAAAGTGTAATGCAGCAATCTGGTTTCTTTTGTTGCAGCCTCCTTCAGCTTCTGCTACAAAATGTCACTTGCAATATGCCTGTTTGTTATCATCGGATACAAAGCTTTTCGGTTGATAATAGATTCCTGTGAATGCAATCTGAAGATAAACTTTTATTTCTTCTAGTCTTAATGATAGGTTCAAAAAGTAGTCTCATTAATGGAAAAATGTTTTGAAATAATGTTTTATATCAGAGGTGTTTATCTTCAATACCTGTCAAAAAGCCTACCAATCATTATTTATAAGCATTACTTTCAAACACTCCCCAGAGAACTCCCTTATGTATCCTAGTGAAGTGACTGATTAATTATTTGGACATTATATTTTAATCACTACAAAATACTGTAGCACTGAAAATCTCATGATTTTGTGGTGCTATTAATGAGCACTATGTAGTTTTGTATATGAACAAATAAAGCATATTTACTGAGGGCTTAGCATACAAAAGAATACCAATTTAAGTTAATAAAAGTCTCCCAAAGTGGTTCTGACTATTGTTTGTTTTGTCAGCCTTTAAGTTTAAAAAAATAATTTAGAAAGTTCCAAATTCATCTTTGGCCTAAGCAAATATAAATATTTCAAGGCAGTGTGGTATAGTGGCTAGAGGACTAGATTTAGAGCCAGGTACAATCTGGGTTCAAACTCCAATTCAGACATCTACTAGTTAGGGGATCCTGGCAAGTCACTAAACCTTTTTCGGTCTCACTCTTCCCATTTGTGAAGTTAGGCGTTTGGATCTGATGCACATTTACGGTCCCTTCCTGTTCTATCTTTGTGGTCTTATAATGTAGTAATTGACAGATCTTATGGACTTGGGTTGTTTGGGGGTAAGAATAGTCTGACATCATAAGGCTGCATGATAATGTATTGAAATTCTGTTGTTAATATTGGACCATTTTATGGTGTGTTATGTTGTATATGAGACATTATACTTTTGCTACTGATTGAAGGCAGTCTATGAAATACAGTATTTATTTGTTTTCTATGTGTGTGTTGTCTTCTCTTGAGCATAATGTTGCTATTTAATAAATGAGTATTTTGGAAGGGGGTATGTAACAGTTGTCTTTCAGTCGTCTTGCAAGGAATGTCAATAAATATTTTTCTTACTTATAATTTGATTAATTTTAAATGCTAACAATTTTGCCATATGATTTGCATTTCTACTTATTGCCCTTATAGCCCTTTATACTACTTTAATGGGCATGAATTACATAGTCAGTGTGGCAAGTAGGTAGCATACTACATAGAATTCTGGACTTGGAGTGAGGAAGAGTTGAGTCTAATCTTGCCCCAGACACACACTAGCCTTGTAACCCTGGGCAAGTCCCTTAACCAACTCTGTGCCTCAGTTTTATTTTCTATAAAGTGTGAGTAAGCACCTAGCTCAAGGTTGTTTGTGGGCGTCAAATTATGTCTGCCTATCTGAGCTGTCTATCTTCTATCTGTCCCTCCATCTGTCTTTCATCCATCCCTTTATCAACTACCTACTTACCTGCATGCATCTCTGCAAACTGTGTAAATGTTACCTATTACTATTAGCTATGAAACGAACCAAGCTGATTGTAGTGGAGTGATGATAAGGAACTATATGAGGTGATAGATTTTCACTACCTATTATTGTTTCTCTCTTGGTTGTATGTCAGAAGACCACATTGAAACTATTGTCATGATAAATTGTGAATGTTATGTTTTTATTCATTCATTTACATATTTATTTACATATTCAGCTAGCATTTAATATTTCCACAAGGTGGCTGTAGGTTATTCATTTGCTACATCCTGCCCAGGTCAGAGATTGACTTGTCTTTGTTTTACACGTATGCCCTCTGCAGCCCAGAGAAACAAAATGGTATTCTTGAAGCACGTAATCCGTTTTGGGGCTGTGCATAGAACTATAAGGATTTGCATACTATCTCATGTCTGCTTCATCAATCAGACTGTGTATTTTCTCTAATTTATGATGAGATAATGATGCAAAAGAATCCTTGATGACAATGTAGTTCTGAAGAAACTGGGTGTAGTCGAAAGAACATTGGCCTAAGAAGAGCTAGTTTGAATTCTGGCTTTTATAACTGTGGCGATAGAAAAGTCTTTCACATTTGTTGAGCATTAGTTTCCTCACCTGTTAAAGGGTGATAATACTCACTACCTACCTCCCAGGGATGTTATGAGGAAAGAGCTATGTGAACCTTAAAATGCTGTGGAGCTGTTAACCCACCTGACCTTTTCAGCTTGACTTGTATCACTTGTGCCATCCTTCAGCATTTTAGCCTGACTTGATCACTGTTAGTGTTCTAGCACTGTGAATTTTGATCGTGTACGTTATGTAAGACAGTATTTGGCAGTGTGTCTAGTGGCAAAGGTTTTTGGTGCAAATCTCTGGTTTCATGGGTGTAGGGAGCTTTTCATGAGGAATTGTTCTGCAACTTACGTTTTTACCTAGAACATTGAGATATTAAATGACTTTCCCAAGGTCACATAACCTAGTATATGTGGACATGCTATTTGTCAATTGCTTCTGCAGGTGTTGCAACCCCTGCTTCCTGAACAGCCATGGCCACTGAAGACCCAGAAAAGAAAGTTCTTTTTTTAAAAAATTTTATGTTGACATGATTTAATATCCTTTTGGTGAGCCAGGAGGTATGTAAGGGTCTCATAAGTTTTAGAGTCATCAGTCTATTGGGATGCATGCCATTGTCCAGTAATGTCTTTTATTTAAAATTTTTAAAAAAAATTTGTTTAATTATAGTTTACAAGATTCAGTTCCACAATCCCTTGAGTTTCAAATTTTCTCCCCTCCCTCCCCCTCACCCCCATGGTGGCATCGAATCAAGTATAGGGTCTGCAAATGCTTTCACATTGGACATTAGTCTGGTTGTATAGAAGGGTTATAACTGATGGAATGAACAATGGGAAAGAGGAAACAAAACCAAACGTGGGAAAGAAAGAGCATGTAGTTTGTTTCAGTCTACATTTCAACTCTATTCATTCTAGATCTTTCTCTGAATGAAGACATCTCCTTCCATCCTACGTCTTTTAGAGTTGTCTTATAACCTTGCATTGCTGAGAAGAGTCCAGTTTATCAAAGTTGGTCATCACACATATGTTGTGTCTGTCACCAGAACTCCTGGTTCTGCTCTTCTCACTTAGCATCAGTTTGTATGAGCCTCTCCAGGTCAATATGAAGTCCATCTGCTCCTCATTTCTTATAACAGAAAAGGAAATTCTTGCCATCCAAGTCCTTGGCACTGTCAGATGGTTCAAGATTGGAAACAGCTATGATGTTTTCAACAGAAAGGACATTAAAGAAGATTCACCATCTGAACCCTAAGGACAACTGGGTCTTTCCATCTTATTTGCAGCTGAAACCTCATACCTGTTGTTTCTCCATATTATAGAAATTCTTAACCTTTTTTTCTTGGGGGAGGGGGGAGTTGTCATAGACTCTTGACAATCTAAGGAAGGCTTCTCAAAACAATGATTTTAGGTATTTGAAGGAAATGCTAAATTTTAGTTAGAGGTTAGTGAAAATGAAACTATAGTTTTTTCCCATTCAAATTCATGAAATCCTTTAAATCTCACTATGGACTCCTGCCTTATTAAGAGTATGAGCTCCTTGAGTTGAGGGACTTACTTCATTGCTTTTCTCTTTGTGTCCTCAGTGCTTAGCACAGTGCTTTGCATGTGTTAAGTGCTTAATGCTTTTTAATTCATTCATGTCAAAGGCAGTAATTGAATCTAGGTTTTCCTGGTTGTAAGACTGGTCCTCTATCCAATATAGCACTGCTTCTTGATGACAGAATTATTTTAAAGTTAGCAAACATTGAGCATTTACATTGTTCCAGGCACCGAGTTTAGCATTGGGTACACAAAGACAAAAGTCAAACGTTACTGCTCTCAGTGAGAGACAACACGTACATAATTATATCCAGAATATATACAAAATGAATGTCAGGTAATTTTTGGAGGGAAGACAGTAATAGCTTGAGAGAAATCAGGAAAGGATTTATGTAAAAGATGGAACTTGAGCTCACTTTTGGAGGCAACCAGAGATTCTAGGAAGAACATTCCAAGCTTAGAAACAGGATGTAGGATGCTGTGTGAGGATCAGTAAGTAGGCTAGCATGGCTGGACTTTAGAGTGTATGGAGTGGAGAGAAACATAAGACTAGAAAGGTAGCCAGGGGTCAGGTTGTGGAGAGTTTTAACTACTAAAGAAATTATATTTGAGGGGTGGCTAGGTGTCACAGTGAATAGAGCACCGGCCTTGGAGTCAGGAGGACCTGAGTTCAAATTTGGCCTCAGACACTTAACACAAAAACTAGCAGTGTGATCTTGGGCAAGTCCCTTAATCCCAATTGCCCTACCTTCCCCTCTCCAAAAAGCAAAAAAAAAAGAAATTATATTTGATCCTAGAGTTGATGGGAAACCAGCAGAGTTTTATAAATAGAGTGACATGATCAGACCTATGCTTTAGTAAATTCATTTTGATGGCTTTGTAGAGGATGAATTGGAGAAGGGAGAGATGATAAAAGTAAACCAAGCAGGCCTGCACAAACATCTGACCTGCCAAAGGATTTTGGGTGACTTACCACTGTGTATTCACTAATGTTTGTCATGTGATCCGCAACAACCAACCCTCAGTCTGTCTCTAGTTATCTTTACTTGGAAAGTAAGCCACTAAAAACCTATCTGCAGCCCGAAGAAGTTTAGCCTGTTTTAATTTTGAGCTCTACCTACCTCCCGCCAAGTTGTGCAGGTCCGGTCTAGTGAATAGGTAATAGGTACTAAGGATCCTCATGAGGGTGAGGATTGAGAGAAGATGTATGTGAACACTGGAGATAGAAATGACTAGATTTGGTCAATGTTTGGATTTGTGGAGTAAGTGAAGAGTCAAAGATGATACTTATACTTTGAACATGGGTGACTGAAGGATGGTGGTACCCTTGACAGTAAGTGGAAAGTTTGGAAGAGGAATGAGTTTTGGAGAAAGCTAATGGGTTCTCTTTTGAATATATTGAGTTTGAAATGCTTGTAGGTCATCCATTTTGAAATATTTCTTAATTGTCCAGGGTCATGCAGATAGCAAGGATCTGGGGGAAGGATTAGAACTCAGGTCTTCCTGTGTCTAAATCTAGTACTCTATCTGTCCAGCTGCCACCTTCCACAGTTAGCTGCCATATAAAAAGAAGAAAAGACAGAATGTCCTATACTATGCCAAGGAACTTGGTAAATTCTTCTCTCCTTTGCATTGTTGTTCCTATTCTTTCCTTCCCATCTGCATTCTGAGCATACACCTTCCCTTGTAGCACACATCAACATTGAGTTGAAACAGAAGCCTGCTTCAGCAATTACATTATTTAAATTGTAGTAGAGTGACTTTGATGGAAGGGTTTTGAATCTTGGGAAATAGCATTATAGACCAGTGATTCCAAATCTTTCCAGGGAAGCAAAACACTTTCATGGACCCACACATAATAGTTGTACTATTTATATCGATTGAGAAAATCTATAAATGGTGTGGAAAAGAGGAACCCATATATGAAAAGCAAATAAGTGCTCCAGAGTTTCTTGAGTATCATGGGTCATGCTGCTAGTATCAGAAATGGAAACTGAACCTAGGTCTTTTTAAAAAAAAGTCTTTCCAACTAACAATCATTTATTTTCTCTCCTTTAACCATCCCACTTCCCTTGAAAAAAGAAAAAGAATCCCTTGTAAAAGACTTGCATAGTCAAGCAAATATAAGTAACCTAATTAGCAATGTCCAGAAATGTATTTCTCATGCTACTCTTCTACATCTCCCTGCCAGAAGGTGGGTAGAATTCTTTATCATCAGTCTTTTGCAGTCATGGTTGTTCATTTGTGTTGATTCGTATTCTTAGATCTTTCAAAATTATTGGACCCATTGTCTTTATGTCAAATCCAGTACCCTATCTTCAAAAGCTACTGTGAATTAGTTTTCTTTTAAATTAATTTGTATTTTAAAAATCAGCAGCACCTACATACATTTGGAAAGCAAATACGTGTGATAGTCTATAGAAAGCATGTTTCTTTATGGATTCCTATATTCAATTACCCTTTTGCAAAACTGCAGTTCTAGGGTTTTTGCTCACAGATTGGTAATCAGTGGTGTAGACTAGTTCAGACTCAGAAGGAACTTGCAAGTTGTGTTGCACATTTCATAAATTGAATTAGAAAATAATATCTTTTTTTTGCCTTTTTTTTTTGGAGGGCAGTTGGGGTTAAGTGACTTGCCCAGGGTCACATGGCTAGTAGGTGTTAAGTGTCTGAGGCCAAATTTCAACTCAGGTCCTCCTGACTGGTGGACCAAGGCTGGTGGCTCTATTCACTGCACCACCTAGCCGCCCCTAACTAATATCTTTTAAATGGTAGTCCTTGCATCCTCAAGACACACAGATGAGATACTAGTGGAATCACCTTTCACATCATAAGCAAATCTCTCCTATTCCTTATTGATCCATGGTGATATTATAGTCTGACTTCTCTCCCCAGCTTTCAGTACCTTGTAATTCCCCCTGGGCACCTGTATAGAGTAATTCAATTTGTCCTGCTGGCTTCATAAATCATCTAGAAGAGGGAGACAGAAGGAATCACTACTCCAACTTTTCTGTCAAGAGGACATATTTTTAATCTTTGCTATATGTACCTATGTACCTGTTGATCTTAGTAACAGATACAGAATCCTCCCCAAAGGCAGTTCCTGAATCACTGCCCACCTGAGAACAGTCTGGAGTCTCCCAGAGCTCAGAGGCCAGGAAAATGACTAAAAGGAAATTGCTAGAAGTGCATTTGTTTTCACAGAATCAATTTTAATTCAACTCACATTTCTTAAATGCTTTGTATGGGCAAGACACAAGGGTATTTGTAGAACATAACGTCCAGTCTGCTGATAGACCTGCTGATAGGGCCTGGTAAAATTTCTCCAAAGGGAATTCATGAGGTCTATAGTGGAAAGAACATTGGTTCTGGTGTCTAATCCTGGATTCAGTTTTCGTCTATCACTACCTTTGTGATCTTGGTCAAGTCTCTTGCCCTATGAGAGCCTGCTATCTCATGTGTAAAATGAGCTGGTGGGACTGGTTGGCTTTGAAGGTCTTCTAGCTCTAACTCTGATCTGTGAAGTCTGTATAATGGTAAAGTAGTGAGATATCATCTGAAAGCTCATGAACGTGTACCTTGAATAGGAGAATTTCCTAAATGTTAAGGTCAATAGGGCAGTATAGTCTAGCGGAAAGAGCTAGGGACCAGCAGTCCTAAAAACTGAGGGATAAGCTGTTTACATACACATTTATGGCTTTACCATTAACTAGCATGATTATCTGTAAGTCATTAAAGTTCTTTAAGCTTCTATGTCTCATTTGTAGAATGAGTGGCATTAAATGTTGTTCTCTAAGGTTCTTTCCAGCTAATGTATGATTTTAAATGGTCAATTTATATAGCAATGTGGCATAGTAGAAATATCTCTGAATGAATGGTAAGCTAGTTCAAATCCTGATTCTGTCACTTACTAAAAATTTACTAACCTTTTGTATCAGCAAGCACCATAGCATACCCAGGATGGCTGCTAGCACAGGTTCTTAGATCTGCTTTTCTAAAGGAAAGCAACTCAAAATGGGTTAACAATCTTACTTTAATCAGTCAAACAAATATCATTTACCTAGTTCAGGGGAAAAAGTTAGCACTCTGACCTTCAGAGAATGCAAACAGAATACAAACACAAGTTACAAACACAAGTTACAAGCAGACAAAGAAACAGATCAGCAGACGGGCTTCCAAACCGTCTGACCATTACATCAGTTACCTATTCATTTACCAGAGAGGGAAGCACCAACATCTGGTTTTTTCAAAGCCGAGGGAGCTCAACGGCTTCCCAGAGTCTCGTCTGGCCAAATCTCACAACTCTTCTCAAAGCGAGCCCCAAAGCAAAAACTCACATCGGTGTGTATATATAGCCTTCTCCTGTCACTGCCCTCTTGACCCACTGCCCAATCACAAAGTAATAAGGTGTGGGCATTCCTGAAGAACAAGCCTCCCACCACAGGCTCCGTGTGACCACATTCAGCCTATTAGGGGGCAGAGTATATTTTCAAATCAGGGAAGGTTCTCAGAGTCACATAGCCACTTTAGCAAAGGACCTAGGGGCAGGGAAGATCTTCAGATTCCCATACCCTTGTTGGGCTGCAGTTTTTTCTTGGGCAAAATGAGGGGTTAGGAGGAGGTGATGTCTGAGGCCCTTTCCATCTCTAAAATCTATAAACTATTATAACCATTGTACCTACTTCACAGTTGGAGATAATCATGTTTTAGATGAGCGGACCATTCAATAATTCTCCTAGGATTCTTATCAACATAATTAACCTTGGAGAGAAAGCTGGTTTGAACACATAGCAAGTATGTGCAACTTCTAATATTTTGAAAAACTCTATTCTCGGGGGCTGTTGATGTCTGGCAAAGGGCGCTAATTAAGGAATGCCAGAAATCCTGTGGGGAGATGTCACAGTGGTTAAGGTGTGGGCTGCTGCTGTTAGAATTAGGCTCATTGTCCTATAGGCACTCAAAAGGGGTGAGAAAAGGCCTATAGTAAAATCCATTTTTAAGAACCAGGAATTTTAATGTAGAATAATGAAGTCAGGAAGACTTATCATCCTCAGTTCAAATCAGACTTCAGACATGTATTAGTGTTATGTGACCCTGGGTAAGTCACTTCCTCATCTGTAAAATGAGCTGAAGAAGGAAATGGCAAACCACTCCAGTATCTGCCAACAAAACTCCAAATGGGGTCATGAAGAGTTGGACGTGACTGAATTGACTGAACAGCAACAACAGCAAAAATTTTATGAGAGCTTGTAAAAGGCTGAAATAAAATTTATGAGTTTGTGACATAAAATGAAAAAAGGCAACTGAAGATATCAATTTTTAAATTTAAAGTTTGATTTAAAATAAAAGATGAAAGTGAAGGGTAGAAATAATATTGATTTAAAAGTTGATATCATCAGACTGACAACCTGCTGATGAGGAATTGGGAAATGAAGTAGTACAGATGATGTTACAGAAGAAAACCAAGATAAAAATAAAAATGATCAGCATGGCTGATCCACTGTTGAAATATCCTCATGTTTAAGGATATTGCTTTCCCTGTTCTGGGAGATAGCTCTTTGTTAGGTAGACATGCATACTTCCTTGTTTCTCCTTTACTGTTAGTGAGATGGGGCCATTATATTGTTCCCCCTCCATTCCTCTCCTTTTAAATTCAATTTAAAAAGCATTTTTGACTCCTACTATGTGCTAGATACTGGGGACACAAAGAACACCCCTTAAGAGCTTTTATTCCACTGGAGAGAAACAACTTGTATACAGATAAATGATAACTATACCTAAAGGAAATACCTCCTCAAAAATTTTTTTCCCTGAGAGAAGGGTGAAGTCAAGAGAAGGAAAAGCCTGAACAAGCTTGCTAATCATAGATGTTCTCCATGAGTCCATAGTTCAAGGCTCTGTCCTGGATCTTCTTTTCCATTTATATTATTTTGTCTGGTGATCTCAGTAGTTCTCATAGATTCAGTTATTTCTATGCAGATGATTCTCAGATCTCTTAATCCAACCTGATCTCTCTCCTGAGCTCTAGTTTTGCATTTCCAACTGCCTCTTGGACATCTTGAAGCAGATGTCCTGTAAACCTCTTAATGCACCATGTCTAAAACAGCTTTTATTGTCACCCCTCTTCGTCTTAATTTGCATGTTACTGTTGAGCGTACTATCATCCTCCCAGTAACCCAAGCTCAAAAAGTAGATGTCATCCTCAGCTGTCCCTCTTCTCCCTGCCCTCATCCTGGTAATTGTATGTTTGTGACACCTCCTATATACCCTCTGCTGACTTTGTGACCACACTGGTACAGGACTTGTAATAGTCTTCTCTTTGGTCTTCCTGTCTCAAGTTCCTCCTCTTTGGTCTATCCTCTACCTAGCTAAAAAAGTGATCTTCCTAAGGCATAGATAGGTCACCCATTTACCCCACACAGTAAACTCCAATGGCTCTCTATTATGTCCAAGATCAAATATAGCTTCTCTGGTTTTAAAATCCTTTAAAACCTTTCTGCTTTTCTATCTGTTGTCTCCATCACCCCTCCTTCCCCCCCCCAATTCTAAACATTGGTTTCTTTTCTATTTTTCTCCAAGGAATTCTGAGCAAAATTTACCATACTTAACAAGTGTATAGGTCCTTGGAGCTGTTATGGACCTGAGAGGCCATCTAGTACAAAGTGTATGTGAAAAGGAATCTCCATCAATTGATCATCCAGCCAGTGAGGGAAACAGAAGGCAGAAAAGGGAGAAAACCAGGAATGTGTTGCCATAGAAAAAAAGGGAAGAAAGGTTATCAAAGAGGAAGGGGTGATCCATAGCATTAGTTATTGAGGACCTGGAAAAGGACTTTGTTAAAGTCCTTAGATTAGTGAGCTTGCCAAGGGAAAGTAAACAGAGAAAAGAGAAGAAGGTGGAAGGCTCCTTGGTGATGGGGAAAGGGACTATGCTGAAGAATGGAATCCAGTTATTCTTAAGATCTCATTCATTCCTCCATCATTAATTCAAGAAGCATGTATTAAATGCCTATTATGTGCCCATGTGACTCAGTAGGGATACAAAAACAAAAGTCATTAAATAGTTCAGGATTGACCTTATGTATAAAAAAGTGTAATGCTATGATTTTGGGGGTCTAAGAAAGGTACTCTGATGCCTCAAAATAAGTGTTTTCTACCTGCTTTCTGGGTGGGTATATGACATTTGGAATGTCACCAACTCAACAATATGTATTTTTTGTCTAAATGATTTTTTTTTCTACATGAATTTCCTCTTTTGACCGTGGATATCATTGAGAAGGCACTGAACACTTCTGGGACAGCATGTAATCAACAAAATATTATTTGTAAATGGGAACCTCCAGACAACCTCAAACTATGGGGAATCTTTTTTGTTTTAATAGGAAATTTTTGAACATGAACCTATAACAGTTCTGACTGTCTAAATCAAGATGAATCAATTGCTAATAATGTGAAGGACTCTCAGAATATTGTATAGTCTAAACCACTAAATATTTTAGAAGGATTTCAGATGAACTAACAAAAGAGGGAAAAATAAGAGAGGAAGAAGATGGAGTTCCTTTTTATTATTGTGAACTTGACAGATATGAACTGTTCTTTATCCAACAAAGAACAGAAAAAGAGGATTGTGTATAAAGCCATGAATCTCTGTTGCACGCACTTTGCTTTTTGAAGTGTATATGGAATTTTTTTAACTTGAATTTTGTTTTTAATTTATGGAATAAAACAAGCATTTCCATAACATAGTATAATGAAGAAGATGATTGTACATGAAATTGCAAATCTACTCTGCACAACTTGCTGTTCTTTTCAAATATACAACAAAATTATCACGTAAATTTCTCTTTTTTTTCTTACCTGGAGGGGAGAGCGGATTTTAGCCCAACAATTCCATCATTCCATTACTTGTTTCTATCTCCTGGACTTCTTTCTGCTGCCTTATGTGCATTTTTAAAATGTTTCTGTGTTTCACTAATTCTCTCTCTCTCTGTCTCTCTGTCTCTCTCTCTGTCTCTCTTTCTGTCTCTCTCTGTCTCTCTGTCTCTCTTTCTCTCCTCCCCCATAAAGCCACACACAAACAGCTGCTGTGAACAGCTTTCAAGGTTCTGATCACATAGTATAGTGAGCTCTCTATTCAATAACAAATCAGAGCAAAACATTCACAATGTTACAACTTATCACAGAAGATCAAAATACAGCATTCACCATGTCACAACTCAACAACTTATTACTAAAATGGCCACATAGTTTTCACCAAAGTGGTCACATAGTTTTCAACAAAGTACATTCATTTAATCAATCACAGAGTCCTTAATTCAGTCACAAAGTACAAAAGTCAAAGTTCTCCACCCCTAGGTCACAGTAAATCATAATCTTCTCAGTCATTACATAGTATCCACGTCAAGTCTTCCTTCAGCTTGACTTGAGGCTGGCTCTCAGCTTCCATGGTTCCACTTCCATGGTCCCAGCTCCAACTGTCACCTGAGTTCAAAGGTGGGCAGCTCCCAGTTCCTTGTCCAGCTCCTTGTCCAGTTCTTTATCCAGTTCCCATTCCCTATTGAAACTCAGTGTCCAGTCCACCTCAAGTCCTTCACAGTTCTGTTTCTGGGAAGACAAAGCTTGACAGAGCCACAATAATATTCATGCACATTGCCGGCACCATCATCAATTCACTATCTGCCTGTGAAATACACTCAGACCCACCAACAAGGTCTGAGAACTCAACACAAATCATCAACATAGAAATCAACACAGACCCACAAACAAAGTCCAAGAAGTCAGCACAAATATCAACACAGAAATCAACACAGGCCCACAAACAAGGTCTAAGAGGTCAGTACAAATCATCAGTAAAGTCCCTGGACCTCCAGAACCCTCCTCCAGGACTTCTGTAAACAAACAACCAGAAAATCCTCTTTCAGGGCTTCCAGTAAGGTCCCAGGGCTTCTATACAAAGTATCACAAACAAACATCAACACAGACGGAGCAGACAAATAGAGTGTCAGGATACCACAAGTTTTCTCCTTGACTCTGCTACCACAAGAATCCTCTTCTCAGTTCTGCTGTCTCTAGCTTGGGCCTCTCATATATGGTCATTAGATCCTCCCCTTCCTGTTGCAGGAGTTCATGAGTTCTATGGTTCACAAGGTGTGGGGTTCACATATTCTGTTTCTTAACAGACTTGATGCAAGGCTCAAAGAAACTTGAACTGAAACAAGGTGTTAATTCAATAGCTGAAACAAGGTGTGAACTACCTCTGTGCTTTCCATTACACCATCCCTCCCCATGCATATATATATATATATATATATATATATATATATATATATATACATACACACATATATATATCCCCCACATAATTATATCTCATTTTGTACCTTGAGGCCTTTGCCTCTCTACTAAGAGGTGGGAAGCATGATACTTCATTAGTCTTCTGGAGTCACAACTGGCCATTGTTTTAATCTTGTGTTTTAAGTTTTTCACAATTCGTTTTCTTTAGCTGTAGTCACTGTATAAATTGATTTCCTAGTTTTGCTTACTTCATTCTGCATCAATTCATATAATTCCTCAGATATCTCTGAATCCCTTTATTTCATCATTTCTTATAGAGAAATAATATTCTATTACATTCACATACCCTAATTTGTTCAATTTGTTCAACTATTCTCCAATTGACTGTTTTGTTTCACATTCTAAGTTACAGTAGTAGACTGCTGCTATAAATATTGTTGTACCTCTGGGTCTTATTTTTTTTTAAGGTATACACCAAGGAGTAGTATTGTTGGATCAAAGAGTATGTTTAATGTTTAATGCCTTTTTTGGTTTTAGTTTCAGATTGCTTTCCATGGAATTTAGTTATATCAATTCACAGTTCCAGCTATCAGGAATTTTCTAGGTTATTTCATGCAACACTTAATTAATTTTACAGATAAGGAAACTGAGACCTAAAGAGGTTTAGTGACTTGCCTAACGTCACCTACATAGTAAGAAGTAGAAACAGAATTTGTACCCAAGTCATTTTATTTCAAAGCCAGTACTCTTTCCATTGCCTCATGATAAAGAAAAGACTGATACAACATTTGCAAATAGTTTGAACTCTCCAATAAAAAGAAAAAAGAAGTATGGAAAGGATGAAAAAAATAGAACCCAATTTTTAAAAAAAAATAAGAATAAGCATGATTTGGTAGTACTATGATGTTATAATAAAGTTTAGAACACTCTTATCCTTTTAATTCCCACCAACATTACCTTAAAGTACCTGCTTTCTCATAGCCCCTCCAGCATTTGTCATTTTTGTCAGTTTAGCCAATCCAATGGGTATGTGGTATATCAGAGTTATGTTAAGTTCCATTTCTCTATTAGTGATTTAGAGCATTTTTTCACATGGTTATCCATAACTTTGATTTCTTTTTCCAAAAATTGCATATTCATATCCTTTGATTGCATATCAGTTGGGGAGGACATATACTTAAAAAAACCTTTTCTTGCAACCAGAAAGATGAACCTAAAATTCTGTAGTAAAACACAGAAAATAATAATAAGTCACAGTCTTGAAAGAAGAGACAGCTTAAAAGTCAACAATGATGGAAGATTTTTATATTCTTGTTAGAATGTGATAAATCAAGCAAAGAGATCAATAAGAAAATTCAATGAAATGATCTAACAGCTCTAATTAGAGAAGTCAATGGGAAAAGTATGACCGGCTCCTTACCATGCTGTCTCTGATCTTGATACCATGGACTGGCTCACAAAGAAAACATGGGCAGATATTGAAAAGTAGTGACTTTGTTCATTACATTTATGGATCATAATGCACTAAAGGAAGTAGTAAATAGTGACACTATATAAAGGTATAGAGGCATGTAGAAACTAAAAATAATTTATTAAATGACTTCCAGGTTATTTAAGTGAAGAAGTTATAAACTAATAGTATACAGATACTAAATATCAAAATCTATTGGATACAACTAAGCAAAGAATCAGGGGAAAATTTATGCTATTGAATATCAATAAGGAAGAAACTTAATGAATTGAATCTGCAGTTAAAAATCTAAGAAAGAAAAACAATACGTCATTGGGAAAAAATCAAAATCAAATGAGAGATCAATACAATAGAAAAACAATTGAAATGATACACTTAAGACCTGTTTTAAAAACTTAATTAGATAAAAAAGCAATATATAACACAAAGTACACCCACATCACCAAAATAAAAATAAAGGAGACGCCAGAAAATGATAAAAAATCAAGAAAAT
The DNA here is from genome assembly GCA_028627135.1 of Pseudochirops cupreus. Lineage (NCBI taxonomy): Eukaryota > Metazoa > Chordata > Mammalia > Diprotodontia > Pseudocheiridae > Pseudochirops > Pseudochirops cupreus. Next base: position 141,824,423 of record CM053582.1, read on the forward strand.
TATCAGATACCATCACATCTATTTTTGTTACTGTAAGAACTGAAAAGAATTTGTTGATCATTTATAAAATTTAAAAACAATTGACAAAACAGGATAACCTAAATAGACCAGTCTCAGAAGGAGAACTTGTACACGAGAGCTAGTCTCAGGATATCATCGAAGAGATCCATGATTTTTCCTTAAGGCTATAGGCTTGTCAAGAGCAGTGAGTGAGGGATAACAGATGCCGAATTTGAATGCTGCAATGAAACCAGAAAACACAGAGACACACTTTCCCCTTTCGTTTTCAACTGAGAGAGATCGCAAAACTTAAGAAAATGATCCTGAAAGCCTTGTGGTTTAGAAGTGGGCCCTGGTTGTGCTTGAGGGAATATTCAAGCTGAAGTTGTTTGCTGTAGCTGTAGCCTAGAAGGGACAGTTCACTTTCTTCCTGCCACTCCCTTCTCTATCCATCAAGGTTGGCGGGGTGGGGGTGGGGGTGGGGAGTGAATATTGGGAATATTGGACCATTAAAAGGGAATTGGATTCACTACCTCAGGCACAAAGGAGTAAGAATGTGTGTGGCCTAGGATGTACATATCATTGACCCTACTCCTGCCAGATTTGCTCTCAATTCCTTGCTACAGTTCTAGTTCATTTTACCTCCCCCACAACTGTATACCTCCTTTGCCATGATCTTGAGACCACTGTTCTCAACTAGTATCCACCAGGTGAGCAAGGGCCACCTGCTATTACTTAGCTCTGTTCTTGGACCATTCAGAATGGAACTCCAAAATACAATTTTCCATTGTCTGACTTTCCCCCGTGACCTTTGCTTCTCCATGGAAGTCTCTTTGAAGTCAAAAGCCACAGGAACTTGGAAAAAATCTAGGTAATACATGACCATCTGAGGGTAGATACTTCTGGATTAACAAGTCTCCATGGTAGCAATTCTAAAGTAAGAGTGATTTGGGTAGAAATTTGCTTACTCCTCAACTGAATCATTCTGTATGCTTGGGGATCGTCTCATGCTTTCAGAATGTGGAGAACATGTATCCTGATAGCTACAGAATTCATCTTCCTGGAGTCACTCTTACAAAAATGGAAATGGAGATGGAGAAAAGTGTGTCAACAATACTTAGAGTCCTCATCAAGAGCAGCTAACTCATGAAGTACTGTGTATCACTTGTCAAGCACAGTATCACATCTCCTAAAGGAAAACTGAGGTTGAGTTTCAAGAGACAACTCTTTTTTTTTTAAATTTATTTTATTAAATTTTTTTTGAGTTACATATTTTCTCCCCGTCTTTCCCCCACCCACCCCCTCAAAACAGCCATCCCAGTGTTTCCCTCCTCCCCCAGTCTATTCTCTCCTATGTCACTTTTTGGTAGGGCAGAATTGATCTCCCAACTGCAGTGCCTGTATATCTCAAGTTCCAGTTGGATGTAGTCAATAATAATAATAATAATTGCATATATATATATGTGTGTGTGTGTGTGTGTGTATGTGTATG